>OZ022265.1:38595574-39195574 GCA_963978885.1 Nemotelus pantherinus | reverse complement strand
GCTGACGCATGAGATTCTTTAAGTTCAACTTGATGATGTCAAACGTCAACGCGTTTTTATATTGTTGGAGATATGACTTTAGAAATATGACAATATGATATATAGACTATAGCACATTCTTGCTGACTAATCAAATTTGGAGTCAGATTCGCATCAATAAGCTGGTCAAACATTGTCACAAGCATCAAATCGATCTCCACTGAACCGTTCATTCGATCGACTTAATCAGACCAGCTGTCTAGTAAGATTCACAGTCTGTGAATAGCCACGATCAAACTGTCAAGTATGCATCCCCTGCAGTCCATCCATGCAATCCGATTACTGGTATTGGCGACAAGTACCAATCTTATCACCATCTGTCTATTGAACATAGCTTCAACTTTTTCAGTGTGCTTTTCCCGACATCCAGATCAGTTGAAAATCTTAGCCGCATCACCATCTTTTCCGTCAGCATCTTCGAGCTCTGTGTTCACTCAGATCATGCGGATCAGGTCAACTTGAATGATTGGTTCAGTTTCTTTATAGCTGGTAGTTTTTTGTGACATCCAAATCAAGCGACATTCTAAGACTCCATTATTCATGTACCCAACGGAGCTCTGCCTGCCTAATAATTGAACTAATCGAATTGCTTTTGGTTGTAGGCAACTAGAGTATTATGCAATGTTTACTTTTAGCTTAATGATTTTATGTGTTTTTTCGGTGCTGAGTGGGGAATAGTCGGACATGACGCAATTTTCAGCTCGATGAAATAATATAGTAGCACTTGCGGTATGTTTAGAGATGCTAATGGACTCAGCCTTTATTTTTAATCAAGCATAGACCATATTCAAGTGTGTGATGAAATCATATATGACGAGACATACCTACATATTTTCATATGTGCTAGCTGTCTTTAATGGGCCAGATGTGATGGTAAAGATGTGGCTTAGCTGTTTTTTCTTAGGAAATACATATAGGTTCCCATGTTTTCTGTATGAATTTATGGCGCCAAAAGCTTTAAAGTATGTAGATTGTCATTAGTTTTTATCGCCCTCTGTTGACAAGAAAGCATTGTTTGTGATTTATTGCTTGACTTGTGGTTGGTTTAATTCAGTCTTTCACTTCTTTGTTATGGCTTCTATCGTTACGAAATGCATATTCATCAAAACAAATAGTAAATTTATTCATTTTCCTGCTGGTATCTTTAAAATATTGATTATTATATTTTATTAACATAAAAATTCATCTAATATGGACTAATCATAAATGGCATTACAAATCCATGAGATATTCTTAAATGAAAATTTCCACAAATCGAAACCAAAATTCCTGCTGTTTTATTAATAGTTCTTTTTGATTATGAATGAGGTTCATCATAGCAGTAATTGGTTTATGAAAATTGTATACTCGCACCCTCAAATCTCTGGCAAGTTTTAGTTTAGTCAAACTTTAGTTCAATGGCTGGTCTCACTAATGTACATAATGCAGCAGACAAAGAGCTTGTGGCATCAGAATTGCGTTAAGGCTCTCTCCCTGGACCAATTCTTTCTAACATATTCAACGCTGACCTTCCCATTCTAGCGGGCCAACCCCAAGTGCAAGTCATTCAATATATCGACTATACGCTCTTATTCGCGTCGAGCAAAGACAAGTTCAAAACAGCGAAGAGCCTGGAATACTACTTGAAAGAACTATCTAAGTCTTAACTTTGACAAATGAGATATCAAACTAAATATATAGCAGTGAGGCACAACTATGAGTGTTTCATAATCCTTGCAAGTATCAGGAATCCCAACTATTCACAACAAGATCAAGATGCTCGCTGTCTCGTTCGGCACTTAGAAGTTCCGAACGAGACTCGCTTCTATTCCTTGTGCATGGCTGAGTTGCCTCAAAATCGATTTTGACGAATTCTGATCATCAGTCTACAAAAAAGATGCATACGGCCACCAATATAAGTTAATTTGCTAGAAGACTCTTATTCGACCAATCCAGACTTATGCATCCCTATCCTAGATTTTCTGTCCCAAGACTGTCAAGGTAGAAGAGTAATCCTACGCTTCTGCACTGGCAGGTTTCACAACCCGGTAACTAAAAAGTGGCAGGGTTATTAAATTAACGGCAAGATTCTACGGACAGACAGACGGACATGAGAACTGACTGGTTTGGTCACTTTGATAAACAAATGCCTTCAATGAGCCATTTATGAGCCCTGGGAAGATAACATGTCAAAAGACGCGATGTTCGAATTTGTAGGCCTTCTGACGAATAGGAGGGGATACATATAAGTCCTAGAATAAGATTTAGGTCTAGTTAAATGTTTTGGGATACTCCATTTCTTGGGAAAAGACATAAAATATCTGGGCATCCAACTCGACCAGAAACTTAATTTTCATCCCCATGTCGAAGCAATAATGTCGAAAATTTTGAAGAGCATTCACTACTCCTATCCGCTTATTAATACGAAATCCAGACTCTCAACAGCAAATAAACTGCTTGTTTTTAAGTGTACAATGCAGCCACTCATTCTCTATGGGTGCACTGTGTGGAGTAATTATGCAATATCACACATCAAATGACTGCAGATATTACAAAACAAAATCTAAAAATTATCCTTAACAAATCCTTTAGTTTCTCAACTAATCGGCTGCACGCTTCAGCGAAGCTCAAGAGAGTACTGAATATCTCTAAACACTTGACCAAAAAATTCCTCAACAAATTCGCAACTTCCATTAATCCTCTGGTTTCATCTCTGATAGTTAACGACAATTACTATGCACACAGTTAACTTGAGTTTTTTTTAGTTTTAGTTTTAAGTTTTAAGTTTTATTTGGTTTAGGTTACACACAACATTAGGTTTTAAGCTTATTTTTCCTATATTACTATACTAAGCACCTCGGAAGAAAAATTTCTGAAAAAAGCTAATTTTAAATCAAAACTTAGATGTAAAGACTTTGTCTTATTTAACCTTAAGGTATTGTAATACACAACACATGAACGAATTTAATGGAGCTATTATTATTATTATTATTATAATTATTATTATTATTAAGATTTAGTTCTAATTAGGCTAAGCTATTAGTAACTACCCGTAAGTTAGATCGTAACATAAGGTAGGTTGTAAGCAGCTATTGGAAAAATAATCGCAGCTGCTGTACAGACTTGGTAATAATATTAGTGTATAAAATAAATTTGCGCCGAAAAAACACATTAATTGAATAAAATAAAGCCATTAAGAGACACTAGGTTTTAGCTTTTTTATTATTGGTTGAGTGAAAAGTTAGGTTAAGAATATGCAGCTGAAATTTCACTAAATACAATTAGTTTTGTTTTTTTTGTTATGCTTGTTTACCTCCGTATTCAGCCTAATGCAGAGCTGGTTTTTACAACGATTATATTTATGCCATTGATGTGCACAGGATTTTCGAATAGGGGAGGCAAATACCTGGATTTGGAACACCATATTCTTATTTTATAGTAAAGTACATTGAAAACAAAAAACAGGGGGTATAGTGCAACAACAAATTATCAAGATTAGTATGCAAAAGATGTAGTGATTGCTCTCCTGCACAGTAAATGAGGAATATCAGATGAAACCTCCGATATATCAGATATGAAAATATTAAAAAGAAGGGGGCCAGGATGACTTCCTTGAGGTACACCGGATTTAACGTCGACTTTCTTAGAAATAAGACCTTGGAATTTCACGAATTGCAAGCGATCGTGGAGGTAGGAGCCAATCCACTTAAGTAAAGATCCTGCAATTCCGAATTGTTTCAGCTTGGGGATCGAAATGGAGTGATCAACTCGGTCAAATGATTTGCTAAAGTCTGTATAGACTGCGTCAATTTGATCACCTTTCTCCATTTTGCACAAAACATCAGAAACAAGCACCATACGATTAGTTGTAGCAGAATCCATGCTGCTGCTCGTTCAGTCGAGCGTCGACCAGAGGTGAAATTTTGCAGTAGACGATTTTTTCAAATAGTTTGGGAATAGCAGATAGAATGACGATGCCTCTATAATTTTGAATAAAACGTATATCCCCACTTTTATAAATTGGTGTAATATAAGAAGATTTCCAATACGAAGGAAATAGCCCAGAGGAGAGAGAGTTATTGAATATAGTATGAAGGGGCGAGATCAGTTGTTTTACACACTTGATCAGAAAAGTAGGAGGGGAGGTCAGGTCCAGGGCCCTTGTTACTGTCAAGCTCCATAATGGCAGTAAATATTTCATTCCTCGATACGGTCATATGTTTGAGTCACGCCGGGGAATCGATACAAGGTTGGGATGCTAACTGGACAAAAAACTTCTTGAACATAGCCAGCAAAAAAGTTGCAGATCTCCTGAGGAGAAGAAGACAACATCGAATTTTCAGTGGACATTGAAGAGGGGTAGCCGCTTGTTTTCCGCTTCATATTACCAAAATCAAAAAATTTTCTGGGGTCGCGGATTATATTCTCCCCCGTAGTTTTAATGTATCTGTCATACGCTTCGTGAGATTTAGTATAGAATTCTTGACCAATTAAATCGTATTCTTCTTTAATACAATGACTAATGTCGACTTGATTCTGTGATTTCTCAGACGTCTAAGAGTCTTGTCAAGCTAAGGTTCGGAGAGTTTATCTTTTTTTCCTTATCTTAGGTACAAATTTATCGACCGCGTCAAATACTATTCTATAAAACATGGCTACATCATCATCAAGGGAATGGCACATAGCAAACCCATTTGTCCAATCGACATTGTCAAGGAAATTGTGAATGCTATCATAATCAGCACTATGGAAATAATATACAATCGTATTATTATATGTACTTAACATGTTCCAATCTGCAGTGGAAAGTTCAACTATAAGAGCGGAATGGTGAAGACTATTAGAAAAGAGATTCTCTGCGTCATTAGCTGGACTAACCACTACATCGTCATAAACATTTGTAAAGATAAAGTCTAACCAATTACCATTTTGGTTAGGAGTGAGAGCAACCTGCTGTAAATCATGGCCATACAACGTACTCACAAGGTTAAAATCAGAAGACTCAAGTAGGTTTACTGGTATTAAACCATAATCAGACATAGAGAGATTTTTCTTGAACTGGCGCGTTTGCAGATGCTTCACCAGCTAAAAGCTAAAGATGAAATATTTTTGCTTGAACACCAATTTATCCTTTTTTAGATTTCAATTTCTTAACAGGTATAGATATTTCGAGCCTAGTCTAATGTCCGTTAGTCTAACAATCGTTTGAAAGTTGATTGATTTTTTTTATTTTGAATCATGTTAGGTAGCTCAGAAGGGCCTTCAGTTTGCGGAATCTGTGGTCCCTTTTCAGTGAACAGTTTTGACTAGTGTTGGAAAATGTTATTTTTCAATAGCCGCGGTGAAACGGTGATAGTGATTATCAAATCACTGTCATTTTAAGAAGTGATTTTTAATCAGTGCAGTGAATTAGGAAAAATATGTGATGAATAGAACTTAATTTAAAGGTACAAAATAGAAGGATAACAATAACTTTATTTTCAGCGGTCAAACAAAATAAGAATATCTTCAAAATGAGCTATAAACAGAATTAAATGTTTTTTATTTTAGATTTTTATGAAGTTTCTGAATAAAAAGCTTTAGATATTTTACATCACATCATATATCTAATATAAAGACAACTTTAACGCGTAGCAACCACCAAAAATACTCACAAAAGCGAAACAAAATCAAGAGGCTCGATGATTTGAAGGACAGTTTTTTCTTGCCTACCGTACCTACAGGGTTGCCTCGACATTCATCAAAAAACATACAGAACTATTCTTCATAAGCAGTAATTTGTTCTGTGAATTTTGTGATGACTTGATATTTCAGTAGAAGTTAATCACAACTTGACATTTTACAAAGTTCATTGCTTACTTGCTTTTGCTAGGCATTCAGCGCCCACCTTGAATAAAAAAAAAATCCAAAGCGTTACCATAGCTAAACAAAGAGCAATATCAGTCTTTATTTCGCATACTTGCTTTTTACAAGGTTCTCCTTTCCATAAAAATATTGTGGTACCTGAAAATTCTCTGAAATGTCCACCACCACAAAAATGTTGAAAATATCTGTATTTTAGCTTCTTATATGCAGCAATATTTTCTGAGAATTTCAGTTTGATCGGGTTACTCGCTTCAGTGATAATGTTACTCACAAAATTTAGCTCGAAGAAAAGTTTCAAACTCATATCGCAGGAAAAAGTCACAGAGATTGAATTCACAGGAAGTGGAATGATAGCAAACCAAATCAAAACGATTGAAATCACAGCTATCAAAGTCACAGCAAGAAGTTCCAGCAAAAAGTCACAGAAAAAAATCAAAGCGAAAAATCACACCAAATAGTCACAGCGAAGAAATATCAGTGGACAGAATCATAGTAGTTTTCGCTCGCTCTGTGATTTTAGATCAAAGTAATTTCGATCGCGATGATTTTTCGCTGTGATTTTTCACTGTGATTTTTGTTGTGGCTTTGTTCTTGGTGATTTCCTTCGCTAACATTTCGCTCGCAGCGATGTCATTCACTGTGATTCTGAATATGCATTCACGGCTGCTACCAGTGATTTTTAATTCAGTGTGAAAAATGTTAGTGATTGATGAACTGGCACAACATGTGCAACCATGGGCATCTATTTGCGAAGAGTTCAGAAAGAACCACGATATTTTGACACTAGATATGCAACAGCATCTGAATCCAACATACTTGGACAAAGGATTAGCAGGGTGGTTGTCTGTATGTATATGCAGCGGCTCTCTTAAGGTGATATATGGTGCCAAATATGGAGAATCTTTCAAGCTCGATTGAAGACAACATTAAGCAGTAGCATTAAGCATTAGAAAAGTAACTTTCCTTGCATCGTTTTTAAAACAACATATTCTACTGCTTACCGACGTGAAACTATCAATAATGCAGCTATTGAAAGAAGTCTGCAGGCTTTCTAGATGGGTCAGTTGTATATTTAGCGTAAACGAACATAACAGCCAATCATATGAACGCGCTCAGTATCTTAATTCTACGATAAATTTTTAAACCGATTTGAAAATATCCCAAAACTGCATTTGACACAATTGAAATTCGATTATAGCAATACGTGAAAATATAATTTGCTTGAGCCATTTATGTTTATGATATCATCAGGATACAAAAAATGACGAAAAATAAACTACAGCCACTATTCTCAGTTCATCACATTAATGCCACATGTGGACCATATTCTCTAAGAACATCACACCTAATTACCTACCCTCTGCCGGTAGACTTCTATGATTCTATTGTTTATAAATTCACATGTGCCAGGATGTTATTCAGGAGTTTAGTCGGTATGGCGGTGCGCTGAGAATCAATGAATGAATTTCCAGCCTGGCGTTTTCTAGGAATTTGATCCTTTTTCCAAATTGAATACTCGTTTACTTTCCATGATACTTGTGGGTCATACAAAAATAACTCAGGAATTTTAAGCTAAACAAAACCCAAAACTGGTTGTGGTAGACAATGTATTCTTATGTATTCTCCTGGGATATTGGAAAAATTTAATTAATAGAGGCGGAAACGCCAGTAAGGCGTCGTAAAACTGCCGGTTAAAATATCGTTAGAAGGACTGCGTGCGATCTTGCCAAATCGGATGTAGATGTATAATAGTTTTAAACAACAAAAATTAGAATTAACTGTGATATGTCAAACAGAAAAGATGTTAGTTGGATTATCCTGCTTAGTGTATCCTATGATTATTGCCTTTATTTAACTAACAGGCATCACAGAAGTTAGATTTGCATGTGGAAATTATAACCAAAGACAACAGAAAAGTTGAAAACACGACTGGTATTGAAAATAAAATGATTGGAAATGAAACACCTTGCTTTTGAAGTAATTTGATATGGGAAATTGATCAGGTTGCTGGCCAAATCTACATGCATGGGGCACGCTGATTTCGCAAACAGAATATTCAACCAGTTGAACAAAGTACTTGCTAAAGTTGCATTTAAACTGATTTATGATGAGAATTCCGGGAAACATTTGAAATTATTTATGCACGTCTGGTTATTGTTCTGAAAATAGTCTTCACCAGCACTAGAAGCTCTAATTATCGCACACGTTTCAGCCGAGTTTTACCGGTAGAGTCAGTTTCGTTGCGTTGCCTTCGTCATCCATGCTTGAAAAACAGGCCACCAGCTAACCAAAAAATTCTGCCCAGAAATGCAATCACGAATCTCAAGAAATTCTAGTGAAAATCGTACATAAACAATAACATTTCAAATTCAGCACCGAATCGTCCCGTCAGACAATGTTCCGACGATACCTGATCCAAACAGCCACACAACATCTCCTTGCCAACGACAGCCGCATTTATTTTTAGTGGTCTTGGGGCATTTTCTCTTCCTCCGCCATCCAAATCAAAACAAATCAAAATAAAGACACATTGTATAACATTGAAATATCGTTCGCGTCCAACTCCAATAGCACCTCTTCAGTGTTTCGCTCAGGAATCCAATAACAATTTCGGTTCGAAATTAATGAGCCACCTGAATCGTATTCTCAATTTCATTGATTCGAAAACCTCACGTCTTCAGCCGGTCCGGTCCAACACGATCCGGAATATGGAGATTCGTTCGCGGGATCGGATATTGGTTGTGGATGGAGTCAACTATACATGTACGTGGAGGCGGAGGACTATACGATGGGGATGTGTGTAATAATAATGTGCGTTCGTTAAAATTTGTTTACAAACATTTTGTCCCGGTTACTGTCGAAGCAGTTTTCTCAATTCGTAATTTGTTTTTCTTTGGATTTTTAACGATGAGGTGTTTAGGTTAGATGGTTGGGCAGGTGATTAGAAGTGTACGGTGCCGCGAGTTGCGATGATGATTCTATAAACAAAAATCCAATACGTCCCCAGCGACTATGTACGTATGTTTGTAAATGCCGTGCCACGTCTTTTGTTTTGGCTGCCTCGAGTATTGTTAAGACACTTTATTTCCGAATAAGTGGAGGAGGAACGGAGCGCTCAGTCCAAATGTTGAAGCACCTTGTTCCTTTCGTTCGAGAACAAAGGTATAAAAGTATGTGTATATGGGGCTCGGTAAACAATCTGGGCATCTTTGGCGTCATTTTATTGTTCAATAGTGTTTACATTAGGCTCTGACATTGTTGTATATTTTCAAATAACTCTTGAGTACAATATGACTCACATGGATGGTTCTTATCGTTAATAGGGTATTCTTAGGAATTAAACTTGAAATTGAGTAGATCGTTTGTAATATTTATGCCATAAGCACGACGTCATGTCTTCACAGCTAGTAAATTGAATTCGCTGAGTTATATGAATAAGTTGAAACTTCTTATCAACCTCTTTTGCATTTGCTTTCCCAAAGATCGCCCAATTATTGTAATTTAGTGCATTATTTTACTCGGAGGCATAGGGTAATTTCGCCTGTTCGCGTCCATCGCCCAATTCGCGTCCATTTCATTTAAAAATACTCGAAAATAAGTCAACTAACACACCAATCAAACAAAAAGTCATTACCGCTAATATTTCAATGCATAAGAGGCACGCACACATGTACAAAAGTTCTGTGCGTCAAACCTATTCCGTTTAGAAAAAAAAGTTAGTCTCGGTCACTGTGGCCAGATTGGGCTATTTCCCGCCAATTGGGCTATCTAAAATTTGAATTCGCGGGACGTTTTTTCATTTCGCGGGTTGGCGGTTTTTGGGCTATCTATTTTTATGAAAAACTATATTTGGGCTATACAGTAAAACCTACTAGTTGGGACACTATAATTGGAACCACCTGAGCAATTGAACTATAACATCACCGCACATACTATTTCTTGAAGAAAACTCACTCTGCAATCGGGCAACCTTTAGAATTGGACCGTGGACCAGATTAGCTACACAAAAATGTGATTGATAGTACTTGGTAATCGGGCCAAAAACGGGTTTAAGACCAGCATGAAAAATGGTGCAAAAATGAGTTTTCCAGAAAAATATCTGTACAAGGTCCAGAACATTTTTCGTATAATTTCTGCATAACTTTCTGCTGAAAAATTATTTTATGTGTAGAATTCGGTACGTTATAGATAGCTTGAATTTTATTAGTATTCTGATAATAATAAAATATTGATTTATTTGAGTATTGGTGGGTGTATGTTTTCCCTTTAAGCAAGTATGAATGCGATTCATTTAATAATTATAATGTAAATATTTGAGCGTTTGTTCAGGTAACGTCAAAACAACTGAAAAAATCTACTATGAGTGCAAAATACAACGCTCTAAGTATTCGCAATAAGTTAGAAGTAATACAGTCATCCGACAAACAGTTGCTCATCCAAAGAAAAACTGCCGATAGCTTTAAAATTAGTAAGAGTCAGGTGCATCGTATTTAAAAAAACAAAAACCAACTAAAACGGAAATTAAATAACGTTGGAAAATTTTAAAGACACTGGGAGAAAGTGGTTGAAGATAAATTGTTGTATTATTTTCTAATTGTTGTATTGTCTTCTAAGACACGCTCCAAAAATTTGCCAATATCCGGCCAGATACTTCACAGTAAAGCCCGTCAAATCACTACAAAATTAAAACTTTGTGATTTCAAGGCATCAAACAGAAAGCTAAAATCCGTTAAAAAGGACTTCAAAAATTCACTACGGCACGCTTTGTGGCGAAGAAGCTGATGTTGATTTAGACACAGCTCAGGCATTTCAGTCACAGCTAAGAATATTATGTGATGGCTTTGATGCTTTAAATATCTATAATCTTGATGAGACAGGAGTATTTTTCAGAGCAACACCTCAAAAACCACTACGTCTTTAATAGAAAAAATGTGCATATGGAAAAACTTGAAAAAAACGAGTGGCAGTTGCAATGGAAGCTGCATAGGAAAAACCGAAAGATCACGATTTTTGGGAAGAATTGACATTAGGCGAAGTTTTGGCACAACTTGGCGAGCTAACACAAGATCTTAGATGACGGGTGCTATTTTTAAAGAATGGATGCACAATTGATATTGAAATGAAACACAAAACCGAAACATCACCATCTTTTTTGATAAAGCTAGATGTGATAGCATTGATAATCTGGAAGACATCAAGCTACAATTTTTCCTACCTATTTGCACTTCTTATTTACAGCCCTTAGATCAGAGGATTAAACCAAACATAGAACTAAATTACTGCACTTACATGATGAATCTAATATTGGGAGCTCTGCAAAATACTGAACGTTCTTCAGACCCAATAAAATTAGCTTCTGTATTTGAAACTCTCTGCTGGTTACGATCTGTTTGGAGTAAAGTGTCTCCACTTACAATTACAAAAGTGTTTTTGGAAATGTGGGTTCCGTCCAAATCTGAGGGTCGAAAGCGGAATTGTGAAGAAAGTTCAAATTCAAAGTGATTGGAATTCAAATATTCCAGCAGATATTCAAAATTTTGCCGGATACTATCAATGTACGACCACAAACGAATCTCTCCCGAAAGATTCAGTAGATGTCTTTTTTAAAGGATGATTATGTCTTTTTTAATTTTAAACCCAAGAAGCCATAGCAGCTTTTGCTAATTCCGAGAAGTGAATTCAAATCGCAGTCATTCAAAATTCAATGTTTAAAAATTATTCATTTTATTTCAAAGCACACTTCAATTTTTTCGCGAAACTTCATTTGGAGACCCGCAAGTGAAATTGTTTGACGTATATCTCTTTGTGAAAGTATTTAAACGTCTAAACATAATGTTAATATCTGACCGTCTAACAGAAAAAATAATTTATTTCAAAACTTGCATTCATAGTTTTGAATGTATGAAATCGGATAAAATATTTACATTTTAAATAAAATATTCAGCCTTTCTAGCCATTAAGACTGTTTCTTATACTAATTGAATTTTTGTGCCACGCAAATTTGCAAGTTGCTTTCGCAAGCTTTAATTCTGTGTGAACATTTTAGAACTTTTCTAAAATTTCCACACAGTTCCTGTAATTTATTCACATTTTCGCCTTTTCAAATACTTTGTGAATAAAATTTTATCTGTATATGGTATCAAAAATGTTTACTGTTTCAAACGACTTCTGTGCAACAATTAGAGCATTTATGTTACTTCGAACGAATTTTACGGATTTAAATATTATAGTTTAATAGGCTTCAGTGAATTAATTTACTTATAAATCTCGTGTGGCGGTTTTTGGGCTACAAATAAGAAATTTTGGCTATTTTGGGCTATGAAAATTTGAAATTGGGCTATATTTTCTCGCAAATATCTGGCCACACTGGTCTCGGCTGTTCAACAAGGAAGGTCGTACTCGTGGGATGTTAAATAAAAATTAGTGTGCAGCGGCGTGTTTGATGGTAAGTTTTTTATTGTTTTATGTGAATTTTAGGATACATAGCTGTTTCTACACTTTATTACAATATTAATTATGTTTTTGCTTATGTTTTTTATATTTAACGAATAAAATAAGGTGGACGCGAATTACTGCATCGAATTTTAGAAAACTTCCACTTTGCGTCCGCAAACTATACCTACAGGGGATAATAATAAACCAAATTGCGTCCACTATTTTCGTTAAATACTTGCTTGTAAAAATAATTTAAATAATAATTAATAATTTAAATAATAATAATAATTAATAATTTAAAATGTATTGTTTATTATTATTGTATTTTTTTTTTATTAAGACTTCGTGTTTATAATTCTATTTTGTAATTGGAATGCGTAATTTCTTTCATTCTTATTTTTTTCCATTTAAGATGAGTTCTTCAGAGACAAGAAAGAAGAAGGATAAGAGAACATACACAGAAGAAAATTTAAAGAAAGCGTTAAATGAAATTCGAGAGAATAATAAATCGATAAGACAAATATGCAAAGAATATGATATTCCCAAGACCACAATATTGGACAAAATCAGTGGGCGCAGACCCGATGGAGTAAAGAAACCGGGACCAGAACCAGCGCTAGGATGGTGAAAAAAAGTAGTTGAAAGGCTTCTTAACATTTCCAAATGTGGATTTCCAATAAAAAAGCAAGAATTGTTGGATACTGTTCAGAAAATAATTCGAGACGGAGAGTTTAAAAATAAATTCAAGGATGATCGCCCAGGTGAAAAGTGGTTTCAAAAATTTTTGGCCAGAAATAAAGAAATCACACTTAAAAATGCGGAGGGTATTAATAGAGCTCGAGCCCAAGTCACAGAACAGTCAATCAGATTGTGGTTTAAAGAATTAGAGGAATATTTGGACAGTATACACCAAAAAGATATTTTGAGTGACCCGAAATTAATTTTTAATGGGGCGAAAGTGGTTTTGCTCTTTGTCTAAAGACAGGAAAAGTTTTAGGTCTAGAGGTTTCCAAAACTTATAATAAAAGACAAAACAAATAAAGCCAAGTAATGAAAAAGAAAATATAACGGTATTATTAACATTTAATGCGAATGGAGATATGTGTCCACCTTGTCTCGTGTTTCCATACATTAGACCACTAAGAGCTGTGGTGAATAGTATGCCTCCAGAATGGTGCTTAGGCAGATCGGAGACAGGTTGGATGAGAGGAGATGTATTCTTTGAATACATCACCAACGTGTTTCACAAATGGGTAGTGGAAAATAACATAAAAAAAACAGTGCTTTTGCTGGTAAATGGGCATAAATCGCATATGTCCTTAATGTTAAGTAAGATGTGTGAACAAATGGAAATAATTTTGTATGCCCTTCTGCCCAACACCACCCATATTTTACAGCCAGCTGACGTTAGCGTATTTGCACCGGTAAAAATATATTGGAAATCTATAGTCCGCCCAGAAAATTTGAATTCTGCCGTCACAAAAACAAACTTTTGTAAATTGTTAAATGACGCATTAAATCATCCTAACATGCCCGACAACATCAAAAATGGGTTTAAGCGATGTGGTCTTTACCCATTCGATGCTAATAGTCCAGATTACACTAAATGTGTAAGAAACACTTTGGAAAATTTTCAGGCCGTTGATCAACAGTCACAAGATGTAACCCACTAGGATATTAAAAGCCGACACTACAAGAAAAAAATATTGACATTAGAACTATAACAAAAGAAGTCAATAGGTTGAAAAAGTCTCTTCCTGCAGAAGTAGGATTTGCAGAGATTTCTATCGAAACTGAATATAATAGGTCACATATGGAACTTTCAACAGAAAAAAATAGTACTATTTTTAGTCATATTGATGGCGAATTGGATGCAACTAAAGAAATGACCATCTCTTCATTTCTCGAAGACGCCAAAAACAAAAATTATGAAGCTAAATCTGATCCTACTGTACGAAAAGCAGGTATTATTACGAAAAAGAAAGCTAGAACGACTACAAAAACAAGAACAGAAAAAGACTTTAAAACATTCTAAAACGGTTCGTAAAATTGCTCCAAAATGAAAAAAGAAGATACAAGAAGTCACACAGGAAACGGTTAATAAGGAATTTGAGAAAGAAAATTTACCAGCCGTGGAGCGAGTGAAATGTTCTAAATGTGACGATATACTAATTTCAGATGTAGAAGACGACGATGACAAAAACATAGGCTGTGACAAGTGTATTAGATGGTATCATGTGAAATGCACGCGATTTGCAGGGTTAAGTTATTTAGAGGCCAAAGATAAGTCTTTTGAATGTGACCTGTGTTATTTATGGAAATCCTAAGACTACAATACTGATTACTGTTTATTTTTAAAGTTGCAATCATTATTTGCCTACTACTTACCTAATTTTAAGTTCAACCAATGTTGAGAAGAATTATTTTTATTTTTTGAAAGTGATTTTTTTAATGATAATAATGTTGATTTTTTAATATATATATTCTTAAATAAACAAATTGTTAAAATACAATCTTTCTTTACAAATTCTTAAAAATATCACCCCTATATTCCTTTTCTAAGCTGCTGGACGCTAAATGGTCCACGGGTGGACGCAATTTGGATTTTGTGGACGCAAAGTGGGTAAAACGCCTAATTCTAAAGTTTATCTGTTTAAAAAGAAAACACAAGATGTTTCTAATAAAACTGAAAGTTAATCTTAAAATAGACTATATAATGAATACATCACATACATTTTTCATAGAAATTAGTGCTGGGGCATTTTTATTATCGCCGTCAAACTTGCCAACTGCACTAAATGGACGCGAACAGGCGAAATTACCCTGGGTGATTCATCAATATTTTTATAATGACTCAAAATGAAAAATAGTCAAGCAATTACCGAAAATCGTTTGCTATGTGAAACCTAAATAACGAATGGAGCCAGCATCATGCATCACGGAATTACATATATTTTCAAGTAATCAACATTCCAATTTCCATAGACCTCCAGGTCCATTTCGAAATACGTATCATATCAACAACAATTGCGCCATCAATTCTTAAGTCGAAATGAAATAATCTCACATCACCATTTTTACGACAACAGCTCACCCGTCGAAACCCCAAAACAACCGTGTCACCACACCAGCTCCATAGACTGACGACACGAGTAGGATTCTATCTAAAACAAATGTGTCATTCACTTAACCCTGATGAACCTGTTTTTTTCTACACGTCTTATCATTATACACGGTATTAGCTCACGGGCAGTCAGAACAAAAAAGAAACTCATCTTGAAGCTAAGATGGGAAAAGATTGAAGTACATGCATATATACAAGAAACTAAAAATTCCGACGATAACAAAAATCGAAAGAGCCAATAACACGCGTAGAGTGGTTCAATTATAAGCCATCTATGCGCACATGTATCAACACCCGCTATAGATGCTATACCTACTCTTAAGAAACTCAAAATCATTTCCAAGTCCAGACTGAAATATGTAAGCCCAATAATATTTCTTAACCGGTCGTAAATTTGAATTGTATATGTTTTTGTGCGTGCATTGGGTAAATCGTATCGTGGTAATTGTCGAGTGACGTGACAATTACATTTTCGAGAGACTGGGAAAGAAGGTTGGGAACCCGAATTTTGATATGAGTACCTAATCTTACTCGGGTTACAGACGCACTTGACACTTTTCGAAACATTTATGGCGAGGTCAAAAAACTTCCAAACACTAATTTTTTCAGCGGGACTCAATTTTTGAACAGATCTCCGAAAAAAGATTTAATCTATTTAAATTGGTTGTTCTTTAAAACTGCCCGTAATATCAGAATCGGAAATTTCTGAATTGATATTTTTCACGCATCTTTTGATTCGATGGTCGAAGCAAAAAACAGGCGGCATTTTAATTTAATTGGTAATCATGATTTGTTCTATAAAGACGAATAAAATCGAAGATGAAGCTAAATTAAACTCTAACATACATTCGCAAGCACAGAGTTCCACTTCAAATGTTTTTAAGTTTTTTAAGTGAATTGAATTGTATTGAGAAAGATTTTTTTATTTAAACTGTACAGTCTTCTTCATTATATCTGAGAGAAAAATCTTGATAAAATCAAGAATTTTCCTTAGTTGTTTTTGCGTCAACTACGGGCTATAGTTAAAACAACCATAAGAAAATGTTTGATTACTTTTATGTACCATGGCGCGTGGTTAATAAACAACGTCCGTGGTGCAAAAAAGTAAGCAACCACAAACTATGGTATTCCAGCAATGTACATAGTACGAAATAGTAAATGACTATAGTATGTGATGCCCCAACAGTAATAAGTGATTGCTGAATTATGTTTGTTAAATTTATGAATTGTAGAGTGGTTCGCTTACCATGAAAATTGTTGATAATTCAACATTTTGTAGTGTTAAATGAATTGATGCTTGTTTTGTTATAGATCAACTATTTATCGTAATTATAAATTCGAGGATTCAACTGTGTTAATCTTCGAAGGTTTCCATATTTTTTTGTATCAGCAAAGTCAACTACTTTTGTATGGTCAAATGAACTATTTAAGCAAAAGAACCGTTTTCCGTAGTTCATTCCACAATTTTGAATGATTTTTTTTCATTACTATCAATAATAGTTAAATCAACCACGACTTGTTCTTTCAGTGGGGTCTGATCGTGGCCTCTTTCAGCAAATTTTTCCGCGAGTTCTATTCGCGAGCCGATGTCGTCCAATTGGGCATCTCTACGCTCCGGGCATACTGTCCAACGCTATCCCTTCAGCGCAAACAAGGTCTCGACTGCCTTAAAATCTTCCGCAAAGGGTTTTCCTCTTCGCTCATATGAACTAAGTACCCTGCCCACCGCACTCTACCGATTTTGATCTTTTCAATCATATCTACTTCTACGTAGATCTCTGAAATCACCCTTCTTCACATATGGGGCGAACGGTTCTCCGCAAGACTTTCGTCTTGAAGTCAAAGTGCTTTTTTTCGGAGCACTTAAATCTCGGATTTATACGTGAGTACTGGCAACACCATGGTCTTGCACAGCAGAAGTTTTGGATTTGAGTGAGATTTCGGAATTTGAAGAACTTTCACAGACGGTAGCAGGATTTATTGAATTGACGCAAGGTAGTTGATGGCTTGATGTAGCTGAAGCTCTAAGTAGTATGGTTTAACCAGCTCTAGATGTTTTTCCTGCAAATGATGCAAATGATACGTCTTTCTTTAGTTTATAAGCAGTACAAACTTCTATGCCACCCACTCGATCTAAATTAGTGATGGGCGATTGCGAGATGTTTTAACAATTGAGATAATCGTAATCAATGCCATAAAACAATCGAGAGAACAATCGAGAGAACAATCGAAAGAACAATCGAGAGATCAATCGATATGCTCGATTGCTGGGCTCGATTGCTGGGCTCGATTGCTATGCTCGATTGGTGCTCGCGATTGCAGTGTTCGATTGCTGAGTTTAATTACTGTGTTTCATTGCTGTACTCGATTTATGAAGACCGGTTTATAGCAGAAAGATAATGTGTAGCTCTAGGTGTAGCTATAGCTAAAGGCAGGTGCAGTAGCTCAATACTGTAACTGATATCAACACGATGCTGCAGCTCGCAGCCGAAAGCGAACG
This sequence comes from Nemotelus pantherinus, assembly GCA_963978885.1. Classification (NCBI taxonomy): domain Eukaryota; kingdom Metazoa; phylum Arthropoda; class Insecta; order Diptera; family Stratiomyidae; genus Nemotelus; species Nemotelus pantherinus. The sequence continues at coordinate 39,177,632 of OZ022265.1, read as the reverse complement.
TGCTTAATGGCTCACTCGATTGCCGTCAACCGCTTGTCAATGACTTGACCGACCGAATGGTCGATTGCGAGATGTTTTATTGGAATGTCTCGATCGCGAGCTAGTTTTTTCGATTCTCTCGATTGCACAATTACCATCTAGTCAACAATCGAGTCCAACTCAAAACCATCGAGTTAAACATCTCGCAATCGCGCATCACTAATCTGAATGAAGGATACTTGAACAGCTAGTTCAGATCTTCCAATGATGTCCATATCATGTCAATATCTGACTGGACTTGGTGATGTCGTTCCACTCGTTGACGTGTCAGAGTCTTGGATTGCATTCTCTAACGTCAAGTTGAAGAGAAAGTAGGCAGACCATCTCCTTGCCGGAGCTAATGGAAGATGTTGAACGGCGTTGATAGCAATCTGGCTATTTCTACTGGCTTTTTACATTAGTCATGGTCAACTTACACAACCGTGTCAGTTTTGTTTGGATGCTAAATTCTCTCATGACTTTGGACAATTCTAATCTAGCTATGCGAGAAGGTGATTGTTGCCATTACTCTCGTCGTCTTTACTGATGTAAATAGAGAAAGAATTCGAGTGGGATGATGCTTGTACCATCAACTTTTTTACTGATTTTCTAGTTAAACTAGCTTACTGATTCACTACTAAAGTTGTGAAATTTCTTTTGAATTAGCGTAAATTAATTGATTTAATTGTGTGATTGAGTTATTTTCCTCCCCTAAGCGAAACACATCTTACTACTTTCCCTATTTTCTAAGCCCAACCGTGAACTTAAGTAGATAGAAAAATTGGTCGAGTTATATGGCGCATCTGAGCTCGTCTGCGTAAAAATTGGCGCGTGGTATACAAAAGACCGACCATCCCTGCTTTAGACGAACGAAAACTCGAAAAAAGTGACGTTTTTAACGCTTGTATGAATTCGGTGCTTTAAAGAGCTTTGTTAAAAAAACACTCGTGCGAAGGAATCAGTTGAAGCAAAAGTGAGCCTTTTTCCCACACGCGTCTTTTTTCAGGTGAAAATAGGAGTCAGTTTCAAGCTGCTTCAGACCCCAATCTGTAAATATGGTACGAAAGCGTTATTCTGATGTAAATCTGTTCTTCGTGACTTGTTAAAATGTGTTAACAGATTAAACAAAACTTAAATGAAGAGATCATTTGAGTTTTGATTTCAAACATCAAATGATCTCTTAGTTGGTTTTGTACCCAAGAGATCATTTGATGATCTTTTTTGAGAAACTTAAATTCATAGTTTTTTTTAAAATTTCTATGCTTAATCTTTTCCACACCTCATTTTTTATTACCAATATGTTGGAAGACAATTGAACTGAACTATCATATATGTGTGTCTTACATTTGCTTCCATCTTTCATACCAATTGGCAATATTATATAATGTGCTTGTTTCGGAGTTTCACTGGTTGTTTGTTGTTGTTTTTTCAGAAGATTCATGATTCAAAGGTACATTTTATTGACATTCTTTCGTTTGGAATTGCAGGCCAGCTGGAATGTATGAAATCGCATCATCCAGCTATGGGTTAAAATTTAATAAAATACAATCATTTAGCTTGGAATGAGCTCCTCTTAGTAAATAGTTATATTTCAAGGATTTTTCTTTCGTTATATATTTTCATTGCTTATTATTTAGATTTTGAATTTTTTAATAATAAAACCGAATTGTTTTTCAATTGACAGTACTTTTTACGGAGGAAAATCACAAAAGGACTTGACACTTTTCTTGTTATAGTTCGCTTAAAATGTGTAGTATGTACAACATTAAATGTAACGGCAACATTTCAATTCAGAAAAGCCTCGAATAATGATTTCAATTACACTTCTTTCCAATTCGTTACAGATTCGTCCCCTTGCTATTTAAACCACCTGAATAAAGAATACACTGCAATTACACCACCACCATACCGTACACCACATCCAATCTATAGACGAATACGTTACTCCAACCGAAAGGAATCTGAAAAGCCAATTACCTTTGCAGCTTGTCAATTCCTTGCAATGCAATCAAAAAAGGGAAAGTCACCGATCTAAAAAAGGATATTAGAACCGCATAAAATTTATCCCAATATCTGAACGGGCACACGTTGCTCTACGTGCAGAGATGCATCGACGTCATTGTCGTGTTGTATCTTTACGATTGACAGAACGGACGTGAGGCGGATACGGGGAGAGTAGCAAGGACGTACATAAATCAGTCCTTACACACGTATTCGCACGTTGGTTTCAGGTTTAAATGCCATTTGCTCGCTCAATTGTTCGTGCGACGGATTAAGCTCACCCCATGTCGCTTATCCTGTTTCCCGCATCAAACGCATGTGAATCGAGCATAAGGATGAGATGTGGGTATTGTACATGCTTGATATTGCCAAATGGTGTTGCCATTTCGAAAATTTGATATTCTTGGCGTCAAGACAGAAGCTAGATTTATCTTTAAAGAATTTGTAAAATACAAAGCTGAAATCAAAATTTTGAAAATACATTCGGCAGCCATTAATTTCTAGATTCGCTCACAAATTAAATGACTTTACAAATTCACTTCCCACATCATCCCCAACAGTTTGAATTTATATGGCTACCCCAATTAAATCTCAAACGTAAAAACACCTTAACTAGCAATTCACAGTGCACCGGCGTGTCGTCATCATATCGAAGGGTCTTTCAACTTTCCCCGAAGCGCCGAAAGAAAAACTATAATATGCCCGTGATGATCGATCTCGAGACTCGTTCCAACGACCCTCATTAAAGGTATTGCAACGGTTTCATCCTCTTCGTCCTTTTACGTTCATCGACACTATTTGTTTATATCACGGCTGCAGATGTGTACGTACGTTAGCCTATAAAATCATATATCCCCGCATATCAAAGCGCGCAAGGTAGGTCGCGTGTCGCGTGCCAGCTTTGATTTAATGTCGGACCGGTTTTTTGTCCTTTTTGTTATTTTTCCACTACACTACCTCGCCCTTGCACCGAAATCAGGATTATGTCTCGGGGTTGTCTGGTCGCGTTGCACTTTATGCTCACACATAGCTGAGTCAAGCTAGTCGACAGGAGCGTAGTCTATGCCAACGTGCTGCTTTTTCGGTAATGTTTTGTTTGAGGGATGAAAATCCTTATGATGATCCTATTCAAGTCCTGCATTGGGGAATTGGGTTACCCATTGAACGGCCGTTTGTCAGGCGTTGAAATACGTAGATATTATAAGGAATACTAGTAGAATTTTGTTGGCGAAGAGAAATATGATTTTTCTGTTTGTTTGATTGAGAATAATGGTAATGAATGCGATGTTTACCAACGCAGATATGATGGTAGAACTCTTTGAGTTCAGTTTACATTGCAGAGAGTTGGTGCAGTGACCTTCACGGTAAGTATGATATTTGAAACCTCTACATATTGTGTGAACTAACTGCTGAAATTGTGTGAACTAACTGCTTTGAACTTCAAAGAAACAAACTTTAAAATATTCAATCTGATAAATATTATATTGTTCATATGAAAATAGAATATAAGGCTGCATCAACGGAATGAAAACATGTCATTGGAACTGAAGCAGTCTGCATTTACATGAAATACATAAAGTTAAACAATTTTCGCCAGTCAAATAAAAAAGTATATTTCGTTTGTAAATTAAATTTGATTCTATTTCGGACACTCCAAATTTACCCACCATTTCATAGAAATAAAAACTTTTACAAACACAATTATATTTTACCAGGCCGTCTTTTACTACAGCTGTCAGTAATCCTCTGTGGATCACTACTTTGTTATAGAATATGGTAGCTAAGAAAAAAAACAGCTTCTGGATTGATTGGTTTTTGCATAAGAGGAACCATTGATAAGACTGCATTGCACAATTTATTCTTTACAAAATTTATTCGTTCCTTAATAAGAAATAGTGCATGTACACCACTTATATACATAATCATTAGATGTTGTGCCCCTTTCAAGAGCTCCATTACTTGGAATAACTGACTATCTAATTTTTTCTGAGAAAATTCATATTTAAGAAAATGTATCGATTGTGACAAAAATCAAGTAACCAGATTGCAATCAGAAAAATAGCATAATCAATGCATAAGTGGTGGATTCTAACAAAAGGCCCATCAGCTACTCTACTGTCAATCAGGCGGCTCATAACAACTTTGAATAAGTTGCAGCATCTGAAATAGAAAATACATTGAACCATTAATATATTTCCATAATGTCGAGTAGTATTGCCGATTATTCAAAATATAACCGCAAATAAACTCAAAATACTTACGCGCAATTTTTCGAACTAATATTACAGACAGGAATACTAGCGGGCAACAAGTATCAGCCTGCGCCCAACGTGGGATTGCTTATATGCAAAAAGTTAGTTGTGGGACTTCATACACTTATAGTTAATCACAGCCCGTCATTACCGTCGCAATAGCGAAACTATTCTTTACTATCTTTCTGAAATTACGATATAGTAACACGGAGCTGCAACAGCGAGCAGAAACTAGGGATTTCACCATTTCAAATGCGGGGAGAGCTTTGTGTAGATTCGTGAAGAAGGTTCAGCTTTATATCTCATATTTATTGTTTTATTCGTTCCACTCCTTCCAAATAAGCAAAATTATGGTATAAAAGGAATAGAAAATATGCAACAATTGTTTCTATCCTATAAATAAATTTTGCTTATCCTTCTGTATTTTTAGCTGTCTGAGTCCAGTTGTCAGCTGACTGGGATGATCATAAATGATATTTTATAAGTCGTTTGAATGCCGAAATAGTCCACGCTTGATATTTTATGTGTTTTTTGCAGATCATCGCTCAAAAAGCCAAAGTAAATAGTCCTCCTGATACTGACCACGGGATCTGATACACGTGTTACACGCAATTGATTACAGCAACAGCAGCAACTTCTTCAATCTGAATATCTTCTGCCAAATGATCAAGAACGGCAACAGCTACAGCGTCAATAACTTCAACTTGACTCATCACTGCAACTGCAACAGCCACATCTAGAGACTCCATTGCAACTTAACATACCTCTGCCTGATCAAGAGTAACGTTTTCTTCAGTCTCAGATTTTGCTCCGAATATCCACGAATGTTTTGGATAAAAAACGTAGTTCGAATGTGCGTTTGTAGGCTCGTTTAAACTGACTCTCTCAGCAGTTCATAGTGCTTTTGGCAGCTTTGAATTCTCTGTTTCACTGGCGTTCTAATCAAGCCATGTAAATTTTCGTGAAAAGATAGGACTCGAGCGACCTGCATAGTTCTTACTGGCAATACTTTATTTATAAATTATGAACTATATTATCAAAATGTTCGCAGACTTAGACCCAAACTGGAATATTTCTTCCTTAATTTTCTGTGATGACTTTATCTGTGCAACGGAAAGTTGGCTTTCTGCTGATATTTTCAGTGAGGACATTATAGCTCTGCCCCCTATGTCTTTAGAAATGACCGGGATAAAACCTTAACCCAAAAATCAGATGATGACGGGATTTTTTTTAGCCATTAACGGCTTTTCTTCTTGAATGTTTAGCGGTCTGTATTTCTCTCTAGCATGACATCTTCCAACTGGTTATTACTGTATATATTCCCTGTAATACTGCTTTACGCACTTATCAGTGTTTCTTTAGTGATCTGTCAAGTTACACTTTAGCTAATTTTCCGCACCCTACTCTAGTTGTTTGTGGTGATTTCAACTTGCTATCTGTTCAATTGTCATCATTGGTAATTGTTTTGAAACCCAGCCATCATTAGTCTTTTCTGTTTTACTGTGCTCTGTCTCAACTTAATTCGAAACCGAATGTTAATAACATATTTTCTCTAATGTAGCCTCCAATAATGCCATATTATGTATTTATTCCCATGCCATCCCGCTCCTCTTCGTCCTCCTCTTTCTCTAAATATCAAACTAGCTCATTCAAATGGAAAAAAACTCTGTTCCATTGCACTTCAACTTTTTCAAAGCCGATTACATGAGAATTGCTTGAAAACTTAACACTTTCAATTGAACTTCCTTCTTCCATAATCTAATCATTGATACAACTCTTGCATCCTTTTGCGCTTTGATTTCTAGTCTAGCATCTTTTTACACTTCCAGAACACGCTTCCGCAAATCTTCTGGTCTGCCTTGGTTCTCTATTGCTGTGTCAATTGCTCCCTACAAAAAAATAAGCCATGTGCAGAATATTTATGAAACTCATCTGACCGACCGCTTCAAGACTTCCTTCTTAATAGTCCTAAGGCCTTCTGGTCCTGGATTAATTTCTAACCACTTACCTAATAGTTTCGTTTTAAATGATTATGTTACCGCATATGCCGAGCGTGTATGTGAATTCACCGAATTCTTTTCCATTACTTTCACACTTTCAGACACATCCAGAAGTTTCGACAGTAATACTCGCTTATTTTTACCTAATTTTATTGAAGCTCTTACAACTTTTGTTAACAGTGGCCCAGATGGAGTTTCGAATAGCTTTGTCACCATTATGTGTTCCTTTTTCTATTTTATTCAATTTAAACTTATCTACTGGTGCTTCGCCCTCTGTTTGAACAGTTACCAATATTTTTGTACTCCTAAAATCAGGGAATGTTAAGAATTTTTCCAACTAATATCATATATCCATTCTCTACTGTTGTCCAAAACTGCTTGAACAAATTATGCACAACAAACAAACAAGATACCATAATCCACCTGCTCTCTAAAGAGTAGCACGGATTCATCAAACCAGCTGCTCTCTAAAGAGCAGCATGGATTTAACATCTACAAACTTGGTTGAGTTTGTGAACTTGTTGCTGGTTCGTTGGATGATGGACAACTATTTAACGTCGTCTACACGGATTTGGTTAAGGCATATTTGATAGGCTCAATCATTCAGTCAATCAAAAAAAATATTGTGTTCTTGGACAAACCTCGTCAATTTGGCATTTTTGATGTCTTGCACTACTGGATTTCCTTCCGATTTGATTATTGTGTTATTTTAAGGGTCCGCACGTTTTCGTCTCCCATCTGGCGTTCTCATAGGTTTCATTCTTGGCCCTTTCATTACCAGTTGTGTTAATTCTTTTCCTTCGTTTGCGCAGCTAACCTTAAGATCTTAAGCTCCATCGCATCCATTAATGGCTGTCTGCGATGTTAATTGGACTTGACTGCCTTAAGCATTTGGTGCACTGTGAGCTGTCTTTCCTCAATATTTGCAAGTGTGTTGTTTTGTTATGTATTTTACAAACAAACCTGTATCCATCTACTTTGACTGCACACTTGCTGGTAGTCTATTGTCACATGTACATCATCAGAAAGACCTTTGGCGTCTTCTTCGACCCTCTTCTAAAAGTTGATCTCCAAGTACGATTTATCATATCTAAACCTTCAAGAATGGCAGGATTTGTTCTAAGATGTACGCGTTGTACACTCAATATCTCCACTTGAGTCCATCTTTCCACATCGCGTGTACGTAGCATACTTCACTACTGTTTAAAAGTTTGGTCTCCTCATTTTGTTTACTTTTCAGGTGCAGTTCAATCCGTCCAGCGTATGCTATGTCTTTTATAAGTTTAACCTTCCCTAATGCACTTATGAAGAACGTTTGCGAATTCTAAGGCTTTCTTTGTTGTGTACTTGGAGGTGGTTCTCGAAAGAATTTTTCCTATATAAACTCTACGTTGGAACTCTTTCTTCCGATTTTACTATTTTTCAACTCGTAGAAGTTTATGCTCATCCTACCAGAACTTAGTTTACTTTTTCTGTTCCTTTTGCATTTATAAAGGTATTTTTGCACTGCAGTCATTGAAGCCACGATGAGCACCAGTTTATTTCTTTCTCCAAAACTTTTTGTAGTTTTAAAAGGCGTATTCTACGGGTTTTTCTAATTCTAAACGCCTATAGTGTTAATGTTTTTATTTTCCATCCTAATTGCTATTTATATTTATCATACTACTAGGTTACTATTCCTATTTTTTATATTCCATTAATTTATTATGTAAAATATTTATGCTCATTTGTCTGGTTTGCATTGCTGAATGTTCAATGTCTTATTAATTTTTCTCTTATTTGTTTTGTATATATCTTTAGTATCCATTTTGTAATGAGATTGTAATGCATTGCAAAAAAATAATTAGAAGATTGGGAATCTTTCAGAATTTTTCCGAATTGTTTTGATATACCTGGCGAACTTGCCGCCGATTTTTAAAAACAGAACTAGGGCTTATCAATTTTGCAAGGGAAGATAAAATATAAAAAGTCTAGCGCATCAGAACCGCTGGAAAACTGAATTTTGAAGAAATTGTCTTTGAGTGACCAACAAATTTGGAAAGACGTTATACACTTTTTTGTAGTATCACATCAACCATTCCTTATCCAAAGCAACAAAACCCAACTATAACATAGATGATGAAAATGTTCAGTGCTGGCAACACTTTTCCGACGAAGCAGCAATAAGTTTACCATAGTAAGCTCATACTTAAATTAACTTATCGTTTGAACTTTGTTCTCATCGCAGGATTTCATCGAAAGTTTCAGCGGTTAAACATTGTTTAAGGCTGCCATCCGAAACATTTTCAAAACTCGGAAAATTTTAAAATTGATTCCTTATTTTTATTTCAAATGCTTTACATTTGAGTATGTAACTTGAAGCATCTGTTGGTACAATATTTACGAAAATGTCCGATGCTGGTTACCCTGTGTTAGCAGCAAAGCAAAATACTCGTATATACCAAATCTGCTTCACGTTAAGTTAAACCCACGTTGTCAATTTCGTTTCGATTGAAGCACTACGCTGGAAGTTATACGGGTGAATAGAATTTAAGGGTTACCACCCTCAACACTTTTCAAATTTTCAAAACGTTAATATTTGTTGTTAATTTTCATTCCAGGATCATTCCCATTTGCAAATCTAATGGCCTAATCGCTTGGTAAAGAGATTCCAAAAAATGACAAAAATTGTCATAGCTGGCAGCCCTTTCATGATTTTCTTACGAAATTTCTACGACATTTGGCTTTTATTAAGATCCATTTACTGCATTAAGTTCGTTTTGATTTCGTGACTGGACCGGAAGTTATAGGGAAAAAAGCTTTATTTTGCTGAGCAAATTTGCAAGATTTGGGAGACAAAAACCACCATAGCTGGCAATTCTAATTTTGATCAAATATTGCCTGGGGTAAGGTCCAAATATTGTGTGAATTTTGTTGAAATCCGACTGCTGAATGGGAAGTTATAGGCCAAAAAGCAGTTTTTTTTTTCTCAGTGATTTTTCAAGATGGTACCACTGCCACAGTGTTGCCTGCATTTCAAAATCACTTACATCAGACCTGGTCTTAGTTAATACCAATGTGTCTTATGAATTTCAATATGATTGGATAAGCTGATCGTCAGTTCTCGTGAATAGAAGTTTCCAGTGCTGAAAATAGAGGTAATCTGGTGATGGGTTGCCGTTCTTGTGCAAACCGGAATTTTTAAAATTTTAATTTGATATGATGGACAAAAGTAAAAATTTATCAATGATTTGAAATTTTTGTCAAAAAGCAAAAATTTTTCAGAAGGTTCGTTGATTGGAAAGATTTTTTTTAGGAGCCTGCCGTAGCTACAGGGTTACCCGCACTGTTTTGAAAATCCACATGTGTTAAGTCTTAGTTAATTTTAACACGCCCTACAGTTTTCACGATGATCTAATGTTTTCGTCAGAAGTTATGACAAATCAAAATTTGAAAAAAATCCTTGCCTACTTTTAGGCACTCAGCACCAACACACGGCTCAAAATTTCCAATTCTTTATCATAGATAAGCCTAGAACATAATAAGTTTTCATTTCCAATACTTTTTTTAACAAAAAATTACACTGCTTGGAAATAAAGAAGGACTTGAAAATTCACTAAAACGCCCGCCATCACCAAAGGGTTAAAGATATCTGAGTTGAAATCATGGACCTACTCACTATATACATCTATGTCCTCCGAAAATTTCAGCTCAATCGAATCGGCCACTCCAGAGATTATCTCCCTTAATCATTTTGCTGATATATATATATATATATATATATATATATATATATATATATATATATATATATATATATATATATATATATATATATATATATATATATATATATATGTATATATATATTAATTTAGGGACTATTTTTAAAAAAAAAATATGCATCAAAACATGCTCGTAAACAAGAAGTAAGGAAAAAAGAAAGTTAGAAGAAGAAGCAGCCGAGGCCGTGTAAGGCAAGAACTAACTAAATAGTATTTGCCTTTTGTAATCAACTTCGTTTTTTCACACTATCGCTCATTTGGTAATTATCGAAATGGCTTAAAACATTCACACAAGACCCCCTAAACCAGGCCAGATACGTTTTCCGAAACAGCTGATGGTAAAGAAAAGCTAGTGCGTGTGCCAATATCTTCCTTTTAAAATTCACTACTATTTCAGATGTATTTAACAGTTTTCAGTGCAGGACATTCTGTCGGCTGTAGAAAAACGAGTTTGTACGGACTGGTTAAAGAAAATTTCCATAAATCCGCCATTTTGCACGCTTATTACTTTTGTGGCCAATCTGGTTTAGGGGGGCCTCGGTTCACAACATATCAATGTATAATAAACTGTTAAAAACTGAAAATCTAGTATTTTTTTCATTGGCGCGACCAGCCGTCTCCTTCGAACACATGATTCCCATTCATGTACACATCTGGGGACCACACAGGTACCAACTCGTAGTTAGTAATTTGTATCAAAATTTATGAATAATGGAATTTAAACGGAAATGCTATAAGCTTAATAATTTAATCACTAAATATTTTCTAATTCTGAAATGTTTGTTCTATTAGCATCCGTCTCACATTTAGTTCTCTTGATCAAAATGATCTGGGCGAATGAATTACAAAAACAGTGGTGGATGAATATACTTTGCAGACTTTTGATTTTTCTACGATCGACATCACATTCCATGTGATTTCCAATTCGAAAAGGGCACCGATCTTAAATGGATATGACCGGGCTGTGACTTAACAAATTTGAATATTTGCAAATACTTTAAAAAAAAGATGCTAAACTGGCTGTATTCATTGATGCACATTTTAGATTAATTTAATTTTTTCGCTGTTTTTACGTTCGCAATGACAGAAGCGATTTCAAATTACTAGCTCAATTTGATTATTTTTTATTCGAGCAATGATTCTAAACCTACGATGGCACAACTCGATTTCGCATACCAGGAGCTGAAGTTATAATGGTTAAGTTATATTGGCATAAGCGGAACCAACCAAATGTTGAAAATGTTTGATAATAATTTTGAAAATATTGCTTCTTGCCTCTAGCTAAATTATTGATATATTTTATTTAATAAACTATTCTATGAAAAATTGAATCCTCATTAAAAATATTTTATGCCAATACTACAAAATCAAATGTAAAAGTTATTTATTTTTTTTTTTTTTTGATTATTGAAATAAATAAAAACTAATAAAAGCGAAAATAACGAATAATCAGTTGGGTTCCATATTTCTGCAAATCCTTACAAACTACAATGCGTTAAACCAAAAAAACTCAGCTCATTAGGAACAATTCACAAATCATTTATATTTCTCCCAATTCTTCTTATGCCAAATGCTTACTTCACGTACAAATCTATACATTTTAAACGACTTGTGCAACACGTGCTCACCAAATGCAATTGACTGCACAACGTACAATCGTTGCCTACGTAAAATAATTTTGTTTACCTAGCCACGTCTCTGATTCATAAAAGTACCTTCTTCGCAGTGTGAAAAAATACTCATAGCGCCTCATCTATGCAGAAAAAAATGACTTTTGTCTGAGAAAGCGCCAGGTATCGTCACAGTTTTTCAAACCTCCACACGTTTTTCATTAATTTTACGTCAAAAGCCATTGTTTGCTCTGATGAAAGACGAAACGAGGAAGCACATAAACAGCACAAGCCTACCTTTAATTTCAGGGATTGAAAGACGATATATTTAAGCACTCAGGCTTATGTATATACGCATACTATGCTCAATGAATGCACACATGCCAACCTTCTCAGCTGTCTTATTTTCCTGATGCGAATCTCCTTTTCAGGGAGAAGTCAAAGTTAACATCTAGTGAAACCCATTAACAATTGTGTTTCATCTCGAATTTCACATGTGCAAAAGTACTCTGAACGGTATGCTCTCGATAGGTATCTGCAAGGACGATACTGAAGAGGAACGATCGGTCGCGAAGAGGACAAGGGACCGGTCGGGGAAGCACTTGAATGAGCGTCGAAAATTTGAATCGAGTTTCGTTCGACCCACATGTGAAAACCTGGTGCGAATCCACCGGCATAGTAATAAATCAAAGAAAAGTCACTGTTTTAGCACAGTTATAGACCCTGACCCACACGTGCACCCTCCTACCCTCGTGTCACAGCCGAATACCTACTGTATCTGTGAACGAAAATCTGCGATACGACGGCGAAGATATTAGACTTTACGAGAACGGTTGATTGTATAAGGGATAAGGATTCCAATAAGGGTGTCACTTCTACGCGCTGTACATATAGTGCAGTGAATGGTGACGGTGACGTGTTCCCTTCTTGCGTGGTAGATATAGTGAAAAACCTGGTGGCATCAGGTATGTCGCCCGATAAAGTCGGAATGTCACTCCAATTTAGAAGTGAATCCGTGCAATGGGAACAGGGCGCTGCAACAAACAACCGGTACAATTGAGTCTTGCTCGTTTTCGGCTAAAGAGGGGTCCTGCACGATGCCAGATGAGACAATGACGGCGCTCTCGTTCTGGCAGCGAATGTCCCATAGATGTGCATATGGGCGACCTGTTTCATTCGAAATTCCTTACTGATGGTGTTGTCTTGACAGTTTGGTGAAGAAAACAAGATATGTGGTGTCTTTTTTATACTTTCGTTTGTCTTGTGGCGATATTTGGACAGGATATATGTATTATGTTCGCCTTCAATTAATTTTTTTAATGAACAACAATATACATCATATAAATACTGCAGTAGTGCATATGGGCGACCTGTTTCATTCGAAATTCCTTACTGATGGTGTTGTCTTGACAGTTTGGTGAAGAAAACAAGAGTGTCCCAGTCACAGTCTACCAACTTGATTTCAATATCAATTTTCTATTCATTTTCAGTGAGCACACGAGTAGTCCCTAGTGAATATGAAACCGGCCTACCTGGCAACCCTAACACTTACCTATAAACTTTAATTTTCAATGCAGTGTAAATAGGGTGCATACTAAGAGAATCAAGTTCCGCATCTTGTTTTTTCACATTGCTCACCAACGCCGCCACCACCACCGTCACCGCCATGATGCTGAGATGCCCGAAATAGCCAGAAGTTACCGTTCACTAAAGCGTATCCTTTCCCGTGCACAGTCTAATTCAAGCAGACCTACATCCAGCCATACGTAGAATCACCGTCGCCAACATTATGCCTAAATACATTTTTGATAGCCAGATGGTCCCTTTTGTTGTAAAAACCCCTCATGTACACGTTTGTGAATTTGTTACAAAAGCGATTCGCGTAGATTTGAATTTCAGGATTCTGAATCAGATTTGATTTTCAGCGGTTTCCCTGTCGTAGTGTCCCTTAACGAAGAGATAGACGTGCAGGCAGATTTTTTTCCTCATTGATTTTAAAAATGCACTACAATCCGGGATTGCCTTCGCTTGTTGTACTGGTCGAGGAGTCAGTCAGCCACTACCGCTGAAGAAAAAGGATGAGCAGTAAAAATTGTACAAGTGGTGTGAGCGGTTTCAAGTGAACAAAGGTGAACAAAATAGATATTGTATTTTTGGGATTGGGTTTGAAATCGTATTTGAGGCAAGCTTAGTGCAATAGGGTTGAAATGGAATTTTGTACAAGTTTTGTTACTTGGCAAATTGGATTAATTTATCTGCTTAAGGTTCATTACGAAGAGGCTTGAATGATTTTGTTTCATCGATGACTGGTTCTTTTGAAGAATTGAAAGGTTGTTTTTTTTTAGCATAAATGGCTTATGATGATTGTCTGTGCAATATTTTTTAAGGCATTGCCAATGTGAGTTGTTGATGAATGATTCATTGATTGATTCAAAAAAGACTAGGGGCCAAATCAGACAAATTTATTAAATTTCTTCAGACTCTTAAAACCACATACCGTTTTCTCTACATTTTGTTGGCACTGTATTTAACTTTTCTTTTGAGAGAGTTAATCTATGAAACTCAAGAAATGATAGAAACTGATTTCACAAGTAGATCAAAATAATACAAGCACATTACTGGTCAGAATTGATCAGTATGGTACTCCTGAGTTCTGCATAGTTGGATCTTCTCTCGGAAGTGTTGAAAATGGCGATCTGAAAGCTTTTTTATTGGGGACAAACTGAAATGCAGAGAAATGAATACTTAAAAAGCTGGATAAATAAACTTAAAATAAAAAATAAAATAAAAAAAAAAACGGGACAACTATAGAAACATTGGAAACCAATTTGGTTGGTCCGCCTAAAAATTATGGATAGCGCTAAGCACTTGAAAATGCTTGCTTCATTTCTGATTGTGTAATCGTAATATTCGACCAGGGTCATACAGCAGGCTCTGAATTTGCCAAATTTTCCAAGAAAAAAAGATCAGGATCGTAAATTACTTGATTGAGTTTGAGTTGGGCGAAGTGAGGATTTCTAGATGTGATGACAGCGGCTACATTATCAGCGTAACACACCAAGAGCACGTCTTCCAGCATTCCGAGGCGCAAGACACCATCGTAAGCAATTCTCCATAGGTCTGGCACAAGAATGGATCCTTGTGCTGCTCCAGCTGAAATAAATGAAACGGTTTTGTGCGCATCCTTGAAGTAGTCTCGTATCATTGCCACCAAGTATTCCTCTATCTGAAAATGTTGTTGAAGAGAATACAATATGTTTGTCCATCTCGCCGAGTTAAAAGCGTTACGGACGTCCAGCGTTACCAAAAACACTATGGGTCTATCCCGATGACAAGCGGCCTTTGCGCGATCTAATGCGCTATTAACTTCGCAGATGGTGCTTATTGCTAACCACTGCGGAATCCATGTTGGTTTTATAGCCGATGTTTCAGCAATCATTCCAGAAGTTTCCCCGTAGTTTCAAACATGCAGAGAGTTCTGTACGGCGATGGTGTGTTACAATCTCTCTTTCCTTTTGCAATTAGCGCAAGTCGCGCAAGTCGCGCCACTTTCCAGGGTGACGGAAGGACACCCGCTAGTAAGCATTCAGTGTACAAACGTAGTAATGATGACGGGTGTCTCTCCACCACTACTTTTAGGACTTCTACTGGAACATTGTCCGGGCCTGGGGCTTCTCGATTCTTCATTCTGGCACTCGCGCTTCGTAGTTCTTCTTCAGTTAACGAAGGGATATCTTCCTGGCGGACTGTGTGGTCGTTCTCTGCTCTCACGTTCCGCCTCCATAGCCGGGTCGGGACCCATACGGCCCAGTCTACAAGACACTATTTTGTAGCTTTGGCCCCATGGATCCCGGTCCACTTCTTCGCATAGAGTTTGCCACATTTGCTTTTCCCCCGCTTTATAGCTATTCCCAGTTATATTGTTTTTGCCTTTTTGTGGGTCGAACAAGTAGTAACGCTTCTGGTCGTCCAATAGCCCGCTGTGCCCTACACTTGCACGCTAGAGCTCTCCGTCTCAATTCTGCTACCTCCTCAGTCCACCAATAGCCACTCTGTTTGCCCGGTAGTGACTTTCGAAGTGACATCGACGCATCACACACTCGCCGAATTTCGCCCATGGTGAAATTTACATTCGAACCTATTTCACTGGGGCCCATTGGTACGCCTACTCTTCATGCGCTGACTTCGTCAGCAAAGCTGTTGCCAAGTGACTCCAATAGCTTCCCCCTATCCAAATTCAAAATATTCCACTAGAGTATCTTCCGTCTACAGCTCTGAGGGGCCGGGATTTCCTCCGACAACCAGAAGTTGTGGTCATTTCCAGTGTACTCCTCCATCATTCTCCAGTCCCTTGCCATCATGGACAACGTTTCCGAAACAAAATTTATATCAGGAATCAACTCACCAAAGCCTGGTCTACGGTTGGTTGGTGTACTAACCACAACCATATTCAGCCTGGACAACATTTCCATAATTAATCTCCCCTTTTTTTTGAGTCGGCATCCCCCATTCCAAAGCTCTCGCATTGAAGTCACCAGCTATAACCAGTTTGCCACAAAGATCTCAAAGAACGTCTTCTAATGATTCTAGTTTTCTACGAAATTCCCTTATTGGGTCGTTCGGTGAAAAATAGCAGCTGACAAAGCTAATGCCGCGGTTTTCAATCCAAACATATCCATTGCCAGAACCTCGCCAATCAACCCGGACTTTCCTAGTGTATCCCAAAATGTCTGAATACCATGTCTCTGGATTTCTCCTTCGATATAGCTCGCTAATCATTGCAGTTTGAGCTCTGGATTCATGCATAAGCTGCGTGAGTAATCTTTGCAGATTTTCCTGGAGAGCCCTTATCTACGCAGCAACTTCTTCTGCGCATCGGGTGCTTCTCGGAAAGCTTTGCATGTTTCTGAACCCAGAACATGCTTGGCTTCTCCTGTTTTGCCTTTGTCGTTGCACAGCATGCACTTCCAGCAGTTAATGCTATAGTCTGATCGTTTGCAGTCTTTATTGTATGGTTGTATCACATGCCTTGAAAAAGCGCTCAACTTCAGGCCGCTTCCTTGCCCTAGCGTTAATCTCTTTGAGAGAAAGGAATTCACCAACAATTTAAAGAATATGAAGAAGATCTTGGAGCATCCTTTCGTGCAGACATCTGAATGCTCCCAGTCATTTTTGCTCAAAAAGTTTACTTCCTATCTTCTTCCGAAATCGATATGGGACACTCGAGCGTCCGAGAGATTGGAGAGATCTCACGCAAAAAATCACCTCAAATAGATCAATGACCCATATCTTCGTTTTTTACCCATAAACCATGCTGAGCATTAACAAAGCTCATTACCACACTCTAAATTTGAATGTCGAGTGGAAATAGATTGAACAGCGCATCAAGATCCACACCCGGCATGTGACGCATCGCACCACATATACTCAAGCACAGATATTTCAGGGTCTGTGTTGTCGTTGGTAAAAAGAAAGGTAAGCTAAAGCGATAATCGCCCATTTCAGCTTACTATTATCCCGGTACAGCAAGATAGCCACTGTAAGTTCTCAGCTTAAAAACTGTTTTAGCACTCTGACTCCAAGCAGGTTAGAGATATCTTTCATCATAAAACTTTTTCGTTCCTTTAACTAAGCAGAGTCCACAGACCTTGCTGCCTTGAGTCAACGGCACCTGTACAAGCAAAATGTAAGGGATACCACGCCGTTTTGACAATTTATCGCTAAAACGAAAAAACGCAGCCTTGGAATGCTCCAAGTTGATTTGAATAAAACGGAAACCGTTAGAAATTCAATTGTTCAGAGTTACGACTGATACCTTTGCCGAGTTGCCAATGTCCAGTTAGCATAGGTTTGCTCCCAATCATACGTTTCTGCCCGGACAACATCGGCATTATCAACCAACCTTTCTTTTGCTTCTCCAAATAGGCTCTGAGTTCCACTGCCTGGCGTCAATATTCACTGGATTAATTTTCCTATCTGCCTTCACCGGCAGAGCTTTTCCATTTTTCGCAGCTTCTTACGCTTCCTACAACTGAGAGCCTCCACAGTTTTGGAGAGCTCAGATCACTCATTCCTTCTATGCTTCCTGCAGGAGTCTTGTTTGCACTGGCTGGAGCTGCGTTTTTCAGTACTTCTCTTTTCTTTACCATTTTAAAAGGCCAATGGAAACGCCTTATCATTTTAAAAGAATACTTACTTACGATTTAATGGTCTAGGTAGGGGTGTTTGCAAGCAAAACGAATCGTCCATGCTGAAAAATGACGAAACTTCCTGCCACTATTGTGCAATATAGACGCTTTTAAAATCAAAATTATG
The DNA here is from genome assembly GCA_963978885.1 of Nemotelus pantherinus. Classification (NCBI taxonomy): domain Eukaryota; kingdom Metazoa; phylum Arthropoda; class Insecta; order Diptera; family Stratiomyidae; genus Nemotelus; species Nemotelus pantherinus. Next base: position 39,159,672 of record OZ022265.1, on the reverse strand, counting down.
TAGCAAAAGATTATTAACCACTAAATTATGTTAGCTAGACTTATGGTGTTTGTCGTCCCTTGCTTCGTGAGCTTTGTACCTTTGGAATAACACAGCCAACAAAACGTAGGACACATTGCGCTTGAGCTTATTCGTTTCGTTGAATTATTTATAAGGCTGAAACTTAGTCGGAATAAACTGAAAAATGGAGCCCCGAAAGAGGGCTCAACAGATGCACAACAACAAAATGTTTGGAAGAGCATAGCTGGTAGATTTTCAATCCAGAGATAAGTTTTTTCACATAGTGTTTGGAACCGATAACTTTAATTGAGCATAAGTACCTACGTATTGACACTTGGGTAAAAATATTATGCTACCATAAAATATCTAATACTTGCACAGCATTCAAGATAAGTAGTTCACTGAGCGATATCTTATAAAACTTGTCCATTTTAAAATTCCAACCCATTCTCAAATCGCATAGTCTCGAGAAACACCCGCAATTCTATCAGATTTACGAAAAATCCTATTTTAATTTTACTAAATCCTCCTCTATTTAAGCTATTCTAGACGATTACATTTTCGTACACATTATGCATTCGGAAAATTTCCCATACAAACACACATCTACAAATGAAACAAATCCAAACCATTGGTGGGCACCAGTCGTGTAAGTTGAAATTCGAAATTTTAAATAGAAAAGTGGTTTTCGGTTTTCCGAAAGGAGTTGTTTATGGTTAATTAAGTCATAAATCGAGAGCTGGGCTTATTAACGGTTTTCTCGGTCGGTGCTGCAATGAAGATATGCTGTTGCTGAAACCAAGCCACGTCGAGTTTAAAATACGATGGCAAACGAACGTAGGAACGAAGGAACTTATTATAGGCACAACAAACAACCCTTCGAATGAAAAACACTCAAATGTCTAGAAGAATTGATATAAATAAATGCGTGCACGGGACGAATGGTGTCGGAGTTAAACGCGATGTAATTCGATCTTGACCAAAAATTACTATTTTGAGGGACGACAGACGTTTTCCGGGGTGATTTAGTAGCAAGGTAGAGGTGGCATCGAAACTTTTGTGTAAGGAAAACTCAGTTTTCATTACTAGATGACAAGAATCATATACAGACAGTTGATTCCCATACAGTAAATATAAGAAAATTTGAACGGATATCAAACTTCCAACTACCAATACAATAAAATTACAATAAAATAAATAAAATAAAATACAATAAAATATTCCACCATTTCTGGACCTAGCAATAAGTTTCTCGAAAAACTACTCACCATCCCGTGTTAACAGGGTTACAATTAACAGTTTCACCCACTAGTCCAAGGGCCCTTTAAGACATCATCAACAATTAAAAAATCTTTAAATGCGGGCTTCGTGAAAATATTACGTGAACATAAGTTCCATTCACCCCGTTCAAAACTGTTATTTCAACTTTCTCACGAACATTAATGGTACTCTTTCAGACCGTTCCGGTGTGACTTATGAGAAAGGATCTCAGTGGCGAGCCATTCATTACCAATTTACGTTTAGTTCATTTCAATTATACGCACATATTATTCGGAATGTGCTGAATTTGAGTGACGTTGTATTGAATTTTAACAAATATATCCGGGTACCAGCAGTAAAAGAACAATGGAAAACATAAAAATTAATTTAATTGGCGGAATATTTCTTCAAAAGGAGAGCTGTATGAGCTGGTGACGAGTCAAATTGGTTCTAATTAACGAAACACGGCTTCAAAGGTGGGAGCGCAATATATCTACTTAGATTTTGCATTTTGCATGTTATGCAACAGCAAGGTAAAAGTAGGAGAAGCTAACCATTTTCTGGGGCCAGAAGAAAGCGGGTGAGCTTGGGGTTCAACCGCATCAATTGAGTAGAAGTATTTGAAGTTGCATGCAGAGATTAAAAAATTAAATAAGGGCGAATTCGAGGCCATGTACATAATCTACAAAGATTTTATACATATGGTATATGCAGACGATGTATCAAAACGTCGATGTTTTTACGAATTCATATCTCCAACCAACCCTTCATAATACAATTTTCGCTTCTTTGAATGTTTTGGAAACTTTCTTTACAAATTTTTAGTAGGTGTTCCCTGTATTCAAAATCTCAGAGTTTCAAGAGATCACAAAAGAGTTTTCTTTGTTTCAAATATTCTTTTAGAGCACATCCTCTGTTATTGGAGTGAAATAGAAACGTTGAATTCACTTGCAACAAGTAGTAATGCTATTTCGCAGAAGCTTTGAGACAATATTGGATTCAGTACATGAATATAGCAATGAAATCAAAGGATCCTTGAATTTAAATAATTTATTTTCAGTCGCAAATTTGAACGACTATTTATTGCTTTTTTTAATTCATTTTTGATTCAAAAATTGTCAAATATGATTTGGCACCATATACGATTCTTTTTAATTCAAATAATCTCACTTCATTTCAATAACGCTGTATCAAAGTGAGTCAACGTTGTATCAAAGTGAGTCTTGCTTGTTTTAATGTTTTATTTTTCATTCAATGATTAAACATTTTGATTTGAAAATAAAATTTTTATAATAAAGTGGAATTCAAATAAGATTCCCTTTTGATTTAGAAGTGTTTCAACTTTTGATTTAAAGTGATTCTAAAAAAATGTTAAGTGATGAAATTTTTCTGAGTGTAGTCTTGAATAATCTTAGCATATACCAATGAACACAATAAAAAGGTTTGCAAACCAAACAATTATGATTTCATTCGAATATATGATTTGAACAGAAAAAGTAACTTTATGCAGCTAGTGCAGTTATTTTACATGTCTTTGATATAATTTCATTTCAATGCATTTTGTTCTGCATCTGATTCACGTTTTTTGTCACTCTATTGAATTCAGATTTAGTAAATCTGAATTTACATTTACCCAAATAAGTGGGTAGGTACTTAAATTAAGATGTAATACCATGGATCAAGTACTAAAGGTTACGACATGAGCATGACCACACCTATTCGTGACGAAATAGGATGCAAACACGCCTATAAAACATCCAAAATTAGCCGCACTGAAAGAAAAACTCTTGGTTGGTTCAACTATTTTTAATAGTATTGCAACGATTCATTCCAAATCGTTAAACGAACTACGGAAAATAGTTATTTTACTATGTTAATATAGTTAATTTAACGATATAAAAGTAGTTGGCTCTGGTTATACAAAAAATATCGCAACGTTCATGAAATCAACTATTTTAATTGTTTCATAACCACGAAAAATAGTTGATTAATAGAAAAATATTCATCAATTCACTCCAAATTTCAACGATTCGAATTATCAACAGTTTTTATGGTACTTAAACTACTTTGCAATAGTTGATTTCAACAAACGTAATTCAGTGAGCAACGTCTTTGGAATTATTCTACGCAAAGTAGAATAGTTTCAACATTTGGACGTTTTTCATGCTCCGAATGAAATTTTTTTTTGTTTATCAACCACGCGTCATGGTGCATAAAAGTAATCAACCATTTTCTTATGGTTGTTTTAACTATAGCCCTAGTTGATGCAAAAACAACTAAGGAAAACTGTTGATTTTCCATACTCCTCATACTCATACTCCTATTCTATCATAGAAGTTTCATATGCTACATGGCAAAATTGGGTTCGGTTTGCTGTTCGATATAATTCATATTCATGTTATGCTGTGAAGCCTTTATATTACGTTGTATGACGCTTTTTATGCAGTTGAAGTTATAAACACATAACAGCGGCATTGCGGCAGCGGCGCCACAGGGGGAGGCGTGAATGCCGCGAATTTGGTAAATCACAATGCAGCGACAATGTCGCTGGCAATGCAACCAAGGCACCAACCAAATTCATTTTTTTTCATTCATTCATTTTATCAACAATTTTCATAGTAAGCGAACCATTCCACAGTTGTTAAATTCAACAAACATAATTCCAAACTACAGACTTAAGTCATTTACTATTCCGTACTATGTATATTGTTGGAATATCATTCAACAAACGTGGTTGCTTACTTTTTTTGGACCACGGACGTTGTTTGTCAACCACGCGTCATGGTGCATAAAAGTAATCAACTATTTTTTTATGGTTGTTTTAACCATAGCCCGTAGTTGACGCAAAAACAACTAAGGAAAATTGTTGATTTTACCAAGATTTTTCTTTCAGTGCGGTTTTTAGGTGAATGAAGAGTACTGTTTTCGGTTATGTCCAAATCTATCTGTTAATGAGAATGCTAATGAGTTTATTGGATGTTACAAACCTAGACAGACGGGCACTTAAACTGTTGTTTTGAAATGGAGAAATTGAAAGTACTTGAATTGTATGTTGCCTCTTTTATGCTCTAATTAATTAAGTTAGAGTACAAAAGGCGCAAGATAGACGTTTAAATTCTTTAAATACATTACTTTTTACCATGAAATTATTATAAATTCGCATAATTTGATTGTGAGCTCATTCAAAGATAAACGACTAAAGTTAAAGTATTACTAAGCGATTTTTAAATGCATTTTAATTTTGTCTTTTAACGATATTTAGTTAGAATAACCATATGATAGACAGCATTTAAATGATCATTTAAGACAAATAATCATTTAGGCAGCACTGTATGTCTACTGTTTATACAATGAAACATACACTCGAATATTTTTTCATGATTCGCCGGTGACGAAATAGGATGCAGTGCCGAACAGCGACCACCCATTGTCGTAATCTTGTTTCCTTGATTCATGATGTAATACCATATTTCGATACTATTCCACTTTCTTAAATGTAATCGTCTGGTTGCTCTAACATAAAAACTAAAACGATAATGAGATTATCTTCCTGCTATTTTGAACAAAAAAATCGTAAATACAATTTTTTGCCAATTTAATTTTTGTACAAGTGAAAACTCCCACATTTTTATCAAGCAAACCAGTAACAACCATTTTCTAACATCAAATCGATATTTTTCTCATTACAGCTCGTCTAAACCAGCCCACCTGATAAAAATGCCTACTTAGCACTAAGCAACACCTGTTCTACCTGTCCGCATCTAAACCAATGAAAACTCTCGGGTTCGACATCCGGCAACATCAAACAGGCATCGAACAACATAATTCCGTCACCATTCTCTCCAACCGCTCAAAAGTCAAAATTTTCCCACTGATTCGCCATCACAGCGAAGCCACCCACACTTGTTGGAATAACAGCTACAGAACATTGAGCAAAGCGAAACAGAAGCAACATCAAAGGCTGAACTCTTCTGCAGCAACAGCAGCAGGTTTCCAACTCCGTACTGTACGCCACGAGTACGTAGCCAAAGTTCAAATTAAACTCATCCGAAAAATCCACGCCACTGGATTCCAACGAATTCCAAACCAACCAAATCGACCTGTCCCTTTTACTCGTCGTATTCACTCGCCAGCACTCAATCCAGTTCCTATTAAAAGCAATCCGTCGGACCAACAACAACAACACGGCCAAGAACTCCATTCCACTTCAAGACGATACCTTTAAGCTCCACCTACTTGAGTAGGTGCCTGCTTGCACTGCTCGTTGTGACGATGTGGTAGGTGGGCTACGACGCAGCGACGGTAAGTGGCCGAAGACGAAGATCAAAAGAAGAGATTGCCGAATGGAAGGGGGCATGGATGTCGAAAATGAAGTGAGTGGAGTGACTGCGTTGCGTTCTCGCAATGTACGTACGAACGGATCGTCGTCATCGGGGTGACCGATGCACAAAGGAAGCTACAGCTGATGTTATCTCACTCGCCATGACTGGAATGCATTTTTTGGACAGGCAAGCAACGTCGTCCATTCAAAGCCGTTGCTGCCTGGTTGCATTGAATTGACTTCTGACAGGTTGTTTTCCGAATTTCGGCGAATCGCTTTGTTTCGTTTCCGCATGGGCAGTGGCAATGCTGCCGAAAGAGAAAAAACAATGGTCTCCGAAAATTTCATGTCGAGCACAAACGAAAGGTTTTGTTTCAGGAAAATGTTTGTGTGTGAGATTCGGTAATATTCGCTGATCGTAGTAAAATTGTACTAGAGTCACAAATTATTCAAATTTTCGGAGTTTCGATGTTTCATTTGTATGATGTACTGCAATGACAGGTAAACAATGCCGAAAAATAATAAAACAGAGAAACCAAAATAGTAAAATAAATAAAGCATAACAATGAAATTACCTAGAATTCCAAGTTTAGCAGCTTAATTACCTATATCAAGCTTCTTTAGGAAGAATTTAAGTAATATTAAGTAATATTTGCTAGTAATTTAGCTCTTATTAATTTGCAAACATCTCGAAATGTTGACTTTCCCAATACAATTTCCGATCATAATTAGAGTTTACATAAAAACCACTTTTCTGATCCCCTCATGGTACTATACCATCTTTCAAATTTAAGTACCAAAAATTCACTATCCGTACACGCCAATGGAAACGTGATTGTATGCGGGATTTCCCTTCGATTTCGGTGCTAAACAGAGCACGCTGACCAATTCGAACTTTACAATAGGGGTTTGTTTTGTTTATCTCTTGTTTCGTCGCGCGTATAGCTGCTGTGCATTTGTCAACATGGCATCGGAATACAAAATTTTCCCATGTTGCACACCTCCACGCACACAGCGACCAATTTCTCCGAAAATCCTACTGTGCAACCGCACTTCCCCTGTTTCGTGTAAACGGTTTCTGGCGAAATGTATGGTGCACCGGAGAAACACCGATTGTAAACATAACGGGACTTGGTTGTAGGTGCGCAATTTGCTTGTGGGAGATTTCTGAGCATGTGTAGTAGCACGTACGTATTCGAATTACATGCACTGAAACGGTTTCGTGCTTACGCCTCGGGGAAAATCCCATTTCACCCCTCTGATCTGAGTAGCGGAACGATAGATTCCTATTTGAATGGATTCCGAAAAAGATTTTTGCGCCGTTTTGATGTGTGTACGTACGTATACGGACGGGGTCTAGAGTGGTTTGGAGTGGAGATTGGTGTGCAATATAGATACAGCTCTTGTCGCCCCTGAATTTCGTGTATAGACCGTGTACTGTACGTATAGTAGTTTTTGGGTTTGGTGGCCTTTGGACACCATTACGGTACTTCTGCTATATACACACGGACCGTAAACGTACGTATTGTATAGTGGGCATTTACTACGCAGGGGAGGCTCTCTTGACGGCAAGTAGGCGAAAGCGATATAGATACACGGATAGGGACATACCGCGTGGCGGAGCATCAGCTTGGACCAGCATCTGAGTTTGCTGATGTGCACGGCAACGGTTTCGGTTTTTCGTTTTCGTCTACGGTTACGGGAAAGTGAGACGCAGCGGCACGGAGACGGAGGCTGCGACCGCAACGACGAAAACGTCGACGAGGTTGGTTTACGGCGGGATTTTCAAATATAATTTGCTAGTAGTAGCGACTTGAACGTCGCGGCATCAGCACGTTTTTCTCAAGTTTCGTTTGTTTTCTTCCGCTTACGGAACAATAAAAACACAAAAAGAGATTGTAAGGAGTTTTCCACGAACCCGTTAAGGAAGTCGATTATTACTCAAGACGTAAACAGGACGCAGTTCGAAGTGAAAAAAATTAAAAAGTTTACCTTGCATTTACTATCCATAATTTTCCTTTCGTTTGTGATTTTGAATTCGGTGGAGTTTGCAATTGTTTCATCGAAAGTTATTCGGTTTTTCACTAGTTTAAGACAATTTGCCGGTAGTGCATCGATTGTATCGATACGATTCCTGCGAAGAGAACAATTATTGTGAAATAATTATAGTGTGTCCCCTGCCCGAATGAAAATTACCGTGACGCTATAAAAAACGAAACTTGACCGTCGTGACGCTCCACGATTAAAATGTACAGTTAATATCGGTGTTTGTGTGTGCACCTTGAGACAAATGCTGCGGACGATTGGATGCACCTGTACCTGAACGGACCTACGACTGGACCAAGTGCTAGGCCCCAGCTGGGAGCAGGCAATCAAGTGGATGAACAACTGTTCCAGCTGGAAATGAATCGACAGCTTGTTGTAAGGGCTCTTCGAAGCAAGTTCAAAGCAAACATCGCTGGTACGATAGGAATAATGTTTCGAAGATATAAGAACTAAAAGGGAAGCCAGATGAGTGTTCGTTTTAGAGTAGCCGCAGACTATAATGGGAACGGTGATGAAAGTTAAAATTGATAGATTCTTGTGCATCAACTTTTTAAATATTCAAAAACTCGCGGAACAATAAAAAAAAGCTTCGGGGCCTGCATCTCAGAAAATCACAAATCATCCCTTGAATAGTGAAATTCTGTCCTGAATGCACTTAAATATTTTACTGAAGCCATGCAATTTAAACTCTACTCAATAATCCCCCCGTTATGTGATGTTTCTCATTTGTGAGTTCGATGGAATATTTAAAAGTTTTTGAAATTCGGTGTTTGGGAGTGTTCTAGTATGCCTTTGTTTGAATTTAACACGAAAAAATTAAGTGCCGAGAGCAAAGACCACGGAGAAAATTCGTAAATCGAAAAGATTTTTCCGTCTCGAGAGGAATCCTGTCAAAATCCATTCCAATGTTGTCTTGTTTAGTACCGCCCCGTTTCGGACAAGACGATCAAATTATGCCATCACAAACAGCATTTTCATTGCAATGTAAGTACGAATTTTTGAAAATTAGCTAATAAGTAGGTATGACTAGTAGCTACTTAGTTTTTGAATTTTAGATTTGTAAAATAAATTAAGTGGAACAAATGAAGTGAGTTGTCTATACACTGAATAAATACAATTGGTTTTAAGACGGTACGGGCTGGGCTTTGCAGGTTTCAAGGGATTGATATTTTCAGTACCTTTGACTTTTGTTTACTATGCTAAACTTAATTTTCCTGATTTATGGGGTTTTTAAAAGCGAGTGATTCGCGACAAATATTGTGCCTTACTTTTGAGACATATTTAGACGGAAAGGGCAAATTATTGGTATACAGTATGAAATTTTTCGCCCGAAATCTACCGGAGAAATTCATCCAGTTGGACCTGATTTATTCGGAGCTTGTTTGTCCGAAATACTCTTTTATATTATTTCAAACTATGTTTCGAACATTCGCCTCAACCTTTTCGAATTTATGACCTTTTTTATACAAAGTAGAAATTCGAAAAACGAGCACATAGAAAAAAATGGCTAACCTTTTAGTAAAAACTCTCAAATGATTTGCCGTCTCCTACATCTTTTCTCACAAAAGTTGTGCTCGCATCAAAGACAATAATATAAATTGTAGATTTGAGAGCATTATAAATAGGAAACAATAAATATGGAAAAAATAGTTCGAATGGATATCAGTAACCTTCCCGCGTGATAAAGAGCGACATTTCTGCTATTTGTAAAATATGAAATACTTTTCCATATCTCTAAATCAAGAATTTAATGCCTAAAAATATCAAAGTGTCTCTCAAAATCCAGTGCAAAGCTGTATTTCTATCGAGGATAGGGCTAAATAAATTAGCCCATTTCATCGAAATTCATGCAAAAGACAAAGTATGTTTTGCTTCTAGAAGTAAAACATGGCACAAATTTAAGATCTTAAAATTTAATTCTCTATCAAAGCCGAATTTTGAGCCACCTTATATTCAAACTGACAATTAACGTTCCGAATCGTTTGAGATTCGTTTTCTCGTTTGAAGGTAGCTTTAGAAATATTTTTTTTTCATTTTTTAAATCATGTCACGACTCTTAAAAACAATTGTATACCATTCATTAAAAATGTATCTTTTAATTCTTCTAAACGTATTAACATTCGCATGTTAAATCTTGAAACTAGGAAGATTTGTTTTATATTTCAATTAAGTCTCCTAAAAGTTCAATACAATTTTTCCAATGTTTTTCTAATTGATCCCTTGATTAAAACACTATTTCGGCAGGTCTGCGAAATACCCTTCCACAGCTCTAATAGCATTATTGTTTGATGAAAAACGGTTTCCCCAGCCTGAATTTGGGTTCAATGTTCAAGCAATTCGTACTTTAATTTGTCGAATTTTGTCTTTGTCAAAACACTTGCATGAACATAATCTGCATGATTTTTTTCCATCTGTATGCCAGGCCTTTTCTGGCGGTTCTTCCTTTATCAATGTAGTCGACCAACAAAACAATTTTGGAATCCCGAAAAAAAATGTCATAACCTTTGCTGCTGACAAAACTGCCTTTGCTTTCTTTGGTGCAATTTCACCGGCTGATGATGCCTATGATGACATCAGTTTTTTCATGCAACCTTGCCAGACGATCATCTAATACCATATCATGGACTTGTTGAATGATTTGTGTTGTTGATGCAGTTTTCAAGCCAATAATTACTTTGATTTGCTTGTTTTACTCTAACCTCTTACTATTTAGCCGTTTTTTCCTCCGCTTATTTCTGCAATACGCAGAAAAAAGTCCTGGCTTCCTGACCGTTAGTTGAATTTAATTTAATTCTTTAAAATTCGTAAAAATAATTTTATTTTATTAGCGATTTGATATATTGATATTACAGGAGATTTGGCAGAGAAAAGGATTTCAAGAAATCTGGTTCCATCAAATCTACACATAAATTTACATGAAAACCTTTTGTCAAATTTTAATTTCACATCTTATTAGGAACTCACCTAGTTGCTTCAGGTGATTTCTGTTGTGTTTAACAATTTTTTCATTAACCGATTTATTCGCTTTGAAACAATCAAAAATCAATCTGTCCCTTTCGTATTCGGTGCACTTAAATATCTTGTGATCGATATCATCTATTTTTTTACATAATTCGCAATTTATGCCTTCATAAATTCTCATCCTAACTCTATTTTTATTATTTAGGGCATTATTCACCATTAATCTATTAATTATTTTTACAGCCTTATTTCCCAAATTTAGATCCTTAAACCAAACTTTATTCCTAAAAATCAAATCTGTGTAAGCCCATGCACATGGTTTTAAGTTTCTAACTTTACTTAGGAATTCAGATTTCCATTCATAACCGTGTTTAGAAGACTAGCACGGCAGAAGCTGTCATAACAGGAAAAAAAAATATTTTGGGCGATCTTGCACTCACAAAAAACGATTTAACCTTTTTAGCTTTTGATACAACACAGAATTAAATTGACAACGTCCCAATTAGATATACATAAAAATCATAAAATGTTAACCATTTGGAAACAGCTCACTTAACGCAAAATGTATATCTAGACACTTAAGCAATGGTCTGTCTAGTTTTCCGTGTTTTCAAATTAATATAAGTCCATTTCGACGTACCTTTGCTCTTCAATCTTGTTTGATATTTATAAAACCGGTCAATTGTTTATAAGTCCTTCCAGACTAATCAGAGTTCGAATTAAAGAGGTTCTACTGTACTAGGTAATTCAAAATGATAGAAGCCGCCATTTATTGACGAATAGGTAGCTAATACGACTCTAATGTATCTATTTTGTCAGAAGAACTATAGGTTGATCAACGTCTGCTGTATTCAATACCTCGTTAATTTGAATCCCCTATCCGAATTGATGGACATTTAATACTTTCATTTATTTTATTCCGACCGTTGCGTAGGAAAATTGGGCTCAAATATTTATTCCGATGAACAGCAACTTTATAACAGGTGAAGATAGTTTTGGAAGTTCTTATTTTAAAAATTGCATGCAAATAAAGGACATATTTTTTGTATGTCATTCTAGAAACCGTCAAATGATGACAGTTGAATATATCTTCACTTGAACTTTCACAGTATTGTTTTTTTTTTGCAATATTTAAAAGCAATACTTTAAAAAAATATTTAATAAGATATTTATGATAAATAATTCAAATTTAATAATTTAGCAGATCAGCAATTTAAAAATAATAACCAAGCAGGCTGGAAAATCATTGAGTAGACGCTAGTAACAATAGAAATCTCCAGGTTTGTTAATTCAAACAAAATTTTAATTAAATAATTTATTTTCTAACAAACAAAGGCTCCCGGGGTATGGTTTCAGATTAAAATCAAACTTTAAATTGGCTCTCTAATTTCACACTCATTTTAGTTAAGGGGTAGCCAATGAATAATTTTATTCCTTGTGTGGAGTCATGTTAAATACTAAAAAAAAAGTTGTATGGACAGTTTTATAATACAGCGATTCAGTTTCGAGTTTTAGGGCGGACATAATGAACATTATCAAAGAGAAAATTCGATATATTTTACAATTTTGCTTCGATAAAGGCGAAAATTTAAGCCAAGTGGCTGAAATTGAAAATGGTGCTTGTAAGCAGCCATAGTATTGCCGAAGAGCTGAAGATCGACCACAAAACAGTATAAAACCATTTGAATAAAACTAAATTCAAAAAGGAGCTCGATATTTGGGTATCACAAGAATTGACGCAAAATATCATAATTGGTTGATTTTCATCTGAGAAGCATTAGTCTAAAGGAACCAAATTGAGCCGTTTCTGAAATGGTTGGTGACTGGAGATGAAAAATTCGTTACATACGGCAATATTGTTCAAAAAAATCGTTATTAAAGCACGGCGAAACGGCTTAAACGTGTTTAATGGGACTGGAAAGGAATCACCTACTATAGGCTGATTCTATCAAGCCAAATACTAAATTCGGACCTCTACTGTCAATAATTGGACCGTTTGAAGCTAGCGATCGACCATAAGTATCCAGAATTGGCATATATGTAGAAGAGAAGTTGGGTTCTATCAGGCCACAGACGTCATAAACTCCGAGAGTTTATTTGGGAAATTTTGATGCATCCTTACACAGTCTAGACCTGGCATTAAGCGATTACCATCTTTTTTGTCATTGCAAAGCTTCCTTGCAATGAAATAAGAAAATGTCCTCAAGAGAAGGTTGTGGAATTTTTCGTCCATAAGGAAGGACCAAGACTTCTACGAAACAGGCATCATAATGGCGACAAATTGTAGAACGAAATGGTACATACCACTAAGCTTGGGTAGAATATTTTTTTGCAGGCGCGACTGCTCTATTAGGAGCTGCTAATAAATTTAACAGAGCCAGAATTAAGATCCGGCCTGAATCAGACAAATACTTAGAAGATTTCAAACAATCTATTGTTATTTTCGAATTCTTGATTTACAATGGACCACCAACGATACTAATAGTGAATACATAAGCACGATAAGTAAATTTGGATTTATATTTTATATTTACCAAATCACTCAAGGATACAGTCTTTTTGCTTAGTTTCATATTCATACAATCTTAATTTCATAAACGATAACCAATTCGATGTTAGGAACGATTATAGTACGCAAGATGCAATTGCAAAACTAACTACATTGATTACAGATCCAATGCATAAAGCTGAAAAATATTTCTAGACTTGGTAACAGTTTTTGTCTCCCCACGACATGCTAATATAGTTCGAAAACTTTATGACAGAAATGTTTGCCTAAATTGGGTAAAATACATACAAAGCTATTTGACTGATTAGAAGCAAAGAATGAAAATAGCTGGAAAACTAATTTCTGAGCTGTGTTTTAAATATGGAGTTCCACAAGGTACGGTTTCAGGGCCCGTACTTTTCTTCGTATGTTTAAATGATATTTTCTCATTGTATGTAAGACAATGATTTTGATACTATTCGCTGATAATACTGTTCTTTTTATACTGAGCAGCCATTGGCAAGAAGTAAAGCTAAACACAGAATTATAGTGTTTCCTTACAAAAGAAGGCTATGAAACGAAAGCTATGAAAACATTCAAAAAACGAACTACATGAAGTGAGCTTCCTAATGATCTGGAAATAACTATCTATCCACCAAGCTGTATATCGAACTGTCACTGTGATCTAATAGAAAATGTTTCCCATACAAAATATTTAAATTGAACCACAATAAACGTTGAGAAAATTAATACCGATTTTTTTTTGAAGTTCAATCCTTTTTTAACTTGAAAGGTTTAAGGATTCTTATTAAAATTCTATTGAGAAAGCCCCGACGCTTCATCTTTGGACAAGTGTACGATTCTTTTAAAATTTTCCAATTGAGCACATCAATGAAGGCTTTAAAAGATCTTATAGGAAACGAAATATAAGTTAATTCTAACTCAACCAGAGGTGGTACCAGAGTAAATTTCCTAGCACCAAATCGAATCAGTCTTCTTAATGTTGATTTTACTATGTTGCTATGAAAAATACATTAAGTATAGTGCGGTTGAACATAAATATGCGAACTTTTACGGCGAAATATTGCAATTTTTCCCAAAATCAGTGTTGCAAATTTATAGGAATATTAACCACGAAAATTTTTCTCAGTACAATTAGGTCAAAATCATTATACTTGTGCAGGTATTAAAATATGCAATACTCTTCGAAAATAAGTAAAAATATTACAGAACATTAAAATATTCAAACAAACGATTGAAAAAATTATGCGGGATGTTTTCCTTGTTGTTATAGTCATGTCTAGTTTCATTTATTATTTTTATATAACATATATTCATATTATTTTTATTATCACATATATTTTAATTTTCCCGCAATTTATGTTAAATTATTGATTTGCTATTATTTTGTTGGGAGTAGCTTTCACACTTTTTGAATTATACTCATTTTGGTTGGACTGTTTTATCCCCAATCAGTTTTCGTAAAACTTTATTAAGAATACTGAATTGTTTACTGTGTTTTAGAAGCACTAAGCAAATAGCTTTATAATATACACTAAGCTGATCCCTTATCGGAAGGTTTTTTACTTATTCTTTTAATCTTTTACTCAGTTTTGTACGTTTAATCAGTCTTTTTTTCTTGATAACAAAATTGGCCATGTTTCGTGTCTAAAATCAAAGTTTCAGCACGACTTCACTTTCAAGATCGTTATTTCCAGTTAGCAGAATTCAAGTCTCCTTTCTGACGGATATAATTCAATGGAACGCCTAGACAATTCCTCTGATACTCCACAAAATAAACCATTAAATGGGCTACCTTCAAGCATCCTGAAAACCTGTGTCTAAATGAATTTGATGCAAATATTAGTTTGGTAACGTGTTCAACTTTCGCTCAGAGCTGAAATTAACCTAGTAAGCTCAATTAACTGACAAAGAGGATCATGATTTCTATATTTTTCCAGTTCAATTTTAAAATTCAGAGTCTATAACCTAATTTTCAACAGCTAGTATTGGTTGAATATGCCAAAAACACCAAAAAATTGTGACACATATATCTATTAGACTAAACAATAAAATAAAACATCTAATGTAGAATGGACATTTACATACTGTCCCGAAATTCTTGGCTTTAAGTTTATATGACGAAAAAGTATTTTCAAATATTTTCAAAAATCCAAATATAAGAAATAATACAATCTTAATTTTTTTTAAATAGTCTCCCATTTATATACCTTCCCATACATCATCACATACCACAATTCCTAACCAATCAATCAAACAAATTGCTCCACCTCCATTTCTAATCGTAATTACCGTTTAGCGACTTCAACCACTATTATACCCTTACCTCATAGTTCGGATTGTATCTTTGCAACCAAACACAATACAACAGGTACCTATACAAACTTCCCATCACACTCGACTGCGCTTTGAAGGAAAAAACCATGTCAACACGCAAGACTCATTTTCACTCCACCTACAACACCTCAAACTGAACCGATTCACCCGCACAGGTAGGCATAGGAACAAGTGTCATATTATGGCGTTAGTCACTACCCTCCAACCCTAATCCTTAGCACTTGCCTTTTGTTAATGTAACTACCGTAAACCGATAACCTGAGACCTACCCACAAGTCATTATGCCACGTGCTAGTATCTCTTACACCTGTAAAACCCAGCGCAGGAGTCATGGATTATAACAGGTGCATAGGTAAAGAAAACATGTTTACAAGTGACTTGATGACGTCGTCTTTGACCAGGATAACAACAAGGGTGAAACGCCATAAACGTTGATCTGAGTGCGTAGTAATAGGTTGAGTCATGATTTAGGATAGCCTGGCAACAGAAAAAAACATGATTCAACTGTTTTTCTATCTCGCAAGCTGTTTACCTTTGTTCCTTGTCTGCCACGACTTGGAATCGTAGACACAAAAGAAGAGTACCTGACGTCCTGAGATCGTTGACTTGT
This sequence comes from Nemotelus pantherinus, assembly GCA_963978885.1. Taxonomy (NCBI): domain Eukaryota; kingdom Metazoa; phylum Arthropoda; class Insecta; order Diptera; family Stratiomyidae; genus Nemotelus; species Nemotelus pantherinus. The sequence continues at coordinate 39,143,628 of OZ022265.1, read as the reverse complement.
TTTCATCCCCTTCTCGGGTCAGGTAAACGTAGAAATTGTGCCGTCTAATCTTGTGCTCAGGTTTTTGGCTTGTTTAACCTTGTCGTGTCATCACAAAGAGTGATATGGATGTGGTACAGCTACTGCGACTTGTCATGTTGTGTGTTGACTGAGTCAGCTTCCTTGGCAGATTTAAAGGTGCGATAAGGACTTTTGGGATGATTGTTTAGTCGTCGGTAGTTGTTGATATTTACAATAGATTTCGGAACGGTTTTGTTGCTTTCTCAAGCACAGACTAAATAGGAACTGGCTCGATGTGCTTGTTCGAAACCGATATGAATCATCAAAGGTACACAAAAGATACGTGTGGTGTTATAGTTGTTTACTGAAGATAGTCAGGTACCTATTTGTAATGCTTATCGATTTTGGGTGTTGTTCGGCGAGAGAATTTCTTTTTTTTTTGAGTTAACTAGCTATTGTTGACAGATGCCGAAGCAAGTCAATTAGGAAAATTATATTTGAGGACAAAGTTCATAGGTTTTATGGATTTATTCATGGGTGGGATGGAATCGTGGTGATTACAGCGATAAGAAAGTGATTATGCGAAAAATAATTTGTTTATTACTTTAGGTCTTTTGCATGAGTATGGTAAACAAGCACACAGTTTTAAAGTAATTGTACATAATAAAATGCTTGGACTATGATAAGAACTTAAGCACGAATTATCTTGCGTTCGAAATAGAACTTTAAATCAATAGAAAGAACAAGCTCCATGTTGAATAAATATTGTTAGTAACTATCGCTATTTTTCCGTGAGGTTTATACACGGTACGTAAATTGAAAATATTGTTATTATTTGTAAATTCTATTAAGTGTTTCTTATCAGAATATTATGGAAATAATGAAATTAAATACCTCAAGCTTGTATGCAGTTCATTTGTTTTGACCGCAATACCAGGAAGGTAAAACAAATAAGTAACCACATATCGTGCTAGCTCCGTAACGAAAAAAATAATTATATATCAGCTAATTAGTAGGAATCGACGTGATAAAAATAAAACTTAATTGAAAGACTTGTGAAAGAAAGGTAATTCATTGGAATATGTTGAATAAGTTATGTCGCCCATTCTAAATATTTGATGTCATTTTTAGTATTAAAATACAGATTTTTTTCACTATGTTTGATTATGAGCATTTAAGCCCTTCTTACTCATCAAGAAAGAAAATATTTTTTTTTGGGTATCGTTTTTAGCAAATCATTTTGCTTAAACGAAAAAATAAAAACCGTTTGCGCATAGGGTGTCTTGACAATTCGGTATCGATGATTTACGAAATTTCGCGCATCTAAAAACGAATTACTTAATTAATTATAAAAACTAATTACTTAATTAATTATAAAAATAACATGAAAGTTGACCCACAGATATACAACAATTCCACAAATTTGCCACGGTTTTTGACCCAAGCAGCTGAAATTATCTTGAGTAGTAATGGCGCTAATTACGAATCAGCAGTCCGTTTTTTGCTATTAGGTCAGGTTTCTTAGGTAATGAGCCATTGTTGTCACTTTTTTACCAGAAAGCTTTATTTTATTTGGAAAAGTATGAAGTGCAGTGGAACTGCGTCGTTTGTTGTTGTTTTTTTTGGGCTCAATTCACGTATAAGGGGCTAGCTTTTTTCTTTTGATTTCTTGTATATCTTGGTATAGTTGTTTTTTTTTTGCTTGTCGCTACTTTCGCCTAACTTATTTGGGAAGAAATCCAAATGGGAATGGAGAAAATGGATTTTCAACATTTAGATACCTAATTAGCGATCATTCTTCAAACAATATGTATTTTACTTGTGATGTTACCCTTTCTATTACGTCAAAATTGTTGAACAAACTATTGAATGATTTCCAAGCTACGTCTTCAAAACATACCCGGGTCCCGAAACCGCGGGTTATGTAAAAGTCACTAAAAAAAAGTCGATCCACAATCCGTTCCTAATAATTTTTTTTTCCCTAGTGTAGATGGCAAAAAAAAATCTGCATACCAGATCCCCGGGTAACCTATCACCACGGGGTATGTGAGGTTTGACTCACTAAAAAAAAGGACCATCTACAAGCCCACGAAGTTCCGAGTCGGGACCCGCCTAAGCACTGCTTCGACCCGGTCGTGCTGACTCACCCATTGGTAACCACGGACTTCAAGAACTACCACAGCTTATGGGTCGGTAAGGCAATCCTCCTCCCGCTTTATACGCAGCACTTTCTCAACGTACGTTGAGACTGCGCGCCAGTTCTCCTCCTTTCGCAGCATTGCATCCACGATCGTCTCAGGCACTACCAGACCGATCGTGGACTCAATGGTGCGCCTCAAACTTACGAAGCGACTGCACATAAAGAATGTGTGCTGAGCATCATCGAGCTCAGTCACACAGTACCGGCAGTACGGGGTGACCACCTTACCCATTCTGTTCAGGTATTTCCTGAAGTAACCGTGCTCTGTCAAAAATTGACAAAGGTAAAAGTTTACCTCTCCGTGGCTCCGGCTAAGCCAAGGCTCAATAAGACCAATTAGCTTAGCCGTCCAGCGTCCTTTATCACTTTCACTCCAGCGTTGTTGCCAAAGTTGGAGGGTGAGTGTACGCGCGTGCGTCAAAGCCTCAGTTCTGTCCAGATCTGAGCGAAAGAGGTACCCTTCCTTGCGTTCTCGCGCTAGCAGATCGATCGGGATTACTCCCGATACAACCATCACAGCCTCTTCTGAGACCGTGCGGTAGCTACACGCGATTCGCAGGGCACCCCTTCCGGAACTTCCTAGTTCGAGGCGCATCTCCCCAAATTTCGGCGCCATATAGCAAGATGGAATTGGTCGTCACCATCAGCAGTCTCCGTCTCGTCTCACTGGGTCCGCCAACGTTGGCCATTAGCCTACTCAGCGAAGTGACGACTACCAGAGCCCTGTCACATGCCCTGCGGATATGATCCCAATACGTCAGCTTGGTGTCCAGTGTCACTCCCAGATACCTGACCGACTTGCTGGTCTGGACCCCGACGGAGCCAACCGTCATGGGTATGACAGTTGGTATCCTCCGCTTCGTCAGCATGACAATCTCTGTCTTTGAGACTGCCAGCTGGAGGCCGTGCTCAGTCATCCACCGATCCACCCTTCTCATAACTTGGTTAAGTCTAAGTTGAGCGAAATCGGCAGATCTAGAAGTGATTACAGCTGCGACGTCATCAGCGTAACCCACCAGGCATCCGCAGGCATTTCCAGGCGCAGCAGATCATCATAAATGATGTTCCAGAGGTCAGGTCCTAAGATTGACCCCTGTGCCGCACCTGAGGTGACAGGCCTCCTTCTGACTCCGTCCTCAGTGTCATAGAGCAACCATCGGTCCCTGAGGTAGTCCCGCATCATGGCCAGCAAGTAGCCAAGAATACGGAACCTCCCTTCAAGGGCCCTAATATACATTTGGTGAAGTTGTCGTCGTTCATCAATCTTCTAATATCTGGCCCGAAAAATAGGTAGCCTCTGATTTTGCCATAAGAAATTTTGAGAAAAAATTTTCGGACACTGGAAACCCGATCATTCATTTCGGTTAAGAAGGACCTTCACGCATTTTTTTATAAGTTTGATGTGTGAAAATGAAAACTAAATGTTTTTCGTCCATCACAAATTTAATGCCACTACTCATACTTGGATCGCAAATTTCTACGGTGCAACACCTCATACTGGGAAAAAATAAACAACCATTTATCTTCCCGATCACGATCGTCAGACAAAAGTAACCATCATCACTGTGGTTTTTGTGGTTCTCTCCAAAGTATTGACGATTAAAATGGAAAGCAAATTACGTAGCCCATTGACCATTGGTCTACAACTTGATTGGACACTCGTTGTAGAGCGATTTCGATACCCATGGCTTTTCTGCGCTATTTACTCTGAATCCGAAATAGTGTTTTTTTCATTAAATCTGTTATTGATTTGTCCTTCTTAGAAACAATAATACCCACCACGAAGATAACAAAAATACTCTGCTATAACGTTTTTCGTGGCATTTTTATTAATCATTTTTCAATTCGGGACTATAAAATACTTCTTGAATGAAACAAACAAACACTGTATTAACGCGATCAGCTGTTAGTCGTCGTGAGAACGAAATAATACTACAATTAGAAATCTAAAAAATCCAACCTGATGGCAAAGAACAAAAAACTCATAGCCCAGTAATTTTTAACTTTCTCTGCAAAAAAACCCTCAGTGACTTTTCAACGAAATTATGTTTAATATAGGATCAGAAACACAATGAAAAAAGTCCATTTCGAAATCGTGTGCACAAAAAAAATATTAACGGTCACATGTCACAAAATTCGTTTTTCTGAAATTTCTCGTCGAATATTGGTTTTACGTGTTTTTTGTAATCTAAATTTGTTCATCACATAAATTTGCACAAAAGCTTCATATACAAAACTCAAGTAAGACGAATAGCTCTCGAGACATGTGGTTGAGAAAACTTACAGAGGTAAAAATATTTTATAGATTACCACCCGCAAAAGCTCCAAAATATTATATATAGAAACACTTGTTGCTTGTTTTAATTGCAAGATCATCATAGTTTGAAAATTTAATAGTAGCATCTCGTAGTAAAAAAAAGTCAAAAATTACTGCAGCTGGCAGCCCTATCTAACTTTGCAGGTAAAAATCAACCAGATATGCTTCACAGTAGGCTTACCCTTTCTTTGCCTACTCTTATTTAGCACCCCACATAGAGTTAAAAATCTTTGTCCATTTTCAGGCTATAGAGCACTTATCATCTATACCTTTTATATCACTTTCCGAAGATGAGCATATCCATAGACAACAAGCATGGATAACAACCTATTCAGTTTGCAGTATGTCCATACTCACAGTTAGTGCATTTATGAATGTAATATCTTGAAACTTGAGAAGACCAAACGTTTGCTTGGGGGAAAGAAATACATTTTCGAATAGCTCAGGCTATTTTTTAATACCGTGCCAATTTAGATCCGCTCTTCATCCATGTAAAATTGAATATCTTTACCGATTTTAGGATATCTGATATAGCAGTTGAATTGATTCAAACCTAAATCATTTCTTTTAAACTCAATAACATTTTAAAATTAAATTTGATTTACTATGAAAATGTCGATTATTTTTAAAATGATGGCATTTTATAATCAAAACCGGCTACTCTCAAACTTTTTAGCACACGAAATTCATATTCAAGGACCTACTTCAAGGATATAGACGCTAAAAATATGTCAAAATATTTGTCCAATTGGAAAGTGATTTGGCGTTATTACCTGCGTTTACTTCCATAACCCGAAAACTATGTGTTACATTTGGAAAATACCGTATGCTGAATTTTGAGTTCATTTCAATATATAGTCCTCAATATTGCAATACATTTGTGCTGTTAAAAAAATTGAAATGCTGTGTTTCTTTAGCAAACAGAATGATCTATTAGTCGTTTTTTACATTGTTTCCATCCAAATTTCTGATAAGAGAGATTGGTGAGAAAATACATTTTCTTCAGTTATCATCCACGTTTTCGATTCCAAGTCGCATTGAATTCTATAGAAGTTTAGTCGATTGAAAGTTAGGACTTTTATTTCACTAATACTTTTATTGGTTTTAGTGAGATTGCAAAGGCAATCATTTCATTTAACATTTTAAATATTTTTAATATTTTAAGCTTTAGTTTTGAGTTCAAATTTTTCAGTTAGGGATATAAAGACTTGTACGCGATACATACTATATTGTTTATTATATTGTACATGTTGTTTTAATGCTATGAGAATAGTGCATGTCCGACAGTCCGGAAGGTGTATTTCATAACAATTATCACACTAAAGTTTTTCGTTTTGTACTTTGGTCAGTTCACAGTGCTAATTCATGTAACATATAAGGTAAGGAACAGCACTTCTATGGCGTTAAACTGCCGAAAAGGCCGCCACATTTACTTCTTCATTATAAAAAAAATAATGAAGAAGTAAATTTGGCGGCTTAAACCGCATCACCGCAGAAAATATTGCAGTTTTTGTAAAGAACTGTATAGTACCCTGCATTTCTCGCTTTCGATTCATTTGATTTTTCTCACAAAAGTGTATTGTTAAATGTTATCGCAGAATGTTGCCCCCTTGCTGAATAAAGTTTGCTTTGTTTTTATCCAGGTAAATCCGAGTATCGATTTCCTTGAACTACATTTCCTGTCATTTGATAACTTCAAATTTTAAATTTGATGTAAAATTTTCATGATCTACGAAACTGTTTATTGTCATCAATAATTATATCTTTGGTATTATACGGGTGTGAAACTTGGACCTTCACTCAGACTTCTGAGAGTAAAAAGAAATTTTTTCAAAGGCAGGTTCTCAAAAGAATTATCGGAACTAACCGAGATTAGATTGTTAGGTGCAACAGCAAGTTGTACGAAAATTAGGTGATACAGCGATGCCTAAATTATAAGGGTCCAATAGATTAAAACGAAAACCAAATACGGGAAAGAAAATGAGAAGATGATACTGAAAGATAAAGACCCGTGTGAAACGCAATAGAACGCCAACATCTGCCAAAAAATTGAAGATAACTTACCATTCAGCGTTAAAGATTTAATTAAAATATTCAATAACTAACGACAAATTAATCATTCTTTCATGGTAATGATTTCTTTAATCTACTATCACAAATTTGTAAATGGAAGTAAACTGAGACAGTATTGTCAAAAAATACAACGCAATTTGATGTTTAATCTTCATTTTTTTACGAAGGCTAGCTATGCAGCTCCTGAAGCATATACACACATAACATAGTACCTACACACGATACCATCCTAAAGTTATAAATCACATCACAGCAAATCTTCATGTGTATTTTTTCCACATTTAATATAATTGAATGCTTAAATCACACGAATCCATGCATAACACATATATCCACATGACAGATATTAAATCACATGATTATACACATAGAATACATTATACACATTTGATAGAAGTTAATAATTTCTAGATCAATTTTCATAATGGATACATTCGGCTTACGTTAAAATATTTATTGCGATTGCTATGTTGCTGTTGGATGTGGTTTTAAAGTCATGTAGCATTAATGATTTACTGTAGTTTTTTTTTAGAAATTGCAGATTGATTTTTTATTTTGCTTTGCAGAGTTTCAAAAATTGCAGATTGTAGTTTGTGAATTGAAATATTTACAAAATTTCAAAAAAAAAAAAAAAGCAAACGAAACGAATCTAGAGAGCATAAAATATGAATCTAGATACAAAAAAACATGTAATCGATTTGCTTATATGTTTTGCGCATAGTTTTATTAATAGCTGCAGGAAATCCAGGATTTTAATGAGAAATAATCATACTCGAATATAGTCACGTACACCTAATCATGACTCTTTTAATTGATCTCTGCGAAAACCAAGTTGTTTGAAATAAAAATTTTTATTTCGAATAAACATAAAAAGTAAAATAAACGAACAGAGAGAAGAGAACCGTCAATAAATATATCATTAGATATGACGACATAAAAAAAAATCACAAATATCTTTTCACATTGTCACTCTTGTAAATTCAATCAATTCTACATGTTCCACTGACAACATCAATCTTTGCCTCATATAGCACAAGCGTATCATAAAAACTGTTTACATACCTTAACTAGTCGTCCATTCTAACAATAAATCATTGTCTTTACTCGTAGTAAACAATTTCAACAAGTGAAACACTCCGTTCCACATTGCGCTTTACAATACAATAACATTTTGCAAAATAATTGCAAACAAACAATAGTTGACAGCAAGTCATACTACATACAAATTTGTTTGTTTGTATAATTTATTTAAACTCCCAATTAACCAGTTAATGTTGACTTTTTCATTTTCCACGTCCAATTCTGTCGGCTAGCCACCAGATGCAAACACCCGATCATATGCATGTTTGCATTATACATATCCGTACATGGAATAAAAAAAAAATAACTTACATGCAATCGTTGCGTTCAGGTCGGTCATTATTATGCTGCACTACGATATCGTTACAATCGTAAAATATCGCAAATAAAAACATCGATCATTGTTTACGATGATTTTGATTTTCGACTTTTTTTTACGCTCGATTGCATGATTTATTGATAATATCTGTTGATTGAAAATAATGAAGAATTATCTAAACGATTAAATCTGTCTTGATTTCTCGAACCTAAATTTTAATACACACAGCGACATCTTCGTATTGATAGGATAAACTAATTTTGCGCTTCGTTCGCGTGTGTAGTGTGACTACACGAACAGATATGTGTATCTATGTATGCACCAAAGATACTTTCAATTGTATCTAATAGGGGAGCATTTCAATGGGGTGTGTGGTGCAACACATAATTCCTCCTCGCAATACATATTGATGGCGATGAGGACGACTTCGACGATAGATGATTGTTTGAAAATTATGGCGGTGCTTGGGGTTGGCAGAAACCTGGTGGTTGTTTGACTCTCAATCCTGGGTGAAGAGAAATAAAAACTTGTAAAAGACGTGAATAAAAACTAAATTAATATGTGATGGCCGAAGCTCTGCTGCTATCTCTATTGTTGCCTGTAGTATTCTGGCTAATATTATATGCTAGTTATGTGGCTTGCATGCACATATGAAAGAGCAGCAAAGCACTTCTAATGTGGGGAAAAAACTAAAAACCTGCACATGTTGCGGAGGTTGAATGAAGGATAATTCTCCTTATTTCAGTTCGATTCACGTCGGATTTAGAGGGAAAAAAATTCTACCGAGTTTCTAATGTAGTTGTGGAGGATTCTAGCAGAACACGGTCCAGGACATATGTATGTGTTCCTTTCTTTTGACAATGGTGTGTCGAAAACTTGTATATATTAGAGCTGCATAGCATAGAGGTGGAATTCAATATGTTTTTCGCATATTACGGCTCTTTAGTCTTAACCTTACTCATTACCAACATGATTAGATACCATTATTTAAGGAAACAATTCTTGCATTAATATATACATATACAAATGCAAACATAAAATATGTTTATGTATTTTGCGGATGACTAGTATTTGCTTTACATCTTGAATCTGTTTGGAAAAGAGCAGTTTCAATTGCGAATTCGTCATGAAGATTCCCAACAGCCCCTATGATTTGTTCTTAATTTTTACAATAGGACAGACAAACTTTGAGGTACGATTTGCATTTCGTTTCGATGTCCGATTAATTTTACTGATCTGTAGTGGCATGAGGTAGTCGAATTAGAAGGGAATAGAAGAGTACTAAAAAATCAATGAAAATGTTTCGCCAGGTCTATCAAGCTCTATATCCCATATGCCTATAGGTTCCGAATTTTGTAAAAATAAGTGAATTTTCTCTTGAATTGGCATTAAACAGTACTTTTTTTTGTGTAAAAACTGTTGCGTAACTTGCATAGTCACTTTTCCTATATTTTATCAAGGCACGCCTATCATCTTTGGATTGTATGTATATCCAGGCTTCCAAAATAAGTATGTATATCGATTTTCATATCTTGAACATTTTTAAATTTTTTGTCGGAACAAGAATGCATTTCTTAAAAAAAATCAGCATTATTTCCAGTAGTTTCTCACTTGTGGTTTTTACTAATATGTAACTAAAAAAATGAATTAAGAACCAAGCGGTAATTTTTGTAGCTGCTTTTTTTCGCCGGATATGAACCCTTTTGATAGTTTAGAATTGAATTACACGATCAAAAGAAAATTATAGGCAGAAAAATATATTTGAAACTGCAACCATCGTGGTATATAAACAATCATAATGTAATCGCTTTTGACTAGCCATCCAAAATTGTTTTGCCCTACAAAATGGTTATTGAGTTTAGTGGTATATAGCCATAGTAATAGCAATGACAAGTTAACATGGTTGGATGCGAGTCAAAGAAACGCGCATACTCCCTTCCTTTGCAGCATGGTTTATTTGAACGCCATATTCAGTCTAGTTTATATGAACGCCAAACTTTTTAACCTAGTCAAGGTAAATCAGCGCTATCATTAGTTACGTTTTGTGACCTAAAATGAAATTTTGACGGCCGAACGCAGCTGCATTGCTAAAATAGTCATTTTTCTTCTCTGAAAATACTCGATCCTATATTCCCTTCTTTAAAACTAGCAGACAATATCTCAATTCTGTGACTTTTTTGCAGAAAAGTGTTTTCCAGCCCCCAAGAAATGTGTACTTTATTTGCTATTTTCTTACTAGATCATCGCTTCATGTGAATGAACCCCCTTGAAGTTCCTTCTATTAACATCTTTTTGGTGAACTTTCTTGAAGTGGAAAGTTTAAATAAAGTTTAAACCAAATTTTGTCGATTTTGTGGCTTCTGTTCATGACAATGGGTACCAGCAAATATAATTTATAATAACTTCTCTAAACGTTAGCTCATTATATCCTACTTGATAACCGCACTAACTTCGACATATCTGGTACCCTTCTTTCCTCGATTCCATTCTATATCCTCAATCCTTCCAGTAAAATTGATAAATAGTTGTTTGTTCCCTCCTTTTAATCCGTTCTGCCAGTGTCCCACAAAGCTCTATTGTTGGCCCTTTATTGCTTGTTATTTTCATTAATGTCTTTCCTTCTGTATTTCGTAAAATGTGTTCTGCTTCAATTGTCTTTTGAGTATTCCTTGTTCCATGTGAATCTGAATTGCCAAATGAAAACTTTATTTGCTTGTTAGCGCTTCAAAAGTTGTTACTCCTTGCGTACTCCTTAGTTCGTTGCATCCTTGAGTACTACTCTCAAGGGCGGTCTTCTCGTCCGTGTACTTGTCAGCTGCCGCTCAATCTGTTTAACGCAAGTTCACTCATTGTCCGTTGTACAAGCTCAGTGTTCCATATCGTTCCAATGAAGAGGGTTTCGCCTTCCTGAAGTTCCTATCCCTAAACTTCCGAAGATTCTACGTCGATCAGTGTTTTTTTGTACAAATTATTTTACTGCCTTTCTGTGAAATGATCTGTTTATCTTAGTTTTTGAGTGATCAAGAACAATTTTCTAGACATTGGGTTGTCTGCAATATTCCTGTCGCACGTATAGAGGCATACTTACATTAACCTATTTCCAATTTGATTCTTCGCTTCTTATTTTGTCATCTATTTAGAAATATATTTTGGATATCTGATGTTCTAATCAAATTTATTTTTAATTTGATTGATAACATTGTAATTTTATGTTTCTTTCAATTTTCTAAATAGTTTTTTTTTTTGTAAAGTTGGCCTGCAGAAATAAATTATTACTATTAATTATTTATGTTAATTTCTATTAATTATTTTACTATTATTTACTGTATATTTATTTAATTTTACTATTTATTTTGCTTTGTCCTCCTTACTACTTTAGAAGATGCCCGGGACCCCAAACCGCGGGATATGTAAGATTTTTAATTCCTAAAAAAGTCCACCTACAGGCCCGAATGTCCGGGTCGGAATCCACTTTCGCATAGCTTCAACCCGGTCGTGCTTGTTTACCTGGCGGTGCCAACGGACTTCTAAAACTAGGCAACTTAGGAGTCGATAAGATAACCCTCCTCTCTTTTTGTGTGCAGTACTTTCGCACCGTATGTTCAAACGGTGTATCTGTTATCTTCTTGTCCAGATATTTTTTGAAGTAACCGTGTCCACAAATCCACCTCACCATGGCCGTGGCTATCCATGGGTTGAAAAGACATATGAGTTTAACCATCATGCTATCCAGCGATGCTGCCAATAGCTGGAGGCTTCGCATTTGTTCCTCCGTTCTTTCCAGCTTAGAACGAATTAGGTACCCTTTCTTGCAAACCTGTGCCAGTAGGTCTATAGGGACCACTCCTGTAACCACCAGCACTGCGTCTCCTGTAGCTACAGACAGTACGCAGGGCATCTCTGCGCTAGACATTGGCAATCCGCGCCCTAAACTTTTTAGTTTGGAGTGTGTCTGCCCAAGTTTCAGATCCGGACGGGAAGATGGAGTTTGTCGACGCCATCAGCAACCTACTTAGCGAACCGACAACTATCAGCGCCCTATCGCATACGGAGGGGATTCAAATAGATCAGCTTAGCACACAGTGTCAATTCCAGGTGGCTTACTTTGCTGGTCTGGACCTCTGCGGAGCCCACTGTCTCCGATATGACATTCTTTATCTTCCGCTTTGTCAGCATGACGTTCGCTGTCTTCGAAAGCGCCAGCTGTAGGCCATGGTCGGACATCACCCGTTCTACCCTCCTCATCACTTATGTAAGTCAGAATTGGGCGAACACAACAGTTCTGAAAGTGATTACCGGTGCCTCGTAATTAGCGTCACCAAACAAAAGTATATCCACAGGCATTCTCAGGGGCAATGCTCCATAGGTCATATCTGAGAATTGGCCTGTCCTGCAAAAACTTTGGTCGGTGTCCTACAATCTTAATTGATCCCTGTGATATGTAGTTCTGCATCATGACCAAAAAGGTCCAATAAATACTAAATAATTTAGTAAAAAAAGCAATAATTCAGTAAAAAAATCTCAGGGTAAATGAATAAAAAAGTAAACATAAGTAAATGACAAATAGTAATGGGCTACTAATTAAAATATTTATAACTAAAAAGATGCACAATAGAAATGAAATAAATATGTTCAGTTATTTGGGAGTAATCTTTGTGTATTTTACTCTATGAATTGGAAGTAACAGTACTAACGAAATGTAATTAAAAGAAGTATTTAAAGATAATAGTCTGTATCACTTAAAGTGTACCCCTGTATGAGCAAAAATAAATAAATATAATAAATAATTAAATGACAGATAATTAAAAACAAGAAACTCACAAAATTAAATTTATGAACAATAAATAATAAAGATTAACGAAAATGCATACAAATCATAATAAATCCATAATTTTGACAAAAGCTCTCACAAAATGCAAGGAATAGATTTAAAAAGACACAAATATGAAAACCCAAATCGCAGGCATGAATGTGTATTGTATTTATTCCCAAATGAATAAAAACTTGATAAAAAGCAATAAAAGTAACTACGATATCCATTGAAAACTAGCATTTATGCAAGCATATTATATTGTCAATTAGTTTTAACTCATTTCAACCTTCGAAACTCTCGCAGTTTGGACCATAGTCACTCATCACATTTCTAAAATATTGTCATAAAAATAAAAACAACAACAAAAACTCCAACGCCACTACTAATATCATCTGTCAGAGTATTTCGATAATATCTACATATATACCTATGCCATTAACCTCGCAAGCAAAAACAATAAAACCGAGCTGACTTGACGAAAGGACTATTTGACTGACAACAATCAATTATGGTAAATCTGCAAATAAAATAGTCCACGAAATCGACAACAAATCTTTGCTCATTCGACGAAAAGAAATGCTGGGCTAAGTGTTGCTGGTTAGTGATTGCAAAAAGGTAGTCGAAATACATTCATCCATAATTAATTGCCACTAAATTACTGATAATACCCAACATTCGTATCAACACTTGCGACGATGATGGCAGTGATGGCGCCATAATATTACTCTTTCACACTTACCAACCATATAGAAATGACGACAAAAAAAACAACAACAATGAACGCTACAAATCCAAGGAAACACGCATAAATAAAAAATCATCGATTTCGTCGTTGACATTGTTGGGAAAAAAAATGACCACACGTTTTCCTTCGGTTCTTATAATAAATAAAAATGTAATTTGTCATTGATAAATACGAAGAAGTAGGATGAATTCGTTCGTTGATTTTCGAAACGGAAGGAATTTGTTCTAGCGTCGAAAGGAAGTGAACAAAAATAAAAGAATATTTCATTTGAAAAATGAGACGTGTATAAATGAGCTAAACAAATACAACATTATTTGAAAGCAAATAAAAATAAAATATTTACGATAAAAACAAATACTTTGGGTTGACTATGGATTACTTCAAGACCTGACTGATGATTGCCGTTGTGCGAAATTTACACTAAATTTAAATTTACAGCTACACTAAAATATCATAGTCAATAGGAAAATGGTTAAGCCACCTTTAGCTAAACTCGTGCAGCCTTGTGGATAGAGCACTAACTTCTAGTGTGTGAGGTTCCTAGTTTGAATCCAGGTGCGGACGACCCAAACTCTAAGTAGGAAGCTGAGTTAAATCAGAGGTCGTATTAAGCATTTCGCACTAGTAAAAAAATTTCCATTATGAAAATGTAGTCTCTACCATCTCCAAATGGGTTGTAGCGGGACAACTTCACTTTTTTAAAAAATGTAAAGCCGTTGACTCCTGGTGAACTTCTGTAGTAGTAAAGTTTTCCCTTTACAACTTGTTGCTGGTGTGGGAGCTCAAGGGGGAGGCAGTAGCGTTAAAATGTGTAATATTACCGGTGATTAGCGCCACTCCACACTTTTCCTCTGATTTGATTGATAGATCAACTCAAAGCTCATTACATGATAATGGATCAACGTCCATCGCTGGATTCAAACCAGGGATAAAACACGCCAAGAGACCGTGCTCTATTCATCCGAAAATCGTTTTGATTAATAAAAAAAAAACTTGATTAATTAATGGATTATTAAAATATACCAATTCCCCTTTGAGTTGGTGCAATTTATACATTTTCTGACTAAATTCACGTTTGACGATAGTCACTTAAATTTTTTTGAAAACGATTTTAAGAAAATCATAAATTTCATTAAAACATACATAAAGCGATAAGAAGCAAAGTAGATTGTGTAACTAGGTCAGTTGTTGCTCTTCGATACTGAATTTCGTTTCTACAAAGTTTCTCGACACGTGCTGGGTAATACATATATGAGTAGATTGTTCTTTGTTCGAGCCGAATTTTTGTTTTTTTAGGAGGTAATAACTAGGCTAAGGTTATCACCTTCAGAAAACGTTTTTCATGTAATATATAATTTTTTATAGATAATATAATTTTTATATATGATATAATTTTTACATATGATATAATTTTTATATGTAACATAATTTCAATATAATTTTTGACATAAATGGCTGGTCGTGTTAATTTACTTGTCAAAAGTTTTTTTTTATATAAATACTAGTTTCATTGAAAATTAATATACGGTATTTTCAAAAATAATATATAAATCAAGGAAATATAAATAATTAAATAAAAAAATAAAAAGAATCGAAAACGCAATTTATTCTAATTGTAATTTTTCAAAATTCATTGAAAAATAATTTATTTATGATTCCGAAATAGAAAAATCAAAACGATTTAGAAGAACAATAACCTTTAAAAGATGCATGCAGTCGATTTCTAAATATAGAACACACTTTACCTAACTACATACCACATGTATGCTATATACATCTCAAAACGCCACAAAACTATTTTTATAAATTTTTAACGTGCGAAATTCCATATGTACGCACCACACAAAAACGCCAGAATCCGAGAAAAAAATATGAAATGCGACATGTAGCGCAACAGATTTTTGTTCTTCTAGCTTACCTAGGTCTAAGATATTTTTAAAATAAGACACGGTCGCTGAAAATGTAGCAAAAAAAAATCTTATTAGGATAGGTGGTAATCGCGGTGTATTTGACTCTGCTAAACATAGTGGAATGTTGTAATAGACCGCGACAATTTTCAGAAAATTACAATTTTTCTTTTTGGTTTTCGGTCACAGTGAAAAATAATCACGCAAAAAACAGAAGAGCAACAAACGTAATGATAGGTTTGTATGAATACTCGTGTTCATAATTGTGTGATCTATTCTAGTGAAGTATTGATGGACATCGTTAATATATTTATGAAGAAAAGATTTATGACAGGTTTTTTTTTCGGGGAAGAAGATGCGACGGGTATGTACAGGTTGGAACGACTAAAAGAATAATTGCACTAATATCGTTAGCCAATTTTCTATAAATGAGGTGGAAATGTGTTGACGATTTTCGACGTGTTAGGTAGGCGCTATGAGTATCATTAAAGAGGCTTGAGACAGATTTTTTTCGAAAATAGATCTATAGGTTGTATTAGATGTTTGAAAAATGAGGAAAAAATGTGTGCAATAGTGTTGATTGACTTGATAAGAGAGATTTTTACGGTTGGTTGCGGTTGAAATATTATGTAAAGGTTTAAGTTAGAATATTTTAAAGAGTTTCTACTGCACACAAAAGGACTATTTAACAGCGCATCCTCTCTTATCACATATTTCGCTCATGCTGTCATGTCATAATCATTCCATAAGTTTGCCTAAACTAATTATCTGGCCATCAGTCGTACAGACGCTGTGAAAAACTACCTTGTAAGTTATCGCAGTACTATTAGCGTACTGTATTTTTAACCTATACCAGTTCAATTTGTGTAGTCTTTCTGTTTCCACGTAGCGCGTAGTTTTATGAGAAGTAGCGCATTTATGGTCGCATACGCTATGCACGTAGTACCCTAGGCTATACAATATATCTCTCAGCGCCATACTATCACAATTTAAACAGCATCTGCCCTTATGTCACATAACATAGCCTTTATGGTCGCATGCGCTATGCACGTAGTATCAAAAGCTATAAAATATAGCTAAAAGGCATCATTCTCATACATTACGGGCTTTTCTGCCATACACATAGTCTCAATTCCTATGTAATATAGCTCCAACTACTATGAATATGAAGGTTAGCCTGGCACATATCATTGAAGTAGACTAAATAACAATAGTTTTCGAATAAGCTCGTTTACCATAGTGCGTAGAGCGTCGATTCTCAAAAGATATTTATAATAAATTCGAAATTGAGAAATAAAATTTCAGTGAAGTAAATAGTAATTTGCATATCCTATAATTGTCGACATCCTAAGATTGTCTAATACAGGGACAATTTCGTTTTTAATTTGCTTTTTGCTTTTGGCTATAATATATCGCACTGAGGGATACAATACTAGGCTTTGCAAGCTATAATACATAGCGCCTAAGAATTTTTTGCATTGCATTATGGTGTCAGGCGCTATATTTTATCAGAATTCTGAAATCAACTATGTACGTAGTGTCAGAAAAACATAAATTATGGTCTGGTGCTATGTTTTTTCTCAGTGTAGCTTCATCTATATTTTTGTGGAAAAATATATTAAAAACTGGCAAAGAAAATTTAAGTTGTTATAAGGTTCCACAAAATCATCAGATCATTACGACCCTTGTAGCCATTGCAGGTACGTACATCGAAATCTTTCAATTCATCGGCTCCTCAAAATTTTTTTCTTTTTAAGAAAAATATACCAACGATTGATATATTTGATGCTTTGTCTACAAGACCAAACTGAAATTTTCAAAATTTCCCTCTGCACAAGATTTTTTTTCATCTCTCAAAATTTGTGTTCGCGAGAACTCACTACCCGATCTACTGAAATCGACAGAATTTAATCTTTAGTAAAACAAGATCTGAAAGAAGCTAGTGAATATGCTGGCAAGCCTTTGACATCATAAAAAATCGGTCAGCGAAATCAAAGCACTTTGCCCTATAACTTCCGATGCAGTCATCAAATTAAAGCTAAATTCGCACAGTAAATGAACCTTATTGTAAGCCACATCTGGTGGAATTTCGGTTAAAAATTTGGATAGAACTTTTTTCATTAAGAGATGCTACAATTGAATTTTGAAATTTTCAAATGATCTTTTAGTGAAAGTAAACAACAAATGTTCCGATTTCGAAAATTTTAAATTTTTTGCTGGTGGTAACCCTTAAAATCTTTCTACACTGGCAACTTCTCAGCTCAGTACATGATCAGACACCGAACAATGGGCTACACACGCTCGCAGCCGGTGCTGTGCTACTGAAACTCCGTTGTGATGAAGTGGGATGTAAAAAAATCATATTAAGGTTATTTTTCATATTCAATTTCAAATCATATTAAGGTTAATTTTTGATTTGCTAAAACTTATTAAAATCAGGAAGAGTTTCATGTCATGGATAATAAAACCATGTCCTTTTTGAACGACAGTTAACGAAACGGTTTTCAGAGGAATCTCCACTCAGGTGTAACTTGTCATCGAATTTCAGTCTAAGCAAATTTACCGAAATTGAGCACTGATAAAGTTATATAAATTTCATGTGGAATAGTCTAGGACCATAAAACAAAGTCTGGGGCTAGAGGGTTTCCCTTAAAGTATTGTTCAATGGTTGAAGATCGTATTATGTTATATTATGCGGCGTACACTGAATCATTCTATTAAAAAAAGAAACATCTTCATTTTAACGGATAGTTTATTAATAATCATAGTCTTGAGATTTCACTTAAAAATTCCAGGTGACAAAAGGGGTCACTTCAATGGTAATCTGGAGGGGGAGTGCAGCATGAACAACCTAATTAGTTTTTTTTATAAGAAAAGGATCAAAACAATGATGGTGCATTATCGAAGTAACATTTAGAGCAAAAATGCCTCTAATATACTACCTCGCTGCAGATAAGCACTAGATATTCCAAACAGCCTCAGTATCTGGACACAAAGCGAAGGCGGCCAATTGCGGCCATTGGGTTTTTCGCCGCAAAAAGTTGGCCCGATTCTCTGAGATATAAATTATGTATTAGATTATTGCTTATCAACTTTCTTAGAAAAGGTTTGCTATAAATCACACCATACTGTAGATAGTGTGCGGCTAGACGATTTAGCTAAGTGCAGAAAAGGGCAGAAGCTTTGAGTAGATTGAAATTATTTCAAGCTCATAAACTTGAATTTCTTTTCGTCCTTTGCATGACGACTCCATATAAAATTCATTACGTTACAAGCTTGTATTTTTCACAAGTTCTGAGAAGCTTATGGAATAAATGTGTAAAATATGAGCTACTATAATAATTTAATGGGATTTGACAATCATATATCTGAAATCGTCATGCGATTACGTTGGATAGCTCATGTAGTTTAAATATAGTTCATAAAATCACATCGCTTTAAGTAATTCATTTGAAATTTCATGCAACATTTCTAAAAATGAATCCACATGCATTCAAATTTGATGGAGCATCCAAATCAACTATAAATAAAACCCCATCTCTTTCTCATACCTTGATCACGTTTTTCGTAAATCACCTTGCTTTTCTGATTCGCAGACATACATATATCACCAAAAAAACACATCGATATTCATATATCTACCTATCTATCCAATCTACTATTCCGAGAAAATGAATCGGTTCTTACTGAAAGTCTGCATTCCGGCCCGTCTGATGTTCATAAATCAAAGACACGAACCACATCTGGCTGCCACATTCCCAATTCAAACGAACGAAACACAACGAAAACAAAAGTAATCCGTAGGAATACCTCAATTTGTGTGAAGTGACGGGTAAACTCAATAAATGGGAAAAATGACACCATCTATCCCGTGGACTGCAGCAGTTCTTCTACTTGGTTTTTCCTCCGAGCATTTTTGTACTGTGCCTATCTATATGAAGTTAGTTTAACGCAATATGACCATATTTCACATCAATTTCTTCCTGGCACACATATGTGAGTGCCGTGTATTTATGTAGGTAGATATGCAAGTCTACAGCAACACGGTCATAAAACCACATACTGACACGTTTTTCTGCGAGGACATACTTTGAAAACAGTTTATTCAAAAAAATATCATTCATGAATCGCTGAAGCGGATGGTGGGAATTACAAAGAATTACAGCAATGTCAATAAATACACGTCTACCTATAACGGCATCAATGCACGAATTTCTTCTTTCACGTCGTCGGTAGATGCATAAGCAAAAAAAAAATGAATTTCCTACAAAAATAAATTTTTCATACTTTCCCCATTCCGGTTTGTAATAAATTTCATAAAAACACAGCACCGTCAAGCTCCTAACGTCGTTGTCCTTCCTCTGCCGAGCTATATCGTGGAACAGTGCGTAAAGCGGTCCGTGCCACTTTCACTTGATTTTCTCACATTTTCAAATAAACAAAGAAAATTCCAAAGAAACCACAATTCTTCGGGTTGTAGATCTACACCTCTTTCGCTGTAATTGATTTTCAAAACAGTCTTTGTTCGTACATATTTCAAACCAAATTTTCACAGACTTATGTACGTTTAGGTGCACCATTCACATTGCCCCATTAAAAAAAAAAGAGGCGAAAAAATGTTTATTATTCATTCGGTTATAAACAAAAGATTTTTGTTTCTACCTTTGTGGTTATAAAATAAACACGACGCAAGCACAAAAGCTGGATGGATGGATGGCTAGCCAGTAGACTGGTTGGATGGCTGGCCAACAGGAATTATGATTCATAAATTTGATCAGCACACCAAGTCAACGTAGAATGAAGCGAACAAGCGGGCGAGCCATGAAAAGCAGGCAGAACGATGAGATTGAGTCGACAAATTAAATTTACACATTATGGATTTCGTACGTGGAGGCGTATGCATCGATTCGAATCAAAGGGACAAAGATGCATTTCGATGCATGGTGGACATGTCAGGTATGTGCAAGCAATCACCATGCTCCAGGCTACTGTGTGGCACATATCAGTCACCTAGTCATCCTATCTGGCATTCGATGGTGGACCCAATTGTTGTAGTGCTGCGAAAACTTTAAAAAGCGCAACAAGTCAAGTCACACTGAGCCAGTCAAGTGTTGTTAAAAGGGTCATAAACAATTTTACAATTTATTGCACTTCATAAAGTTCCATGACGTTGTTACGTTTCGCGGGCAATGTTTTTGTTACTATACAGGAATAACGATGCCACGACGAAATATGCACTACTAAAGCTTTTATCTGATATGTATATGAAGTATGGATGCGTAACATGGCGCGATCCTCTACTCGTACATATGCTCGTCCATGCTCTAAACAATAGCGTAAAACTGTCGAGATATTTTGGAAATTTTCAATTTTAGAACGTAAACAAATCCTCGTTGCCGTGCCACAATGCAAAATGTCAACTTGTGAATATTTGAATTGGAACAAACCAGCGAGAAATTATTATTGTCCGACTTAGTACGAGAGACGAAAATCGAGTTGTTTTTTGTGTTTTTGGGCTTTCGAAAAATCTAATTAAGAGCTTGGCGTGTGTTGTATGAATTTTGTTGAACGGGTCATTTAGTTTGGGTTATAAACGTGATATTTATTGGTTTCGTTGTTCGGTGTAACGGAATACAGATATTCAATTTTGTATGTCATCATTATACAAAATTGGATATCTGTATTTTATGTTCAAGTTGTTTGTAGAATAAATGAGTATTTTTGGGAAAAAGATACTTATTTGAATTACGATTTTCATCAAAGTCAAGAATTCAATAATGAATGTAATCATGAAATCTGAAATATTCGTTTCTTCTGCTTTTCTAAAATGTGTTTCTGTAAAATGTTCTGTACATTCTGCAAAAATCTGTGTTTTAATAAGAGCAGGTGAGCCTGATACATGTCTACTACTTGTACATGTCTTATATTAGTCGATACAATTTGGCACTTTTGAGGAGCTTTGTTTGGAGTAGAGTTTGAACACTCAACTTCGAAAATGTACACTCTAAAAAGTGGGTCTATAATTAATACTTTGATAATAAGAAATACAGTGAAACCTTTCTATGTTGACCACCTACGGTTCGGGTTGATGTCGGTCCATACTAGGGCATTAATCCCGAGATTGAAATGGTGATCCCGAAATTCGGGATTAGAATTTTCGGGATCCCGAGATAGTCCCGAGATTTCGGGATTTTATAAAAAAAACTATATTAAGGGAATTTAAACAGATATATTGGCTTATTCGTACTCAATTAAAACTTTATTTCAACTATATATACGTAAAACCGGAAGCTAAGTTCATTATAATGTTAAATTTATGCACATATGTACATGGGTACTAGCAAGTAAGACCTTAATCTATAATTGCATCTAAATTAATCTTATGATCTAATTTCTTCTTATTTTCTTATCCAATTAAGCTCTTTATTTGGTCATGACAGTAAGTTATAAAATTATTTAAAAACGAATTGAAATTTAATCAGCATAACGGATGTTCTAATAAAATAATAAAAATACATTATTCTTTTTAGTTGTCTACATATCAATTAGAAAATAATATTGCTTTTCAATGAAACAAGTGATAAGTAATAATATCGATTGGTTCAAATTGCTGATTCATTTTGAAAGTATGCTCTTAATAAACACAATTCGTCAAGAGGTTCAAAATTTAAACTAGACCTGATTTTGCTGCACATCCAGCAGTACACTTTTTGGTGGGATATTAAGCATGTAATCATACGCCAGTTGTAATTCATTATTACAACTGGTTTCCGCCTCCGTTCTCATAAAACAATATTTCTTTTAGTATTAAATTCTGCTTTCTTATTCCCAAAATGGGTTAAATTTTATCAATCCCGAAATCTCGGGAGTCCCGATAAAAAATTCGGGATCCCGAAAATGTCCAAAATGTGTCGGGATCCCGAGATATCGAGATCCCGAAATCTCGGGATTGCATGCCCTAGTCCATACACGCAGGTGGTCAGTTTAAAGAGGGGTGCTTGTTTCATTTTCATGAATTCATGAAAAGAAACAAAATAATGCGCCTAAAGAATTATTTATTACCGCCATAGAAGTCATATAAACTTATTTGCTTTGCCTTCGTATAAAGTGCATTAGCTTCTATTTTATTTCTTAGCTCAAACACTGTTTCAATTAAACTTTGCTGATGAGCTCCGGCGTATCTTAGGCGTAGTTAGTAAATTTAATGGCCTGCTTAGCGGTAGGTACTGTTGTCACCGAACTAACTACTTCAAGATCGGCAGTTTCCTCTTCTTCGTCGGTTCGAATGCTCATAACATCTTCTAAAATTTCTTGCTTACGATTGCCATCGAACGAATAAATTTCATTTGAAGCTAATAAATAATCCTGAATGATTTGAGGCAAGACTGAAATAATTGGCTGTAAAGTTGAAACCCGCTCGATGAAAACATTTCCTTATTGTATCTTCTGTCACCTGAATGAATCCACCTGATCGCATCTAAAGCAGTTACTTTTCTCACCATTTCGTAGGTTGAGCCGGAGTCAGTATCTATGATGGAAATTAAGTGAAGCAAAAGATTTTTTCCGATAATGTAGCTTCGCAAATTGGATAATGCCTTGGTCCAAAGGCTGGAGCTCAGATGTCAAATTTGGAGACAAGAATTTTATTTGTACATTCGAAAAAGAGGTGTCAAGTTTATGACTTGTAGCATTATCCAATAAAATTATTATTTTCCCCCTTGTTTTTGCATTTCTTTATCTATTTGATGATTTTTTGTTCGATTTTTAAAGTACGGGCAGATCTTGCACCTTAATGCAATTTATTTTAAAAATCCGTGCGGTTTTAGCTTCTCTTCTGTTGCACTACAGCATAGCAACATGCTCAGTCTTTCCTTGGCCATTTTGCTTTTCGTCTTTTGTCACAAGGCTTTTGGTTGGTAGCTGCCTATTAAACAAACCAGTTTCGTCCGCATTAAACTGATCTTCAACTCTATATTCCTTTAAAATGTCAAGTAATTTAAGTATTCAATGCGCCGCTGCTTCATAGTCAACATTTGCACTTTCACCGGATAATGCTCTAAACTGAATATTATTTCGCAACCAATGCTTTCACTTGAAGTAATGGGCCAGTCACTGGGATACTTTTTGATCGGCACTTCTTACAAAATTCTAAAACTTTTTTCTTGATAGGCTCAAGCTGCGTCTTCTTCAATTTCCGTTTTCTTTCTAGATTAGCATTTTGGTTGAATGCTGTTAAAATCCATTCTTTATTCTTGATAATGTTAACGACTGTAGATTTCGCTATTTTATATTTTTCCGCTGAAAATCGCTGGTATTTCCTGCGTCGACTTCATCTCAAATTTCCTTTTTCGTAAACAAATTTAGTTCTACACTTGACTTTTTTGTGCCAATTTCCGCCTAGAAAAAAAATCTTAAACATAAATACATTTCACTACAAATAATTTTCTTCCAACCTAGAATCCAAAGCCAAACTTAAAAAAAAGTAAATTTGCACTATGTCACAGTGGCGAAATTATATTTATTCATTATTTTCATTTTCATTTCAATAGCCAGACAGATTTCTCATAGAAAAACCAAAGTGGTCAACGTAAAAAGGTGGAATGTAATGTGACGTTTTACAGGCTTACGGTCAAGTTACAGGTTAGACAGGTGGTCAGCTTGTAAGGGTGTATTTGTATTGGGAACGAATTGAGCTAGGAAAAACTGGTAAAATTAGCCAGGTGGTCTGCTTGTGGAGGTGGTCAACTTCACAGGTTTCACTGTATATTCATTTTTTCGATTAAAATAACGAATCACAAATTTTTTTACACATTCGATGTGCATTTTTTGCTTTTACGTCATATCAGCTGAATAATACACAGGTTTTTCTAAATTGAAGCAAAAAGAGTGTAAATTTACTAGTTTGCTATTCACCTTTGCGCCAAAGCCATAAAACTGCATCATTTTTTAGGGTAAAATTACACGATTTGGTCGTAAAAAAAAATATTCTTTTTACGCAGTTTTGTAAATTTACACCTTTAATAGTAGAAAACCAGTTTCCTACTATTATGAGGGTAAAATTCAACCAAAATTTTTTTGAGTGTAATTACTACTCCAAGGTGTATTTGACTGCCAATCGTAATCTAAAGAATGCATTCGTTTCTTCGAAATTATCATTTTTGACAGGGCTGAGTTTTCAGTAAAAATGATTAAATAATCTTTCTAAGGCTATAGCTTATTAACAAAAAAATCACATAAGAACCTGTCATAGGCAAATATTCAAAAGCAGGAATCAAAACCTGCAAAACAATATATTCTATTAGATATGTTGCGATTTTGATTTATTCGACACGACCTTTTTTAAGTTCGTGAGTTCTAAGCTTAAGTAGTATAGGAGGAGTGTGTTCAATATTCTTGCTATAGCAGCTATTAGCTGCTATTTTAGCAGCTCTGGCTGTCCAATGTCACGAAATAGCTACTTTCTGATGCTTGCTATTTGACCGTCGGTCTGTCCAAGATTCCGAAATAGCTGCTATGGTAGCAGCTCGTAGTCTGGAGGATAGCAAGAAAGTAGCTAAGTCAAAATGGACGTGCGTAAACAGCTGACTGTTCAAACGCCACTTTGGATTAGAAATGAGAATGAAAAGCAGTTTTTACGCTTTGGTAGCAAAGAAGATGAACAATAGACTTGAGTATAGTGCTATTATAAACTAAATACCGGCTTTTGAACACCTCAATTCAACTTGAGTTTCAAGTAGGCTTTTACACAGCGCAGCTCATCTTGGGTTTTGAGAAGGCGGGTGTGAAGCGCAACAGGCTGGGTACGCTGTAATTTTCAATGTTTCTCTTCCGCTCTATTTCATATATGACGTCAAAAGACGGGAATAAGTGAAACGTTTTGAATATATTAGGAAAATTTTAATGATTTCTGCAGCTGTATGCCGAAAACTCCGAAATTGAATACAATTTCCAAAGTGTAATGCAAGTATTGAGCTGATCGAAGTAAATACAAAGATTAAAATTTAAAAAAAATTAAAAATTTTTTTATCGAGCTGTGCTGTGTAAAGGCTGACCTTCGTAGCAGCTCTAGGTAGTCCAATATCAATAGCTGCTTCACCTAGATACTGCGAATTTTGACACTTGCTAAAGTGATGCTATACTATGCTTTTGGAGCAGCTATAGCGTGCACATTGAACACACCCGGGGTATAGCATCGGTTTCTATGCTTGTGATCCATAGTTCAAATCCAGCCATGATCACACACCAGGCTTCGAGTTAAACTAGCTCTCTAAATAGGTTCAGGTGTGAAGTGAGTCGTGAATAGCCATGACAGAAAATAATATCGATGATTTTAAAATATCGATGTTTTCCATCAGAAGCATCGATGATTGCTTTTCATTGTTTTGTTGGTATTGATGTTTTTCTCCAGAAACATCGACGTTTTGCTCAGTAAAAAATATACTTTTTCCCATGCTGAAAGCTTGTGTTAATTTCTAATGCAGTATCCAGATAGGTGTTACGGAAGTGCATGGGAGCTCTGCATCTGTGGCCACTTACACTGAAAAAAATCCACATAGCGCCCAGAGCCATGTAACATAGCGCATTATTTATGGCCCCACACGCCATGTACATAGTACTCTGAGCCATGCAATATGGCTCCCAGCGCCATAATGTCAGAATCTACATAGCGCGTGGTCCCATGTTACATGGCGCAGCATTTATGGTGCCACGCGCTATGCACATAGCGCCCTGAGCCATGCAGTATAGCTCCCAGCGCCATAATTACATGGCGCAGAAATTATGGCCCCACACGCCATATTACATAGTGCCATGAGCCATGTAATATGGCTCATGGCACTCCAATTATAACTCGCCGCCATAGTGTGTGAGGGGATCTATAAATGTCAGCAAGTGATACTTGAGTATCGTCGATAGATCGACAACATTCTCAATTGGCTAAGGGCGCATATTATTGAATGGCTCCTTCGGCGACTCTAAATGCAGCCAGCGCCTGTTTGTTGCAAGCAAGTGACTTCTCCGTGTGCTCATTTATGGTAAGTAGCACTGTTTTGACTGATTTTCTTCTTCAATGTACTATAGTCTTCCACGCCATGTACTATAGTCTTCCACGCCATGTACTATAGTCTTCCACGCCATGTACTATTGTTTTCCACGCCATGTACTATAATCTTCCACGCCATGTACTATAGTCTTCCACGCCATGTACTATAGTCTTCCACGCCATGTACTATAGTCTTCCACGCCATGTACTATAGTCTTCCACGCCATGTACTATAGTCCTCTACGCCATGTACTATAGTCTTCCACGCCATGTACTATAGTCTTCCACGCCATGTACTATAGTCTTCCACGCCATGTACTATAGTCTTCCACGCCATGTACTATAGTCCTCTACGCCATGTACTATAGTCCTCTACGTCATGTACTATAGTCCTCTACGCCATACAGTATAGTCCTCCACGCCATACAGTATAGTCCTCCACGCCATACAGTATAGTCCTCCACGCCATACAGTATAGTCCTCCACGCCATACAGTATAGTCCTCCACGCCATACAGTTTAGTCCTCCACGCCATACAGTATAGTCCTCCACGCCATGTGTTATAGCTCTCCACGCCATGCACTATAGTTCTCCACGCCATGTAATATAGTCCGCCACGCCATGTATATGGCGTGGAAGACTATAGTACATGGCGTGTAGGCCTATGTACTTTTCGCCATGTATTATGGCGTGTGGCGCTATATTTTATCACAATCCCTAAATCGACTATGTACATGGCGCCAGAAGTCTATAAATTATGGTGTCTGGCGCCATGTGTTTTCTCAGTGTATATAGCTATTCGTGCGTGCATGGAGAGTAAAAAAACTATAGAGATATGCATTATGCTGCACTACTCTGCACTGGTGATACATTTTTACTATGTTGGAATCTACTACATCTTTATCTTGAAAAAAATCGATTGGTTCTTGTTCAAAAATGTTTTTTCATTTTCTATTACATATGTTTAAAGACTGAGAAGCTGAGTTCTAAGTAATATATGCAGGATGAATTTATTGCTCTGCCCAATATTGTTAGAACCATATTACTATTGAAACCAGAAATTCTTCCAATTTTATGCACTATTAAGCTAAAGGACAACATTAAGTTTAAGAGCGCCCATTCCATCCACATCCAGTTGCGTCAGAGGAAACATCCAGACAAAGAAAAATTATTGTTATATTTTCAGAGGTCAATTCAAATTCTAAATGGCCTACGAGACGTCCTCGTCCGACGCTTTCAGTAATGTCGATAAAATCTGGGCCCATCATAAACAGCTTTAAATCTAAACAAGAGCACAATCGCATAAACTTCCTGTTTGGATAATCAAAGACCCATGTATCTCTTGAAATGTGAAAGGTCCTTAAGTCCGTCAATTCCAAATTGTATTTTTGGCATATGAAAATTTGAGAGCCTTTACTTTGCAAATTTACTACTTTGCCCAACAGAAAAATGTCCCGAATGCTGCTAGTAATGATCCAAGAATCGATCCTGGTGGAATACCGATATTTTTTAGAGCATTCCTGACTATTATGCATATTGTCAGTTGTTATAATGGGATATTTTTATTTTTATCAACAACTTACGGAATTCAACTTATGTTGAATTCCGTATACTTTATGCCTCCGAAGCAAGATGCGTCAAAAGCCTTCTCCAAGTCCATGAAGACTAGAGCTACATAGTCGCCTTCATCCAATCTTTCGTTAATAAAATGAACTGAACCTAATGTTGCTGCTACTGTACCACTGTTTGCTTGAAATCCATATTGAACTGGCGTCAAATTGAGTAGCTCTTCCAATAATTTTACTCATGACACTTGTGACGGCTATTGGGCGATAATTTGACTGATCTGTTGACAGAAAAGCAGCGATTTTCGCCAGTCTAAGACAATTGGGAAAGAAGCCAGCTGCGAGGTGTTTGTTAATTAGTACAATTGAAAGTTCCAAAGTAGGATTTTCTTAGCAATTTAATATCTCTGATGTTGTTATCCACGCCAGAAGATACTGTTCATTTCAGATTGTCAATTATTTCAAATATTTCAACGGCCCAGTGGGGCGTAAATGAATTGAACTGAACATATTAATCTCAATATGAACAATCGAACGTGGTGAAGGGTGCAGTTGTTAAGATACTATTGTTCCAATGATAGAGAAGAAATCATTTATGCTTCTTCTAATTTATCGTGATTTCCTTCGATGCATCAATGTTTCGACAAAATTTACCATCACTAATTGGCGAACTTATCCCTGCACCCTTGGATACATTGATTTTAAATGAAGTCTGTACCAACTTTAAACTTCTGACTCGCTTAGGACTGTCGTGGGACTTTTTTTTTACCTAACGCATTCTGAAAAATTGTATTATTGGTGTTCTTTTAAAATATATTACGCGGTACGAAATTGAAGGTTGTTATAAAATTCACAAAAATTTACAACTTCGTGACCTCTCTTCATCGCACAATTTATCCTAAAAATTTCGTATTTTGTAGCGATGGGTAATTTAGGATTTTTTTTTGATCCGTTATCCACTTTAGCTCATAGACTTCTGTTTTTTGTAATTATAATGATTATTTGCGCTCAAAAGTAACAACGCTGAGTTGTCAGTGATGGCTGCCACGATAAAATTGCATCATTTGCTAATAGAGTGGAGCTCATTCATTATGTATCACGCAGCCAGTAACTGATCCGTTTGTTCGGTATGTTCCACATGAAAATTGTTGAAATCGGCTTTTTACTTTTTGAAACTATCAACTACCAATAACATTTACCTTTGATAGTGAGTTTCTCTGCGAAATTTTTTGTTTACTCTAAATAATAACTAAAACTAAACGAAAAGACTAAAATGTAAGCAATGTTATTTTTACCATTGGCATATAAACATTTTGACTAGAAGTTGCTTATTCAAACAATAGTTTTTAAGCTTTTTGACCACTCTGATTAGTCGAGCATTATCAAACTCGAAAATATAGCTTTCTTTGCGTTAACTTAGCTTTCAGTTAACTTAGAGTCAAATCAGGTGCTACACTAATAATTTCATACTTGTAAAGATTTTTTTTATGAAAATGCAGTCCCTCCCACCCTCTTCATACTACAAGACCAAAATTGAGTTATAGCGAGACAACTTCAAAAATATCAACAACAAAACTGGTCACTGCCGTGTGAAAGTGTTGGTTTGAGCAATGTTGAACGCTGTGAACGCACAGAAAGCTGATGAGCACTTTTCAAACCAACGATGATTATGTTTGTAGCATCGAATTGAATTGGAGGTCAAAATTGAAACTATTATTCAAAAATACTCCACCCTCCGTAAACATATCTCATGAAAAAAAATTCTGGAACTGAAAAAGATTAGGTCATATCATAGATCTTACATCATAAAGTGCTTTCAATCAGGTAGCTTTTAGTCAGGCATGGACTCTTCCTGTTGATACATTCAATATAGTCACTGGGTCTTACCCCATATTCCTTGGACGATATGAAAACATCGTTATTATTCTTTATAACGATCGATGCCGGAAAAAATTCAAAGTTTCATGACCGCAAGGTTACTAACTTTATTGATGCGATTGGGTCCTGAATATGACATAACTAATACATCCAATAAATTGTGTAATATAATTTCAAAACACTATCACTACTAACACAAAAACCCAACCGCTAGTTTTGTATTTCACCACGAGCTATTCCTACTCGTATTTTATAGCAAAATTCAATCATCTTCTTTCCTGCATCTTAAAAATACTATCGCCCCAAAAACTTGTCTGCGGAAAAAGCTTTTTACTAATCAAATATATCAATTTGAAAATGATAAATCGAAATGGCAAAACAAAAGCGGAAACAATCATTAATGGTCTATCAACAAAACTTTCATTCTATTTTTTTCCCATCCTCCCTCCCATAAAGTGACTTTTCTTTGTATCTTCTACAACATGTTTATAGCGAACACAAAAACTGAAAACGATTAAAAATGAAATGAACGTGATATATCTAAACGACACGAAGAATTGATTTGTGGAAATGTGCAAGAATTAATGTTTAAAAGTTTTCAGGTATATACATAGATAAAATTTATGAATCGTTCTATGTTTTTTTTCCCCATTCGACAATTAATTATTTTTTTAGTAAGTTGGCATCGCAGCAGTTAAACTATGAATACAAGTAAAAATATGTAGGTTGCGATGAATTATTTGAATGAAATAGAAATGCAATATTATTTAGTACTGATGAAATTGTAGAAAATGTTCTCGAAGAGTTTTCGAGCTAAAATAAAACATGAATTTATTTGCTGGTTAAAAAATTAAAATGTTGTTAGATCAGTCGGTTTGCTTAATTTGTTTATTATCGGTGTATTTAATCTGCTGTAATAAATTAAGAATGTTTTAAAAATAATTGTTGTGAGTACCATTATTTAATTAACAATTCTTTGTTTTGGGTCCCGTTTTAAAAAATAGAAAAAAAATATTTTTTTTAAAAACTTGATTTCTAAAAGTGTTGCTGTTAAAAAGCTTATAGCTTTGCAAATTATTTTTTTACAGCATCAGGAGTTAATTTACAAAACATTTATTATTTTGGTATCTTGGTAAAAAATATTTTCAATTATTTAGCCGTGCATTAAATATCATTTAAAAAAAATGCAATTCAAACAAAATTAAAATGGATTTCTTCAGGATTTTGTTTTAAAAACAGTATTTTCGTAGAATTAATTTTACAAGATTCGAAAATTTTAAAAAAATCAAATAATCAATAAAAATCTTCTGTACTAATTTGAATAATGTTGGCTTGAATGGTTGGCTTAATAGACATAGCTATCCGCTTATCCATGTGTATTTATTTTTTTGGGAAATAAATCTTGGTTATCCTCTTTGTGAAACATGAGTCGTATAAAAATACTCACAAATCCAGCTTGAAAATAATTCTTGCATAATGCCTCACGTTAAATATACAACAAAACTAGCATATATAATATATATTTACTGAAGTAAGCCATAAGATGAAGCAAGAAACGGGTTTTTTCTTCTCTTTTGTGCCTTTTTATGATGCATAGATGACAATCAGAAACAATTAATCAATTCCGGCAGACTGTTATATTATTTGCAACATGTGCAAATTTCGCAATCTAAACAAAATTATTCAAAAACACGCAAAACGTAAAAAAACAGCAGCAGATTTAGCAAGAAAACCTGTTGTTTTCCGACTATGAGAATACTTCTGTGAGCCGTAAAATATAATCATCTAAAAAAAATCACCTAATCCCACAGGAATGTTTTTCCTTCCGTAACACACCTTGTCTTCAGTGCGTGATAAAAAGCGCTGAATATACTTAAAATCCTTCTGCACACAACATTGTCCGGTTATTTCCTCAACAATTCGATTCGAATGGATTCACTGACGGCAGAGATCGACACAATACCATAATACAAGCATCACGTAAAAAGAACACCAACGAAACAGCAAATCAAAAACAATCCTAAGAAAATTGAAAATAATCTCGGAATTTCACTAAAATAATTTATTTTATTGTAAACAAACCAGATTTTAATCTGATTTCGTTTTTAAATAAATTGATTGAGAATTTCAAGCTGACACACTAAGGTAGAAAATGTGTATTCATTGTTTTTTTTCCTGTGTCTCATCTAACACGGGTAAATGAAAAAAATCGCCAGTAGAGCCAGAAAAAAACCGAATGAATATCACTAATAAATTTGACGACACATGCGAAATATTAAAGATAAATGAATCGGGCAAAGCAGTGATGGTAGGAAAGAGGTGAAAGCGGATGGATTTGGTTGGGAGCTCTCCTGGCAAGGTGAAAACGAGAAATATTTGAAATTTATGACATGTGCGGCGATTATAAATGAGTTGAAAACTCTGCAAGTGATTTTTCTTTCGAACGAAATTTTGTTGGTTTTTTTAAAAATGAATCAGTAATGGCTTTTCTTTGAAATAGAGTAATTAGCTGATTGATGTTTAATTTTCGGAAAACTTAGGTGAGTAAGAATCGCAGGTGTACGCTTAGGATGAGGGTATTTGAAATAGAAATTTTGAAGCAGCATTTTTAAAAGAATAGCAAATAGAGTCATCATCTTCACTGATGGTAAAATACATAAACATGAAATAAAAGTAAACATACTAAAACTAAAGTAAAATGAAGCTAAACGGCTATTGAAACTAATAACATACTTTACTAAAAACATACTTAACCTTACGTTTTATGTAGCAGGGCTTAAGGGGGTAGTACCAGTTAAAATTTTGAAAAAATCAGTTTTTTTGTTTTTTGCTTTTCAATTTATTATTATACCTTCACAAAACACGTCTCAAAATTTTATTAAGATATTCCCAAAAATAAAGAAGTTACGGCAGTTTACGGCAGACCGCTGCTTTTTATTACTGCGAAACAAAAGATGAAGAGCGCATAATTCAGGCAGAAAAAGCGACAAAGGAAGCACGTTTGGCCAAAAAAAAACTGCCCAACTGCAAGAGCAACTGGCTTATGTGGCCTCAAAAATACTTATGTATGGTCCAGGGATTGCAGACTGAGCAATTGTAGGTGATAAAAATATATTTTTTAAATAATATTCAATAAATAAATAGAGAAAAAAAACTTTACGCGTTTTTCTCGAAATGACGTTTTTTCAAACTGCGGAAACTTATTCTCCGGATTGGCCGAATCGATTTAATTCAAATTTGGTGCACTACTTTATTCAAGTATCTTGTGTGTTAATCTACCACAATATAGGCCAAAAGCTAACTAAAAAAAAAAAATGGCAAGCGAAACAAGTTGAAAAAAAACTCGATTTTTCGAAAAATATTTTCGAGCAACCGCCATTTTTTTGGATCATTTTTTTTTTAAATATTGTGGTAGATTACCACGTAAGAAACATTCCTCTTTAGAATGCGGTTTGGTTTTTTTGTTTCAGATTCTTCATTCCTGAGATTATCTGTCCGCAGTATGACGAGCATTTTTCGAGACATCAACTTTGGCGCCCTCTATAAATAAGTATAAAAATGAAAAAAAAAAATATAAAAATATTTTTTTTTAAATCTTCGAAATGTGTATTTTACCCATGCAAATTTTAAAATTTATACATAATAAAGGAGGTGAAAAAAATATTGAAAAGGAGGCTGTTTTTTTTAGCATTCTAACCGGTACTACCCCCTTAAATTTAAAATAAAATCCTCATAAACAAGACGAATGGATCTTTTCAAAATGTATCAACTGTGGCGGAAACCGCTGAGCAAATCACATAATATGTCCCGGAAAAAGATTGCTACCGCTGTCGCCAAATGAGGGATTCTGCTGTGGGTTTGACAATGCCAACCATCCACGATGAAAGCACTATAGCTCAAGAATGCTCATTTTGAATAGTTTCAATTTAGCTAACACAATTAACTAGTGCAAAACGATTCAAAGACCTAATGGTTTTTTACTGATTTTTGAAGAATAGAATAATTCGAATAATTTTATTCAACGTCTTTTCACTCTGTACAATTCACTTATTTCTATTTTGAAGCTAGCAACTTATACTAGATGTGCATGAAGCACCTGGAGGATGGAGCCTAGGATTTATTCCCTCGACATATTTTCATTCTTTTAACAATATTCGTAAAATCTAGCATGTTGTTTGATTAGTTGCAGCTTGTATCTGGAATCCTGTTGCTACTGCGCTGAACTGCTAACGTTGTTGAATTCCTTCCGTAATTGATAACTTCCTACAGAGTCCCAATGATGCTTCTTCGATGAATTTCCTTGGTTTCAGTTTGAGAAAAGAAAAAATTTCGTTTTCAGCAGGAAAACGTGTAGCTGCTATATTTATGTACGTATCGTAGGGTGAAGGGTAGATAAGGCTTGGTTTCTTCTAAGGTTGATTCGAACATACTACAAATTTGGGAAATTGGCTGGGATTAGTATTTCGCTAGGAACTTCTCACAAAGTTCTACTAAATATTTCTGAAGTGGAAGCATGTTTGTTTCATCATATAGAACCACGTCTAACAATTAGCGGTTTCCGGATTTGAAAAACTTTCCTGCAGGACTTTTTGCTCAAATTTTGCCAGTTTTTCAACGTTGCTTAGAAACCTAGTTATCCAAAACAGCTTTGTCCTTTGAGAAAATGGCGATGATTTTTTCATTAGAAAATATAATTGGTAATATGCATAGTGAGCTTTCACTGGCGTATTTTTCCCATAGAGAGGAAATTTATTTCTATTGCCCAAATATTTTGAACTTCAGTTTCGTTTATTGTCGTCAATTTCTTTTTCCTGGCAGATAAACTGATTAGAAAAACCTCAGGCTTTAAAACATTTAACCTGATTATAATAGTTACTGAGAGAAATTATTTGTCTTTGAACACGAATCGTGGTATACTTAGGATTATGTGCTATTGCGTAATGCACAGAATAGTTTTTAGCTTGGTTGCTTTGTTCACAAATTTAAAGAGGATGGGTCCGAGGGCTGATCCTTGAGGAATACCACTAAATATCAATTTATTTGAAGAAACCAAGCTGCCTGCCAGAACGAAAACGTGTCTATTTTTGAAGAAGCTTTGAATCATTTTGAGGATGCTGACTGAGATGTTGTGCAGTATAAATTTATATGTAACTCCAAATATCTATACGGAATCAAATAATGTCAAGAAAATATGCTGTGGTTAATTGATCGGTTTGAGGACCCTTTGAAGGCTTTTCGCAGAACTAATTTCTTTATTATGTTCGCTAAGTTTACAAGAAGTTGCCCACATCGTTTGAGGTTCGCTTATCTGGGATTGCTACTTTCCAAGGAGTTGAAAAGTAAGAATTGTTGTTGACGCAGTTATTAAAAAACACTGCATGGACGCAACAGGCATTAATAGAAATCTGTTTAAAAGCACAAATGGATATTTTGTCTAGACCAGGGACCTTTTTTTGTTATTAAATTGATTAATACGGCAGGATTGATGGAAGTTACCTCGTCAATAGGACAAATTGAAAGATTTTCTGTTGTAAATGACATCATATGTGAAAGGCTGCTGACTTACAGCAAGGATTTAATAGTGTTTTTCACTTCGAGTGAAAGCTATTGGTTTTCAAAATGAAAGTTGATAGTTCCTTTAAATCAATCAGAAAAAATATCAGATTTTTGGTCACCGGTACTCAAAATTTGCTTGCTCAGCTAAATACATTGCGAGAAAATGACTTACAGCCTTAGTTTCGTTTTTGTAACTCACAAATAGAGAAAATCTCTGCTACAATTCTCTATTTGACGTCATTCTCCATTTGTGTATTTCAGTATGAAACTATACTAGCATATCTCAATCTACTCTATTTCTTTCCTTATTCTCTAGACTCGAATCGCAGTACGGCCAATATTTTGCCTTTTTGGCAGTACAAATTTTTAAACGAATTGATCATCTATCTACGCATTATTATTTAAATCAAAAGTCAAAGTTTGCTCGCGTGACTGTAGACTAAACAAAACTACTACCAAACTAAAGAAAAAGTCAGTTGTACATCTGGGGATTTAAATATTCCTTATTAAAAGCCAGAATACACCTGGAAATTAAAATCTTCCTTGTTCTATTTTTCAAAAAATCACTTAGTTTTTCCAGAAGTTCAGGTGCTGCCTCTTTGTTAAATCGAAAGAGCTCATGAAACCTCGCTTCCGGAACGCTGAAGAAACTTGTTAAATCTCTTGAAAGACGTCTCTGAACGGTTCACGAATTTATTTGCCACTTACAATTATTTAACCATTAAAAAAATACAATTAATCTTATTTTGGTAGGGACGGACATGTTGAATTTAAATTTTGCTCACCAATAAAAATTCAACAATAAAAAACTACTATTTACGTACAAAAATACCCGATGGGATTTGAATCCACAAGTAGCGACTTGGCGCTCTTCGGACTGACGCCTTAGCGTGCAGTGCTACAAATTCTCATCATCATTTTTTGCTTCCCTTATCCATAACAGAACAATGCTAACCAGCGCAGACGCATTAGAAACAACAACAACTCCTGTTATGGAAAGGGGGAGTTGTTGTTGTTCCCAATGCGTCTGCAGTGTTCTGTTATAGATAGGGGGAGCAAAAAAACACGCCTATTAAATGAATTCAAAACCAATTTTTGACAGGAAAGTAGCTTTAAAGTTTAGACTTCTCTATTTCTGTTCCGAATATTGACGTTCCATTATTTCGCACATATTTCAACGCACAATGCTCAACTGCAATACATAAAAACTGCTAAACTCAATCAGTAGAGTTCTGCGTGATTCACCTTACATCGTATAGAGAATTTTCTCTACTCGAGTTATAGAAACGAGGCACAGTAACCATATCGGTCTATTTGAACATATTTGTACCTGGCTTTACTATCCTAAGTGCTCTCGTAAACTTTAAATCCTGCCAGTTTGTTAAACCTTGAGCTATAACTGCTGACAGAATTTTAATTTGCTATAGCATATATTGTTAGTTCGTTACCACACTGGAATAAACGGTTCTCGTCCGATCACCAAAGTTAAGCAGTGTTGGGCGCGGTTAGTACTTAGATGGGGGACCGCTTAGGAAAATCGCATGTCGTTGGCACGTAAAAATGTTGTGCTGTCCCTTATACCAACAAACCAGTTGTCTGGGAAGCACTATGAAAATTCTACGGCAGATGCGGTTGAGCTTTTTTCAAAGTATTTTTCGTTCTTCATACTGGTTCCCAACGAAATGCACATATACTTTAGGTATACTTTTAGTTGCAAAATTTAGAATAGAGTTACCAACACCAGTGGTTTTCGTCATTTTTGTATTAAAAAAGTGCTATCATCAAATTTTCAAATTAAGCAATTTTCTAAATATTTGCGTGCAGTAACTCTAAAAATCTTTTTGCTCCTATAACTCTCGATGGTCTGATTGGTTTCGGTATGGAGCTGATCTAACAGACTAATAAGTGGTGACAATTCGGCCACTTTTGTTTGTAGTTCGGCCACTTTTTTGATTTGTTAAATATTTCAACTGTATAAAATCTAAAACAAAATTTACACATTTCTCCTGCTTTTCTTTCTTCAAAAATCAGTATTTCTAGCGATTCCCATGCGCTAAAATTTTCTAACATAAATCAACTCATACTAATTGACTTAGACGAAAACCAGCCTGCTCGGATTACCTTCAAACAGAAAAATTGTCATAAAACTATCATCGTCTCCTTCAAATATCTGCTCAAATTAGAGGTCGAAGACAAACATCTGCAAATCGAATTTTAGAGCAAAACAGATACTCATCATATTTCATTTGACAATCAGCTTGCCAGTTCAGCCGGTCAGCTACGAGTTTTCACCACTAGCTAAATCATTAAAAAATCTATTTCTCTAGTTCGCAGACCTCGGTCTCCACAATCACCTAGTACATCGAAGCATTTGTAGCACCTCACAAAATTGCCACAGATTACAAAACACCGCCCCCTAATTTAAATATTCTTCTTAACAATATTGATGTCGACGAATTGTCACCGTTGGTTCGTTCGTACATCTATCGAATCCATCCATAGATATTTTTCATGCACTCGTCTATCGTACAAATGTGTAAATTGTGGGCACATATCATCATGCCAAGCAATTGGAGTGTGTCCCCAAAGAGTAAAGCAGCCACTGCTTTATAGAGTTCGATGAAAAGCATAGATCTGCTGCAGGTATTATATATAGCGTGTGTATCGTTTTGTATCTGCGATTCGAAAATTATCTATTTTAATGTGTTTTAAACGGCGCGATCAACTGTGCATTATTTATCATTATTTAAAAAGATGAACGGACGAATAGAACGCTGTTGGCCGTGTTAGTTGAGTATCAAATTCATAGTGTATTAAGAGACGGTGCCGTGTTGAAGAACGCGATGAACATTTAAGACGATGACATCACTCAGTGCCATCTTGGTGCCTTCTGGGTGTCAGTCCTAGTCAGTGTTGCTTGTGGTTGGAGCACATTTCTCGATAAAAGTAGTAAGTGACTAAGGCGCTTCAGAGAGATAGAGACTAATGCTCTTTGTTGGTGTGAAATGTTTCTTGATTAATATGATCGTCAATTTTAATTGGAATTAATTAACCTTTTACTTAACGATCGAGCCCCGTGTTTAGATACTGCATGTGTGTTGTATGCTGCTGAAGCGGCAAAATTAAGTTTCAACCGAGTGGTATGCCGTAGAGAATCTTAACAAGTGGTTGCGACAACGAATAATGGAAATCGTGTGTATATAGAGTTTGTTGATTCGAGCTGTGCTATGAACGGATCAGTAAATTTTATTGCTAAGTTAGGCATGCTATTTGATTGCCATCGAACTTAAAGTGCCCCAAGATAGTCAATACAAGCTTGCTGGTTTTAGCAAACACTTAAAATGACCAGCAACATGTGTTTGTGTATCTTCGTTGTAATTCAATTAGCAAATCGTCGCTAATATTCAAACCTCTTCAATGCAGCCTATGAACCAAAAGTCTGGCCGACACACGAACTCAATATGCTGGTCGAAATGATACTATCGGCAATTTCAAGTATTTAATCAGTACCATAAGGTACGTCTACCATGCGGCATCTTAATTAAAATTGCCACTGCCCGCATTTTCCGCAATCTACACAATAATACCATGATCAAGCTTCGAGATGAATCAATCCCTAAACGAGAAAAACACCATCGTCCAATATGGTTCTTCGTGCAGAGGTATTGCACGTCGACATACAATGTGTTCCATGTTTTACTCTAGATAGATTTTATGCCTCCGCCAGCCCGTATATAGTTAATTGACATAAATTAAGGTGCACACACACATACGAAGCAATTGAAACGAGGCTTACATGGTTTTTTGAACCGTCATCCCATCGCGGCAGGTTTGAAAATTGTTATTGCCTCAGAGTTGCGGCAACTGCCACCAACAGACCCTGTGAGTATGGTGGGTACCCCTTGGGTTGAAGTCAACCGAGAAGAAGAGATACACTTGATTTTCGTTTCTTTCCATCTAGACGCTGTGATCATCATCATCTTCATGTATGTGGTGGACGCGATGATCATCATGATGGCGGTGATGATGATTCCGATGATGTACACTCTTGATGAGATCATCGCTGAAGCCTCCACCAGTTGCTAGTTTTGTATTGCTAATGCATTCGATGTCTCGAGGCTCCATCGAGAGGTACCGGCAAATTTAACGTACATAAATTCCTCTACTTCAGTTTTTTGTTTAATGTTCTTGCGTTCGAACCACCAATCTCTCAACAGAATGGAAATGGTCTTGGTAACGACCAAAAAAAAATTTATGGTCGTCTTTTTAGACTTCTCGTAATAACTAGATTGTTGCCACGGCCATCTTGCGATGTGGAGCATTCTCGATGAAAACGATGTTTTTTCGCGCAGGCTTTTAATTAATTGTTCCACATCGTTGGTTTAGTTTAGTTAATTTAACGATTATTGCGTGATGTTTTTCAATTTAAAAAGAGGTCCGATGTAATAGTGCCATACGGGTGCTGTAAGAGTTTTCGTTTTGTTTCAGAGGAATTTTTTGAAATTGGATACTACTTCTTTAATGGCGACGGTTCAGAGGCTTGTTGGACTTAGCAATTGTGATAGGGAGACAGTGTGAAAATAATGTTATGGTTTCTATTTGGATGATTGCACAGATAATGTGAGTGTATAACAATCTGTTGGGTTAAATTATTTTCTTCAATAAAAATAATTGTAGATAAATGAAATATGTCATGTTAAGGTGATATTTTTGTGAGAGCACTGAATATGTGTTTCAGATTAATTTGTTTCCTGAAATTAGTGTTTCAGAAAAGTAAATCCTGATTAATAATAGCAAATATTTTCTTAATGCTTTTCAAGACAATACTATTCTAAACAAACAACTTTGAAAAATTGTACAATCTTTTCGTGTTAAAAACTGATTAATTCATATGTATCCTTTTCAATTACAGTTCCATCTCTGGCATCGAGTCTTCATCATACCGATAAACAGCATTTTGATAATTCGACAAATTATCATCATAATCATCATCCACAAAATTCCACACCATCGCCACCAATTTCAACAACATCACCAATTAGTGGTGGCACTTTAACACCCTCCGATTTAACAACAAATCACCATCATCTTCAACAACATTTGGGGAATGGCCATCATCATCATCATCACTATAGCCTGCAACAACAGCAACATCACCAAGATCAACAACAGCGCCAACACCAACATGCAATGGCAATGGCAATTGCCAACATGACAGGAGCAAAATCACCAACGAATCTGAATGGATATGATGAAGGTGGACGATCGACTTCTAGCCCGGGATCATCGACCACATTAGGTGATTTGTGTTCTTCCTTGAATGGTGCTGGTGGTCCGCTTGGTGTGAGCGGACCGGGAGGACCGAATTCTTGTGCTCAATGTGCGGCTGCGTTTCCTAGTCGCGATATGTTGGAAAAACATGAAATGATGCATTCCCCAAACACAACAGTTGTAAGTAGTTGTTTATTCTATTTGTTTTTCTTAAAATATGGAAAATAATAATATATGGTTTTAAAATATACTATCTGAATTAATTTGAGGGTTATATCATTAATAGTTTTTCTAATAAATAATTTTCTATGATCCCAATTAGAGTAGTGTTTAATACTAAAATTAGCAATGGGCGTTTCATGTCATGCGGTCAAATTTTTATTTCTTTAATTTTTAATTCTCTTCAATATCACGTCAATGTTCGCAAATTATGGAATATGAATCGCAAACATATATTTAACGTTAGTCCGAATCGCTCAAAAGTACCGATGTTAGTACCCATATTTGTGAAAAAATTACTTTACCAGTATTACATTACCAGTAACTCTTAAAGAATCATCAGGTTCTAGTGATTTTTTAAATATTTATCCAAAGCAGAGTAGGGCAGAGTAGACTAGTTCACAAAAAACAATCATCGTCATCCTCAACGGTGCAAGAGCCGGTTTATGTCTACTGCAAAAAGGAATTCCATACGTTCCTGCTTTGCACCGTCGTCAGCCAGTTTGGCATCCTTAGCATTTCTTTGTCATCCTGGCATTACTCCGAAAGCCTTTCCGAGCCGGATATTTATCACTCATGCAAGCTATGTCCAGCCCATCGCTACCTATTGAGTCTGATCTAATTATTGACCTCACGGTCGCAAATATCGCTCATACATTTCGTTATAAAGGCGGCGGAATCGTCCATTTTCATGTCAGGAGCCAAATATCCATCGAAGGATTCTTCTATCATCCGTAATTTTTTTTGCTAAGAGTCCATCTTTCTCACGATCTATATCAAAACTATGGCTTTGTACGCCAGTAGCTTAGACTTCCCGGAGTGACTTGGGCGGAATATCTTTGATGAACTAAAGATCGGCTGATATTTAACTCTAGTTAGGTCAATGTTTTAGCTTCTTCGAAGCTGTATTCACCCATCTTTTCGGACGTGTGCTCTTTGGTGTCTTGATTTTCATTGCTGCTGACGTGATTCTGGTCGATTTATGTACAGCCCCATTTATGTGCAGGCCCATATTCTTCGCTGCCAGCCCGATTTTCACCAAGGATTTTTCGACAGCTCGTTAGTTCCAGCACATGATGTCAATATTGTCAACATAATCCAGCAAATGGGTGAACTTAATGATAATATCACATATCAATTTTTCAACGTTGAAGAGGACGCAGGAAAAGTCGACTCCTTTCCGTAGACCGTTGCTGATTCTAAATGGACCATGATAAGAATCCAAATGCCTGAATCTGTCAGTCAGTCTTGTCAGTTTGGCTGAAATATCGAACTCTCTCATGGTAGTGTAAAGTTTTACTCTGTTTATGCTATTATACCTAGCTTTTAAGTCAACAAAAAGGTAGAATAGCTTCAGGTGTATTCCAGAAGCTTTTGCTGAAGCTTCCGCAAAGAGAAAATCTAATCTGTTGCTGGTTTGTCTGGAGTGAAGCCTCGCTGACATGGACCGATTTCTGTTTGGGAAAATGGGTCTATCCAGCTAGTAGGATAGCTGAGGACACCTCATACACACTGTGTCGTCTCCCTTCTTATGCATGGGACATATTGGTGAAAGAAGCTCATCATCAAGTATAGATTCACTGCCCCATACCTTCAGCACTTGTTGTAATCTTATACATGCGCTTATACATCGAGCCAACGAACGGCTAATGATAGTTTGACCTAATGTTGGTCTTCAAGGACTAGCGTTGGCTGTGCTGTCTACAAAGGAAGCGCGTTGAATGGCTTGGAACCGAAGCGTTGGATGCGGTCCAGATTGAAATATCGCCGAACAACCGTCCACATTAAAACGAAGTCCCAAGGCCAATCCATCGTCAACGCTTTGATGTTACTGCCGGCAGAGCGAACGGCAACTAACGCTAACGTTGGCTCTCCGCACATACACAGCCAACCCGGGCCAACGAATGGTTTGGACGTTGGCCTTGGCTCTATGTGTACGCAGATTTCG
Source organism: Nemotelus pantherinus (assembly GCA_963978885.1). Classification (NCBI taxonomy): domain Eukaryota; kingdom Metazoa; phylum Arthropoda; class Insecta; order Diptera; family Stratiomyidae; genus Nemotelus; species Nemotelus pantherinus. The sequence continues at coordinate 39,100,696 of OZ022265.1, read as the reverse complement.
TGTTGATCTAATTCGGTAGATGTTGAATCAGTTCTGGACGATTTGTTATTTTGAAGCCATTGATTTGCACAAACAATCTCTGCCATAATTGGTGGTAGCAGCTTTCAACCTCCATCAGTTAACTAACTGCCACTAACTGATCGCCTTCTTCGTTCTGCAGCAGTTCATCAAAGTGCTAAACCCATCACTCCAATATTCCCAACTAGTCAGAAATCAAATTTCCTCTTTATCGTTGCAAGCTAATCACCGTTTGTACTGTCTCATCCTGATCACTGCAACTCCAGGACTAGTCAGATTATCCGTTATTTTAGCCTACGTGACTGACTGCTAGGTATTCCGAGTGTCGAAATAGGCTGTCTGTGTTGATTTTTACCTGTGTACAATTTGTTGGTCGTCTGATGGTAGGTATTTGAGCTTAAAACACTTCGCGAACAAGGTAGTGCTCCATGTAGATATTGCCTCCCGCATATATTTATACATTTAACAAATTACGAAAGTGACGTCGATCGATCAATACCAAGTGTACTTGATTGAAAGTGGTCCTGTCTGGAGATATCCAGATGACATTGGTATTCTCGTGTAAGCTACTAAACCCAGCACACTGCCTATGTATAGGGTCCGTCTCTATTCTGCTGTTGAAATCTCCCAGTACAATTTTGATATCATATCTGAGGCAGGCTGCAAAAGCTCGCCTCACTTCTTCAGAAAAGACAACTAGAACTTGATTATATTAATAACCCCAAACTAGGATATGCTTCTATTTGAAACGTTAACCTTAAAATCTTTCTATGCCACTATCGATTCTAACCTTTTTATTGAAAAACCTGGAGCAGCAGAGAACTGTGGAATAATGCGTTAACACACGGTGATAATTTGGAGCATTAAATCGCTCGAATGATGAACAACATTTAAACCCCAATAGAGTTGAATTTCTTTCTCTGTCCATGACGTACTCTCGATTTTTCTGCTTCTTTTATCTTATGCACCAGCTCGATGCGATCGCCTGCCGTCTTTACGTTCCAAGCCTAAGAGTTTTAGCAGTAGTCTCGGGCACTGAGTATAAAACCAGACATTTTCCTCCATACAGTAGTGTTTGACAAATAAAAATACGCTCGTGGAGTTATACAGTATTGTGGTAATTAATTGAGAAATGCCGTTTTCTTTATAAAATTCAGTTTATTTCAAATTTTCTCTGGATACATTTAAAACTAATAAGTGATATGACCTCCCCGAGACTTTATAACATCACAGACACGTTTCGGCATGGAATGTACTAGACTAGCACATATAGTTTTAATTTCAATGTCCCTGAACCATATGTCAATAACGGCTGAAATCAGCTTTTCCATCGTCGTACAGTCACATTTGTGAAGCCCTTGTTTGACAATAGCCCACAAATTTTCTATGGGGTTCAAGTCTGGTGAATTCCCGGGCCAATCCAGTACGGTAAGATTTTTTTTTGAGCAGAAATTTTGGATTCGCTTCGAAGTGTGACATGGCGCGCTGTCTTGTTGGAAAACGCCATCTCCATTCGGCCACAGCTTAGTCATGGTTGGAAGCACGTTTCGGGTCAATATGACTTCGTAATTGGCACTGTTCATCATTCCTTCTACGGGAACTAGAGATTCGGTCCCCGAAACGCTGAAACAACCCCAGAACATCTTTTTTGGTGGATGCTTGGGTGATTGATTGATGTGGTGCTGATTGAGAGGTTCTCCTTTACTCCTTCTCACGAACATGGATCTAAATCCCTGAACCACAAAATGGGTTTCGTCAGAAAAGAGAACCTTCTCCCAGTCCTTCTCAGTCCATGTTTGGTATTTCCGTGCCCATTCCAGCCTTTTCTTCTTCATGCGAAGCGTCAAAAGCTGCTTCTTGTACGGTCGACGTGCTCTCCGCCCACGTTCTAATAGCCTGTATCGCACTGTTGAAGGTGCAATATCGACACCAGCTGCCGCCATGGACTTGGATAGGTCAAAACTGGTTAATCGAGGATTTTTAACACTCATTCGATGCAAAGTTTTGTCGTCACGAGCTGAAGTTGACCTTTTTCGGCCGCATCTTCCAGAACGGTTGGTTCCAGCATTTCCTGTTTCCTGAAACCGCTTCCAGATCCTCCCGACACTTGCTGTACTCACTCCACATATTTTACCTATTTCCTCGTACGTCTTAGAAGTGTGTTCCCTCAGCGCAATCACTTTAGCACGTGTTGCCTCGCTGATATCCATGACGCTAATGTCGTCCGCAACAACTGAGAAACTGTCACTGCGGAACATGTGCCACCTAGCGTAGGAATTTGAACACCTGCTACTTACCAGGTGCATACAAACACCTGCTACTTTGATAGTAACTGTAATTTGAACACTGAGCTAATTTGGAATGTTTCTTCCTAAGCTTATGTGTGATAAAACGAAAAAAATGACATTTCTCAATTAATTACCACAATACTTTTTATGTTTATATAATTATATATAAAGATCTCTTCATTTCTCGAATGATGTACTTAGATTTGAACCAATATCTCAGGAAGTATCTCTTTAGCATTAGCACAAAAAATCAATGGAAGAAAACAAAAGTGAAAATAAGTCGCTAAATTGTAAAATAAGTAAAAAAAAATTGTTTTTTTTTCAAATTCCGTGGTTCCAATCCATTCTTTCAACCAAACAAAAGTGAATCTGAAAACTGATATTTTTCTTACATAAACGCTCTAGTCTGAACTAGTTTGAATATACGACAGAGCTAGTTGATATTCAAAAAGTAACGATTCACGGCACGTTCATCTCATCCAACAAATCCCAATTATATGCTGATCGGAATTTAACTTGAATAGATGAAAATTAATTCGAATCATTTCTCAAATGCTGGCCTCGCTGCCAACGAAAACTGATGAATTTTTGACGTTTCATATCAATCACTTGTACAAGTAATACATCAATCAATCTCCGAACCACTTTTCTGTGAAATCCAATATTTGACAACAGTCTTCTCTCACTATTTCCGCACTTAACAAAGAACTTCACATTGTTTACATCTACCATGATCTCTAGAAGCGATATAAATTATAGACCTTTGATATCTCTAGACACTTGTGTACATTCTCTTTCTCTCTCTATGGATTTCATATTTAATTTATCTTCAACTCAAGCTGGCATTTATAAGTGCATTCACACACGAACGCACATCTCCCCTTGAGATGCTGCAAATACAAAAATATACATAATGCACTTGAAAAAATCTTTCAAGCTACACATCGTAATGATCTTATAATCTTCACACGGTGTTTTTCACATGTCTCTCGTACGTTCGGTTCGTACATTGACGCGTCTTGTATAGGCCCCAAGAAAATTCATAAAACAGCCAAGCTGTTTGACTCGTCATCTGCATATGTAAAAAATATTAATTACAAAACGCGCTCTTTATCCATGATCTTAAAAACATGATTCCGTTTTTTTCGAGGGAGAGAAAAAATCAACTATCAGATACATGAACATGCTAATATGTACTACAATGTAAATGCTTGTGTCGATAAGTGATGAAAAGAACACTCTCACTTCACGGACGATTTACGCTTCTTGGTTAAGGAAATAAGTCCACGGTTTTCAATTAGTCGACAAATTGGAAATATTTATTCGAAGAATAAGAAATATCGATTGCAGATGACTAAAACTGAGTTCCAGTTCGGGTTCTGTCGAAACTTGCGTTGGACAAATCCAAACAAAGATTAAAAAGTTTCGTTCGTTTTATGAGTGTCAAAAACTTGCATATTGACTCACTTATTGCTTTGTCACGAACCAATTGGATCATAAAATGTTAAAGCCTGCGGTCACAAGTCATTCACCGAAATTACACTACGACGCCAAAACGATGAATATGTAACTAAAATGTAGAATGCGTTTCTTGCCGTGTAGTTTAATTATTCTTGCTACATTGTTTCTGTCCTAAAAATTTTATATAAGTTTTGAGAAGAAGTATAGTAGAGTTTTAGATAGTAGTTTTTAAAAGTGACACCAAATCATTTCAATCTTCATACTAATAATCAACATATACTAATAATCACCTAAAGCTTGGGTAAGTAAATGATCCTAGACTCCTTCCATGTTGTGATTTTCTAATCAAAAAAGTATTCTATACATATCAATTGTTGCATATTCCGTATCCTTGGTCTTCATACCAAAACCTAGGAAAAAGGATCCGAGGAACTTTAAGCCGACCAGCCTAACATCTTTTGAGAGCCTGAAAAGACTTGTTAGAAAAGACGTACGCGCTAAGGTGCCCCTTAAATAAGGAGCACCATGCGTGCCAGCGAGGAAAATCATGCGAGCCGGTCCTTCATGCATTTTGGGAGCTATGCCAAGCTTCGAAAGATCGTGGCGAGGAAGGTGTCCTAGCCAAAAGGATACATACTATGCTGACGCATAGATTATTCCTGTCAGAATCTGGAGTTGACTGCTACTTGAAAACGGAGGCGACAAATGGATGTTCACAAAGGGGTATCCCATTGTCGCTCCTGTGGAGCATGATAATCCACTCCCTGCTAAACAGACTGTAACAAGAATGAGTTCATGTGCAAGCTTATACTGATGACGTGGCTACGACAGAAACCAACAGGGACCTGAATGTGCTACATAGAAATACACAACGGGCATATCACATTCATATTGCGGAGACCACGCAACAGAGAGATAATAAAGAGTTGACCGGACTAGTGAAGAATAAAATAGTAAGGTTGATTGCATGGGTTCGAATGTCTGCGATGATCTTAAGATAAAGCCTGACAACCTGGAGGCTCAATTGAAGAAATCCGAAATATGAGCATCAAATCTGTGCTTGTTGACAAACATAACTCCAAGTTGTTTTTATTGTCGAGTAACCAAAATAAATTTAGCTTCAAAAGGAATAAAATTGATTTGAATTAAAATATAACACCAAGATCTATGACGCAGGCAAGAAAAGAGAGCCCATGAGCATCTAATGAGTAGTGGTATACAGTGGGCCCTATTTGGCTTTTTTTTTATTCAGATGAAGCTTGTTTTCCTTAAATCAGCTTTCAAGGATTGTAAGGTTGAATTGGAGAAGGTTACATCCATCAATGGACCTTATGGTCCCGAAGAGTTTAAGCATAAAATAGACATTGATAAAAAGGAAGGGAACGCAGATCCTTCACATAAAAAAGAAAGAGGAGGGGATCCAGACTAGAACCTTGTGAAATACCGGTTCTAGGCTCGAAAAGATGCAATATATAGGAATCATACTGAACATAGCAAGATCGACCGCTTAGGAATGATTCTATCCATTTAATAATGTACAAAGAAAAGCAAAGTCGGTGTAGTTTAAAGAGAAGAAGATTGTGATCAACATGATCAAAAGCTTTAGAGAAGTCCGTTTATACAGCGTGAACTTCAAGTTGATCCTCCAAAGCTTTTGCAACAAAATTCGTGAAGTGTACGAGATTTGTTGATGTTGAGCGTCCTGGGAGGAAACCATGTTGTTGCTTTACAATGACATGCCCGTATTGAATTATGATAAAATCATGTAAGTACGATTCGAAGACACATCATCTGATTTAGGAATTGGATGAATTATAGCCTGTGTCCAAAGGGAAGGAAAACGGCACTCGAAGAAGGCTCTTTTTAATGTTAAAGGTTCTAATCAAAGGAAGATTTAATAAAGTGCTCGTTATTTTCAAAAATATTGTTGAAAGTCCATCAATACCTATGCTCGAAGAAGAAGATTTGAGTTTTCCTATTCTGGATTCAACAATAAAAGACGTAATAGAAGAAATAGTATAAAATGATGTCGGTAAACTGTTAAAGAGTTCAAGAGAAGGAAAAATTGTGGAAGACACAGAGTACGACGAGTCAAAGTACTGAGCAAGCAGATCACAGCTGCTTTGAGAGGAAGTAGAAACTTGATCCTCATATTTAATGGAAGTCGAATGAGTATTCCGATTGGTGCGCAATTGCCAAAACGGTTTAAAGATGCCACAACACATTCTGTATTCGCAATATAAGAATTGTGCCCATTTTTAATAACAAGCTTTGTGTCAGCTCTCAGTTTCCGGTAAATTTCAAAGCCTTCAAGTGAAGCTGAAAGTTTGTATATTTTAAGAAGCTTGGATTTTTTTTAGATAGTAGTGAGGTAATACTTTTAGTAAAACCAGGGGAATATTTAGGATTCCGGGGATAAGTAATAGGTTTAGTGGACTGTGGTGAATCTCATATTGAGCTGTAAAGCAATCCCACGACAACCCTCGTACGGGTCTAGGGGTTGAAGCTGGTAGAGAGCTTCATTACAATTTTTTTTAATCATTGTGGATACGAGTGTGGAGTGATTAGTTTCACGACTCACTTTACCCCTGATTTAAATCAGGTACCTAATCAGAGCTAGGTGAACTCAAAGCTTGGTGCGCGGACCCTCGTCCGAACCTGGATTCGAACCAAAGACCCCACACGCAAGAAGCCAGTGCTCTACCCACTAGGCTACTCAAGCCTCCATATTGAGCTGTGCCATAGACTAATTATGAGCTGTGCCATAGACTAATTATGAGCTGTGCCATAGACTAATTATGAGCTGTGCCATAGACTATTTAAACTTGGCCTATGGTTAAAAATAACGATGACGTTGTTATATTAGAGGTTCGGTGCGAAAGAGCTCCCCGCTTTTCGTCAGTTCTTGAGAAGCTCGAGTGCCTCTAAACCGTTTGGAGGAAAGATACGAAGTAATCTTTTTAAACAGCAGCACATGTCTGTACGAGGAGATATTTCGCGATCTTCTTCACTAAATCCTCGAAAACAGATGATCTGTTAGGCGAAAGCACAGCGTATACGCATATCAGATATCAATGCTTCGGCACTTGCGATACGCAGTATGCAGAGAATAGCCTTTTATCCCCAATCATTGACCCTGGAATTTATTCATAGAACCCGGAAACAATGGTTGGCAACCCGGAAACAATGGTTTTTTAGTACAGTGGGTCATTATGGGCTAAGTGCTTAGAGGCGCCAGGCTCCTTCTCTCCAACCCACACTCACTCAGTTGCTCTGATTCCCCTGGTTTCTTTGTAACTCAATAGACTAAGGTAGCCAGAAAAATTCGAAAAAGAATTTCATTGTCTTTCCTTTTTCACAGCTTGAGGTTGAAGAAATTTGTCAGAACTGAATTGATGACGCCGAGTCCGTCACATTACAGGGTTCTACTCAAAAATAATAAAACAATAAGGTAAAATGCCAACCAGACTCTACCTGTTATTCAGTCTAAACGGAAGTGATACAACCTGCGATTCAGCAAACTGGGGTAATCAAAATATCAGCCACGAAACCTAGCCAGCCTAACCTCAATAGCTCGAAACATACTCGCATTTCATTAAGATCTAGGACAAGCAAACGTTAATTCCATTAACACAATATTATCATTCACAACACATGAACTCATTGTGTTCCGTTGAAATCTACAATCAGCATCATCAACAAATTCACTTTGATATTAAAACGCCAATACTGTGATTGAAGCTAATGAAATGTTTTCAACGTAAATGTTACAGTTAATAACAAATCAAAATCATTTGCTGATGATGATAACAATTACGATTTTCTACAATTTTCTTAATATATATAATGACACAATACGACACGAAAACAAGCAAAATATTTACATATTACTTTTTTTAAATGGAAAAAAGTACATCGTTTTAGAAAAACGTTGCTCTGATCGTTCTCAATTCGTTCATCCATTATAAATATTTTTGTGCATTCACACTGATGAATATGATGATTGCTCACATGTTGATAACGTTTCGACGAAATATCATTATTATTGAAAAAAAACCCAAAATATGGATTGGAAATATTTCTTCCGTATTTGAAAATTTTCGCAGTTTAATACCCTCGACGTCACGCGCCAACAATTAAAACGACGCCGACGCTGAAAACAAAATGAGACGAATGTGAATTATCGCGTCACTTATACCATTGCGATCATTCTATCAACGGTAATCAGTAGACGAAATTCCGTCAGAATTTTTTTTAAATTTTATAAGCATGCGATTCCGCATATACCATATGTAATTATTTTCATTTAGATGTATCGTATTCATTTCAAGCAAAAGACCCAATTTTAAGTCGCGAACAAAGAAAATAGTGTATATTCTACTTTTTAATTTCGATGTATTTACATATATTTTATTCAAATAATGTCAACGTCGCGTCGGTTGCGACGTTACGTTTCCACAATTTGTTGCTTGCTTTACGTTGATGCTCTCATTTATTGATTGTATGATAACCTTTTAGCTGAACTAGTTAAATGCTGGTACGGACAATATTGACCGATTGCAATTGAGTGAGTTGTAGATGTAAATAAACTTGTTTGAGAAAACCTTCACGGCTGTGGGTAATTGTTGAAGGTGCAGGGGATTTATAGGTGAATCGAGATCATTGATTGTGTGATAGGAAGTTATTTTTCATGGAATTATTTTGCATTTTCAAATATTTTACTGGCATAATAGTTGATGTAATAAGCGTGCATAGGACTTTGAAATATAGGGGCAGACACCCAAATTCGGCCAATATTTTTCTTGATTTTCAGTGAGTTATTGTGAGAGCACAGCAAATGTGTAGTACGGGGTAGAGCGCAACGAACAATTTTTTAACATTGGCTTAGCAATAGAGGAAATAATTGCCCCCTTTGGCTCCGTATGTGCACGCCACTGGTTGAAATTACAGAAAACGTAGTAGTATAGGCGAAAAAAAGAGGTAGGCTCCGAAAATTGGAATTTAGGGAGTGTTTGTTTTGTCTTGATAAAAAGGCTCTCTTTTTCACTCCTTTTAAAGCAAACTACTGAATGAAATGTGAAAATTCGAACTTGTTCGCTTAGTGCATACAAGAGGGTTTTCGTACCGCCAAAACCTTCCAGATCTTCTCAAACGACATTACCTAAACAACATTTTTTTTCTGTTTCTGAAGGTATTAGTTGGGTGACTCCTGCGATTTGACTCCAGTGCGTCTGGACAGCTAGGCCACCTTGAAACCTCGTAGGTGATCATGGTAAATCATCCATGACCGGAGTCAAACCAGAGACCAAGCACTAAGAACGAGTACTACCCCCACTCGAGTGCACGAGCAGAAATAGGAAAAGTTAACAATAAAACGGTCCCTATATGATGGCTAATTCCTTCCTCCGACCTGGATGAGAGGATTTAAAAATGTTTACCTCGGATGAGGCAAGAGGCGTGCCCCAAGTGCATTGTAAGCATGTACTATTTGAGCAAGTTGCTCTAAAGTAAATTTTCAAGTTAATCTAGTATTCGGCTCTTAGAAAATTCTAAGTTTACGGCTAAACGCCATCGAGGAGCCCACTCTTAGAATTGACTTTTTTTCAGGTTTTCGCTCAGAAATAATTTATAGAATATAGTAAAATTATGCCGTTGCGTTCACGTCTTATTTATTAACCTTGATACATTGTTCGGAGATATATCAAATCACAGCTTCAGTACGTGAGTTGGTATTGCAAGGTCTGGGAACGATAGGCAGAGTTCTTATTCCATGCTAGCCTTTACCCCGTATGAATACATGTATATTCAGTGTTTCATGTCAGCAAGGTAGCATTGAATTTCCATTGAAAGCAACTCATTGCACATATTTTTGAGCATTGAGCTGGTAAATTATCGTGTGATAACCGCACAGAGCTTTAAGCGATGAGCTGATAAATGATAGTGTTCAGTGACTAATGGCACAGTGAGCTATGTACTGGCTCATCATGTATCATGATGAGCCAGTACATAGCTCACTGTGCCATTAATCAAAATACCTATTGAGCTGAATATATATGCGTAAGTGTGCTTTTACTGTGCGGTGAGTGTTTTTGACTAACTTTTCGTACAAACACCGAGGAAATATGGATAGGTTTGAGGCCAAATGTTCCGAGTTAGGGAACTAGACCGCTCGCACCTTACACAAAATAGCAAAAATATGCATGCTAACCAGCTCTGAATTCAATCAAAAAAAGTTAGACAGCTGCATTCAGACAGCATACTAAACGGCGTCAGTGCTAGTTACAAATAACTCCTTTGAATGACTCTGAAAGAGAGGAGGCTCAGTAAAAATAGTGTGTGTGGCTGAGCTGGCTCATTTCAAAGAGTCATTTCGCCCATCACTAATGACTATACGAACACTTTTAGTGGCACCGAATCTTTCAGCATTTAATACTTCTCTACATTCTAAAGCGAGGTTGTTGACTGGTCTATCTACCTTTAACTATTTGTATTTGATTATATTCGACTATTTACCTCACCGAAGCTGATTACTAAAATATTTATTCCCTCAACCAAAGAGTTTTTGATAGGTCTCGAAATTTCTCAGTGGACAAATAATATTCAAAAATATTTTAATATGCCAACTGATAATGTTTGACAAGCTGTCGTCCCAGGCAAATAATACAGCACTCCCAATATTTCTTATAGTAGTTTGTTCTATTAAAATGACAACTCTTCTCGCGTCTAACAATGAAAAAACCTGTGTCAATCAACATCTCACATGTATCTGACATTTCTTCGCAAAATTTTAAGTCTTCAAGCATTCCGAATTCCTACCTGATCAACGTCTAGACATACATAGGTACATACATGCGTGTTTCTTCACATTTATGGTCCCATCTATCAACAGCCATCGTTAAAATTGTGTTGTTCAATTTCAATAGAATCAAGAATCCAATAAAACTTGGAAAGGCACTTCTATTTTAATTCCCACTGAAACGGGGCTAACAATATGAGATGGTTTAGGTGCTGTTGATTCCCCGTAGTATTTTCATGTCATTCTTCATAGCTGTAAGTTCCAATGAAATGTTCCATATGATCATCCAATAAGTACTTAAACCTGACCATTACTTCTCGGATTATTCATAGAACGAACGGAAAGCCATCATCATTTCTGAATACATACCTCAATCAGAACCACCATTCTCAATAAGCATGCCTGTCATATGATCGAGGTAGTAGTAGTGCTAGTGGCGACGGTGATCTCTTTCATATTTCATGTCAATCTACATATTTTTCTACTTCACCTACGAATAATTGGAACACTGAACCACTAAAAGCCTTACAGCAATAATGTAGCCGGGTAACACAGCATCCGTATGTAGTAAGAGCACGAGTGTGGCATGAAAAAAAAAATAATCCAACAGAATTTCAAACCACACCTCAGTAAATTGGTTGAAATGATTTAATGGCGGATGTTTTATCACGGGAAATCATACAAATGCCTCGGAGAAGTCAAAGTCTGCACACTTTCTTGTTCAGCAGGTCGACAACGGTTGTGCTTGACTTGGGCTTTGTGTAGGCTGTATTTTTAGACCTAATTGTATTAATTCCATACATCGTGCACAACGGTACAATGTGTGGCTGGCGAACAACAAGAAGAAGAAAAAGATGAGTACAAAATATGTCTGAGACTTTTCACCTCAACTGCAGATCTCTTTGTCTCTGACGGTGGACCCCATTCTTTTTTTCCCGTGGTGATTTCTTCGAGTTGGTATAGTCAGTGTAGCGGCCATGCAATGAATGATTTGTTCCATTTTGGGAACGTGGAGATCTTGATTAAAGGAGTCTGTTGCCACGTTTGATTGGTTTGGAAAGAAAAAAAAATGAACGAGCTGGATGGTATGAGTCAGATATAAATTATCATATTGAAGGTGTTGACAGCATAAAAATGTGGTAATGACATGTAGAATGGTCGTTTCCGAGATATGGTCCAAAAAAGCTTGGTATAAAGCAATATTTTGGTAGTTTAGCTGAGTAGGTAGGGAAGGACATGCATACTTGAACTTAAAAATCTGGGACCACATGGTGCTCAGGTAGCCTAGCCCATCGCTTTGAATTACTACGTATCACTTCTTCCACGTCAGCAGACCGATAGCATGTCTTTCATCAAAGCAACCCAATTGACAACAAGTGACTTACATACATTATTTCGCGATTTCCGTACATCGATAAAACCCCAAATACATCACACTGATCAACACAACAAATTATACTTTGACCGAAAAAATATCACATAAATTTATCAACAACACGCCAGGCAGCATGTTTGTCACGATCATCATTTTCTCAGCGAAAATAGTCGTTCCCAAAAAGAAATTACTCAAATCAAACATTAAAAAAATCCCAGAAACGGAAAAAGCATACTTGTGTAAATGAAATTAAATGAAAAATTAAACCATCTATATAATGGATTCCGAGTGTAAATTACGATTATTGCGGAGAAAGATCAAAGATTTCGATGAATTTTTATTGTGCCTGCCTACCCCTATCATATTTGTGTTGAATCATAATATTTGTATCGTAATTTTTACCATGACATATCTAATGTGTTGTTTATAATCGTTTCGAACAAGATACTGTTAATGACAAAAAGATTTATACGACTTGAGAATATTTATTTATGTATGCTAGGTAGTTTCTTTATTTTTATTGTGATGGATATTAATTGGACCAAGTGAATAACTGCATGTATTTTTTGAGTTTAAATTTGAAAGATAAAAATTGCATAGCTAATGTAGGATGTACGATGTATACTTTTTTTAAATTGGTAAATTAGATGTGTTCTGTTTAAATGGCGGAAAAAAATTAAATTTGGAAAATCAAAACTGTTTGCCTTCTTCAATTTCATTAAGCTTTCCTATAGCGACAAATTTTCACTATGAGATGTATTAAGCATGAAAAATCGAGCGTGTTCTACGTTTTTTTTCGGAATTCCGACTGGCGTCTAGTTTGATAACCGTAAAAAATTGTTACACGTGGAATGTTTCACAGCCGAATTCATAAAATGTCGTTGATTAGTTTGTGCTGTCACATTATAATTTGGGCTTCATCAAATAAGACACTATCAAAGAATTATTTTCTAGAGACACTTGAAAAAATATGAGAAATTTTTCGGAAATTCATGTTTGTTTATTTATTAAATTTGTGTAGACGAGTAGAGCACTAGCTGTCAGTGTGTGTGGACCCTGGTTCGAACCCAGCCACGGACGACCAACTGCTATCATCCGCCAGAATTTAAGTTGGCCTTGTTTTTAGTAGTTACCAGAGTGAGACCAGGAGCAAAGATAGAGAGAGTCGTGGAATTAATAAATTCACAATAGTATAAAATATAAAAAAGCCTCTTTATTACACTTTGTTAGTACTTGATTGTCCCTTTTTCGATACAGGCAGTCATCATGACTGTTTCTTGAAAATGCGTTATTAACAATTCAGCGTCAAGCCGCATACACATCTAAGCACGAACGCGGCAACGCGAGCACGTATGAGAATGCAAATGCGTACGTCTAACTGAGGCGCCTGTCATCCGTCACCTGTCGATCCTTCAAACAGAATTCGTTTTCGGTGAGGACGCTATTTAAATGTTTTGTGTTGCCATAAAGTCACTGGAACACTGATACGTTCATTGTTTCAGCCAACTTCTAGATAGAGACATACGAAACATATGTATGTTTTGCCTCAGTTCGTGTTCGATCGTGTTCAGATGTGTACGTGGCTTTAACGAAGGAAATCAGTGCAGTGAATCGCTTGGCAGTACTATGAAGCTCGTTAAGTCTTATGAAGCTTTGGCATGCACTTCGATTTGGCTCGCATTGATTCGGATGCAGTTGATATGCTTTGGGTATTTGTGGCACACCTGATGTCTTAGCGAGGAGATTTGTCTATCAGCATGGCTCAATTCATCAAACATTCTCTCCAAGCTTTTCTGATCTTTTTCTTTCATGTTGTCCATTGTAAAGGTGCGCGATAAAATACCAAAGTACTATGTTTTATTGCCCTTTAATTCAAATTACCTTTCAAAACCTATAAATCAAGCGCATCACAAGAAGAACATCCCCATAAAAATCCATTTCGATTATTTTCAACAATTCTAGCAGATTTGATTGATACATCCACGCATCTAAAAATACATCCCAAATTAGTACATTTTTCACCTTCATTCAAAAGATAAATCGAATACCACCTACCCGAACTTTAGAATGGGTCGTTAAATAGCTATTTTTAACATTTTACTTTTTACCCTCCGTTTTCACATACATATCTTTCAACTAAAAGATTGGTGACGATGATCAGCGTCGTCGTTGATGTCGTTGTCGTCGTCGTCGTCTCAGCTAAAGCAAATCTCAATGTCGGAAACACAGATGAGGTATAGCCAGCGTACCGAACAATTTCGTTATTTAAAAATCTGTTCGCATTTATGTTCGCTGGCGTTTCTCGGAGACGGAGCCTGTACAAGGAAAGCAAGCGGGTGGCGGCGAGAGTGGTGTTAGTAGTGCACAAAGGTACAAATAAAAAAAAAATGCTTTTGAATGGGTATTTAGGTAGATATTTAGCTGAGGTGTACAGTTCTATTTTGGGGATTCGATTTTTTCTTGGCATTTTTAAGCCATCGAAAAGCGCACCTGTCTTTTTTATGTGAGTAGAATGCGGGAGGAACGCGAACACAGCCCCAATGGTCCAAGTCGCCAGGATAGACAAAATAGCGTTTATTCGAACGTATTTGATGATGTTGTCAACATGCTTCTTGGACGTTCTCTTTGCTTCTTGGTGCCGCAGTCTTGATTACTGTTCTTGCGGGTGGATTTTGTGATGCTGTCACTGTTGTTTTCATTCGTATTTTGAATATTCCGGTATTTATTTTGTTTCGTTGCTGCTGTTCATGATGCCCCCACACGCAGCTAGTTTTCATTCATTTTCTTCTTGTGAAGAAATAGTAACTTGTATGCGACATTATTACTTTTATTTTACGCAAAGCCACTCGAGATATTTGAATTTTGTTTTCAGTACAGAGCAAAATGATTTTATTTCATACAGTAAATGTTAGTGTAAATTTTCCTTGTTTTATTTTTCATGTTCTCGTAGGTCGAATGTTTATTTTCGGATGTTATGGTTAAAGGTGATTATCGCAATAATTTGTTGTATTTTTTATTATCACAGCTCGATATATATCACGTATTCGAATATGTTATAGGTACTTAAATTTAATAGTCAGACATGCAATGTGGGTCGATGATGTGAAGTGTGGTTTTATTAGTTTGCAAAATGTTTGAAAAAATAACCTTCGTAAGAGTAATTTTCGGGGCTGGTATTTTCGTGTGCGAAAATTGTAAATCATCTTATTGCACTTTTTTTAGTTTAATTCATTTGGTTTAAATTTCTTGAATTGCTTCATCCAGAAAATGTTCTTGATGTCACTCATAATAATTTCTTCATCGCACGTTTTTCAAGTTGAGCGCTCTATCGCAATTTAACTTTATTTTTTGTAGCCACCACTTTGATGAATGTAGTTATGCAAACTATGCATTTAAAAGTAACACTAATGATGCTCTCAGTTTTAAAAACTAAGCCACAGATGTCCACTAAGTACCGATGCACATAACAGTTTAGAGTAAGCTTGGGTCGTTCATGAAGAAATGAATGAAAAGAAACATTTCCGTTTGAAGATACGAACAAAGCGTATTAAATTTTTGACTATTTTTGCTACCTCGATTGATGCTCGTGTGTATGATAAGAATAAAGACAATGCTCTAGATAGAAAGAATGCACATAGCTTAATGATTCAGATGACGCTGCGAATAATGAACGAATTAAAATCGGCATTAAACTAGATTTGTGGTGCCCAATATATCTATAGAAGGAAGTAGTGGTTAATGCTCTGGAGAAAATGAAATTGATGGTTGCAATTTGGATTTCATAAGCGACGAAAGTTACGGGTAGGAAATTAGGTATCCTGGTTTCGAAGCATAGGAAGAGAAAACTATAGAACAGATGTTTGGCTCACATGTCACCACCTTGAATACCATATCCCTATGAAATTTCGTATTGAACTATTGTACTAAATGATATGTATATGTGAAACGTTCTTATGAACAAACCAAGATAAATAAAATGGGTGAGATATAGTGAAACATATCATTCTACGTAACAGTTTTGCGCAATATAAGTTTAGAGGGTAGACCGATTCAAATATTTCTTATTTAATACTTCAAATGCTACTTAACCTATGTTTCTTCACAAGTAGGTTTCTTGCGGTACTCATTCACAAGCATGGAGCAAAAAGCTAAAACTTTCCACGGCATTGCGGGCGCACAATGTTGGAGGCTGTTTTTGATCCATTTTCCTGGGGTATTAGGATCACAGCTCTATTAGCCCTGAATTTTCATCAGATACATTTTATTCAAATCCAGCTAAAGGCCTTATTTATCTTCATAAATCAATTTTAACATCAAAATTGGAGTAAAGTGTTCCAGAATACAGTCGGTTGCCGAAAATGCTCAAGTGCCTGATGTTAAAAAACTTTCTACCTATCACCTACTCCTTGTTCCGATATATCTAAGCGCTCATCACACTCATTCACATTAATAGTTTCACATAGCTCAATTTTTTAGAAGCGGATCGCAAAAATTTGCCTAGCCTGGCATTCTCACATGCCGATCGATCGAAATATGGAGCTATTCTTGTTGATGAAAAATGTGAAAACGTTTTTCTTAATACGCAGTTCACATGTTCCTCAATGAACTCTCTACAAAGAGTAGCCCTAAATAAAGTTGTTTTTGAAAAATAATATTAAATTTTTTTAAAATAATAACGACAAGAATTGATTTTAATGAAACAGTTTTATGATGAAAAATAGTTTATGACTTTATATTTTGGACATAATTTCAGTCATTTGGCCTCATAGACTATTTTTAACCACGCACATTCAGTTGATCGAAGCTCTATCGCGCCAATAATGCGCTAAATATTAACGGTCTAAATAGATCAGTGGCGTGCATAGATGAGGGCATAGAGAATAATTGCCCCTTCTAATGCAAAACTGCCTTTAGATTTTTTCCCACCTTTGTGCCTTTACAGTACATCAATGAAAATTAAGGAAGGTGTGTCCCAAAATCTGGTATTTACCCCCTTGATTTCAAAGTTCTGTGCACGCTTACGAAATAGATGGTATTATAATATTTAGGTCCTCAAGAAGTAATTGAGTGCCGTCAAATGGCAGAGTGTCACGGGTCAATTAACTATTCCTTTTCGTAATATAATATTGTCGTTGAATTAAGTCCTCGGTAATTCAATGGTTTCGTGGGCAGTAGGACACTTGGTGCCATCCTAATGGAAGGACATATCTACGTGTCGTCCGAACCCATATCGTTTATATTTCTGAACAAATGATCACTGTTCACTGACACTGGCCATGAACTTATTCGCAAGCTCCGATCTTATGAAAAAACTCTTTCGCATGGGAACCGCTAGAAAAACTGATTTTCGGAGAATAAAAGAGAAATTGTGTAGATTTTGAAGACATGTGCAAGCAAATATGCTCCTTATTACGATCAACCCGAAACTAGTAATTTTTTAACCCGATTACTGCATTGGAAGCCATAAGATAAAGAGATTTCCAGGGTTACCATGCCTGTGAACTTTAAAAACGGAGGAAAGCAAAACACTTGTTCCTTATTTTATTTGAAGGAAGCTTATCATATGAAAATTTGATGGATCTAGTACAAAAATGATGAAAATGCTCTGTACTAGCAACACTTTTCTAAAATTGGAACCAGCTGTTTCACGCCAATATAAGCCTATTCTTTGTATTTAATTTTAATCAGATGGTTTCAAAAATTACAGGTGATAGAAAAAAATTTGGGGTTGTCATCTGCAAAATTTTTAAAATTTGGAATTTTTCATTAGGTTTGTCATTTGGAAATTTAATGGTAGCATCTGTTGGTACAAAAATTTCAAAACTTGTTGCTCATTATAACTATAATATCATTATTATCTGTAAATTTTATGGTTTAATTTCTTAGTAAAAAGATTACAAAAAATACTGTAGCTGGCAGAACAAGGCTTAGAATAAGGCGAACCTACTGTGTGAATTTTGTTGTAATATGACTACTGAATTAGAAGTTACAGGGCATGAAGCTTTTTTTTTTTGCTGCGAGTTATTTCAAGATGGCACAACTGCCAGAGAGTTTCCAGTATCTTTCTTGAACTTCTATCAAATCTGATCCTAGTCAAGAAAAATATATTCTGTAAATTTTAATTTGGATCTGATTCAGTTCTAGCGATAGCGAATTTTGGGTTCTCTAAAACCACATGATTTGATGTTGGGTGTAGGAGAAGCATTAAATTCGTTTTCATTTTTCTTCAAAAAAGCGAAACTTTCCAGGAGACCGATGATTTGAAGATGTTGTCTTTGCAAAGCACTTTCACAGCTATAGGGCTACCAGCATATTAATTAAAAATTACGTTAGTTTATATATTTAAGCGTCAATGTGTCCTGTTATGTTGGTAATGATCTGATGACTGTCGGAAATTTGTTTTGCCTCTTTTTCGGCTCTTATCTCCTACATTCGGTTAAAAAAATTATAATTTTATCGTATACATGTTTGAAACACGTTCAGCATTGATTTTTTGTACTTATTTTTTTCGAAAGTAGTTTGATGATAGAATTGGAAATATACCTAAAATATCATTAAAATGCTCGACAGCGCCAGAGTTAAATAAAACTAAACAGAGGGATTTAGACCGAGAAATATAAATTTTTAACCAAAGTGATTCTAATACTAACTTGCTTCGAAAACTAAACTAAAGTGAAGATCATACCAAATAGTGCGCTTTTGTAAATGTAATTGAGTCCCATTATCCTGTTGTGGATTTTCCTCATTCCAGAAAAGACAGCTTTATTTGCTCACAAACCTATCGACCCAAAAAAGACAAATTTTTGATGAGTTTCAATTGTGGTTTAAATCGATTCATCATAATGTTATCAGCAGATATGGGCCATAAATGTCAAATAATTTTCAAAAATCGAAACGCGGTTCGAAATTTATTTCTATTGGAAGAAATATCAGTCTAAAGAAAGATCCCTATATCTGGAGCAACAATGAGTAGTACTAACGTACTGACTAGTATTCTTCAACTCCGCTTACCAATACGATTTCTATCATATCAAAATAAGTGTAAAGCACACTACAAAACCAAAAAAATCATCATAACTTCAGGATCATCTTTTAAAGCTGGAAAAATTTTAATCCCTCGACAAATATTGTGAGTACTTTAATGTTTTCTCCACAATTCGTCGGTCGGGACAGTGGCCACTGTTGTTCGTTATTTAAAATGAAAATCTGTGAATCATAAAATGTCCGAAAAAAATAATTTACAGCCTCAGAAGAAAGAGATATAAGCAAATGAAAACGGCAGTGAGATATGAAGCAATTTGCCTGATTTTGCGTGTTAATAGTAGTGAAGGAAAACTATAGGACTATGGGCAAAGTTGACAGTCTTTTCCTTCGCGAACAGAAAATGTCCGCCATGTGCACTTTGACAAGTAAGACCCAAAAGCTCGCAAAGCTTAGATAACAGAGAAACAAAACGGAACATCTGAGTTAGTTACGCTCTTGATTTGTTATATTTATAGATTTTATCTTTTTAGTGAAATTGCTATGTATACGCTTATTTCGCTTCCTTAAATCTCAGAGCTCTGAGTTTACAGCAGCGATTCAACTACTTGTTGTTAATTTCTTGCGATAGAATATTAAATCATAATCTCTATTTAATTATTATTTTTTCGATTATTGTTTCTATATCCCTCCCAGATACGTCTTTGTGAATATACAACTGCGGAATAAAGCTATTATTGATCGTTATTTATTATAATATAACTGTACTAACTGCTTACTACCTCCAATCAAAACAATATATTTTTAAAAAACATATCAATCTATTTTAATCAGGCCTTAAATCCTAAAAACCGCACAACCTCGATAACCTCTGAAAAGTATGAATGATTTACGTTATTTGTTTCAGTAATTTTTCCTATCTCTACACTTACTGATTTCACAAATCCATGCCACAATAACCGTTCTCTTTATCAGTTAGGTGTGACTACGGCGTATTGTGTTGATATGAAACAACATACAAATTTTTTAAAAAAAATTATTCAAACTACCATCACTTCACGTTCTTGATTTTAGGAAAACGAACAAAATATTCAATTGATAGTCACAAAACCAAGACATATTGAGCGTCGTTGAATTAAAGAAACTACGTCAAAATGAACTGTATAACAGTATATTTAGCTAATTTCAAGTTGAGTTTACATTTGAAAAAGGGGAGGAGATGATTAGTATTTGATAATTGGTATTATATTCGAAAAACGCTCTACAATAGATAACAGCAAACAAATTACGAAAAGTAAAAAATCTATTTTGAGTGCTACTCGTGCGGAAAGTGTTTTTTCTTCTTTTTAATAGTAATTACAAATCTGGAGAGAGTTCTCGAAAATATGTTTGAAGTGTAAGTGACCTGACGAAATTATTTCAAAGTAATCATTGTTGAAATCGCAGCAAGTTTCTAGAAAATAACTTAACGCTGCTATTCATACAACGAAATAGCAAAATCATTTACAGGGTGTTTCGTTTTGGATGAAAAATTCTAAAATCACTTTTTACTTGAAGTATTTTGAAGGTTTTGTTGACCAACAAAAATTAGGAAAAGACAAATATACTACATAGGGTAGTCCAGTGAAATAAGAATTAAAATGAAATCAAAGACTTGATTTTGCTGCTGATGGCAAGTTTTTCCGCATAGATCTCAATTTTTAATTTTTTTTTTTACTTCCCAATAGTAAGAATTAGCAAAGCTTATTGTCTGAGTCATTAAATTCTGGTACAAAAAAAATAAGTTATTTTCGTACGACGGAAGTAGTGAGGTATCATCAAAGTTAAGTCGTTCGTTTGGAAGATGTTCTTCTCCCTCTTATAAATCCCTTTCACTACTTTCACCCCGTTCCTCGTGTAACTTCAGTACTTGCTATAAACTGCAAAACACCTTGTATTATGATGTACTTCAATTCAGCCCGTGTTCATATTCATATAACTCGTATTTACTAAAGTCCCCCGATACCGATTAAAATTCATAAACGGAAAAGACCTGGACCTGAGCACGAAGACCTGTTGATGAGGTGACATCGGGTTATCGCAAAAATATTACAATCATAGCAAAACTCGTAGAAACGTGGAAAGCGATTTTTGCGTTAATCAACAGGTTTGATGAACGAACGGATTTATGGCGATGTGGCTGGTTGGATTTAAAAAAAAAATGGATCATGTACTGATGTTGATAACTTTAATGATTAATGAATGATATTTTGCTGAATTGTACGTGTCGCATTTTTGGAAGGAATGTGTTGATTTCGATTAATTGATAAATAAATATATTAATGGTGATGATGAAATCAAAGTTGAATCTTGAGTAAGTTGTTGATGAGTTTTTGGTAATGTTAATGGATATTTTGTCAGTGCAAAGTTTTCGAACGTGTTTTTACATTTTGTTTCGTAAACCTGATTGAATGTTTAAAAAATAAATGCACAGAAACCAAAAGAACAATATTGTCGAAATTGTTTCAGTATTCAATTGAATAATGGTGTCTACCAAAAGCATTGAATACGAAAATGCTGCATCAACAGTTCAATTGTAACGAAATAGAGTAAAAAAGTTGATTAACCCCTTCCGGTATGATGTGAAATTCTTCAAAGAACATACCTTGAGCGTCGAAACACTTTTGACAGCGGCTTTTTCACGAGTCGAAGGAACTCTGATAGGAGCATTCCGGAAGGTCCTTAAGGATACGCGTGTAAGCTTCTTTGGCCGATCATAGAAAAAGTCTGCTGAGACCAAATCTGGACTTTCAGGGACTTGGGAAATCTTCGCGATACCGTTTTGCGTCAGTTAGTCGATCTGGAGTAGGTGTGGTTGGGTACATTGACGTGATGCAACTTCCAATTTCCGGCGATGGCTGACCACATCCGGTTAGCCATTCTCTTCAGTCTTATTAGCACAAAAGCATGATTCACTGTCTGCTTCACGGTCTGAGTTCGGCACTTCACGCACAGTTTGTCGTCGGCTTTTGACGTCGACAGTGCGGTGCTCGTCCTTCACCATCTCTCGGCCATCTTTAAAGAGCTTGTGCCACTTCGACATTGCAGTTTGTAACATGCTTTCATACTTGAACACTTGGTGAATCATGAGAAACGCTGCATTTTTCCCCATACTTTTTAAAACCCCACATACGGCATTCGAAATTCAATCTTTTGATCTTTGAATTCTCCATGCATATGTACTAATGATTGATCTCAAAAACCCAAATCAAAGCCTCATGACATAACTGGCAACAAAATATCTCCTTCAAATACATACAAATCCTGAGCGGATATAAATTACTAATCCATCACAAGCCAACCCTTTTGAAACTTCCTCCCTGAATTGTTGTACTGCTACATGCCAGGCTTCATCTCCACTCCAATCTTCGACGACGACTTCTTCCCGACAGGTCGTACTGTTTACAAGGTCATCAAGCTCATCATGACATGAACATACCCTAATATGGTCATGGTAACATCGGTTGATGCAAGGGTGAGCAAATTTTAATATAAACCGTATAAAACAAAGTAAAAAAAATGTGAAAATATTTAATATATTCTTATCCGCCAGATTTTATAATTGCTAAAAACCATTTCTTATGTAAATGTAAACATAAAAAGATGTGCAAGGATTGCAGACAACATTTGTTACATATGATTGATAGCCTGGAGTGGGTCTAGAAGGCACCTGGCACTGCAACCTCCTGGGTCTATTGTGTCTCTTCTGCGTTATGTCTTTCGCATAACGGCATCACGGGACATTTGATATATCTCTGGTGGAGGGAAGAACAGAGCCAAATAGCGCTAATCTTCGTCTCGCTAGTGCTGGACAGTGTGTGATAAAATGTTCTACACACTCTGTTGTTTCCCCACAGTATCTGCAGCAGTCATCCCGCACCTTACCTATTCTGTGGAAATATTTTTTGCAAGGAAGGTGGTATGCCACTTTTCCAGAGAGCCAATGCTTCTTTTGCTATCTTTTTTGAGTGTTTCAAACCCTCAAGAATAAGCCAGTAGCTTTCGATTTTTTTATTGCTCCATGCTTTCATTTCCTTGATCGTATCTGCCTTTGTAAAACCCCAGTACGGAGAAGAACTTGTAAAGAACATTCTTGCTCCTTCATAGGTCCTTCATTGACTAAGCATTTTTAGTGTTGATGATATAGCTTAGTCTTTGCTATTTTATTGAGCTGAATAATAGTTTTAAGAGTTTTAAATAAGACTAACCAATATCAAAGCAATATTTAAGTTCAAAAATGCATTCAAACGATACCAGCTTTCACTCTATACAGCCCTACCCATTCAAAACTGTAATTCATAGATGAGAACATTTTCCTGACATCACCTCCCAATACTTTTATCTTCAAGCTTTTTTGCGATTTCTCCGTAACATACCACAAAAAAAGATAAGTGCGAAATAATGAAAAAATCACATGGGGATTTCAGATACTATCGTTATATGGTAGTATGTCAAGAAACATATAAGATACGGAAGGCCCATACGTCTATTACACAGACAACTCTATTTCAACGAAAGCCAATCTAGGGGCAATGATGAAACGTTCAGTATCAAAACTTTCTTTGCACACTCCGTCAAACAACATCCAGGCTCGAATCTTTTACTTACGGCGACGCTATAGTCCTGGAGATAACGTTTTCAGCAAAGGTGAATGATAAGATAAGGAAGAAGTATGATCCGAAGAAAATATTTTGAAAACTGGTTTGATGACAATTTTTTGTAGACTGTTCAGGAGTGAAATGAAAATATATTTTTCAAGTAACGAATATCATATTAAAAATATTTTTCCACTTGTGCGAAAACGTACCTACGCATGCAATCACAAACCTCAACTAGATACTTATAGGACTTTCACGTTCCTGTCCTCTGATTGGTCTTAATATTTTCCCGTACACACACACAATATTGTTGAAACCGTTGGGTTTTGGATATGGTGATATTATGAACGTTGTTTTCTGTTATCAGTATCTAGCTCTTATCAGCCGTCTGTAGTGTCGTTCGTTTGGTGGCCATCACTAGCTGCTTGCTGTGAAACGCCTACAAGCTGATAATATTGCCAAGAGAGCTTGGAATCGACCAGGAAGGTGATATGATATCTAAAATCGTTGGTGTTACTATACGGCACAATCATTGGCAGCCATTTCATTGAAATGGTGGAAGTGGAAGAATATGTGAGTGATAAGAAATATATGGCCTGGTGGATACAAAGCTGCATGATAGCATGTGCGATACTAGTTCAAATCTTAGTGTGGATATTTGATCAGCATTGCCTGACTAACTTGGTATTCGTCTAGCTGCCGTGAAAGCCTCTGAGTCGAATCAGGGGCGAATTGATTATCTAATCTGTAACAACTTTAGTTGGTAATCGAGACTAAAAATGCTTTGTAGTGTTTTACTCGATTTAGGTGTGGTTTTTTAAAACACTAAACAAAGAGAAGTATTGTTAAATTCATTTTTTTGCGTTTAGCTTTGTTAGATGAAATGCAGACAGAGCTATGCAAAGCCTCCACGTTTACGAAGATCAAAAATGTAAGGGTGATAATTTCAGCAAAGCAAAGTTATACCACCACAGTCCGTTACGGGTCTTGCGGGTGAAGTTGGTAGTTACTTCAATTCATGGTCAATATGATCGAGTAAAGAGTGATTTTACTCAATTATGTATTCACAGCTAAGTCAATGCAAAGCCTAGTGAGTGGTAATGGTTGATCGTTATTAACTGGGTTTGAACCAGGGACCGAACACGGTCTACGGCTACACGCTCATAAACAAACCTGCCCGTCAACATGGTAGTTATAACGGAACGCCTAACGAAGCCCGTTGAAGCTATTTCTGCGTGAACCTCGTAAATAAGAGGTCGTTTACTGAAAATTTGTTCCCATATTTTTCTGGTTTTCGAAAATATCCCTCCACCACAACAAGAAGTTTTTAACCAAAACTTCGGGGAGAACTTAGAAGTTGCAGATTTAAAGTGAGGGGTATCAGCTTGCAAAGGCGAACTCGTGCCGCCGGGCTTCGGACCTAAATGGCTTCGATAAAGGTTCAGCTGCTTTAATCTCAATTGACTATACTGCAATATCCAATTTTCTGTCAAGCGCATAAAGCGCATACATTTAATGTCGATGAAAAATCGAAAAACTTTACAATGTAATTTAGAATGTATTCCATAAAATATCGCAGAGAAGATATTTAACCTACACTGGAGTAAGACCTCGTTGAAGTGAGCTAATTGATTCGTGATGAGTATAGGTTCGCTGAACTATAATTTCAGCGTTAGCTGATGGACTGCATCTGCTAGCTAATCTTCTCCATCCATAACTGATTGCTTTCCTTTTTATTCATCAGTTCAACAAAGTGTTGACGTCAACGCTCCAATATTCTCATTTGGTTAAAAATTAGATGTACCTTTTCGTTTTTCAATATCAAGTAGCGGTATCTGTACGTAACTCGGTAGAACTTCAGCGTCTGTTGCAGGTGCCCCTATATTCTTCGAGTTCACAAATTATTTTGCCTTCCTAGGCATTATACTTGGCGCGTCGAAGATTATGATAAATTTCTGGCCTATGGTTCCTTTTTTTTTTTTTTTTTTTTTTTGATGAAATGAGCAAAATGGCTTGGTACTCTAAACCAGGCTCTCTTTTCATCCCCATGACAAGAGAAAGTGCTTGCTATCGTACAAATTATATCATTTTTGGAACCAACAGAGAGATTGTAATTACTTGAGGGCTTCGTAAATTGGTCAAAACATGGCTAGTAAAGCCAGTCGGGGGAATCTGTGATTATCTTTCCGTACAAAGTAGGCACTCCATTTCTTGAGCTACAGCTAGCTAGATGAGCTGCCGCCCATTATCATTGGTGAACTCGTGGAAACGATGGAGGCTAAAATTTGGTCTGCATATAGGTTGCCTTTATACCTGCCTTTGAAGTCACCCATTATAATTTTGACGTCATATCTGGAGCAAACATCGTAGGCTCGGTCTATGTTTTCACAAAATATTTCCTTTTCCTCAGTGATCGACTCATTCGTAATATCAAAGAATTCTCTTATACGCGCAGTTCCGTGTCGCTATAAATCCAGCTCACTTTCTTGTTGGCTAGAAAACTTGCGCCGAGCACGTAAAGGTTTAGATTGCAACTTTAGGAAATGCGCTCTTCTCGAAAATACCAGTTTTGTTCACAGTATTTCCTGTAGAGCGCTTATGTGAGCGTGATATTTGAAAAAGACATTGACTGTCTAGTATGCATACTGAGGTCTAAGATAAATTAAAAATCGTTAGTATTCCATTCCTAATTCAATTTTATGGTCGTTCTTTTGTTCTACTTGTTCGTTTTTTAATATAAATGTCTTTTTCTTTTAATAATCCCATATCCATCGGTAAATTTTTGTCAGGCTGTTGGGAAAAACTCTATTTACTGATGATTAACAGCGAAATGAAGACAAAAATCATTTTTTGGAAGCTGATTTGTGGTGAACACAGTTTTAGTTTTATAAAAAAAAATTAGTTTCCTGAGACTTCGCTTAAAAAAACTAAAAAAAAAAATACAGTTATTCAAATCACAGACACTCGCAACGAATCCAATCTCAAGAACATTATGAATAATCTAAATCTGGAATCACTTCACGTGTAAGCTTATGCTTTCTTGTAATATATTCGAAAATATCTGGGAATTCAACCAAAAACTATTATTGATTGCTACAAGTATCGATTCCACATCCAAGAATTTTTTTTCCAATATTCAAAACATCCCGTCATCACCGCAATACCTAATACATGAAAAGTTCTATTTTGAAATGTTTGCTCGACATCGAGATTGATTTTAAAGAATATTGGTAAATTCATCGAAAATACTTTTCATTACCGAGTCAGACCAGACCAGACAAGACAACAAAACAGAAAACCATGATGTGATACCCGCCCGTGTGTCGTGTTAGATACGTAGGCCGACTGTATGGCGGCAGACATAGTACATCTACTTTTCTTCATCTTCACTTTTCTCACTGATAGGCAATTCATCTTTATAGGCCATAATTAGTTTCACTCATTAATCAAAAAATTCCCGATCTCCCCTCAATTCAGTACCTAATACGCTTCGAACAGGAGTATTCTATCCGCAAATGCTGACTAGCTGTAAGTTGCGTCTCGGTTCTTGTTCTTCATGGATTGCTGGTTGATGATGATGATGACGGTGCTGTTGCTGGTGGTATGGCTTAGCCGAAAACAAAATATCAATTTCAACACCTACGCCAATAGATGAGAAAATATGAAACTGTGTGTCTTTGCGTTCATATTTCGTTCATTCATTTTTTTTGATCATTTTTTTTTTAAATGTTTTCTTGCGGTCCGACGAGAACATGTAGACACGTAGGTGCATATGTGTATTTTCTCCTTAATTGTGAAGAAAAATTATTTGATGAGTGCACATATCGCTAGGATGGAAATCAATACAGTCGTACATGTTGAAAAGCTATGAAAACATTAATTTTTGTTGTTTTGGTGTAGATCCGTAGCACCCTTCATTTTTGAGGTATGTTATGGTGCTACAACCCGAATAAGTACATCATAGAATGCAATTGAGCACACTTGTGTCACGGCCTCGAAATATATGGAATCTGTTTTTCTAATTATTTTCAACTTCATGTGATCTGATGTAGTCAGAAGGTACGATGATATGGGGTATCGTTCGTCAAAGGTGAAAGGAAGAAATGATTTTCGAGGAATTAATAAAAAAAAGCCGATCAAAGCCGATCTAAATTAAAGTTCAGATTCACACTGCAGTATGCCTATTTAAATATAAATTCATTTTTATACTAATATGTGTACTAAACAATTTGTTGGAAATGCTAGGAAGTATTAATTAGACTAGCATTTTATTTATTTTCTCCATTTTTGGTACTTTTATTTTAGCAGGTATACCCTTCACGCTAAAGACCAAGGTTCAAATCTGAACCTGAACATAGAGCGTGGTCGCATAACTATAGTTCACATGGTAATCAGGGTCATGATCTTAACTATTTACCACTCGTGAAAAAATGATTATACTATGGGCTGTCAACGAACTTTAATCTGCTACTCCCTAAAAGCAAATATTAAGCATTTTTCAATTAAATTCAAAATGTTACCACATCGAATCTCATCTCTATCAATTTAAAATTCTTCAACATGCATCCAATGCGCATCGCTTCCAATGCTACTGTTTTTGATCATTTATCCTACCATCAAAGTTTTAATATATATATAATGAAAAACAGAGTCACCTTCGATCGTCCTACAACAATGTTATGGCTTCGCTTCACCTCTTCAGTCAGACACAAAAAACCCAATACGACATAATGTGACTTAAAAGATGAAAAACAAAATCAAACGATTCCGTTGATCTCAACTCAAGTCAGCCAACCACTCATTCCATAAAACTGCCAGCCATCTTCTTCTTGCGTTGATGTTTTCTTAAGATGCCATGCCGCATGCATATCACCGGCTCTATAAGACACAGCAATGGAAGAAATCCAGCTGTGGCAGATGATACTTAAAACCAAGGTTTCTGACGTGTTTTTTTTTCATTCACATTTTCATAATGGGATAGGTATTATGAAGGTATCCGGAGCCACTTAAGACTTACGTGATACGTACGGACAACGTTGCAAGCTGAAGAATGAAGAAGAGTATGCGTTTGCAGCAGATCAAATTTCTTTGGTTACCTGCATTATTTTGGGCACGAAATCGTGTCGTGGTGTCTGCTGTCGAATGGAAAAGACAGAACAGTCGCGGATGGATATGTGTATAAATAGTTACAACCAATAATATAGCTATTGGGAATAAGGTAGAGAGAGGTATACCTTAAGAAAGATGGCCGATCCTATATTGAACCGGATGCACGCAATTATGAATCATCTATAGGTGTATGTATAGATTTTGATGTGTTTGCTGAGTCCCACAAGGTTCAATGCAGTATTCTGTTTTGTTTCTTGTTATAATGGAACTTTGACTATTTAATGGATTGCGATTATTAGGTATTTTGATTATAGAAGTTAAGTGGGTAAGATTAGATACTTTATTCAGAAACATTCAGCTGCGCTCTAGCTTTTAACCAATTTCTTAAAACTTTTCGGATTGGGAAAAAAAATTATATTAAGCAGCTTTTTGATTATACAAGGAGAAAGCTCTCATAAAGTTATTTTATCCGGATCAGTAGAATATAATCCAAAAGTAATTCAAATATAAGTTTATGTTCCAATAGCTTCCCAACTATGACCAAAGAGCATGGACTACAAATAGCTCTTCGATAATACAAAATAGTATTGTCCCAGCAAAATCTACTTCAAGGTTATTTATTAGTTAAAACTGTTTCCAAATCAGTCTCACGAATATATATGGTCAGAATTATGACTCTTTTCGTCTCAAATCCAACCCAGCGATCAACATTTTTAGAGCTACGAGGTATTAACCTTGACATGTCATCGTCATTCAATTGAACCAGGAATGCTTTTGTCAGCTACAGACGCACTACCTATTGAACTTTAACTTTAAAAGTACAAGTCGGTACTCCTAAATCCTATAGACCAATTTTTTTTAGCATTTTTTCGGTTACTTATTGTCTCTTATTTATTTTCAAAGGCAAACAAAGTTTACAAAATATTGAGCATGGTAATAAGTTTTAATCGTTTCTAATGTATGAAAACATTATTAATGATTTATTCAAAATAGTTTCCATCTGAAGCGACAAATTTCGCCCATCATTCCGACAATAAGCGGATTCCTTGAGTGATGAATTCTATTTTTTTCGAAGCGATGAAGTCAGCGACGCACTTTTTAATGCTGTTATATGAAGTGAATCGCTCTCCCTCCAGTAAGTGCCGACTGCATCGACCGAAACAAATAGTAGTGCAAAGGGGCAATGTCGGGTGAATATGGCGGGTGCAGTAGGATCTCCGTTTTAACTCCAAGCTGTATCCTCAGGAGTTGACCAACTTTTGGCCTAATATTGTCGTGTTGATTAGTAGATCACGCCCTGCTTGTCATACCAAATACAGAGCATGACTTTTGATCCCTGAATATTTGAGTTTAGGATTGATGGACTTGGTTTACCTGGCTTCACTCATGCTACTTTTTATTTAGGAATATCGTAATCCATCCATTTTTCATCACCACAGATAATACGATGTAAAAAAAAGTGTTTTCTTTGTCGTTGAAGCAACATTTTGCTCGTGAGCAAACGCCTTTCACTGTCCCTTTCCTTTAACTTGTTTGGTACCTAGTTTCCTGCCTTTTAAACCACTCTGCTCGCATGTAGGCATTTTCCAACGGTGGATTGGTCATCAAACAATGCTGCAGATAATTCTTCAAGAGTTTGATGAAGATTCATATCAAGCGATTCCTCAAGTTCTTATGGTTGACGTCGAAATCAGCCCTTTTGAAGCGTTGGAACCAATATCTGCAACTTGGTTCCGATTTAGCATGATCGCCGGAAAGGTCTATATGTAAACGGCATGTTTCTGTAGTACTAAGATACTAGTGAAAAGAACTTCCCGTAAATGTCACTTGTGAAATTAATGAGGAAAATAATATTTTCCAAAAAAGGTAAATTAATTCCCAGACCTTTTTATTGGCTCTCAGAGATATTTAATATTAACGTTAGGCAGGAGCTTTGCTTGATCAAGATCATCACCGTCCACAACAATAAAATTATTTTAGAACATGTAGAATTTTTTCTATAGTCATATGCTAGTGAATTGCTAATTTCGCATAGATTACAGAAATCTTTAAACCAAAGAGCGAAAATTACTTTTAGACAGGCTGGAACGCACGATTTGATAGCTATATCTAATCCGTTTCGACAATTTTTATTAACAAGTCTCTGAGATGATTCATCCTAGCTTTAAAATTATCAAAGCTTCCAATATTTTAAATCACATATCCTATGTCAGAAAGAAACACTAGATAGATCAGAGCAAATAATTTAAGCATAGCTTCTTATTTGTAAGTTCTTTGATAATACAAGTGACTTTCAGAGGCTTGAGCACTTGACATTACTTATAATATTATAGCACTAAATATTTGACTGAAATCTTAAGTGACATAGAATACTTATTTAACTTAGTCCCATTTGCTAAGTTGGTGTTCAGTTGAAAATACTATTAAGTGTCATAGATTGGAGAGTCCAAATCGTAAAGGGTGTTTTTTTGCAGGTGCAGCATTATGAAACTCATCACTGTCAAATGAGCTGATGACAGCTGTCAAATACACTGTCATTTTTACTCAGTAAGTTCAAAAAAATTACCATGATCAGATTTACGCCGCAGCAGAGTCTGCAAATCGTGGAAACTTATTTCCGAAATCCATTCAGTTCATTCAGTTGTGCAAACTCAAAGATCGCTTCGTGAGTTTTATGAACCTCATAACCGTCCATCAGCACGTGCTATTTGTCATGTAATAGCAAATTTTCGTAACCGCTTCACGTTGCTAGATCGTAGGCCAATGAAAAGATTGAAAACAGTGCGTTCCGAAGAGAATATCGCAGCTGCGGAAGCCATTCTTGCTGATATCTCAGATTTTTCGATTCGCAGACGTGTGCAAGAAGTTGGGATTAGTCCGTCCACTTTGTGAAATATTTTGCGCAAGGGTCTGGGTGCAAGAATTAAATCCGTACAACCATTGGATACGTCGCACATTCGGAGAATGAGCTGAAAATCAACTGGAAGTTGACCCTCTTGTTTACGGGAAAATTTTATTCAGCGACGAGGTTCGTTTCTGGCTCCATGGCAACGTCAATAGCGAAATTGCCGATATGATAAACCAGTTTTTGTTCTCGAATGAGAACAAGTGCGAGTGATGTAATTTCAACAAGATGGCGCTAGGTATCACACAGCGACCACAACCATCGACTTATTGAAGACGAAATGCAATTCGAAATTCTAGAATTTGCTTCTTGAGAGATCGACTTCATCTTCATAAAGTAAATGTAAAGAGCCAAATTTTGTAATAAAAACTAAGGGGATCCGACTGATACGTTTTGTTTATTCAAGTTTGATATCGGAAGCCTCTAAAAACAGAAGCTTGAGTAGCATATTTGTTAGAGCACCGGCTTCTTGTGTGTGTGTGGGGTTGTTGGTTCAAACCCAGGTTTGGACGAGGGTCCGCGCACCAAGCTTTTAGTTCCCCTAGGTCTGAATAGGAACCTGAATTAATACGGGGAAAAGTGAGTGGTTTTGTTAATCACTCAACACTCGTTTGCATATTGAAAATAAATTTGTGAAGAAGCTCTCCATCAGCTTCAACCCTAGATCCGTACGAGGGCTGTCGAGGGATTACTTTACTTTACTTTATTTGAACCCTCGAAAAAACACCAAAACACCTGTTATTAGACAATTCCAGCTGAAATTTCAACCTTTTTTTTAGCTTCTTTGCACTAATGTGCATGAATTATGAGCACCTTCAATCACTCGTTACCATTGTTGAAATTGGCCGAAAATATTCCTAGGAACTTCAGCAGCTACGCGTAAAAAATTAACGATATCAATTTTATAAAAATTAAGTAAATTTACGCAAGAACAAATTCAGTTTTTTACTCAAACGTTGAAAAACGCAAATGTCTCTAGATAAAAATAATTTTGTGTTTGCAATCAACTTTGAAAAGTAATTTATTTGGTATCCACAAAAACTAACATTAATATCGAATGTGTTTCGATACATTCAAAAATAATGACTCACCCTAGCACCGAATATTCACCTTAGCTTCAACAACTAATATTCACGGTACGGTCCAAAGATACGAGATACGGTGATATGGGAGTCCATCCCATATCACCGGGCGATAATAAAAAATATAGGCACACCAAGTCTTAGAACAACAAAACAACAACATCACATATCACAATATATGAAAATATACTAAATCTCGGTGTCGTATCTCACGCAAAGATTCTTTCTCGAACCCTCCCTCCTCTCTCTCAGTGGCCGTTGTAGGTCCTTCCGTAATATTTAGTTGAAGTTAACGAAAAAGTCAAACGTGTAGGCTGGATATGATATCTTGAGATATGTGTACGTACGCACAAGGAGCAAGAAGTCTATGCCCTCATAGATTCTTCCTTCGTGATAACCAACGCACATTTTTTATGGTTACTCGAGAGATGAACTTTTTTTTTTGTCTTGTAACGGGGGAGATGGAGACTGAGTATATGGGAAATTGTCCGTCTTGGAGGTAGACGAAGAACTTTTACCAATATTTCCTTATGTGAATGGAGAACTTTGTAGAATGAAGATAAATTTCGACAAGGTTCAAGAATCGAATGCAGGGCATATCGATAATAAAGGAAAACATGTCAAGTGTTTTTTTCGAGTGTTTTGTGTGTGCATGTGTGGAAGATGATAGTGGTCACCTTAATGACCGTTTTTCTAGTGATTCGGTTGTAGAAAGTTTTGTTTATTTTCATGCTGTATCAACTCACGAGGAATACAGAAAACACGACAGCAGAAGTTGTCTTTGAAAATAGTTACTTGATAAATATTTTTTTTAGGAGAACATTTGATATTTTTAATTATTGTCATTGATTGTTATCCATTGAAAATCTAATACTGCATATGGAGCCGCTTTGATAATATGGCTGAATAAAAATATGAACAAAAAATCTGATAGTACACAAAATCTTCGTTTAATTTTCAGCTTTAAATATCAAAAAATCAGATTTTTTACAAACGTGATTAATTTAATAAAATTATTTATATAATATGAATATTGTAACACTCAAATATATCAATTCAACCATCCAGTCAAAAAGTAAATTCATCACAATTCATATGATATCAAACTGAAAAATCGCCATGGATAATATCATAACAATCCATCATGCTACTAACCAAAATAACTTTATGATAATTATTCATGCGACGGCCAATTAATAAAATCATTATTGAACTAAAAATAAAATCAACAACTTTCGTCCAATTTCCCTGTTTGGTTTTTATACAATGTGGAGCGTGGTGCAATCCCACAATCAACAAACAATTCACCAAACTGCTGCCAGGGAAACAATACACCTTTCCGCATGTATATGCAACTGCAGCTTCCTCGATTGATTCACACTTCCTAACTATAGGTACCTTTGTACACACTTCCAGCTATGTTCCGTGAAAAGAACAATGCATCGCATTGTTGATCTCGACTAGATTGTAGATAGATACACTCGTCACATACCGTCAATTTCACTCTGGCCATTCAGAACATGCCAGTGAAAGTAGCATTTTTTTTTTTTGTTTTCATTCTGCACCCGAGCCACCTCGCAACTGACCATATATTTAAGCTGAAAGACCAATAATGGGAGCGACGGCAATAATAGCAAGACTACCGACAACTGAGCGGTTATAATAAAAATTGTTTCACTCTACTGCATCACACATTCCCTTATAATTATATGACTTTGACTTTAGCTTCCAGCTGAATGGATGATGGTCATAAATTATTGGTATTCTCTGGCATTGTTGCACCGAACTCCACGCACAACCACACCTACCACTGGCCGCGGCGTCATCCCCGAAGCGTCGAGCTCATCCATTCCGTGCGTACTTATCCCATCACAATTCACTGTGTGCTTTATTATTTCCAAGCATATTTTGTTCGTTAAAAAGTTAAAAACAATTCCGTGAAAATCCCCACAAAACTCAACCGACAACAACAATGGAGTTTTATTGTTTCATTATCATTTTTTTTCGGTTCCATCATTGCATTGCCCGTACGTACGGGATGATGATGATGATGATCATGATAATATTGAAAGTCCCGTTCCAAACGATGAGAAATATTACGAATAAATATAGTTTCCCATTCAGTATTATGTGCCCGATTGTGGTCTTCATTTTCATGAAAATAGGCGTGAAAAATTGTTTAAATAAAAATACACAATTCATCAAACCGACATTAATTTAGTCAGTCTACTACGATACTACGGCTATCTCGATGTATCTTTTTCGCTATTGAAGTGAAAACTCTTTCCTCTCGATCGCATGGGGTATACATAGGGGGGATCTATTGCTTCCGCAAACACGATAGCAAACGTCATGCATTTTTATACGTGCCACATACTTGGCGGGTGCATGACGTTCGTTTGTTTTTACAGTTTTTAACGACAAAACATTTGTCAGATTTTATTTGCACATAAATAACTGCTTCGGTATCGGAGAGTGCCGACATGAATTCGTCCTCTTGTTGTACGAATGAGTTTTGAGGGAATAACGGAGAAAACTACTAAAAACTTATCTACAATTCGGATCATCCTCGATTTATACTTGCCGCATAAACACACTTTTCCAACGTGTGGGATGGATACTAGGCCACCGAAAATCGCACGTTTATTTTCATTGATGTGAAAATTGTCGTTAGTTTTGAATTTCGAATTTCGCATGGCTATAGTCGGGATGTATGAATGTTTGTATGTATGTTCGATGTTGTCGTTGTCCATCGCAAAAGAAATTAATATAAATCGAATGGGCTAACATCAGCCTTAGCCATTGGTTCTAGAGCACACAGTACATGCACATATGTTGGATTAAGATTGTCTCATATATTTTTCAAATTTTATCGGAATCGTAAAACTTTCGGACACATTCCCCCAGAACATTATTTTCATGTCTCGAATTAAAAGTTGACGATAAAAAAATTCGGCGATGGTTGGAAATTTACGCAGTACCCGGTGCCATCTAACATTTATTCGTATCGTTGTATGGACTGGGCTGTATGGTTCTTCATTCAAGCTTTTCTCATTGGATCGAATCGGATCAGCGATAGACAGACACATTTATACGTACGAGCGTACTAAATGATGGTTTGATGTTTGATGATAGTGAATGACATGGGAGATGGCGCGTTTGTAAAATTTCTCAAATGCAATAAAATCGGTAAAATTATTGCAAAGCGAGGCAGGTCGAAGATTAGTGTTCTCATGGTCTGAATTTGACTAATTTTTATTATGAAATTGAGTCGTTAGATTCGGAATTGGTTGTGATATTTTATATAGACGCTAGTGATTTAGTGAGTGAAACATGTGCCTGATATTTAGACTGGTATCGTCAAAGTATTAGTTTTATGGATGATAGATGTGAACAGAGGTGGAAGTATCATGCACCTGTCTATGAATTTTATATGATAATAATAATCAAGTTTACATCGTTGAGACAAATGGTAGAAAATAGTGAATGAATTAAATGTATATTTTTGTTGGACCTAAATTCAAATGTATTACTTTCAGCCATGAATTGGCCGGACTGTACAAAAAGGATTCAGTTCAAATAGTCTTTATCCAAGAATCGAATTAGATTGGGATATGTAGAAAGAACATAATAATAACCACCCTTAAGGGTTTAAATCAAAAGTGAAATTGGAGTTTCACTCAGTTCAATTGTCAAAACTCCAAATAGTTCGAGTCTCACAAACACAAAGGCTTGACACTCAAAAATTCTATGTTGAGTGGTCACCGGATTATTTTCACAAAAACACAAAGTGATTTACTTGGAACTCTCATGAAAGTGCATGTTTCAATATTATAATATGCAATCATTTTGACTAAGTAGAGAGAAAGTAGGCAGGATGGCTCATCGGAAACCTCGATTGTGTATGCACCCTGAACCATCACATCGTTTTTTACTTACGTAACCAGCTGTAAAAGACGTGATAGTGTAAGAAAAAAATACATTAGAAAACTTATCATGATTCTATTACTTTCATCCCTTTGATCAACTGCGACGTAATATAGACAAAGCTAATTGTCATACCCCACATCAGTCAACTAAGACGTTCTTGATTAATGCCACAACTGATGTTGGTACTAGTAAGATCCAATAGCGCAACTAAACTTTCACTGAGTTATCAACTACTTCCAGCACCACTAAATACTTTTGCCTCAACCGTGAAATGAAATTCAGCTAATGGACTAGTAAGATTTCTCAATATAGTGCAAAAACAATCAACAAATACATCTCTTATTACTTACTAATTTAAATAAATCTTAAATAGACAAAGCACACTCCTGGAAACCACTCTGATAGAATGATAAATTCTTTCAAAATCACTACCACTGGTGAAAACATGAAATTATTGTTTCTCGATTTCTGAACTTCTGGTGTACTTGTCAAACCATTCATCAAAAGAGCTCTTTCGAATTCTCCAAAAAATAGGAGAACCTCTGGGCCAACCCAGTTTATAAAAATTCTAAAATTTCCTTGTGTTATCAAAACGTGCGTGGCTTGAAGACGAAGCTCCAATCATTTTCTTTTAACTCTGCTCTTGCTCTAGACGGCATTACTTGCCATTGGTCCCTAACGATATTAACAGCAGTGAAGTTTTTCTTATGTACCAGGTATTTCGAGAATTTCGTCATTCTTTTAGTTCTTGCAAAACACATAGCTCATGTGTGTTGATTGCCTAACTATTTGAAATTGTTCCCAGTTATAAGATGAACAAACCACTGTTATCTTCTCCACAGTTATCTGTAAATTAGTCTAATCGCAGTTCCTTGTCCTTAAATATTAGCAAATGTCAACAAAAGACCTTTACTTTCAAATCCTCTCATAGTTTACTTATTCCTTTTCCAATAACTCTTTGTCGGTCGTTAATCAATTGAGAGACTTAAGTGTGATTTTCGACCCAATATTGAAATTTAATCTTCATGCTGCGGAAGTCAACTTAAAATTCTCTCGAATCTCTGGATGAGACATTCGTTCTGTCTCGTCACTCCTTAATCTCGGTTCATTATGTTGTCAAACATTTTTCAAAATTTCTCCCCGTTTTCGGCACCTTTCGGAAATCATCGAAGCTGCTTTTTATTTATACAGTTATAAATATCAATTACATACCTTGCTCTATGTTACCTACCTTTTCAGCGATAAGTTCTTCTGTTTAGTACTGAAGCACTGAATATTCTGTCGCTTTTTTTTCTAATAAGAAGTGTCTTACAGACCCAACAATATTGGCATAGCTTTCTAAAAAGTCGCAGCACCTCTACGAACCTTTTTGAGTTTACTCATCTGATTGTGTCTGCAATTGACAGCTACAATCAAGTTGCTGTCATTTATACTGATGTTACCAAAGCTTTTGACACCTTTAATCACGTGCTGCTTCTTGTCAAACTAAATCATTATGGCATCAGTGAATCTTTGCTTTCCTGGATCTCCACTTCTTAACGAACTTGTGTTGTGTCCCTCTTTGGCTTGTCATTCTCATCTTTCTCCCTTTCTTGTGGAGTACCTCAAGGTTCCATCTTAGGACTACTTTTCTTTAATTTGTTCATCAATGATCTTCCCAGTGGTTTTAAGTCACCTTGTCTTCTCCATGCAGATGATTTAAAAATCTTCCGGGTGATCAAAAATTCTGCTGACTTTCTGCTTCTTCAGGAAGATTTAAATGCTTTTTGTGGTTGATGCTGGTTGAACTGTTTATCCCTTAATGTTTCTATTAGTTTTTCTACGTTCTTTTTCCTAAAGCTTCACACTTATGTCTTTCCTTATTTTATTTGTGGTACTATCCTCTATTCAGTCGAAAATTTCTCTGATTTTGAAGTCACCTTTGATCGTCAGCTGACATTTAACACGTCTTAAGCATCACTAAAATGGTTTCTTGGATCGCTGGCTTTTTGATTCGCTCCTACCGCAATTCATTTTAGTATTTCTACATGTATACATGTTTCTATACTTGAATATTATAGTAAAGGGTAGTGTCCTTGCTTCAAATACCTCTCAGATGCTGTTGAATCAGTTTAGCGGAGGTTTACACTTCCTTTTTAGCAACTTTGACCATTCAGCGGCAACCCGTAAGGTTAATCAGATCCTTCATTGTGTTTGAAGTACCTTATGCTCGTACTGATATTTTTTTATTTGCTTTCAATCTCCTGTTTGGCGACGCTTACCCACTCATAACAGTTTTCAACTTGGTCCTCTTCCAACATTCTGTTGCCATTTTTAAAAATATAGTTCGTTGTAAAATATTTGTTTCTAATTTTATTTCCTTTTTTTGTTTTATTTTTAATTATACTGCATATTACCTATTTTCGCCTAATTACTTATTTTACTTTACTCTATTTACTTTCTTTAATTCTTAATTTACTTACTTTTGTATACTTATATATATTTACTTTTTATTTTTTCATTTTGTTCAATTTATAATTGGGCAGTTTGTCTGCTGAGTTGTATACTCACCAAATAAACAAATAAACAAATATTTTTGTAGCTCTCAGCTCACCTCACCTAAGTAGCACCTTACCATTCTTTGAACTGCGGTCTCCAAATAATGATGAATTTTTGTTCAAACCTAGTGATGTCTATTACACTTATCTTTCATCGTTTCATTTGTCATCCCGATCTTTTTTTTAGGCTGGTGTCATCACGAATTTGACGTCACACAACACAACAGAGTATCTGACGTGACACAATACGGTTATATTACAGAAAAGTCAACTCATATAAACCTTTTGTCCTTCACGAACACTTAAATCTGCCTTGCATCAACAAAGACAAGTAGATGCCATACATACTGAGTTTTTCAAAGCATTTAATTCCGTTGACCAGATGCTACTGCTTCTAAAACTGGAGAAATATGTATTCTCCGATTCGCTCCTTTCCTGGTTTTCTTCTTGTGTGCATGTGTGTAGTAACTGCCAATTCATGTTTTTCAACTTCCTTTCGTTTCATATCTGGAGTTCCACCAGGATCCATTTTTAGTCCCTTATTGTTTTGCTTTTTATAAATGATCTTCCTTCGGCGATAACCTCATCTCACCTTTTATGTGCGGATGACATTGAGGTATTTAGCGATTGATTCTCATGAAATTGCGAACATCTTAAAAATGATCTTTCTACCTTGATTACCCTCACTCTGAATATCTCGAAATGCCTTAAAATATCTTACGAGAATTCCTTTGTTATTGTTTATTTACATTCTGGCTCCTTCTTTTATGCGCTCGATGCCCTTAAAGATCTCGGTGTTGTTTTTGATTCCAAACTTAAATTTGATCAGCCCATCATCCATATCATCGCCTGCTCATCACGATTGTCTTGTCACGAAAAACGAAACGGGATCAGTTACCTCACGCACGATTTTTTTATCTTACCTGCTATATAGATATGTAGCCAGGAATTAGAAAATTTGTTTCAATACAATATGAATACATGAACTTAAGCTACATTTTCAGAAGACCAATGAAAGTAAGGTGTGAGCAAAACTGAAATTTCATTGTCATCTTGGATATCTGTTAAAGTGCACTGTTCGAGCTTTCATTTCCAATTTTTCAATATAAATCTTACTTCAAATATACAATCTGAATTTCAATTGTTATCTATAGGCAATAAAAGTCGTTGGCACCATACAGCCTTGCCCAAAAGTATTAGGCACCCCTTCAAAACACATGTAATTTGAAACGTGTGTTCAAATTGATAATTTCTTCTAATATTTACGATACTGGTTTGTTCAAACAATAATAACAGCGATAAACGATCTTCTTTGAAGAGCCATAAAACATCTGGCGTGCAAATTCCAGGAAAAGGGGTATTTGAGAAATTGTTGATAATATTTTGTCAGTCTTCATTTGTTACTTATAGGGTAAGGCTGCTTGTTTTTGTGATTAATTTGCAAACTAGACACTCTGTGCAATACAATATGCCTAAAACGAGTGAACTTGGTATTGAAAAACGCTGTAGAATTCAGTTTCTACATGAACAAGGTAAATCTTAAGTTGAGATTGCCAAGCTAGTGAAATGTTCTCGGTGCGCAGTGCAATCTGCAATCATGCGGTTTGCGGAGACCAGTTCTCACGAAAATAAGCCAAGAACAGGCAGAAAACGCGTAACTTCAAAACGTCAGGACAGAAAACTTGTCCGCGACTCTTTGAAGGAGCGTAAAAAAACATCTTCTGCGCTTGCTGCTAGCCTGTCGGAAAACTTGGGGAAAGTAATAAGTGCTCGATCGGTAAGAAGGCGTCTCACAGAAGCAGGCTTGAAAGGTTGTAAAGCTAGAAAGAAGCCGTGGCTTTCAGCAGCCAACAAAAAAAATCGCTTGGAATGGGCTCTTCGGTACCAGCATTTCACAGAAGAGGATTGGGCAAATGTTCTGTGGTCCGATGAATCTAGTTTCCAGGTAAGCTTAATTATAACCTTTTTCAAACAACAATAACCGTAATTTTTTACGGAGGCCTTGATTTCAGAAAATTTTTCAAAAAAATTGAAACAGGTTTTTTGTATTTTCTAACAGGATTTTTTTTGTTGGCTGCTGAAAGCCACGGCTTCTTTCTAGCTTTACAACCTTTCAAGCCTGCTTCTGTGAGACGCCTTCTTACCGATCGAGCACTTGTTACTTTCCCCAAGTTTTCCGACAGGCTAGCAGCAAGCGCAGAAGATGTTTTTTTACGCTCCTTCAAAGAGTCGCGGACAAGTTTTCTGTCCTGGCGTTTTGAAGTTACGCGTTTTCTGCCTGTTCTTGGCTTATTTTCGTGAGAACTGGTCTCCGCAAACCGCATGATTGCAGATTGCACTGCGCACCGAGAACATTTCACTAGCTTGGCAATCTCAACTTGAGATTTACCTTGTTCATGTAGAAACTGAATTCTACAGCGTTTTTCAATACCAAGTTCACTCGTTTTAGGCATATTGTATTGCACAGAGTGTCTAGTTTGCAAATTAATCACAAAAACAAGCAGCCTTACCCTATAAGTAACAAATGAAGACTGACAAAATATTATCAACAATTTCTCAAATACCCCATTTCCTGGAATTTGCACGCCAGATGTTTTATGGCTCTTCAAAGAAGATCGTTTATCGCTGTTATTATTGTTTGAACAAACCAGTATCGTAAATATTAGAAGAAATTATCAATTTGAACACACGTTTCAAATTACATGTGTTTTGAAGGGGTGCCTAATACTTTTGGGCAAGGCTGTATTTATGTGATTTGGGCCATATCACTTACAAAACTCTCTCAAATCTAATGTCATTGTCCTATAAATTTAGCGTTAATCTAATTACTGCTACGTTCTTTATTCGCCAGCAAATGCGATTTTTTGCAAAAAAAAAAATGGTTTTAATACCTTTGAAATTATGATAAGAAATACCATTAGCTTGTAACCTAACTAAATCTAAAATTACGTCAGCTGAATCGGCTCGGGAATGAATAATATAAATGTTTTTGAGTCGACTTCCTTTTTTCCTTTGAAAGATTATGGATTTTTTTCCATTTTTTTTCTCGTGAGGTGAAACTATTTTTCACAAATATGATACCGCAAAATGTGAAAGGTGATTATTTTATTTATAAATTGTGAAGTCGCCATGATCTAAGATCTTT
This sequence comes from Nemotelus pantherinus, assembly GCA_963978885.1. Taxonomy (NCBI): domain Eukaryota; kingdom Metazoa; phylum Arthropoda; class Insecta; order Diptera; family Stratiomyidae; genus Nemotelus; species Nemotelus pantherinus. The sequence goes on along the minus strand of OZ022265.1, from coordinate 39,058,432 downwards.
GATTTATAGATTTTCAAAATGTGCTTTATGTGTTCATGTTCAGTTGATAGTAACGCATTTTGATTTTTCAAAATTGTATTAAAGTCAGTAAACTGCAAACAATATTCGCCAAATTATTTTTTTAAAAAAAAAGATATCAGTATCAAGTTTTCACTAGGCATACAAATGTCCACACATAAATAAGGAAAGCAATGGAAAAGTTTAACATTCTCATAAGATACTGAGTCACCTTCAAAATCTTTCAACTGAAGCTGATTCATTCGACCACCTATCCTATGACTAAACGCATTTAAATCGAATCAATTTGGACTGTGTGGATGACATCATCATCATCGCAAAGATTTTGTGCTTTGTAGACGAATAGATATGTCCACATAACCATTATTAGAATCATGAGCAATTTCTGGTCAAGTCAAACAAACAATTGAAATATTCTACAATAAATGACCATTCAATTTTAAAACAATGTGTACGTCTCATTCATTCGAATCAATTAATTCATTCTTGATTCGATTGTTGGCTGAGTTGAAGTGTCTACCAAACCGACTCGAACGCAAACAACGGCGAAAAGAAGCCGAGTGAAAGTGAATGAATGAATGGATGAATGTTTTCCAAACAACACCCTACAAAATCACGTGGTGCGGCTTTTCTTTTCCGCCGTTTTCCCGGTAAATTCATCAATTCAATCAAATCGCCTGATCGAATCCTCACAATTACAATGTTTTATTTCATTACATATTACGAAGAATGAATGAAAAAAAATCAAAGGACTTAATTGCTAATCACGATATTTAGGCGCCACACTACACAAAGGGAGTATCTATTTGATCTTTGTTGATATGTCGGTCCGTCTGAAGTTCCGAACTTGAATTTTTGTGTTGTTTTTTATTACTGTCTGTTGTTGTTTAGCTCTGTAATTTTTATGAAATCGAAAAATTTTGATTTACTACTCTTGACTGCCGAAAGTGATTCGTATCAAGAAAACGCCACGGAGCACTGCGGGAACGCAGAGTGAGTTAAATGAAAATTTTCACCTACACTGGCTAATGGCCAAATAAATTCGCACGTCACATGAATTTCTTGCTCGTTTTTTTCTGTACTTCCGTTCAATTTCGAGTTGAAAATCAACCAAAAAGTCAAATAAACAAAATTCGTAATCAGAAGATTTATGAATGTGTCTACATGTATGCACGAGCACGTATGCAGGTTTCCGTGTCAGTTTAGATGCGCGGAGGAGATGAAATAAAAATTGCATAAAATTTTGACGATTTTCAACAGGGGGATTTGGTTTTAATGATTTTACCTTTCCGGTAATTTGAATTGGTAGTGTCTTTGAGAAATAGATAAATATGTTAATTCTAGTCAATGTGTTTTCAATAGCATTTTATTGAGAAATTATTTTGAATTTGATTTAATTTACATCGGCGGAATCGGTACCTGCAGTGGATCTTCGCCAAATGAATTCTCCGAGCTCACAGACGCAAAATAATCCATCATCCAAGCCTCCAGCTCCACGTGAACGTGCGTCACCAGTCCCACAACGCGATATTTCTGCTGGTAAAACGTATATAGCTCCCGAAGATTCATCATTGATCTCGAATAACCCGCCTAATCAAACTCGGAACTATTGACCTACGGGATAACTGGTACCTCTGATAATCCACCGACTGCCATGGATACTGTTTGTAGTATCGCCCAACTGGAAGTAATTGTGCCTCCACTCAAAGTATTTATTTCTCGGTTCGTTTACAGAACCACAGCTGAACAAGTTGCTGAGTATGTACGAGCTAAACTCGGCTATAATCCTCGCTTGTTGCTGTGTCGAAAGCTAACACGGGACAATCTGGAAGACCAGCAAATATCTTCTTTCTGCATCACCATCAGTACTGGTGTTACCGATCTTCTGAAGAAGAACTTCTGGCCAACTGGAGTTTTTGTCAGACCTTCGAACAAAAACAGAACATAAACCGACCTCTGAAAATATATTACCAGAACGTTCGTGGTCTGAGGACCAAGGTTAATTATGTTAATATCTCTTCTGTAATCGCGTCTGATGATATTGTCTGCCTAACAGAAACCTGGATGTCTGGCGATATATTTAGAATGAAATTTGCCCCTTCACACTGTTTTTCGCAGGTATCGTAATCGATTTGCGAATCTTTCATTAGGAGGTGGTGTTTTAATTGGTGTACATAAATCTCTGAACGGAACGCTCTGCAGTGACTTCATTCCTTCCGCCCTGGTTGAATGCCTGATTGTCCGTATTTCTCCTTCACCATCCTCAGTGTTGCTTGTTTCCTCAATCTACATCCCTTTTAGTGGCCCCATTCTGCTATACCTAATACTAACAACAGGATTCTCGATTTCGTTCGGACTAACCTTCACCCTTCTTGAGTCTTTCTCCATCCGACCCTCCGTGGTTCACCGTTGATGTCGCGATTGCTCTTAGAGATGCGCGTAGCAAATACAAAAGGACTGGCTCACTTGATGACCTTTTGAAGTTTAAAAGGTTACGAGCTACTGCTAAAAGAGCAGCCAATGACCTTGAGTTTGTCGAAACTTCTATTACTTCTGACAATCCTAAGTCTTTTTGGCCCCATATCAAATCCCTTAAAACTTTCTCTAGCATTCCTTCTGTTATGTATCTTCATGATAAGTCTGCGTCCTCACCTCAAGATTCTAGTGAGCTCTTTGCTCAATTTTTCTCTTCTTTCACCTCCCATCATAGTAACTCTTCGCCATTAACCTTTTTTCCCGCATTTGATTGTAGCCGTTCTGCCTTTTTTACTAATTCCTTAGAAGTCGAATCGTTAATGTTGTCTCTCGACAAAAGCACTAGCTTTGGTGCTGACGGCATTCCAAATTTTTTCTCCAAATCACTTTCATCTTCCTTGTGTGCTCCTATGTCAATAATTTTTAGCCGCAGCATCTCAACCGGGACCTTTCCATCCCTTTGAAAATCCGCCAACATATTTCCCATCCATAAGGCTGGTGATTGGTCGTTTTGATTGATCGGTTTTGGTCGTTCCGGTGCCCTTCTTTGTTGGTTTGCCTCCTACGTTTGTGATCGCTCTTGTGTTGTTCCTGTTAACTCTTGCTCCTCCAGCTCAGGAGCTCCGCAAGGATCCATACTTGGCCCTTTATTGTTCCTTTTGTTTGTTAACATCTTCCTTCCCTCTTTAACTCACCCTGCCTTTTGTGCGCTGATGATCTTAAAGTTTTCAGAGTGATTGAATCCGCTAGTGACTGTACCATATTGCAGAGCGATTTGGATGCTTTAGCTAACTGGTGCACTGCTAATTCCCTCACTTTGAATTTGTGAAGTGTCATCAATGTCTTTCACCCACAAAATATCTCCTTTGCTCTTCTCGTACTGTGTCCTTGGCTCTCCTCTCAATGTTATTTCTACTATCAAGGACCTTGGCGTGATTTTTGATTCTGAATTGAAGTTCGACTTACATATTCCACACATCACTGCCAAGGCTTCTCGTCTTTCTGGCTTCATCATCAGATCCTCTAAACGTTTTGTTAATCTTTCCACTTCTCTATATCTGTTTTTTCCTTCGTCCGTAGTGTTCTTGAATACTGTTGCCAAATTTGGTGTCCACATTGCGGATACTTGATCGATGCGGTTGAATCCGTGCAAAGCCGATTCACCCGGTCCTTGTTCTATAAGTACAGTATGCCCTATTGTGATTACAGTATGCGCCTCTCAATCCTTCAAATTTCATCCCTTGAGTCACGTAGAGTGTTCCACTAATTACTTTTTAATGAACATTTTACACTAATTACTTTTTAATGGGCGTGTTACACTAACTACTTTTAATATTTCTCTAATAACTTTTACCAGAGTTACGTATCTTCCCACTTTTAATGTAACTTTTATCATTTTTACCTGTATCTTTGTACCGATTTTGTATTTAAGCCCATGTGATCTTGCAAATGATTTAGTAGCTAAAGTACTGAAGAAGGGAGTAAATAGCTCCCGAAATACGTATATACGCAAATAAACAATTTTGTAGCAGGAGAAACTACGGATTTTTATTTTTATTATTAAATCCAAACTACAAGCATCAGAAACGATAACTATTAAAGATGGTATCCAACCAGAAATCTGATTTCAACATCTTGTTGAGGCTAAAGAAATCATTGGCAAGGAACAAGGAGAACATTAAATTTTTACAGAAATGCAGGAAACATCAAATAATACCAAAATCTCATCGAATCCACATAAAAACCAGCCGCCGTGTGAACAAAGACATCAAGAAACGTATGGAAATGCAATCATTAAGCAAAACAATATCGGAACTTCATACACAACAAGCAAAACGAAACCTAGAAGCATACAGCACACATCTAAAGATGGCCAAAGACGCGACATCAATAGGAGCACCGCTAGAGGAAATGCTGGTGAAGATACATAGAGCATTTGAATGTGAAGTAGCCAAGAAACGGAAAGCGCATAAAAGGAAATGGGCTCAATTGACACATAAGACCATGAATAAGGAGAATCCCTTGGCCATACTACCGAATTACGTGGTGAACAAATCATCGGTTGAATTTACCCCAAAAGAATTGACAGTTTTAAACAATGGCCTTGGGTATGCATTATCACCTACACCATCATCAGAAGAAATCGTCGTCAATATTGAAGCGGGGATAAAGAGGCTTAGCAACGAGACAAAAGAAGAAATCCGAAGTGGGCTATCGAAAATTATTCGCAAGACAGACGAAAGAAAACCAACAGTCGATCGGAAAATTACAACAATAGCCCGCCAACTAAGAGATAAGCCCGTTTATTACCTCAAAGCGGACAAAGGTAACAATGTAGTTATAATGGACAAAACCGACTACGACAACGCAGTGGCTACAAAACTTAATAATGGGAACTTCTTTGAATTGCGCAAGGACCCACTACCGGATTCCATAAAACGGGTGGATCGAGCCCTAAAAGAAGCCAGTACCATCTTCAAGGAAGTCACTAAACTAAGAATGCCGAACCCATCGCTACCAAGAATTAGATGTCAGCCGAAAATACATAAGGAGGGGAATGAAATGAGAGAGATAATCGCTGATTCCAATTCCCCAACATATAACATCGCGAAATGGTTAATTCAAGAATTTGCGGCCCTTGGAGACACATACGGAAAACACGCGGTTAGGAACACGAGCGAACTTATCAACAAGTTACAGAACGGCGGAAACATTAACGACAACGAGGTACTTATATCCTTCGACGTTAAGGCGCTATTCCCCAACACACCTGTCAAACAAGCTATTCACCAACTAGAAGTTTGGCTCAACAAATTTGAAAACATGCCAGAATGGAGGAAGAAGGTGAGAGCCTATATAAAACTATCGTCACTTTGTATGAGCGAAGGCTACTTTACGTCCCGCGGAAAATTTTACAAAACGACAGCAGGAGTTTCGATGGGCAACCCAATGTCACCACTGGTGACCGAAATGTTCATGGCCTACATTGAAACAATCATTGAGGAAAAAGGAGTAATGCCGAGAGTATGGCTAAGGTATGTCGACGATGTCTTCGCCATAGTTCAAAAGGATAAAGCCGAGAATATCCTGAAAGAGATTAACAACATTCACCCGAACATCCAATTTACAATGGAAATGGAAAAAGAGCACTCACTACCATTCTTAGATCTGCGGATAATAAACAACAGCGGGAAGCTCGAATATGAAGTATACCGAAAACCAACTGCGACTCAGAGGACGATAGTTCAAACCTCATCACATACCACAACACAAAAAATGGCGGCATATAACTCAATGATACATCGGCTGTTCACATACCCCTTAACAAAAGCAGGGTTTCAAAAAGAAAGGGCATACATCCTCGATACAGCAACAAAGAACGGGTACTGCATCGAAGCAATTAAAAAACTAATGAGGAAGAAAGAAGACCAAATATGGAAAAACCAGCATACAACATTATCCGAACAAGCCAACGCCAGAGAAGAAACAAAATGGATTAGTATACCGATGTCCAGTAATTTCTACAAAATCAAATCATTTATGGAAAAGGTCAACATCAAAGTTGTCGGATCCAGTAGAGACGCTACGCTGAAAAGACGATTAGGAAGCGAGAAGGACCCACTAACGGACGGAGAAAAAAGCGGTATATATCAAATAAGCTGCGGTGATTGCGATAAATATTACATTGGCCAGACGAAACGGCTCATCACGACGAGGTTCCGAGAGCACATACAGGAAGTAGCAAGCGGGGAAAGACGAGGAATTAATTCAGTTCGATCAGCGGTGGCAATTCATATTATCGAAGAAGGACATTCTGTGACGAAAGAAAACCTGGAATTGTTACGACACGTAAACAAACCCTATACTTTGGACGCCTGGGAGAGTTTAGAAATATTGCGGAAGGATGCGGAAAAGTTGATGAACACAGACGAAGGAAATTGTTCATCCAAATTAATAAAACTGCTCGCCAAAAGATGGAAAAATCGCGTGTCACACTAATTACTTTTTAATGAACATTTTACACTAATTACTTTTTAATGGGCGTGTTACACTAACTACTTTTAATATTTCTCTAATAACTTTTACCAGAGTTACGTATCTTCCCACTTTTAATGTAACTTTTATCATTTTTACCTGTATCTTTGTACCGATTTTGTATTTAAGCCCATGTGATCTTGCAAATGATTTAGTAGCTAAAGTACTGAAGAAGGGAGTAAATAGCTCCCGAAATACGTATATACGCAAATAAACAATTTTGTAGCAGGAGAAACTACGGATTTTTATTTTTATTATTGTGCAATAATCACTTTCCTACATACAACAACATCAATAATCACCTGAACAACATTAAAGCCACAAGAAAAAAACCCAACGAATTGCGCGACAGAAATTCATAGAATTCTCAAAAAAAAACCCAACATGTAATGATGTCACTATCGCTATCAGAGAGAAGAAATCCAGTAACCACAAACAATATTGACGTCCGTTTCCTTCAACCCACATTGTTGTTGCATTCATAACTCGAAATTCTTCGTCGCATTAACAGAATATGTATAGTAAACAACTCATTCTCAGCTTACTACTCCTCCAACTGAATGATAATTTTATTAATCAGAAAACATCATACACATTTCATTTAATGTATGCATGTAAAATTGAAAACATGTTGGTGTTATCACAAATTCTGTCCCATATATTTACGCTAAATTGAATATGTAGTACACATTCAGCCGAAAAACGTATTTTGGTCAAAATATTTGTTCAAAAGATTGAAATCGGGAAAATGTTATAATTTATACAATTTGAATATTTTCAATTGCGTTCTTGATGTGATGTCGAGCTATGTATGTATCTTCAACTCATTATCAATGAAGTTTACTTAAGGTTGCTTGATGCTATAAATCGGATTCATCATCAAATTAACTGACATGATTAATCACCAAATCAAAGTTCATGTCATAGTAAGTTCTATGTTTACTACTAAGTTTAAACTATTGGTAAATTTTGATCTTCTAGAGGGAGTAAGTATGGAGTATATCCTATGAATATTCTGAAAATTTTATCGAAATGCTATCTGATCATTTCCATCATTTCGCATAGTACTCTCAAAACGCTTTATACGTCCCTTTTTCATTTCCTGCTGCGGTGGGTATCTGTACAGCTTTGCATTTATCTGTTGATCCGTCGTCGTTTTAATTTGATGAACCATTAATTTGATGAACATTGATTTCCTGTAAATGTATCTTTTTCATGACTATCTAAAATTATCTGTAAAGTGGACTTAGTCAAATTGCAACTTCGAATAAAAAAACACTAAAGCATAGAAACCACCGAGAAGACATATTTTCCCAGAAAAGCAGAGGAATTGTATTGATTTTGATTGCAACTTCTACCAAATATGCTCCTTATAACGACCAACCAGAGATTTTCCTACACCCCCCTAACACCCCCCCCCCCCCCCCCCTCGAAAGTGCATACACCCACCCTAACACGGACAATTTTCCTACACAAAGCGAACTTTGTGTCCTTTGTTCCATAGGGACACACCTCCTAAAATTCTGAACACACCCCCCATGAAAAATTCCTGAGAAAACCCCTGCGACCAACCATGTACCACTTTGATCCGGTGACTGCATGGGAAACCATCAGAAAGAAAGGTTACCAGGCCTGTCACCTACATGAGTTTAATAGGGTGTTTATCATAAGAAAATTTGATAGCAGCATCTCCTAGTACAAAAATGATAAAAATGCCTAGTGCTGGCAACACTTTATTACCATTGTAACCAAATGTCTACGACAACTGTTTCACGTCAAAATCAGCCTGACCTTTAAATTTCGTTTCTATCTGATGGCCAGATCGGAAGTTGAGAAGATAGAGGGAATGGATAGAAAGATTTTTGGGGTTGCCATTCAAAAAATGTCCAAAACTTGCATACTAACATTTGTTACTTAGTTTCATTGTAAATATTTTTCGTATGAAAAGTTAATGGTAATAACTGTTGGTAGGAAAACAAAAAAAACTGTCTGGTACTGACAATCTTTTGCTAGCACCACAGGCAAAATTTTTCAAAATCTGCTTCAGGTTGAGGCCAACTCACCCTGTAAATTTTGTTTTGATCCGATGAGTGTTATAGGATCATTAACATTGGAAAATTTTATGGTAGTATCTCTTAGGGCTTTTCCAAATTTATATCTTCGTCTCCAGCATTTTATAGCTGATTATGAGGTCAGCGGAATAGATAAGCTATTATGCTATTTGTCCGAATTCGCCTGCTTGGCTTGACAAGCTATAAACACCAACAAGTCAAAACGAAATCAACTGACAATTAGAATTCGTGATCGAGCGAACGCGGTGATCAGCTAATATACAGGAGAGCAATGACGAGATGAAGATAACTAAATTCAGGCAATCTCGACTTGGTCTGACATCACACTCTGTTAAAACAAACTGAAGACAAAGACGTCAATTCGGAAAAGCCCTTAGTTGAAAAGTGATGAAACTCGCCATATCTGGCAGCCCTATCCTAATTTACAACCAAGATTTTATCAGACTTGGATAGCAATAAGGTTCATCTCCTATGTGAATTTCGTTTCAATCTGATGATTGCATCGGAAGTTATAGGAGAAATAACCTTTTTTGCTGAGCAAACTTTGAAGATGGCACCACTGCTGCAGGATTGCCAGCATCAGGGGCGGATTTACCACTAGGCCCAGTAGGCCCGTGCCTAGGGCGGCAAATTTCGGGGGCGGCAAATTTTCGATTTTTTTTTGGGCGGCAGTTTTTTTTCTGTCGTATATGTACATATATCTGAGTCGAATGAGCCTAACACCTCAAGTCAACCGAATTCTCTAAAAAATCAATGCACGCGAAAACTCACCTCTAATGATTTTTTTCGGACATTAAAAAGTTTGACTTATAATAAATATCGAAATACGATCAAGGTAAAGGACCAAAGAAACTCAAAAATACCCAATAAGTACCTAGAAAGTATCTGAAAATACCTAAAAAAAAAAAGCTTAAAAAGACCTAAAAAGATCCTAAAAAGAACCCAAATAATAGCTCTTCAATTTAGGAAAAGCTTATCAAAGGTAAATATTTGCGTGCATTGATTTTTCAGAGAATTTTTTTTTATTTTTATGGTACAGGGTATATCAACTGCATGCGAATCTTTATATTTTTGATGTGTTTTTTAAATTGTACTTCATTGATGAAATTAATTTCTATAAAAAAATTTCTATAAAATGAAATCTAGAACATAGGTCAAAATATTTCGGGTTCATCTTTGACTAATAACATATCGAACATTAATTTACAATAGTCGAGTTCATAGTTGATCTCCAGTCAAGTGCGAAAGCAAACTTTGAACGGAATAGTAAACATACTTATAAAATTTTTAGCGAAGACGTTGGAATTATATGCGATCCAAAGGTGTAATACGGTTTTGGACTGTTAAAAATTGGTATTTTTGGATTCTTTTTTTTTTTAGGTACTTTTAGGTTCTTTGCCGTGTTTGTATTTAAATAATTAATTGTGTGGCAAGGGTGCAATAATAGGGAATTTTCACGAACGAACCGGTGCCGGTTTCGCTCTGATATTCCTTTTTTGTGAGCTCGGGCGCAACGAAAAACAGCGAAGTATTCTAGGGAATCGAAAAAAAAATCGCGCATTGTCACATATAATATAATTCACGAAAAGGGCGGCAAATATTTCTGAGGCCTAGGGCGGCGAAATGGCCAAATCCGCCCCTGGCCAGCATACTCATAAAACTTCAATCAGAACTGGTCCTAATCAAAGTCGATACATTCTGTGGATCTGATGGATTGGGACGTGAGTTCACATATTCCGGGTGCTCAAAAAAAAGGTTAATTGTAGGAGGGTTACGGTTCTTGTGCAATGAAGAGTTTTGAAAATTTCAATTGGGCTGTGTAGATAAAATTTATCAATAGTTAGTATTTTTTTTTTAAAAAAAGACTAATAAAAAATCACGAATCTTGATTATTTAAAGTATTTCCATTTATTTCCAAATTTTCTTTATCTACGTTTAGACGCTAAGCGCCTACAGGAGGTTAAAAATTTCCTAAATATTTTCATAATTGAACTAAAAAGAAGATCGATGTTCACTTTTCATATTTATTTTTTCCAAATATTGTGTTTCCACAGAAATATTGGCGTACCTACAATTACACTAAAAAAACCCACGATCGCCAATTGGGAATTTTCTTTTAAATTAAGAAAATATCAATATCTCTTGAAAATTTCAACTTGATCAAATTACGCGATGCGGTGAAAAACCCACTAAAATTTTGTTTTGATGTATATAAATACTTGCAAGTTAGTAAACAAAATAAAATTCATCTTACAGCTTTAGCTGAATCATATTTCAACCTTCTAATCAATCCAAAATGTTGTTTTCCCATTTATTTTCCGAATAAATTGGTTTTTTATAATCTCTTAAGCTACTTTTATTACGAAGGAATTTTACCCTGCAACCACAGTTGATGCTCAGAATCGTTATATACATATTGTATTTGACCATTCACAGAATCAACCCAATACACAACAACTTGAACTCCTGCCTCATGATTTATTTCAGCGAAATGTTAAGAATAAAATTTCTAAAATAGCACATGATTTTTTCTAATATAACTCAGTCACATAAAATATGTATATACTTATTTGAAATACCTCACTTTGATATTTTTTTTATTTTTCAAAATCACTAATAAATTTCATTTTTTTCTCCAATTTTCATTGCAGAGCTGTAAGGTCTGTAATAAAAAATTCGCCAATGTTTATCGTTTACAACGGCACATGATCAGTCACGATGAATCGGCACTTCTACGAAAATTCAAATGTACCGAATGCGATAAAGCATTCAAATTCAAACATCATCTTAAAGAACACATTCGAATTCATTCGGGTGAAAAACCGTTCGTTTGTGATAATTGTGGCAAACGATTTTCACATTCCGGTTCCTTTTCCAGTCATATGACATCGAAAAAATGTATAAGTCTGGGTCTAAAACTGAATAATAATCGTTCGATATTGAAGTCATTGGAAAAGTCCAGTGCGAATGGAGCACTGGGACTGACAAGTCCAAATTCGAAAAGGCCCAGTCTACCACCCAACCCGATGTCTTATTTCTCGCCTAGCTTACCGAACGTAGGACTAAACAGCAATTCAGCGGCGACTGGAACGAACGCTTTCTATCCAACGCTACCAAAATATGGTAATTATGATGCGGCTGCTGTGAATGCAGCACTTTTGGCAACCTTGCAGAATCCTTTCTACGGAATGGGCTTAGATCCGAGAATACACCCGTACAGTATACATCGAATCTTAGAGCTGACAGCTGCGGTAGGGAATCGTCTACATGACCCCGAAGATATGATTGAAGAGGTTACCGTGACCGAGGATGCAGTCGATGATCAAAAACTGGTGATGGATATTGAAGACCAGGAAGAAAAAGAAGAAGACAATAATACAGAAAAAGCTGAACGGAATTCGTCACCACCGATAACAGAGAACCTAGATCGCCAATCTTCCGAAAAAGAACTCAAAAACAGTATGAATCAATCCGTTGAAAATCTCAAAAAAGAACCGGACACCGAATTAAAGCCACTCCAATTGAAGAGAGAAAACACTGAACAAGAAGAAAATTATGATCGACAAAATATGACGACACCTCTAGTAAATCCAGAATCGCCTGAAATAAAAGTCGAAGAAACTGCTGAAGAAATTCTGGAGTGTGGACGCTGCAGTAAAAGATTCAATCACCAAACCGAGCTTGTTCAGCATGAAAAAGTTCTTTGTAGCATGCAGGACCATGAGGAACTTGTTCGACGGCTGGAACCCAAAAAACAAGAACAACACCATCCTTCTGAACCGGAGTTGGTGAACACAAGCTTTGTGGCATCGGGAAGTGAAGAGGATGTCGAGGATCGAGAGTCGAAAACGGGAAGTGAGGGCGAACGAAAGGTGCGAGTTCGAACAGCAATTACTGAAGAACAGCAGACAATCCTCAAAGAGCACTATGCTATCAACTCTCGCCCAAGCCGTGATGAGTTCAGAATGATCGCTTTACGACTGGCACTGGATCCCAGAGTAGTTCAGGTGTGGTTCCAGAACAACCGATCTCGAGAACGAAAACTAAATAGCTTTAAAACATTTGCGTCCTCGAACATAATTCACTCTGATTCGCCATCATTCAGTCCATCGTCAGCGCCGACGCTTGCCAACATCAATACTCCTCCGACAAGTAGTGATGATCAGCCTCTCGATTTGTCAGTCAAAAAGGAAAATATTGCCGTTCCATCAAATTCACCACGATATGGACTTGTGCCGCTGCCAACTGAGTCTCTTGGATCCGAAGCAATAAACTTAAGCCGAAAACCATCACGCAGTCCAGCATCATTCACTTCACCTCGGTATTACAATGCATCAACTCCTAATCAACGCCCCCTCGATATGCCGTCGTTTATACGACAAACACCATCACCCAGTGAAGCTACGCCACCACGACATCCACCACATCCACCACCGCATCCGAATTCTTACGTTCAAATGCTGGTAGGATCGCGTGGTTTAGTGCGACCAGACTATATTCGGCAAATGCCTCCTGAATATGCCCGGAATCAATTGCTGAGCCTGAAGCTGGGCTCAGCAATTGGCGAACGTGGAACAAGTTTGAGTCCTGGCTCGGAGAAACGATCATGGCGTGACGATGAGTCCCGTATTTCACACGATGATGAATTCAGTTTTCATGCTAGCAAGCGACTAAGATTAGATACTAGTGGGAATTCCGATGCCGATTGTCCATTCGTTTGTGATCAATGTGATAAGGCGTTTAGTAAGCAGAGTTCGTTGGCACGGCATAAATATGAACATTCAGGTGAGTGTTGTTCGTTTTGAACAGGTTTAAGCTTCTCTAATTTGTAAGTTGTTCTTTAATTTGTAAGACCTGGTTTCTTCCACAATTAAATTAATTCAGAGTCATTTTAATAATGTTAGTATTATTCAACTTTAGATTTGAATGGGCAATAATTTTAGGTCCCTTTAAATTCTATGCTTCTTGCTAATAGAACTAATTCTATTTGTATAATCGTCAATTTGCTTTTGAATCCAATTGATTATAAGTGAAATTGTTTGGGCGACGAATTGTTTCAAAGTGAGAAGTGTTAGATGCTTGAGAGATAGAGTTTGATTAAAAAGTTATAGGAACAATAACAGTAAAGACGATATAATTTGAACTTTTTTCAGTATATTTTAAACCAAATTAAGGTAAGGGTTAGAGTCACTTCATATTCGACAATTTTGATTGTTAACATTGCCGTTTAGACCAAAATGGCCTTATCAGACATAAAATGCAGTTCGAGATGCTGTCGTCCTCTTTCACCATTTGAATTTGTTTTGTTGGATTGCTACTGCTGGTTAGTTCAATTTTGTAAGGAAATAAGTGTAAATCTTTATACAGAACTGTCTGCTGATGTTCATTTGAGCAGATAAGCTCCATGTCGAAAACTCCATGATTGGCTTGTACGTCAGCAGCTAAAGCAGCGATTCTTTCCTGAGTCCGAACTGAAGGAATTTGATAATAAGGCCTTCTTCTGAATGTCCGACATTCGGCAAAATTGTTTACAAGCCTCATTTGCTCGGAGGAGTGCCGCCAAACGTTCGCCTAAGTTCTCTTTCATCGAAATTCACAGACTCTAATCGTGATATCGGGGCAAAATCCAAATTCTTGTTTCATTATCCCAATCACCCATTTTTGTTAAATTTAAAGACCAATCTGCAAAATAAAAAAATTGAAACCGAATAATTACACAGAAAAAAGTTGCTACTCTTTTTTTGGTAACGTCTTTTATCACTCATTCTAAACTTATGAGCACGACGTTTAATAGGCGTTTTATAGGTGTCAATAGAAGATTAAATGGCATCGAGTATTTTCGCAAAATTTCTCCAATCTTTTGATTGATAGAAAAGTGAAATAAAATCTCTTGACTATGCATGGTTTTGAAGAGATGCGGAGTTGTTCCACTGCAATATAACCTGAATCTGCTGCTAGACAAGCAACTAGGATCGTGATAGAAAAAAACTTGTCTATATTATGAAAAAGATTGTCCTCTGGGGAAGGTTGGTCCAATCAAAGTTATGTATGTTGTTATGTACTCTTCGATTCGCGTTGATAGTTGAGTCGTTCTAAGCTGAATGCCTACTATTGAACTCACCTCCGAAAATAACGCGAGAATATCTTTTTTTGAAAGATCTGCCCTGAAATCAACGGCTAGGACTGTAAACATAAAAGGACCTATTCGTGATTTTGCAGCACAAAATTGCTGATACACAGAATCACTGCAGGCCATGTAGGTAGAGTCACTTCTTAGTATAGAGCATCTTCTTGAATAGTATTGCTGACCCAGAGTCAATGTCAAGTGTGAAGTGTGTATCCAAGGAAGCAAGGGGCATTACCTCAGATTTATGATTTTTTTACGATGCCAAGCCTCTTGGCTTGCGAAATAAGAGACCATGAAGATTGTACCTTCCAAAAATGACGACCTATTTATATGATTTATTTTTCTATTCTATTTTTTATTACTTCTATCTATTTTTCTCTAATTTATTTTTTCGGTATATTTTTTAATACTTCTCTAGTGAAAGTAACAGTAGACAATAGCATTTTTTGCTAAATTTGTATCAGCATTAAACATAAACGGTTAGCATTACTCGTTTGCATCTTCCATATTTACTCATGCATTTATATATCGTTGATAGATGGTGAAATCAGATCTCTAAAGTAATTTTTCTCGTTTTCAATTATGAAAACTAGGTTAAGAAATAATTGCATTAATTTACTAATTGTATTTATTCTTTTTACTTCCAGGCCAACGACCCTACAAATGTGAAGAATGTCCAAAAGCATTCAAACACAAGCATCATCTCACCGAACATAAACGTTTGCATAGCGGCGAAAAACCATTCCAATGCACGAAATGTCTAAAACGTTTCTCACATTCAGGATCCTACAGTCAGCACATGAATCACCGGTATTCGTATTGTAAACCTTACAGAGAGTAGGTAAGCGATTCATCTGTCTTGCTGCAACAGTACGGATATCGAAAATTCAATAATTTCGGATCGGCAATGATGTGGCAGGCAGATCGGTATTTTTAATAATACAAGAAAACCAAAATCGAAATACAATGTACTCTGTATGCATCAACATGTTGCATCAACAACAAAAAGGCAATATACCATTAGAGAAAATATTAGAATTTACCATATATGTATAAAATAAACTACCAATTTAGTGTCAATTGCTGTAATTCGAAAAACTATGGGGAAAAAGTGAAGAAAATGCTGATTTCATAAAGGAAACTATTCGTTTTCATGTGATTCAAGTACGTAACCGGTTAAAAAGTATTTTCTTTTAATTCGATTTCTTCTTGTTAATATCTCGCATAATTTAAAAAAAAAATATTGCCCAAAGTTTGGTTGATCTGATATAAATTTTCGAGTAATTAATCATAAATCGTATAGAAATTCAAATCTGTACTTAAAAGCATGGAGCAAACCAAAAATTAAATTAGTAGGGAATGATTATTTCTGCATTTAAAATTTGTGAACAAAAAATAAATGAAAATCTATACCAACAAAACAATTTTATAATTTAAAGGAAAAAAAAAAACAAATGTGACAAATTTTCGAATTTCATTCCTTGAAAACATGTACTCTACGTTTGAATACTATTTTTAAAGTTTAGTTTATAAGATTTAATAAAAAAATTGCCGAAAAACTTGTTAAATAATATTTTAGAATTATTTTAAATAATACTTTAGAATGCTTTTGTAAAATATTCTTTTATATAGAATTAAATACATAATTTTATCAACATTTATTTAATACGACGTCTTATGTTTGTAAGTTAATAACGTAATTTTATACGGTCTATGTATTTGTAATGGAATTTTGTTGAATTCTCGAGTGGCCATTTAATATCTAAGTATGTATTTAGTCAACAAGTAAGCTTATTTGAATTTAAGTTGAAATTTAGCTCATCACAGAAATTATATTTTAACCGATATAATTTTTTTTTATGCATTCAACATTATATTTTTAAACAAAACGGCTATAAGCAATGATTTTTCTGACATAGCACATGAAAAAAGATTCTGTGAATAGATTTTTATTCTATTTTTATCTTAATTTCATATTTGCGAAATCATTTATCTTCCATCGAAAACACAAAGTCACGCAGTTATTGCAGTGATTCGAGTTTTAAATTAGTACCAATAAAATACTCAAAAGTAAATAAGTTTTATGGCAATTTTCAAAAAAAAAAATGAAGTGCAAGTATGTTATTTTTAGTTCCCCCCGTAAGTTAAATTTTGTATCTTTTAAGTTTAGCGATTTTTACATCGCGGTATTTTTGTTACAGAAGAGAGTCATATGATTTAATGGCAAGATAAAAAGAAAGGAAATGTCGTTATTATTTTTTTGCCTATTGGGTTGTTTCATTATAATTTCTATCTTATTTTAAATTTTACATTCGTACATAGATATCTATTGCCATAAAAATGGTAAAAATTTTATTCGTAAGTCGTTATATAAATTTTTTATTATTATTATTATTATATTTTGTATCGTTACAAATACAATTACTTATACTAAAATATGTAAATGACTTTTTCAATGAAAGAAGTAATTCATACGTGCCAAATTGATGTTATGATATGATGGATGGTTTTTGTGTAAAACATTAAAGTGCCAAATATATATGATTTTTATTAATTAGAAACAATCTGATTTATTCTTATTTTCTAATTTGAACTTTTATATGGATACTAAGGTATCAACAAGTTAAACCTCAGCTTCTAGCATTGAATGGTAAAGGTATCGGCTATTTTTCGATACTCTCTCTGAAATCAATTTAGCAATGCAATACTGATAAAAGTAACACCAAGAGTACCATCTGCAAGGAATGCCAAATACGAATGAAAAGTAAGTAAAGTGTATTTAAACAATGGTTTTTGTGATTAACACTTTTTTTTGTTTTACACACCAACCAGTCCACATTTCAAGCACAAGTACTCCATTCAATTCAAACGAAACAGCTATCATAATTTAATTTGAAATCAGGCTGGGTATTAACGCAATTATTGTTTTAATCTTTTCTCTGTAATATTTCGGTATTAACACTATATAAAGTATTTAGATTCTATCATAGAAACAGTTATTGATATTTTTCATTCGAACCGCTTTGATATTATTTTGATATTTTCTTACAAACATGATAAGTTTTTCAGCAAGCTCACATAGTTTTTCCAATCAATCTAGTAATTTTGAAAATGAGTAAATATAATCATTCTTCTTTGAAAAACAATGAACAAGTCAAACCACTAATGAGAGTTTAGAAAAAAACGTCTGGGCAGATACTATTTGATTGCAAAAATTATAAAATTACGATATTTTCCCGAAGAGAAAATAACTTACGATAAACGATTATATAAGGGTTTAAACTGCTACAAAATTTTGATTCAAATTTACCAAATACAATTCTTAATCGTTGGAAAATATTATAATTTCCGGGTTCCATCGTCAAAACAAATAAGTAAGCATTCAATTAATTTTCCCTCCCCCTTTCGTTATCAAACAAGCAATTGAAAATTTATCATAACAGCCACACACTACTATTTGTAAATTTCCTAAATAAAATCAGCTGTAATAGCATGACTTTCATTGTGGCTGGCTTTTCTTTTCCCGTTAAGAAACTCAAAAAATTGCTCGTGATTAAATGGAAATGATTGTAAACTAACCGGAAATTAAACAATAATAAAAATGTTAAACTACTGCTATGCTAGCATATAAATAACATGAAAAATTAAAAAAGACATAATTTTCTCCTCTTGTAAATACATTAGTGAATTTAAATTTCGATGGTACCTTCTGTTATCTGAAAGCTAATAGCTAAAAAAAATAATTGAAAAAAATAAAACATGTATTATACACAAAACGGAAACAATTCAAAGATGTCGCGTTTGTATTTGAAATTGATGTTCTAATGTATTTGTGAATATTACAATTAATTGCATAGATTTAAGATAACAACAACATTAGCATAGGTGTAATTAAACGCTGTTTGAGATTTGTAAATTGTAAACCCTTTACAAGTTTAAGTCAAAAATTGCAATTGATTTCTAGATATGAATATGAAAATCGTTTGTGAGAAATATTACGATAATATTTAGTGCTGATTGGTGAGTTGGTTACTGTGGAAATGTAATGGCCGTAGATAGGTTTCCATTTTCATGCGATGGCACCTGCTGCGAGCTTATGGGTGTGAAATAGATGGAACAGAACAGGTTGCCGATAGTAACAAGTGGTTGTGGGAGGTGGCTAGAGTAGTGTACCATTGTTTAGGTTTTTGTAATGGCGTTAAGGAGGATATGATATTAGCCGCGATTGTTGCATTTCTATTGAGCGCTGGTTAATATAGTAGCAACAAAAACAACCACTTTTACCGAATTGTTGGTTTCAATGCTACTATCTTAACCAGCTCTCGATAGAGGTGCAAAAAACGTAACTATTACTGTCGATTTCGTCTTATGATTGGAAATTATTGTTTGTATTTATTAAAATCAATTGATACTTAGATTTCTATTTGAATAGATTTCTACTTCAGTTGCGTTCCTGGGTATATTGTGTCCAGTACAAAAAGTAATGTTCGACGTTTACACAAAGATGCAAAATTTAATCAAATCATGTGTTCATATTTTTCGAAAGCAACCAATAGTTTATTTATTATAGCTTTTCGGTGAGAAAATATGAATTGAAACGCTCAAAAAGAATGCTATGATATTTACTAGGGATTCAAATTTTGCGCTGACTAAATTCATAATCTCATTAGTTTGATAAGAACGTTAGATCCTCATTATTCACTCTGATCTATTGCCGCGATGCGGGTATATGGCCCAGATAATTGAACTGTGTTTTTTCTTTGAATCGACTTGTCATTTCTGTCGCCGTTTCATAACAAAATTGACTTGGGATTCAGAATCCAATGGTACTCTGCAGTCAACTGGCTCCTGATCTTTGTTTGCTCTATACTGTAGCCACAGCTGTAGCTAGGAATACGTATCCATTTCTTTCTGTTTAATAAATCGATTATATTCACTGAAGCCTTTGCTATTGCTCCTTGATTCTGGCTTAGTTTGTGCAACTACGGTTATATTTTTTACAGCTTCGCGTATAGCAGATTTTGCTTTTATGCCCCTTTCCGAAACAATTCAGATAAAACTTGTTCTTCCGTACTGCGGCTTCTATGGCTGTAACGGACATGTTGAATTCTTCGCAATTCCCAAGTGGATGTATCCTTCCACAAAAAAATACATTTAAACGGGTTACTGTTTATTGCAAATGTTGCAGTGTTCTTTATCAGCATGTATGCTTGCTTTGTTTTGGGTTCTAATGCTTCTAGTGATAGCCATCTTGACTCCCAAACCTGGAGGGATTCTTTTGACGACTGTAATTCTCTAGATGCCTTTAAATCTTGTTCAGATGCTGCATATGTGACTCTGTCTAACTCTTTTATCAATATGTGTAAAAGTATGAACTCCCAGACTCCGATAACATTTTTCAATGCAATGCCATAGTTTTCTTCAGATACATTGAAATGTTATATTAATTTTTCGGCTTGTCCACCTATTAAATCTTTTCCACCTTTTCTATAGGCTGCTTGTTTATCATTTGTTGAAACATGTCATGAAACTGAGGCCATTTTAAATATTCATCATTAAATTGTGGAATCGTAAATGTAGATGTCTTTACTGCTGCTCGATAGGATGGAGTTTGAATCTCCTTTAGCGACTTTTCGGTGGTTGTATTCAACTATAGCTTTAACAGAGCTATTATTTTTGTTTTTTTTTTTCATTCAACTCAAAAACTTCGATTACGTCATAATCATATAAGGCAGGATCTTTCGCTATGACATTAATTTCAGTGTTTTTTTCTTCAACGCTAGCCCAATCTTTTTAGCCGTTCCATTTTGACCTGATAGTACACCGCTGCTTGATTGTGTAGCTTGATCTTATCAATTGCCACATGTAGCGCTGCTTACTTCATTGGACATTTCCAAATTATTTTTGCGTACGGGGTTTCTAATGCCCCCACTTTGTCTTCTAGTTTCTTCTTGAACTCTTCACACAATCTGTTCATTTCCGAATACATATCTGGGGTGAAGTAAGGGTATTCCAAACGCGTTGAGAATTTCTTTCGAACTCTATCATCGCTTGCTTCGAATCGACTTCATGTTCGTTGTTAATTTGTCCCGCACTAAAGCAGCAGTTTTTTTTCCTTGCGCTTAATGCTTTTACGTTTCATATGACGCCTTTGGCTGCTTCGCCATGTCTGACTGCTGCTTTGTAATCTTGTGCAGATTATCCACAATGCTAGATTCGTTCCTGGTTTTGCCGTAGGCCAAAACCACGTCAAGATCACCAAGTGATGATCATTCTATGGTCTTGGCCATAAAAAAACCATGAAAAATTATCTACGAAGTGATTGTGTAATAAAAATTCCAGGTTTTTTTCTAATCGAAACTTTAAGCTAGCAAGCAATCAATCCACGTGTTTTTTAAAGTTTTTATGATCCAAGCAATCAATCCAGCAGCGAGCATAGAAACTGCACCACTCTGTTTTATTTATTTCCTGGAAATCTAGATACTGCTAAGATTTGTTTTCATTTTTTGCATCCTTTTTTGTGGTGGAACATGAACGAGATCTGTTTGATAAAAGTAAACCAATGATTGGTAATCCGGTTTAAAAATAGATTATCTTAGGTACATCAGCAGTTCTTCTAAAACACAATTGAAGGAATGTAAATTTTTTCTGGAGGGTGTTGGTAATAGATACTTTTGGGACTCAATTGCTTAGTTTTTAATGCTATAACATCATATTTACATCCTTTTTCTTATTAAACACAAAAATCTAAGCCAAAAAATATTTTGTTGGACTTCCCTTCAATAACTGATTTTGCGCGCTTGGGGACGTAATTTACAAGATTTAGAAAAAAGGCAACAACAAAAACTACGCATCGATTACATATCCACAATAAACTCTTATCAATCTATCATCGCCACAGTGTCCTTTTCATAAGTTTAACTAAACTATTTTAATATAAGAAATTCTCATTCTCCAGCAAAACATTCTGCAACCATTGCAAATAAAATAAATGAATAATTTTTCCTTGCTTATTTTAATATTCAAAGAGTTTAAATCTATTCAATGTTAATTACTATTGTTATAGAAACACACCGAGAAATGAAATAATAATTAAAATATACAATAACTAAACAATAAATGTAGATCTCCATCAAATGCTATGTTATGGAAAAGTTCCATTAAAACAACCATACGAGAAAAATGTAAATTCAAATTCATACCAATACTGAAAATTAATTGAATTAAGAAAAAAATTAAATATGCTAAAACAAGCCTAGCAGACAAAAACACGACATGCTAGGACAATTATTATACTTAACAATGAGAAATGAATTTTTACGTGTAATAAATTCAAATTACAATAACGCCTAAAAATTAAGGGAATGAAATAAAACAGAAAAACATACGAAATCCCCATACGATTCTTATAATTAAGGTATAAATTTAAAAGAAATAAACTAGTTGCATCGGCATATTCAAAAAAAAACTCTTGAAAATCTCATGCTGAAGTCATGGAAAAAATACGAAACTTCGAACTAAAATAAAGGCATGCAAACAAAATAAACTTCAATGACTTTTTCGGATAGTAGAATCTAAAATGACAATAAAATGAAATTGACTTGAAATGGATTTTGAGTGAAATAAAAAATATAGACCTATATACAACAGTTAAATTAAATCTATTAAAATTAAATACTAAACTAAATCCCAAGTAAAAATTGAAATATAGTTTCAAATTGAAGTACAATTTTTGTATTAAATATTTACAAATATCAAATAAAGTTTAGTTAGGCTATCATTCAAAATCTCACTGGAAATTACTTGAATACGGGATATGTTTTTGTCATTATATTTGAAAGCACAAAATAGAAACAATGTTAAAATCCAAAACGAACACAACGAACTTAATGCTGACCAAACAAAATATTCTCTCTTTTCTTCGAACTTCTTTGCCAGTTCACTACCTACCATTCTATTCACTTTCTGACATACCACCACACCTCAACTGATAAACAAATACTTTAAACAAAGGTTTCTTAAACAACGAATACTATCATCTATCTCCATTTATCCATACTGCAAAATTCGACAACTATTTTTAAGTCTCCATTTTTTCGATTCTCCACAAACATTCATTTCATGATTTACGTTTAGTTTCGTGTTGAAATTACTATTAATACAATTAAAGTTTATTGTAAATTATAACTAACACTAACAAAAACACTCTGTACATCTTATTATAGACGGAAAGCTAGAAATCCCAAAGACTATTGTACTATAAAAAAAACAAAAATTTATTCTTAACAATATATTCCTACTATTGATTAAATAAATTAGAAACAAACGTGTTAGCTACGAGTTAAAGTTGATAAGTTGAATTTATTTCTGCATACTAAAAACATAAGCATTAGCTAATTTAAAGAAAACCAAAAATTAATAAATCGATGAAATTATAATAAGGCCTTATAAATCGAATAAGGAGAAAACGACAACAAAACTTAAAAAAAAAATGTTCTTCAATACATTGCATTCATATTTTGTTATATCGTTTAACAATGCACTTCCTTTTAATTTTGTAAATAGAAATAACTCTAAGACACCATTTTCGTTTTCTCAAATTTTATCATATTTTTCTAAAACAAAACTTCATTAGATTTCTATTTGATCCGACTTTAAGGAAATAATGGTTCAAAATTTGATTGATATGTATATTTATTAATGTGCCAACCGGAAATCATAGCCTAAATATATATTTATTTGAAATTTTATTTCCGATTAACACTAATTATTACTATATGCAAAATGATACAACTTTTCGTGTGTCCTCATAATTTCAAATCCAATTTTTATGATATTCTTTGTTACGAAAATAGAATGTCAACAATAAAAATGAAAATCAATTTAAATATGACGGAAAATTGATGAAAACAAACGAGTTGACGGAATTATAACACACATAATAATAAATTTAATGCGCCCAACTTGAAGAAAAAAATGTTAATGGATTCTAAGTGAGTTTGAATTTATTTTGTATAGCATTCGCAAAGCAAAATCTATTTTATAAATATATTGTAAATGTATATGTATTAGAAGAAAAAGAGGAACGATGAAATTATGTGAATAAAATAAATTAATACTAAACATGTAATATTAAAGTGGAAAAAATGTGAAGAAAGAATTAGCATACACAATACACATACACACACAGACAACAATAAATTACTAAGTCCAGAAATGTTATATATATGTATTTTATTCGCAAAAACAATGTCTTAATAAATTTACAAAAATTTAAAAAAATCAATAAATAAAATTGAAAAATATTTTAAGTCGTTTTCTGTTTGAATCATTTTTTTCTAGAAATCCATTACAGCGAAAAGGAAATCCGATTCAGACATAGTGCCGGATCATACTGTTAGTTTATAAATAGCAAATAGGTGGCAGTCAATATTTGAATTAGTCAATATTTGAGATTAGGGCAATATAGAGTATAATATTAGGAACCCATTGTATTTAAAGGCTGATAAATTTAGAAAACGTTTGTTAGTGCATTGCTGTTACAATGTCCAAATGTCACTGGAACTGCCAAATAACGATATTGCAAGAGTTTTCATATCGAGAAAACGTCCTTTCATCGCAAATAGCTTGGAGTTGAGAGAGTTGATGCTGTAGTATGCGTTCTTCCTTCCAATACCCCTTTAAATTGTAATATGCTACCAGATTCAACTGGTCTGTTAACATTGACATTTGTGCTATATTTTTTAAATACATGATGGTTTCCACGATGTGGGTGTGGGTCACGCCTGTAGGTATAATGTTACATAGACACATACAAAAAATCTTACGAAATTCCCAATAGAGACATTCCTCTTTGTATCATTCGTTCTTAGATGTTTAGCTGCGGGACATTCTGATGATGAGCGTTGCAAGTACCTTGCTAGTTCTGAGCTTGATTTATTGGTAGGAAACGTATTCGTTTACGAACTATCTTGTTCGGGTCCACTGTTGGATGAATGGTTGTTGGTGCTCCTGATCGTTTGAAAGGTATTATATGCAGCTTAGAAGGTTTTTTTCAGATTTTGGTACCAAGGTGACTGCTGGTAATTGTTTTGATGAACTTGTCTGTAACTCAGGAGAGTTTTCTTCAACTATTTTCTTATGACTAGCCCACCTTGTCGTGGTGAGTGGACTCAGCGCAGCGGCTCATCAAGCCAGATGCGTTGCTGCCTTGTTAAGAGAGGAAAGATACCCCGAATTTAAAACCAAATCCGATAAATTATGAGAAAAGTTACGGTATAGGAAGTCGGATGCTCAGTACTGGCGGCCGTCAAAGGTGAGCGAGCAGGCACCAGATTGTCATCCATCGACTGCAATCTCATGCTTTAAATACATATTGGCCCAACATATTGGCCAAAAATCCACTCAGGCTGGGAGTGAGCCCAACATCAGCCCAACTATTTTTGCTTATAAAAATCGATATCAGGATGATTCTTTAATTGCATTTTAAAATGATTAAAGTTTAGAAATCGCAGTATTTGTTCACTAAAGTATGCAACAACAAGGGAAAAATCGGATACAAATAAGCCCTTTGCCAAAAAATCTGCATACCAGATTCTCAGATAACCTATCAGATTGCAGGGTATGTGGGGTTTGACTCACTAAAAAAGACCACCTACAAGCCCACGAAGTTTTCAGTCAGGACCCGCCTGAGGAACGCTTCGATCCGGCCATGCTGCCACATCTATCGGTGTCCACAGGCATAAAAAACTACCACAGCTCATGGGCCCGTAAGACAACATTCCTCTTGCTTTATGCACAGTTATTTTTCGATGAATGTTGACAGTGAACTCCAGTTTTACTAGTTTCGCAGAATTGTGTCCATGATCGTCTTTGACGTGACCAAGGCGGACATGGATTCAATGGTGCGCTTCAAATATGCAAAGTGACTGCGCTATTACATAGTACCAGCAATCTGGGATTTTCACCTTACCCATTTCGTTCTGATATTTCCGGAAGTAACCGTGCCCTGTCGAAAATTGACAAGGGTAAAAGTTCATCTCTCTTTGGCTGCGGCTGATCCAAGGCGTAGCCACAGAGAGATGCAGTCCAAGGCGTAGCCACAGAGAGATGCAGTCCAAGGCGTAGCCACAGAGAGAGGCAGTCCAAGGCGTAGCCAATTCAGCGTAGCCGTTCAGCGTATTTTGCTACTTTCATTCCAAAGTTGTTGCCAAATTTGGCGGGTTTTGTCCGGCTCTGAGCTACAGAGGTAACTGTCCTTATATTTCTGAGCTGGTAGATCTAATTGAAAAATATTCGAAGTCGTTTTCCGTTTGAATCATTTTTTTATTGAAATCTATTACAGCGAAAAGGAAATCCGATTCACACATAGTGCTATATCTAGGCATCGTCTGAGACCATATCATAGTTACCAGTGATACGGGGCACCTGTGCACTGGACACTAGCAATGCGCGTATGGAATTTCATAGTTCGGGGTCCATATTACCAAATTTCGACCCCATATAGTAAGACGGAACTGACCGTCACCATCAGCAGCCTCCATCTCATCTCACTGGCTCTACCGATGTTGGCCATTAGCTTACTCAGCTAACTGACGACTCCTGGAGCCCCTTCACATTCTCTGAGCGTATAGCTCCAATAGATCAGCTTAGTATCCAGATTCACGCCCAGATACTTAATCGACTTGCTGGTCTGCATTTCGATGGAATCAACTGTCAAGGTATGACAGAATTCGAAACTTTTGCCCAAAGGCCTGAAGGATGTCTGTTCACCTTGCCGAGTTAAAGGCGTTTCACACATACAGCTTTACAACCAGGACGACTGGTCTGGTGCTGTGTTATGTCTTCTCCGCTTTTCCTCCTGAAGGCCTCTGAGATAGTGTCAATTATTGAATGCCCTTGCCAGAAACCGTACTGCTGATTGACAGCAGCTGCAACTTGATTCCTTCAGAGTGTTGGTGCAGAGCTCGTAGCCAATATTAACTCATCTAACGTCCGTGAAATCTTGACTATGTGCTGTCCGGCAATTTTATCAGTGGGTATGCTCCACTCCAAAGTCCTTGCATTGAAGTCCAGCTCCTTTCTCTCCAGCCTTGCGTTTGATGTCATGCAATTAAGGTTAATAAGCTCAATCTTCACTCTAGAAGACATAAGCTTCACTTCTCTTGGCCATCTACGGCTGGTCGGATCGAGTCCTGACATTTCATGCGTTTATCGCAGTTAGCGATTTTTAGAATGGCCTTTCTACTATGGACTTTATTAAATTAGCCCAGTGAAATCCGACATAAAAAAGGCGAAACTTCAGAAAAATTAGGGGAAAGCTGAATTTTGGTGTGAACTTTGGTACTGGCGTGTTGAACAAAATGTCAAAAGTCCCCATTGATCCGAGTGCTGCGTTACTTTTTATACGGGGTCAAAGGTCACCAAAAGTGACCTTTCCTAATTATCTCAGTAACGATCACGTCTTCAGAAAAACAATGTATGACGAATTTGTAGCTTAAAAAATTTCCAGCAAAAAAGATTTCAAAACTTTTTCTTGTAACCATAACCGATTTTGAGATATATTAATCTAAACATTTGCTACTAACAGCATCCTCTTTCTCAACGGCATGTTGATATTATCCGATTTTGATTACGCCCTGGAATGTTTGTGAGTTTGTTTTTCACGGAAATAAGCAACTTTTCACGCAAAGAAGTGAACACCACTTTCGCTTAATTTCAAGCTAAATTTTAGCCAAAATAAATTTTACGTGAAATTTTGTACGAAAACTTCACGAGAAATCGAAATCGACACTAAGTTTTAGGGGATGCATGTGCTAGTGGAAATTGTGCATCTGTTGCGCAATTGAAATCAACCGCTCCTTCGCTTTGAGTTGGAATATTTGATGCAGTGGTCTTTTAAACTCTTGGCTCCCCGAAAAACGCAAAACGGTCGATGGCGCAGCCTTCGTCACCTTGCGTCGCCACTGCTGTCTCCAAGTCTTGTCTCCCGTCTGTTTTGTTTGCTGATTTTGTTGTTGTGTTCGTCATCAGTGTTGTTGGATCCCAGCTTAGCCGCTATCTCCACTATGATGTAGCCCCGTGATTGTCTTTGCAAAACAGGGAGGCCACACGGAGGTTGGCACCAACCTTTATGGGGGAGAACTCACAGCAAATCGGGAACAATGTCAACCGAACCTATACCACCAAATCAATCGTGCGGGTTTCGAACCTACTCTGAGACCTTCCAGGTTTTAACCGGACGGAGACGATGGCATGACAATAGCCTGGAGTGGCCCACACTGGGATTTCAATCCATCGGTACCGTGCATAAAGCGACTAGGCTCAGAACGCCATAGCCATCAGCCTAAACTCATGTTTTAGCTTCAGTGACGCAGTGAACCATACAGCTAAGCACGGTCGTGCCATCAAAATCGTTACTGCTATTGCTGAATATCCCAAAAGCCAAAATACTAAAGCCATGGAAAATGCTGTGTAGTACCGGTTGCTGTTGGGCCATTAGGCCCAAGTGCACTACATCCTGAGTGCACTACATGGAGGCGGCCCAAAATTACACCCAGATCATGATTACATCATTTTACAGGTTCAACAATGGGACACACTTAGCTTTGATTTTTCAAACACCTTCATCAGGCTAAATATTTCAGATTCAAGAGAATTAAAATTAATTTTTGACTATCTCAAGCAAATATATACCACCTTCAAATCAAAACTTGAATTAAGTGGAGATATATTTACAACGATGATGCCTGGTTTGGTTTACTAAATAAAGTTATTAATGCAACTATTAAAAAAAATTTCAAAGCAAAAATACGTCCCACAAAGATCTCAATGAGTAGACCCAATAATAAGTATTTAATTTAATAATAAGCATTTCTAATTCTAGTAATAAACTGCTAACAGCTCGCTCAGTTCGTAGTTGCTGTAGACTGGCGAAAATCAATCGGATCTACAAAGATAGTTACCCAACAGATCCTTCAAATGATCGCCCACTAGTGGTCACAAATGTTCTAAGCAAAATATTTGAAAGAACTATTCAAATACAAATATTAAAATTGATTAAAAAATTGAATAAAATACTGGTTAAAAAACTTAATTTTGACAGCTGACCAGAAGCATTTCCGGAAAACAGCTGAACACTAGCGGCAACATTAGATGTAGTTCATTTTATTAACAGCCAATTAAATAAAAGAGATTATGTAGCGGCAATCTTCGTGGATCAAAAAAGACGTTTGACACCACAAACTACTACGCTACTATCATAAGTTCAAGTTGTTAGAAAATAAATATTTCTTCGACACACTTATTTTCACAACTAATAATTTTTCAATGATCAATTTTTGGACCATTATTGTGTTTAATATACACATACTAGAAAAAGTTTGCGTTCACCTACTGTCAATCAGTTCGTAACTTTAAAAAATCAAAAACAAATAAATATTTTCCAGATTTTGTTTCACATATTTATTAAGTATTTCTTATTTAGTTGACACATGTTAGTTCATTTATTTTGCTTTTACTGTTATTGAAATAACGGCTCTTTTCGGAAAAAATATATAAAAGCGAGGCAGAAAAAGTCTGCGTTCACATGTAATAAAAATAATAAAATAGAAAATTGTAAAACATATTTAAATTAGTTAGTAACTGGTGGGGTATCCCCGGTTCTTTATTATCTCACAGAGCCTTTTTGGCATCGAAGTGACGAACTTCGCTGTCTCTTCAGCACTTATTTTCTCCCACTCCTCTGTGAAAACAGTTTTCAACATTTCCTTGCTAGTTAGTGTTGTCAAATTTTCTTTTCTAGTGAATCCCATAGGTGTACGATGGGGTTTAGGTCTGGTGATTGTGGGGGTGTATGTAGCTGTTTTGTGGCATGATAGAGTAACTAGAGCCTCACTATCTCGGCTGTATGCTTCGGATCACGATCATGTTGGAAGCAAAAATCTGAACCTAAGCCGAGTTTAATGGCACTCTGCCTCAAATTATGTTTCAAAATGTTGAGATATTCAAATCAATCCATCGTCGATTCGATAAACTCCAACTTCCCAATGCTAGTACCCGCCATACACCCCCAAACCATTACTCCACCACCACCATGTTTTGCAGTGGGTAGGAGGTTTTCTTTTTGGAATATTTTTTTAGGCTTCCTCCATACTAACTTGCGTCCTTTTATGCCAAAAATGCAAAATTTACTTTCATCAGAGAGTATTACATTCGTCCAAAACTCTATTGGCTCATCTATGTGCTGCTTGGCAAATGCAATGCGCTTTTGTCGGTTGACCGGTGAAATGTACGGTTTCTTCCGAGCAACCCGTCCTTAGTATCCAGGCCCTTTTGAGGATTTTTCTAGTAGTATCGGGACAAATATTTTTCTAGAATTATTCTTTAGTTTTGGTTGCTATTTGAAATGCAGTCAGCCGTGGATTTTTTTTTACAAGTGACACGATATGTCGTTTTTTCCTGCAGGACAACTTTGATGGACGACCGATTTAGTCGTCCAGCAACGTTTAGATGTGAGTTCTCCTGTCGATTTGAAATTATTTATGACCCTTTGGACTGACGAATATTGTCTTCCCACTATTTTTGCTGTTTCTCTGTAGCTGTTCCCATCTTTCCATAATTTTATGATAATTTTTCTTTCACTCCGACTGATTTCTTTTCTTTTATCTTCCATTACGAAAAAAAATTATTCACAACACAAACTCTGCAGGAAACTATTTAATTTAACTATTATATTTAATTTAACTTAATTATATTTAATTTAACTATTTAACCACTTGCCAGAATAGCAAATAATGAATAATAAATACAATAAACACTAGAAGAGTGTATTTGAAACGGCGGGTAAACTGGACTTGATGCCCCACACCCGGGAAATTCTACCACCAGAGGGCGAAAAGATGGTAGAAGGGCTGAAAAAATGAAGAAAAACAGAAAAAAGAAGACAAAAAAAGAAAAAAGAAGATAAAACAATTAAGAAAAAGAAAAAAAGAAAGAAAAGAAGCCCCAAAAGCAAACGCACAACCACAAAAACACAAACATATTAGCCCGACATCTATCGGCAAAATTCATGTAGCAGCTGTGTGGGGTATCAAGTCCAGTTTTACCGAAACGGCTTATTCCTTCCACTTCATCAAGTGGAAGGAATAAGCCATTCATCATTCATCATTCATTTCTGCCTCGCTTTTGTATGTTTTTTCTGAAAAAACCCGTTATCTCAAAAACGGTAAAAGCGAAATAAATGAACTTACATGTCTTGACTTTTTAAGAAATACTTAATAAATATATGAAACCAAATCTGGAAAATGTTTGTTTGTTTTTGATTTTTTAAAGTTACAAACAGATCGACACAGGTGAACGCAGACTTTTTCGAGTATGTGTATATTGGTTGCATTCAGAATAGTCATTTGATGCTGATGGCATGCTCTCGCTATGTTCTGAAAGAGATAAAATAACTCTCTCAAAATAGAAATGCTCACCTAGGAAAATATTTGATTTGGCTTTAGCAAAGCAAATGAGCTACAAACGTCTAGAAGACCAGATATCTACTGTTCCAGCAGTGAAAATGCAGTAAATTAATCTAAATCTACAATTTATGGAATTCAACTAATAAATTTGACTGAATTAGAAACCTAAGATTAGTTCTAGGTGAGAAAATATGTTGGCTATCATACATTAATAACATCAAATATAAAGTATCGGCTATTATAGAAGTCCTTTTTCAACATCAAACGTAATATCTTCAACTTATTTTATCAAACACATCATATGAAGCAATTTTTATGGAATTAAGCACAACATTAATTTAATTAGAAATCAATCCAAATTACACTTACACCCCAAGTTTACATGTATATCGTGTTACATGTGTAAACTGCGTTTCACTTAAATATCACGTGGTGTTTTAACAAAAACGCGTACGTCCACCTTCTACGACTGTACTTTATTGAATCTGGTGACATCTTGACATGGAAAAATCCATTTCGTAGGTCTAAAGTGCTGAAATACTTCTTATTTCCTAGAAACCCAATGCAGTCTTCTAACAGCGGCAAAGGATAGTTATCCCGAGCGGTTATTTTGTTTAGACCTCGGTAGTCCACGCACATTCGAGTTTCCCCATTCTTCTTTGGAACTAGTACTACGGCCGAGGCATATGGTGAATCACTGGGCCTTATTATTCTATCTCTTAGCATCTCGTCCAAAAGTTTCTGTACTTCGGACCTTTCTCTATATGACAACCGTCTAGGGGCTGAGTAAATTGGTGCTTCGTTCAGCAACTTAATTTTCATCTCATAATTGGAAGGTTTCATATCTAGTTTCGGCGAGCCAACATAATTCTCATAAATAACCTCTTTAATTTTCCCTTTTTCATCTGACAACAGCTGGTCACCTATGTTTAGACAAATATTTCCCATATTCATCTCATCATTTCGTATATTTGGACCATTGTTCAATGCAACACCTGCTAACAGCACCGAAGCGTCTCCATTCAGATTATTTTCCATTAACCTATTTATTTTTGTTTTGTTCTTTTTCCCCAATGGAATAGTTTCAGCAGCATTATATTTCAAACAATTAATGTTACCAATATCAGAAAGAATTAGTGGGGAATCAATTGTGGGTTTATTTGAATAAAGAGGCGACATTAACGATATAGGTTTTAATTCACTTTTCACATTTTGTATCCTATTACTAATTTGACATAACTTGATATTAAAACGTCTTAAGAAGTCCCTGCCCAGAATAAGCGGGAGGCTTATGGCCTGATCTGACAAAACAAACAAATTCACAACATGTGTTCTATTTCTAAATTCAATCTGGCATTTGATTCTGCTCAGCGGTCTTATTTTTGTACTCCCGATTCCCTTCATATTTGTAATCATCTGCTCGTCTCGGATTGCAAACGGAACATTCGACTTTCGCACAAAGCTAACGGGACTACCCGTATCAAACAAAGATAATAGTTTATTAGGTTGCCCACAATTGATCTTAAAAACAGCACTTACATAATTCATCGCACTGATGGTCGAAACTTCTCCTACCAACGTGGTGTCATCTTCTTCCTCTGCATCATAGGGTCGTCTGTATTCGCACTCGATACTCGCTGCCATGTCTCGTAACAATTGAAGCCTCTTCGGCGGACTCCTGCAGTCTCTATGGTTGTGTCCAATTTCCCAGCAATTGAAACATGAATTACTGGGTCTCTTCTCGTACGGGCAGCCATTTTTATAATGGCCGAATTGGCAGCAATTGAAACATCGGATTTGACTTGTACCTTCTACTTCGTTTCTTAATCTCCTATCAGCATCTGGCATCCTACTTCGGCTTTGCATTTGGTTAGCTATCGTTCGTCTAAATGGGGCCGCGGGGACAGCGGGGGTATTAATTTTTTTCATCTTCTGGCATGCTTGAATATTTAGCATTATACGCTTTCCATGCGTATTCACCGCATCTTTTAGTGTCTCCAGCGATCTCGCATTAGCCAGGAGCAGCGTGGCATCTTCCTTCGACAGCTGCATTCCATCAATGATTATATTTATCAGCTCCGGTTCTGTTACCGAGCTGTTGCGGGCCAGCCCCTTCATGATTAAAACGTATCGATGCATTGACTCGGCTTCCTTATTCCATATTCTCGCTCTTAATCGCTCCAATACATCTAATGTGGTCATCGGTTGCCCAAATTCCCCTATTAACTCTGCTTTTATTTCCTCGTACGTAATGGCGGTACTTCCTGCTACACAGTCCTGGGCAGCATCAACCAGACGGCTTTTCAATGCCATAAGTCGGAATGCTTCGTTGCATTTAATTGTCTTAAACACTCCCTCCAAATCGGCTAAAAATTTATGAACATTGTAGTCCCCTAACTGTGCTCCGTCGAAAAGGGGAATAACATCCCGAAGATCCCGAAGCGTCATGGTTGGTTTTTCTTCGGTCAGCTGACTCTTTTCCTGGCTCTTCTCCAGGCTCTGGATATTTTGTCGTAA
Organism: Nemotelus pantherinus; assembly: GCA_963978885.1. Classification (NCBI taxonomy): domain Eukaryota; kingdom Metazoa; phylum Arthropoda; class Insecta; order Diptera; family Stratiomyidae; genus Nemotelus; species Nemotelus pantherinus. The sequence continues at coordinate 39,024,722 of OZ022265.1, read as the reverse complement.
CATTAGTATCTCCTGTTTTTTTCGCAATGTCATCAATTCTTTATCCAGTTCTCCCAACTCATCTGGGTTTTCCTGAACTGGCCTGACGAAATTATCATTTTCTTTTCCAAACCTCAAATTCTGCAATGGCGGCATATCATCGAGTCTTTCATCATTATAATACGACAGCGGTGTTGGGGCAGCGGACATCGGCGGACCCTTTGCACTGGCCGGCATCTGAACAGCGGACATCTCGGCAGCGGACCTCATGGCAGCAGACTTCATGGCAGCGGACATCAGCGCAGCGGACAGCTGTTCAGCGGGCATCATTGACTCTCCGCCTCGATACGACAACGGAAATGCGTCGTATGGCGGCGGCATCTGCATCTCATACATCAATGATCGCATGCTTGTGTTTATCAGCGGCATTCGGACACTACTCGGCGGCATCCCATCCATCGGCGGCGTTTCATCATTCGGCGGCGCCTGAACCTCCTTCGGCGGCGTCCCATCATTCGGCAGCGTCTGAACTTCCATCTGCGGCGTCCGAACTTCTTTCGGCGGCGTCCCATCATTCGGCGGCGTCTTATCACTCGGTGGCGTCTTATCACTCGGCGGCGTCTGAACTTCCCTCGGCGGCGTCTTATCGCTACTCGACGGCATTTGGGAGCCACGCGCCAATAATGGGGCCCTTGAAGCCCTAGCACTCACTGCAGCTCTTGTTTCCCGCGTGGCCTCAACCAATTTCAATAATTGCTTCGTAGTTGCTCCTTTTGAGACTTTCACGCCGCTTCTATTAAGCGACTCCATTAGTTCGTTTCTAGTACTGGGCCTTGCCATTATAGACAGACCCCACACCTGAATTGTAAAACTTAACAAATTCACTTCATGGACAAATAACTAACACGTCCGATCGCCTTGACTGCTTCTTTATTAATCACCTTTCTCTCTATTCTAACAATTGTTCCTAACTACTTACTTATCCTAACGCCATCTAGTGGCAAGCTATCTAAACACATTTGAATTTATATACAATTTATGATCTTACACATGCTTTTAAATATACCACAAATAATTCGTCGTGAACAAGGAAATAAATAAGGTTATAAAATCAGTAATTGAAATGAAAAATAATTCATCCTGCCACAAGATGGACAAATAAACTTGTTAGGTCGATTGATAATGAGCCCGATGAAGGTTTCTTGACCCGATACAGGAGGTTTTATCTTGTTGTAATATTTTATCTGAGATTATATGCAAATCAGCGTATTTGGTTAAACATGAGGAAAAAGAAGGTAATGAAGAACGTAAACCCCAAAAAGTGTTTTCCTGGTACAATTGTCTGCGAAGTATGATGCTAATTGATTGATTGGCGAAGAGTAAACCGTTAACCGTTGACTTTTCAATTTTTTCGATTTCCGATGCAAAATAACGTAACTCTTACTAGATGTCAGCCAAATCGCATTGTTGAAAAATCGTGCTGCCATACGCAAATGTCACTACCAACCATTCGCAATCTGTCAAAGGGAAATTTTGACAAGTGTCATTTAGTTGCGCTATAATTTCATCGACTCTACGTTTATTAACATACAAGTCTTTTCAACATGCTATCATTACAAAGCTACGCATCTAGCTCTGGCGAAAGTGATTCCGATGCAGAAAGTTCGGACCCGTCAACAAAGAAACCCGAAGAGCAACCTGATTACCTCAAACCTATCGACAAATCATACTCTGTTGCATCGTCGTTACAAGTCTGTGCTGCGCCCGATGTCGTTCCCCTTGGAGCTGTTTCTGTACCTCGAGCTGTACACCCGGACTCGAAGGAACTGCAATATAATCCGAAATTTGAGGAACTTTTCGCTCCAGTTCAGGGACCATCGAATCCCTTTCTCACAGATCAAATGCGAGCGCAGCGCAACACATTGGCCGGATACGTTGAGAAGGCTCACATCAATGCGTTTCAGTTTGAGGCTCAGCGCAGAACATTTCACACGTATGGCTATGCGTTGGATCCCACAGTGGACGGAGAAGTAGCCGATGGACAAAATTACGTTGGTGACTTGCAATCGGCTTATGATACCGAGGGCAAAACTGTGTTCGAACCGCGACAGAAAAAGAAACGAAAACAAGAGAAGAATGATAATCCCGAAGATGTTGAAGGATTTGTTGGGCCATGGGGAAAATATGTAGATGAAGTCCAAGTGGCGAAACCGAATGACGAGGAAAAGGCTGCGCTGGAGGAGATATTGGCAAAGCGGCATAAACGAGGTCGTATACCGGAAGATAAGCCATTGGAAGAGAAATCTATTCTACATAGTAAGTAGATTTACAATACGCAAATTACAGTTTTTTCTCAAATAATATAGATCCCCGATTAACATTTTTTTGTGTATATTTTCAGTCAAAGACCCAACAGACTACCAAGGAAGATCATATCTTCATGCTCCTCACGATGTTGGTGTGAACCTGCGTTCCGACCAAGCACCACCTAAATGTTTTCTACCAAAGTCGCATATTCACACTTGGCAAGGTCACACAAAAGGAATTTCATCGATGCGATGGTTTCCAAAAACTGCTCATTTACTCTTGTCCGGAAGTATGGACTGCCGTGTAAAACTGTGGGAAGTGTATGGTGAGCGGCGCTGCATACGAACGTTCTTTGGACATCGCCAAGCTATCAAAGATATATGCTGGAACAATAAGGGAACTCAGTTTTTGTCAGCCGGCTACGATCGTTACATTAAGCTATGGGACGCCGAAACAGGAGACGTGGTTTCAAGATTTTCATCAAGAAAGATTCCGTTCTGTGTTAAATTCAATCCGGATAACAATAAGCAACACTTATTCGTTGCCGGGACGTCGGATAAGAAGATTATTTGTGTAAGTGATCATATGCCATTTCCGACATTATTATAACTCCAATGTTCAAGTCTATAGCTTAACCAATTTATTTCATTTTACAGTGGGACATTCGAAGCGGTGATGTAGTTCAAGAATACGATCGACATTTGGGAGCTGTCAACTCGATTACTTTCGTCGATGAAAATCGTCGATTCGTCACAACGTCGGATGATAAAAGTATGCGCGTCTGGGAATGGGATATTCCAGTCGATATGAAATACATCGCAGACCCAACAATGCATTCAATGCCTGCTGTAACGCTGTCGCCAAATTCCAAATGGCTTGCGTGTCAGAGCTTGGACAACAAAGTCGTCATATTTTCAGCCCTGAATCGATTCAAAATGAATCGAAAGAAAACATTCACTGGCCACATGGTGTCCGGCTACGCCTGCAGCTTAGACTTCTCGCCAGACATGAGCTACTTGGTATCTGGAGACGGTGACGGAAAGTGTTACATTTGGGATTGGAAAACAACGAAATTGTACAAGAAATGGCAAGCACATGACGGTGTTTGCATTAGCAGCCTGTGGCATCCTCACGAGCCGAGCAAAGTTGCAACTGCTGGCTGGGATGGTTTGATAAAATATTGGGATTAAGTAAGTTAAGATATTGTGATTAAGAATAGTTTTAATAAAGTTGAGCTCTTGTTACCCCGTATAGAAGCTTCTTAAACATTTTATATACTAGCTAGAGTATTTGATAATTTAGTGTAATTCGTTTCAGTCCTTGAAGCAAAATCCTTATTATCTATGACCTGAACCATCATTTTCAGACAACCACCAACATGATACAACAACCGTACCGGCATCTTCAACCCCCGAATTCATACTCCACCCCATTGTGAATGTCATTATCGATTTTTTTATTGGGTAGATTTCCCTTTCAAGCTGTTTTGTGTTTTCGTCTTCTGCGATTTCGATATTCTGTTTCGTTAATAAAACCAATTCGTCGCGTTAAAAAAAATCACTAAAAGTAATACGCGAACACTAACGTTTGGTTGAGACAACAGTGACAGTGAGTTGGACAAGTGAAGCTCTAATTTTCTCGAAAAACATTCTGCCTCTAGTCCATTGTTTACATGAAATTCAATTTTCTCCATACATTGCTCAGCTCGAGTACGTTTGATATGCTATCGAACTGCAGAAAATAGCAGTGTTTCTTAAAGGATGTAGGATTCAACCGAATTTCGCGTCTGTTTCGTAATCGGAAAACTTGTTCTATGTGAAGTCGACGCATCTCCCGAAATTTCTTATCCTTAATCTTATCTGTAGTGAAAACCATGTCTAAACCACCGACTGATACCTCAGGCTTGGGGTACGCCTATCATCTACCATCTGGCGGCTTATTAATCCGCATTCGTAACTCCTTGTCGCAATTTAGTGATTTATTTAGTGAATTTAATAAGTATATCGCTCCCGCCTATCATCATGACCGCTGTGAACGCTCGGTACACATGCGATTATATTCGATACATAAACGGGAGTTTGTTATGGTCTTCCTCGGGTTTTTTGCGTGTTTCGGCCTGGGGATATTCATCGGGCTTGCCGGACCTCCAATAACTAGTACGACAGAAGTTTCAGCGAGCAGCTTGTTGCAAAATACAACGTTGGCGAAAGATAAGGATGCATTCGCGAAAGGGCCGTTTATCATGAAGACGCCACTGATGACGACGTACTCGCAGCAATTATGGCTGATCGCTAAACTGGAAACGGATAATACAGACGGTAATTGATTTTGCAGCTAATCAAATATGGTTTTTTGTTTAAAATTGTAATTAATTCTAATGCTTTCTGTGCTATAACAAGTCTGCAGCTAAGGGACATAGTACATCATTTGACAATTTACTGCGCAGCAACATGGATTGTCTAAATATTGCAAAACGCGTAATTACGGCGAACTATAGGAACTTGACACTCAGCATTTTTCAACAATGCTGATTTGAATTGAAATCGAACTTGGCATATCTGACTGTAACCGTGTTAGTTGATTTGTTACAACAATCGACAGTAGTAGAACCCTCACATGCTTTGAATAAATATTTATCTATGGGCAAAGTAGCTAGACTTTAGTATAGATGATTAATTTTTCTAACTGCCTTTTTATTCAACCCCTGCATCACGCAAATATATTCAAAAAAAAAATGGCAACGTAGATAGCGGATCATTCTGAAGGAATATAATTAGAATAGAAAAGGGAATTATAACTTTTGAACTATTTTGTTCTAGAATTTCTTTGTGTGAAAAAATTATAGAATAAGTAGTAGTAATAATATTTATAAATGCCAAAAACAATTTGACCGGTTCTTCGGTACTTTCGTTGATTTGCAATGGTTGAGCATAGACTAAATTACAGTATAGGACATTGGATTTCTCATGCAACTATGATCAAGAGCCATTGCATGCTCGGAAAAGCAGAGTATTCAAGATACTACCTGATGTCGACGTGTCCAATTCTGCTGATCCTGATTGTATTTCGCTCCTGGTTTTAAACTGCTGTTCTTCCTATTTGGCTAAACCTCTGCTCAAATCGCTTCATCTCTTACATTCAACACAAATTTTTGAATCTTTTGGGAAACTTACTCTGGTTCAGCCTGTTTCTAAAAAAGTTTAGCTAGCGATTCTTTTAACTACAGGTCAATTGGAATTACAGCTACGGATATATAATTGGAACACTTAACCTTACTAAAAAAATCCAATTTGTAAATGAATCCTTGGATATAACTCATTTCCTTTAGGGTATATTTTTACCTGGTTCAAGCGCAATTCAGATTGGTAAAGGGTTAGCCAATGATATTTCTAAAAGATCGACAGGACAAGAAAGCCCTGCAAAATCCAAGTCTTAGAGACACAAAAAAAAAATTATTCTGAAATTCATAAGTAATGCGTTGGCAAACCCTTCTGCTTCACAATCTTTTGTAGGCGATTCAGCGATTTTCTTATAAGTCTATTGCATCTATGCAAAGGAATAGATGCCCATGGTTCTTTCACCGCTTCAAACAATTGGTTCATGTGGACTCATTGATGACCAGTCTAAAATGATGACCTGTTATCTTCCAGAAACTTCCTTGTTTGTCTTGCCGTATGTTTGGGATCATGTTTATGCTGCAATTTCCATATAACAGAAAGATTGTTTTGGTCCAGCACCAAAACGCGAAAAACATATCCGCCTCCGTGTTTAATAAAGATTGAAGAGTAGCGACGGTGGAAGGAATTCGGGCGTCTTGGTGTTCTGTCTGTATCTTTTTGGTCGTATTAAAAATTTCCTGTCATCATGCGATTTATTTAATTAATGCGATGTTAATGCGATTTATTTTTATTTCGTCGCTCCAAAGGATGAATTACAACTCAGCTTTCCAGGTTAAATATTGCTGTGCGAACTCCATTCTTTTCTTCCGATTAACTGCCGTTATGAGGGGCTTCTTCCTGGCTATCCTGCCATCTAACCCGGCTTCTTTTAAATGTTCTCACCAAAATATCGCTACTTTCACCCGTTTCGCCTCACCATTTTTTCCACCAATTTTTTCGGAAATATCTAAGATAGTCCTGCGGCTTTCCATGTGTTTCAGTGCTTCGTAAACCATTTATAGGGAATACTCTAGGCGTCTAATGATTTGTCAATATGGCATACCTAACTCTCTCAAGTCTACAATATTTCGACGGGGTCTGGCACTCTACTTTTCTAGCCAAACTTGACCCCAATCTCGTGTAATGGATTGTAATCTTTCTTAATGTTTGCTCAATTGAAGCTATTTTGGTTGAAGTCTCTTTTCATTCTCGTGGAATTAATTCCGGTGTTCCTTAACGGTAAGTCATCTCTCCAATTCTTTTTCTTCTTTTGTGCCAGCGTATTTATCGGGGTAATATATCTCGCGCCCGTAGGAGAGATTGAATCACTCCTTACATATTCTCTCGGTCTGACCTAAATGCAAACTCTGACAAATAACACGATGAACTATAGGGTTCCATCCTTCGATCTACCGAAACAAAGTAAAATATCCGAGACATATCTTGAATTCCAAGCTTTTATGGACAGAAAATATAGCGAAAAGAGCCCACAAGGCACTGCGTGCTCTTTACATCTGTAAAAAGGCTATAGGAGCAACTTGGGGGTTGCCACATCATATCATATCCGGATTTACACTAGTATAGTGAAACCAAATCTGCTGTACAGAGCAAAAGTTTGGCGGCCAGCCATACTTAAGGCTGTGATACAGAAAATGATTGAGAAAGTACTCTGGTCAGCAGCCTTATTGGTAACGAGCTCCCTCCGCACTACCCCAATGAAGACACTTCTGGTGCTGCTTCATTGGCTTCCTACCGTTCTACCTCCGACCCAATAGACGCGAAGCGCGCAGTGATAAGACTTATCTGTGATGGTCCTTGAACAAGGACAGACCTGGATCATGCTAAAATATTGGTGCAGGGTAAGCGTGTTCCAGCGGACATCGATTGTACTGCTGCCCAACTATCTCTGTTTCAGGGGTTTGAAACCCAGATCACAAGCAGAAATAATGGGTCGATTGGGTGAGGGGATTATCCCTGGTAACTGATGCTGTGGAAATATGTACCGATGGCTCAAAATCTAACGACAAGTGGGGTGTGGTATGTTTCCCACTGACCTCCACTTTTAGCTCTTTTTTGCCTGCCAGGCTGCAGTGCCTTTCAAGCGAAGGTGTTGGCGCTTCTCGAAGCGGTCAATTAACCGATTATAATTAGCTATTTGTAGTTAATATTTGCTTTTTTATAGACAGCAAAGTGGCTTTACAGTACCTTGCTGGAGTTTGCACCTCCTCGAAGCTGTTTTTCGAATGCCGTAAATAGCTTAACGAGATGTCGTGACGATCGACGATGCAGCTGCTTTGGATGTCAAGGCATAGTATTAAGAGGAACTAAGAAGCGGACCAACTTGCAAAGGCTAGCACGATTTTCAGTGCTATCAGTCTTGGACAGATTAGCAAATTAAAAATGTATGAAATGCGTATCAAAACCAAAAGAAGTGTATTAAACGCACAATATGCGTTTGTACAAACGCTCTTTCATGAAATTAAGTGAGCCAAAATAATTAACTTGTGTAAATTAAATTTTAATTTTATGATCGAGAAGGTTTAGTATGCCTGACAAATATTTCTTCTATGAGTAGCGATGCGAGGCTAAACCGTATCAAAATGAAGAGGTAAAAAATACTAGACAAAATAAAAATCGTACCATATTTGTGTGATTGTATCAAAGTGGTAGCCCTGACGCTTTTGCCGGAAGTCCTCATAAGTTTCCCGACTGGCATTCCAACGGCAAGCATAAATACTTAAAGTACGCTGTGAAGTCCTGGGCGAAAGAAACTTCCTGTGCGATCACTAGATAATTGTGAAGAACTTTTGACATTAGTCACATTAGGTAACTTTTCAAGCTATTTCGGCGCAGCCGTAGCTGTCTTAACTGGACATTGTCTGTTTGGCAGTTATGAGGAGCTGTGGACGCGAAAAGGAAGATGAAACAGTATTTCACCGCCTGTGCGAATGTCCTGTCCTTGCTAGAAAAAGGAAGAAGTTGCTTGGCTTCTTCTTCGTTTGTCGAATCGAAGTAGCTTAGGTGAACCTGAAGGGGATCACCCAGTTCATAAAGGACTCGAGATGATAACCACTTAATAAGATTTGTGCACTATGCAATAAGGTATCACAATGGGCCCATGTGTGCCTAAATGTGCCTTCTCCAGAGTCTGTATTAAGGAGGTAGCCTCGAAACTTAGCCTGCCTCCTTTTGACAAATAACATTAAGCTTTTGACCAGCATTGTATCTATTACTGTTGTGTCTGAAAGTGAAAACTGACCAAACAGTATTTAACGTTTTTTGCACTGATAACTTTCTTGATGTTTCTCAACATCTTCTACTGTCCTTTGCCGAAAAAATCCATTTCAATTTCCTTGAACTATAGGAATCACAGCGCTTCCGCCGCCAGTATTATTTTGTATGCATCATATTTAGACACCCCTCTGCAAACCTACAACTTCTACAATAAATAAAATAGAAGTCTTCTGACTGAAACAAGTTTACTAAAGTTATAATCTGATTAGAAGTATAAAATTGTAGTATTGTTGAAGTATGAGTTACAATGTTACAAATACTTTCAAGTTGTTTCAGATACTTCCTTGATAACAAAACTCCGGATGCTTGTGCACACATTTACCCAACATTTAACAAAATATTTTAACAAAATTTGTATTAACTAGAAATATATCACACTTGCTATTAAAATATTAAATTATTAATATCTCAATCACTTTTCAGATGAAAAATACGATAAAAGTTTTCAAGTTAGTGTCGAAATAGATGGTATAACCGATCAACATAAACCGAAGAGTATATTGAATGAAGAGAATTTTCGAAATCGAACAAGACATTTACTATGCGAAAGTAACCATTGCGAAGAATTCATTGTTCTTCATTTAGGATTTATAGATTACGCACATTATATGATTACAGTACGATTCTATGGATTGGAATCATTTCATCAACGTTATAATATCAGGGCAATTACGTTTTATGTAAGTTGTAATTTATTTTATAATGTTTACTGCAGTCCTTTCAATGTGCATGACCGAAGGCAAGTCAAAAATAATTTTTACTTTTCGTTGCATATTTTATTTACATAAGTTTAGACGCTCAACATGTACACAATTCAGCTTTTTTAACTCTTTCCTTGAATTGTTGGCCCAAAACGAACGCTGTTTTCTTTGAATTCGGATTGTAAAAAAAATTAAATTTTGATTATAAATGCATTATTCAACATTGTTTAGCTACCTCAGAGTATAATTTTTAAATTGGATCTAGTTTATTTCTAATTGTAGCTTCCAGTGAAATAAACAACCTATCAACATTTCTACTTATTCGTTACTTGTATGTAAAATTATTTTTAACATTTCCAAATCGTTTCATTTATTTCAGTTCAAAACCTATAGTGCGGCCTTTACACAAATCGAAATCTGGTTCAGATTCATATTTTTGCTTTTTACGTTCATTGTAACGGTAAGTATAAAATGCGATTGTGTGTTCTGATTTTAGAAGTGACAAATTCATATATTTTAGTGTTGGTTTGCTCATACACTTCGCAAGTATCCAATGATTGATTGGTCGATTGAACAGAAATGGATATCAGTACTACTACCATTACTGTTATTGTATAATAGTGAGTATCTTCTGTGTGTTTTGTGCTTATATTATAAGATGTGGATTATCTAGATATCTATATTCCCGCTGCAACATTTCTTGTACATAATGCATAATTATACGAAATATTTAAAATTTTCTTTCTGTTTACAGATCCAATATTTCCTCTAATGTTCTTAGTTAACTCCTGGTTGCCTGGTATGCTGGATGCAATTTTCCAAGCAACATTTCTGTGTGCACTGTTAATGTTCTGGCTGTGTATTTATCATGGGCTACGTCAAAATGAACGACGATTTTTACGCTTCTATTTCCCTAAGCTAATAGTTGTAATGCCTATTTGGCTATGTGCCATTGTATTAGCAACATGGGAAAAATGCAACGAACTGAAAGATCCAACATATAGTCATTTTGTTGATACGAAAAACTATGATGTGAGTATTGAGTACAGTAATCCCTTGCTTACCGCATATTCGATTATTCACGGTTTGAATTTGAAAAAATGCGTGGTAACTTCTGCTGATGTTTTGTTTTACATGCAAAATTAATTTTCTATAAAATAGCAAAAAACCGATGAAAATTTATAATTTTACAAACACATTTCGATCAATCACTGCTCGCGTCGATCAGTCAGTCGTCTGGAAGTTTAAACATATCGGGAAACAGTTATAGAGAATTTGTGAAAAGATAAAGGAATGTTTTGTTCCAGTTTTTTAACTGTAAGGAATAATTTCGCTCATCATATCCATAGTGCATACTATATAGTACTTTCTGCTAACACTAATACCTATATTGATGCGTCGACAATATTCCAAACATCTTCTTTAGGAATGAAAAGTTGATTAAGGTATTATTATGACGTTTTCTAGTAAACGGGCGAATATTTTGACTCCAGGTCCTGACGGGATTCCTAATGTTATTTTAAAATGTTGTGCTTTCTCCATGGGTCTCATTCTTCTTCCCTTATTCAAACTTTCTCTGTCTGTTTGTGTCTCTCCTAATTTTTGGAAACATGCAATCGTCACACCTATTCATAAAAAAATTTCTCGAGTTGCTTTTAGGTTTTGGGTTGTGCGGTGCTGAGAGCGGGTGGTACGAGTGTGTCGAGTTTTTATTGAAGGAACAAGCAGCGTTGTGTATGTATTAAAATTTAAAATGTAGGCACACGGATAGGAAATGTTGTATCCATTTCTCTTACATCTGTGAGTCAAACTGATGACCATCATCGGCACTATCGGTGCGGGCCTAGCCTCTCACAACAAATTTTCTCACCATCGCGCGACGATGTATTTAATTTAGGCAGCCCTAATCTCCTAGTGTCCTGGTCATGCCTCCATCGGAAATAAGATTTCCTCCGTTGTTTTCTCCATTAAAGTCTACAGCAAAAGATTTTCCAAACAGGCTCCTCTTCGCTCATATAAGCTAAGTACCCAGTCCACCGAAGTCTACGGAGTCACGGGAGCCTACAAGTTAATTGTACTACAAGTTAATTGAAGGATTACACTACTTTAAGTTCATTCTCTACTATCCTGATGATTTGGCCAACTCTTGGACCTCCTACAGATGATGCCACTATGTACTTAATGATTCCTTCATTTATGCAGCCTTAATTTTCGTGCTGCCCACTCTATTTGGATGAAGGATTTTCTAATAGCTAGTTCACGTATTTCAATGATGTCCTCATCTACATAAGCCAGTATCTGGCTGGAACAACAAGAGGGGTCATCATCGCTCCCGTTGACGTATCACAGTCTCGCATTGCTTTCTCCAATGCCCGGTTGAATAGGATGTAGCCCAGACCACCGCCTACTCGGAGCTCATTCAAGATGTTGAACGGTCAACCTACACAATCCTTTCTGTTTATTTTGGATGTCAAATTCTCTCAAGGCTTTATACAGTTCTACCCTGACCAAGACGTCATAGGTGACCTTAAAGTCTATTAATATATAGTATAATGGAAACAACATTTTTGCTTTGCCTGTTCATATCCTTGCAGAAAAGAGGAGAGTATCTTATAAGAAGTAATCATCAATGCTACACCGCTGTAGTTGCTGCACGTTGTGATATCTCCTTTCCGAAATATGGTGCATATAATGCTTCTCCACTCTTCTTTTGGCATCTTTGCTTCCATAGGTGCACTATAAGTTCATGTAATGCTTGGCATAACGTGGGCCCTCGATATTTAATCAGTTCTGAGAGACTTTATTAATCTTTAGCCGACGTATGGCACATTGTACCTCTTTTATTGTTGATGGCGCCAGCACAAAGTGTTTTTCATGCATCTGTGGACCCTCCAATTCTTCGATGAGATGATCATTAAAGCCCGCACACTATGGTGTGATCATACATTTTTTACTACTCGTTTTCAATCCGTCTATTTGTTGAGTTTTAATTGCATTTTAAATTTGAGCTGTTTTACCATAAACCATTGCGGAGCTGTTGATTCAAGTTGGTAGCGACACCTTTCACTATCTGTTCGTGCCAATTTATTTTATCCATGATTTGTGGTATTGACGAAGCTTGATTGGCTATGGCTGGATCAAATTACCTGTTTATGCTTATTGTACGTGCATCGAGGTGTGAGCTGCGTCATGTTTCGGACTATTTAGCAGGACTTCGATCTCTATTTCTTTCTATTTGATAAATTAGGTCTTTACCCTAGGCTGTTTTCTGGCACTTGTGAAGTATCTACTCTGTTCTTTTGAGCTTCTTACATTCTTCTTCGCACGCCCACGTTCCATGAGATAGCCATGGTTCGGTATTCAACATACATTCAGTCGCTAGTTTCAGTTTCAGATGGTTTCACTAACCCTCCGGCCTCTGCGGCTAATGCCTAAGATGGCTTGAAGAGTAATAATGACAGTATTCTCAAGATGTGCCCACTTCTCACCCACCTCCCGCATTTTAGCCCAGGACTTACACTCCCTCTATCAAGTTCTTCGAGGGCGAGAGTCTTAACGCAAAACGAAAGGTGTTACTGGCACTCTCATTGCATAAAGCAGTCCGGTTGATTCGAACCTGCGCTATGGCCATGCAAATTAATCCGCGCTTGGAAAATCAAACCAAGAAGATAGTATTCCCATTCTATGTTGGCACCTCAGTTAGTTTTATATTAGTCAACATTTGTTTGAGGACGATTGTTTCCAGCTGCCGCCATGAGGAGGTTAAGATCAGATTTTCATCAGTCGAAATATATACGGCACGTGCATATTTTCACAGATTACATGTTATGCAACCCTATTCGACTGAAGGCTTTGGCTGGGACGTGAACCATATACATACATACCTCTCCTTCTCTTTATCTTTTCATCTTAGTTTCAAAACTTCATTAACTTTATAGTTAATGTACATATTTACATATTTTTGTACGTGCTTACGCAATAAAATATGGATGAGGAATTAATCGATTGATTTTTCAAGTTTCTGATTGCATGTACTTTACTACTCATATATTCTTTGCATACGTATATAACAAGTACCTTCGCCGCTTAATACTAGCAAATGCGATAAACAAGGGATTGCTGTATTTAAATCATATAATATTATTAAAATGTTTATGAATTTCTAATATTATTATTAGGGATTTAAATTGTTTTTCTACATTGCTGGTGTCATGTACATTATATATCTTGCATTATTGGTCCTAAGAGCTTACAGCGAACTTCGATCTATGCCATATTTCGGTAAATATATACATGATCTCGCTCGTATTAGTTTCTGCAATATTTTTGTTTGTTTGTAGATATGCGACTGAAATTCTTAACTCTACTGATGCTATTCGTCCTTTCGATATCACTAACTAACACAGTCTGCCGATTTGGTTTCGGTATCCTGGAAGATAATTTCGTTTCATCTCTGAATACAACATATAAGAGTTCAGCACAGTTTATGTGCTTTTACGGACTTTTGAATTTCTATCTGTACACCATGGCTTATGTTTACTCACCAAATGGGCGTTCCGTTCACGGTATACTTACTAATATTACTTTCTTTAGATGTTTTAATATTATATTGAAAAATATGATTGATTTTAGAACCAGCAATAACGAAAGACAACCCAGCATTTTCAATGATCAACGATTCGGACGAAGAAGTTGTTTATGGCTCGGAAGATGAAAGTCGTCGACCACTGAATTCAGGCAGTAAAAATGACTATGATAGCGATTAAACTCATTTCACCAGATGAGTTCTATTCTCTCGCTATTATTTCAAAATTAGAATTTAAAATAATGTTATAAACATTAAATTATAGTATATGCTATACATATGGAGATTTTTAAATTATATCAATTATTTGCTATAAGTTCCTTGAGTGAAAAGAAGATAAACATGTGCGTATGGATATTATTATAATGATGTATTGTGAACAGGCATTTTGTTGTAATTTCGTTAGTTTGAATGTTTAAATGTAAGAAAAGATGGTAGGGCGAAATCTTAGCTATTGAAATATGTACATTGTATTTACGGCTTACGTGTGTTAGTTAATAAGTCCAGCCAAAAGCATTAAAATTATTGTTATGTCCAAAGGATGATCAAAGAACAAATAATGGAAAGATTTAACGATTTGATATGTTAAATGAGAAAAAAATAGAATACGAAAATAAGGGGCGAGGATGAAATAAATATCAAATTAACAATCATTTACGTGGTTTGATTTTCTTGTAGTACCTTATTAGAAATAAAAACTCATTTGCCGTTCAAATAAACAAGCTATTGCTTATTTTAAAGCCAATTATCAAATCTTTAGCATAGAAGTTACATTATTATCCTCTTTTACATTTTTCTTTTATAATATTGAAGAAAAACATGCCTTGAAATTGTCCGTTCAATAATTGCTCATACATCGAAAGACTTATCTGATATCTTTCACATATAGTACGCTGTGTGGCACCCTTTTGAAATTACGATTTCTCACTGAATTTACAAGTTTTTTCTATAATTTCGGGTGTAATTTACTACCCTCATCCAAAATACCCTCGTTTGGATGCAATCCGCTAGATTTAGATCTTGGAAATGAGGAGATTTCGAGAGCGCAAATCTCTCACATTGTAGACCAACGACTATTTCACTAGTAATGTCTTGAATCATGGCTTTGTACCAATGAAAATTCATTGCTAAGTTGCATTTCATTTCTTTAATGTTACCAAGTATTTGGGTTTGTCCATAATACTTTTGACAAAAAGCAGATTACTAATGCGATTAGCAGGCATGACTACTTGTAAACCATAACATTTGAGACTCCGTACAGTTTTTCGCCTAGAACAAGCTAGCTGGACAAAAGTCAGCATCGATATTCCTGGAATTAGTTACCTAATCCAGTAGAAGAACTGCCTACTCTATCAACTCAAAAAAAATTAGACTAATTTCATCCGCTGATAAGGTAATGAAGCAGATTTATAAGGAAGGACTATGAAAATTGCTTATCAATCGCAATATTTCTCTTTGCAGAATTTCTTTGTAGGTCCGGTTTTTGCGTCTCTATCTAAAGCTGGTAAGGGTAGGTAGCGTGGGTAGCTTTCAAAGCTACCTATACTAACCAGCTCTCGATAGAGGGGCAAAAAATACAGATATATGCTAAACAGGTTAATTTTTTTAAAAATGTTAATGAAGGATTTAGAAGCTAGTAGATTTATTTAAAAAGGTGACTGTGCTTTACAATAATCCTACGATAACCCTTGTCAAATCTAGGAGTTGAAGCTAGTAGAAAGCTTCATTCACACATTTAAAATCAATATATACGAGTATGGAGTGATTAGTTCTACGACTGACTTTACCCCTGATATAACTCAGGTATCTATTCAGAGCTAGGTGAATATGAGGGTTCGGTGCGCGGTCCCTTGCTCAAAAATGAGTTCGAATCAGGGACCCAACACGCTAGGGACTATTGCTCTACCCACTAGACTACATGAGCTTCGTAGATATGCACTTTTTTTATTTTATCAAGTATTTGAATATTTTTAAAAAACTTATATTCACCGTTTTTTTTGTCAATTTTCAAAATTCATAGCACCAGAAAGTACATGTCCCCACATCTACCCAGTCTGCCATTTACTTATATACATTTTACTTATAATTGCTAGCTTTCAAACCATGATGATTTTCAGCAGCACACTTTTGTACATTTGCATACAATTTTTTTTTAGTTTACTCCATCTCAAAAATATAATTTTTAAGAATATCATAAACACGCCAAAGAAAATTGGAGCAGCAGACTATACGACTGTTTATTGTTGAGATATGAATTCTCAGATATAACCGAGGGTTATTGGAGGGAAATAAAGAATAAAATCAGCAGATATTTTTCGAAATTGGCTCAAAAATGTTAAATTTCCGGAAAGAGATAGGATTTCATGATAGCACTAGATCTGCACTTCAAAGTAGCCGTCTGTTTTAGTTTTGTAATTCTATTCCTGGATATCCAAAAATAAGGCTTTAACGAATCTAGCGAGATAAAAAAAAGAGGCGAGTTAATCAATTACTAGTTGTTGCTCAAGCCTTAGTGCGAACTTGGCTGTTGTTATGGGGGATGCCAGTGAGTGCCCCAAGAAGTGCCAAGTTATAAGGAAAAATGTGGGTGAGAGTCAAAGATGTTTGACGAAAGAGGAGGCGAAAATTCTACAAGTCATTCTCAAAAACAACCTCAGAGGTGAAGCATGAAAGCGGAACATCCTTTGTTTTATTGTTTTAGGCAAGCTTTATCACCTCCGGGAAATTGCAAAGTTCAAGCTCTTTTAAACAAAGCGGTTGAACATATAATTAGTAAACACTATAAAGTTTTTAAATCTCTGTTTCCTGGCTCATCATTCACTTTTGTTAGTAAATGGACTTGCGATGCAAAAAAAATTTCTGATTTGATTGTTACGGAGACCACTAAAATATTGAAAGAAATAACCCAGTTGCTCCAAACAATAGATAATGACGGTAAAGTGTGCGAAACTTTTGCTGCAGAAAAATGCTAAATTTTTGTGTAGTTACAAAAAAATATATGAATGATGAGCCCAGAGCTTTGTTTTTGGTATCTCTCTACCGTACGCATAGATTCCACAGCATAAGGCGTGAGTTAGATGGTTGTTGTCGAGCACTTGTTTGACTGTGAAAAGTTGACCGGTTGTTGATCATTCAGACCTAAAACCTCTTTGGTACTCCCCAATCACATTGTCAGCGTAAAATTTAATTTAATTTTCTAATATATTTGTTAATATTTTGTAGGGCATACAAATTAGCGACATACTTTTGTAATTTTCGCACCGAAGTTTTTTGTGAATAAGGCAATGAATTCTTATTTTGTAGATAAGGCATATGACGGATTCGCATCAATATTGCGGTATTTGCTCTTAATTCCATATGTGCTGGAATGTTGCAGCTTTTACTGCATTTGAATAAATATTTTTCTGAATTATTATGGCAAACTTGACTTCTTCCAGCGTTGGAGGAACTGTTGGAGTTTCACCAGAGATATCTGTTGGCTCTGATACGATTGAGCCTTGTGCAAGATTACATAATCATTTAATGGGTGATTAATTGTAAATTCGAATGGACAAGGAGGTACATGTTCATAATTTTGAAAAGTCGAAAACATGATTTTCAGCTGCAAACTTTATAAATTCAAGAAATTTTCAAACAGTAAAACTTTTTAGAAGCGTAATCAAACAATCGGTTGAGCCGGATCTCCCAAAACAGATTGACAAAGAACTCAATATGGGTGTCACCCCAAGGCCCAAAACATAGCTCTCTAAACCAGGGCTGTGGAGTCGGAGTCAGGAGTCGGAGTCGAGGAGTCGAACAATTTTTAATGGAGTTGGAGTCGGAGTCTAATCTAATTTTCATTAGCCGACTCCGACTCTGAAATTCATCACGAAGCCTAAAAATTTGTGGCCGATTTTTCAATTTTTGACTGGATTTGGAAGAAGCTAAAAAACTTTTAGAGTTGCTTTATCAACCTTATATAATGGCGAAAGAATTTCAAGCAGGTAACCTTACACCTGATTCTTTTTTCAAACAATGGAAAAGTCTTATCTTCCGCCTTTCAAAAATGAATGGAAACTTGGTCGATGCATTAAAAAATTCACTTCTTCGTAAAGCATTATCTGAGAGAATGCAGTCCTTTTAGCTGCTATATATGTAGATCGTTCAGTCCGGGTTATCCTGACAGAAAATCAACAAGCGCGTGCTAAAATTGCGTTATGCGAATTAGCTATTCGTATGAAAGGATTGCATACGGAAAGTGAAGCCATGGCTAGACCACAGCAGGGAACCATTTAGTCGTCATCACTTCCACCAACTACTGAAGTTGATGATGAAGATGAGTTCGAAAAATATCTTGACGAACAAGAACGAGCAAAGTGGCAGCGCTTAAGCTTGGAAAAAAGTGGCGAAGGAAGAAGTTCATCGCAACTGGATGCTTTCAAATTGGATTTTTATAGAGCACTGAATGATGTTGAGAAGTTTGACCGAAGTTCAGCTTTAGAAATAGAACATTGCCCCCGACTCAAGTATCTGGGGAACGCTTGTATTCTTCCCTTAGAATAATTAAATTGGGTTTAAGAAGAGCGATGAAGCCAGATCTGATTGAAGCAATATTATTTTTGAGAACAAGCTCGAATTAAGTGTTTCTTGTGTTTTAATAATTGTGTTTGAAACGTAATAGGAATTTTTTCTATTTTGAAATATCTCTGTGACAATACAGCGTAGAGTTTATAATTTGATGTTACTAAAGGAAAAAAAACTAGTAGGAAAATATGATTTAATTGTTAGACAAAAACCGGTTTTAACCGTCTGACCTTAACTATATATGAGAGCTACGAATGTTTGGAGTAGAAGTACGGAGTCGGTGACCTAAGTTTGGAGTCGGAGTCGTTACTCGGGAGTCGGAGTTGCATATGTTAGAAGGATTATCATTGGAGTCGGAGTCGCAAGTTTTTCTTCCCGACTCCACAGCCCTGCTCTAAACATATGGGATAATTTAAATTTCAAAATCTTAGTTAAAACCGTACAACACAATTACTGTTGAATTATTAGTTTGTAGCACGCGTTTAAGATTCGAAACTCATTATAGAGGTGCCTCTCAAGACAGCTTGATTTGGATCTCAAGGTTCAGAACATAACTATTTCGGGTGTTCCAATTCCGAAGTTTTCTATGGAAGTTTTTCAAATATCTTTAAAAATAAATATCTTTAAATATCTTTAAACTATTGGATTTAGTACACAACAGAATTCATGATTAACTATTGAATCCCGCTTATTGATTTTTTTCTTGAATTAGCAGTAGAATAGAGGAGGAGTTTAGCACAAACTGTGTACAAAAAGTTAACAACAGAATGTATGAGCGGATCAATATCATTAGCAAATTCTTTCAGTAAGATCTTCAAAAGATTAATCAACTTTAGACACTAATCAGTTAGTTAATAGTAATAACACAACAAGGATATATTTTAGAATCAACCCTATATTTGCTCTATTTTCAGAGTCTGAGCACGTTACGCTTGAGTTTTAAATATATGATTTATACAGTGCATACTATGATCTTAAATTCCAATCCAGTTCCTATCAATACAATTGGATAATTTAATTGGCTTGTTGCTAGTAAATAAAAAATAAAAATTGATATTCAATCAGAAACATTAAGAAAATATACCATTAAAAATCTGAAATAACAACTAACCCATCGGTCGACTAGAGCTAGTAATTTAAATTTAAAATTTTCTCGGACGGAGATTTTGATTGAGCATTGTTCTAAAAAAAAATATGATATACCGTGCATTTATAAATCCAGGTCTTACTTATGCAATGCTTAAATGAAGCCAAATTTTGACAACTAACCTTTTTCAGATAAGACAAAGCAGCTCATAATCGGAGTCCACAGACTTCTACTAATCAGCTGCCTTCCATAACTGGAAAAATGACGTTCTTTCCTCCATTAGCATTTTTAAAACTGATAACTGTACAGTAAATAGTCCACAGAAGGAACTAATCCTCCATTTCTTCGACCATGACCAAAGAAATGCATGACTATGGGATAATATCAGGTAGTTATTTTAGATTTTTTTCTAATCAGAGCCAATACAGCTCTTGAATTTCTGATTTTTTCGTCTTTATCGTTGTAAAATGAAATACCAGATGACATAGCAAGCATACAATCACAGTTAATCATTAAAATGAAGCTGAAGCAGTATATTCTGAATCAATGTTGAAATATTAAAAAAATATTGTTTTCTGCATATTTAATGTCAATATTTTCGTAACATATATTCTATTTAATTTTGCTTTTTATTTAAATTTCTTCTATAGCTTAAACTTTAATATTGTTCGCAAAATTATAAATTTCAGTTCTATTAACAGATAATTAAAATAGTTTGATTTATTTGCCTTTTCCCACTCTCGTACCAATGTTCGGCACTGACCGCAGGATGTAATAAATGAAATTGTTTAATTGCATGTGGCATAATTTTTTGGTTGCATCCGGTCAATGTACCAGTAGGTTTGCTTTAAGATTATTTTTTTTTGTATTGGGAGCATCGTTAGAGAATGCTATTAATGCATTATTTCGCCCTACCCGGAAGATAATGATTGCTGTTAAATTCTTAAATAACTGAACAAGCAATGAGCACAATACACCATAAGAATTCAGCCTGGCCCAACTTTGTTTTTTGATAAAAAACCTTTTGATTGCAGCTTTTATGCAGGTGTATTGTATGGTTTAAGCTAAGTGGCTCACCAATAGTTATTTGAATATAACTGGGATCTTTTACTGGATTCGACTTTTGCCTTGAGTGCGTAATATTATGCATTGATTGGAATTTATAAAGCAACAACTTTGTCACGTGGGTACAACAAATATAGAAAAGATAACGATGTCGCGTAATAATTAGATTTTACTCATATAACTATCAACTTACTTATTTTGTAGACCAACGATGCTCCGACGGTCGAATTGCATGCTCCAACCACAAAAATGTTAACTCTTTTTTCTTTAAACACTGCACTCTTTTGTGACAAGTGTCACTTCCGCCCTGATTCCCGGATGGTAGATCACTTTATGAGGATATTGACTGCTTTTATACATAATTGTATTTGACATTGTGCTATATTTATTTACGACCGTTTTGCAAGTTTTTATAATATGAACGCAATCATATTATTTACGCAGAAAATCTACTATTACTTTCGGACTTGTTGAGCAAATGAACTCTTACTTTTTCAGGTTATGTCGAAATATTGCCCATCACTTCACACACAAGTTGTATTGGCATGAAGATATTATTATGCTGGATTGAATTCAGGCGGAACAATTCGAATAGAATTGATTAGAGCATATTCTGGTTCATGCTTATTGTGTGCAAATTGAAAAATCAAACTACAACCGACATTCGAATTACGATCTTTATTACGATACACTTGGCCCATTATCGTTGTAGCGCTACGAACGCATTGAAGAACGGCAAACGTCAGCTGACAGCACATGAAGAACTGTCAAAAATAGCCAGAATGAAATTTCCTTCGTGTCAGTTCGAGTTGGGCACGCCGATTGGTCGGATGGGTACGGTTTTTTGTGGTAACTTGGTCGTTGTGTTTTGAAGAAATTATTTCGTTAGGTGAACTTTTACATTCGGGAAGTGGATAAAATATAAAACAATTTGTCTGTGGGTAGCCTAGCTAACTAATAACATCGTCCTAGCTGTCACTGTAACAATTTTACCTCGGATTTCGAAGTAAACTCAGCGTGGGTATTGTACCAGCCGGTGTCTTTCGTCATCAAACCATTCAAACTATCGTATTTGTTGTGTTCGTGTTTCCAAGTAATTTTATTCTAAGATACATTCTGTGTTCAATGGGCATGAAACTCGAGAAAAATTTCAACAAATAAATTATTTGTCGCGGTGAAATGTTGTGATATTGGTTTTAGGGTTAGTTGGCGATATATTTAACTAGTGCTTTGAAAATTTATAATATTCTATCTAAAGTGGAAGTGCCTTTCACACTCTTTGTGTGTGCTATTTAATTGGATCAGTATTGTGTACGTTTTGTTTCTCGGTGTTTGCATTGCTCGTATATCGGCTATTTCCGACCGAATAAGTTCCAGTAGGGTGGCAAGGTGTAGGGTGGATCGACTTTTGCCAGCTGCAATCAACAGGTAAGTCAAGTAGTTAGTGGACTGGCGTGGACAATAATCCTGATTAGAATAATTTCGCATGCACGAAGAGATTTGAATTATAAAGCCTATAAAATTGGACAATGAAGTTGAATGGAGTGAAGTGGTTAGACAGTCGACAGTGCAACAGAGCTGCGAAGGTTAAAGAGTGTAGGCGCTGAATGTATTTCCAGTTCGCCTGTGGGTATTGAATTAGCATAAATTTGCATAGTTGGAAGAGATTAACTGACAACCTGGCGACAGAAATGTGTTGATGAAAATTCTCCTCTGTCTGGCTATTCTGTTTTTTTTAGCAATAGTTAGTATATTTAAGTAATGAAACAGGAAAGCGCCAGCTTTGAAATTTATTCTAGAGCGGATGGTTCATTAGCTTTGCCGGATTGCATTTACGCTGTGTCATTTTGTTTTGGATTATGGTTTTTTCGTGCTGACTAGCTAAAGCTGAGCTGATCTAATATTGTTTTGTTAAACCACAGTAAATTGCGAAATGGCAAACTAGTGATAAAATTATGAGCTCGGTAAATTATTGGATTTTCCACTAAAGAGCCGAAGTTCAGCTATGTTTAGGTTGAAGATAGACAATTGGATAAGCCAAAAATCAGTCTCTAAACATGTCCGATATAAATAAAAACTTGAATGATTAAATCATACGGCTTTTTTTCATTATACCAACCAAATCAATGTTTTTTGAATTTTCGCCTATGTTGGTAAAGAAAAGTAAAGCTAGCTCTCTATTCTTGAGTGGTATTAAACTATTCTGCTTTCAGCTGTCTGGTAAATTGTACCTCTTCGCTGATGACACACTTCTTTTGTATTCTGGTAAAGATGAACCATCTCTGAAGCATAAAATTAATGAAAATCTGGAACAATACCAAGTGAGGCTACGGTGTTACAAAATTTAACGCCTGTAAATTCCTTTATTCAGATCGACGGAGTCCGTCTGGCAAAAGCTGAATCAATGAAATAGGTACCTTGGATTGATTCTGGTTGAGAAAATGTCAAGGATACACCACATAAACTACATCAGACATAAAGTCGCACCAAAAATAGCAGCTTTAGAGATATATGAGTTCTTGGAAATGATTACTATATTGATGATTTGTAATGCCTATATACTATCAAGTATCACATACGGAGCTTTTTTATGGAGACAGATATCAAAGCAAAACATCGAGTTGATTGGGAGACTTAATTCGAAATCAATTAAAATTATATTTAGAATGACGACTCTAACACCAAAAGTTACTGAGCAAACCCAAAGAGGATTGTTAAATATCCATCAATTAATCAATTTTGAGAGGAAAAATTGATTTATAATATCCTGAGCAACAATTTGAAATGGCCTAATAGGTACCCCCTGAATTGCGTTGGACATAAATAACCAGGACTGCGAAAAACTCTATTTCTTGCGACTCTAAAAACTCTATTTCTTGCGACTCTAAGACTCTAAGAAAATAGACCCAATAAAGAAGGCTATCGCATTATACAATTCACTGCTGTAATGGACCAGAAAACAGTTCTCAGACATGGGCTGACAAACAGACCCAGTCGAGACGTGACAAAGCACGTAGCTAGTGAAAAAGGACCTAAATGAAACAAAAAAGATACCTAAACGGAAAAAATTGCCTCCATTCAAAAGGCGGTGACCTAAAAGCAAACAGCCGCAGACCCCTGGTGCTCCGATGTCACTGGAGTAATTCTACCTACTAGCGTTGGTGTCATTTGTAGCAAACTGATTATAATACGGAGGAAATTTGGCCAATGTTTGACCTGCTCCTACTCTACAATCCATCTATGAACCAACCATATTCTAAATTTGCCCCCTTTATCTGAGGAAGGTTTCCATTCGTTCCTTGACGCGTCCTTGAACCTATTTCTCGAAAGTTGCTTTAATCTTTATTTGGTCGTTGAAGTTCAGCATTTCCATTACGGGTTTGATGTCCTGCAGGTTGCTAAAGTGGCCCCTTAGGTCGACTCATTTAAACATGCATGACTGCTTTTGGTGCATAGCATATTTTATCGCTTCCTTCTGAATTTTGAGGAGTAGCAATTCAAGGTTTAGCAGGGCGTCCATACATATTCTTAGAGTGGAACCCATTGCTCCTGTAATCACCATGAAGACCATCCTTTGAAGCTTCTTGAGCCTGTTAACAGTAGTTTTCTTGTGTGTTTTTTTCGCATGATATTGTTGCGCCGATAGGTCTCACCATTTGTTTCTATGGCCAGTGTGTCTGCCTTAGAGATAGTTCCGAATTGCGTCCAAGCAATTGTTTTCTCGTCCAAATTGCTTAAGAATTTCCAATGACCATAAATCAAAAAAATTAACTTGTATGATTTTTCCTTTTGACGCATTCCTTCGCGGTGAGAATACACGCTACTTTTGAAACTTCAATATTAATACTGCTAAGCTAAAGCCCTTCAGATCTAGTTAGTGAGTCAATTAGTCGGGCGAAAAATCTTTTTATTATAGTCTCACATTTGAAAATAATTTGACTCTTTCCAAAATTTTGACTAGGTTAGGTTAGGTTTAACTGGCTGGCACAGGGCCACACATAGACCCATTGGTCCGTAGCAATACTAGATTAATGGACCCGGAGAATTAAAGTTAAACGGCCATCGTAGGCCCCGGACTTTTTTGCGAACTGAAGTATGTCCTTCAGCCTCTGCTCTGCTACATGTCAGAGATCCACCAGCCAGGGCTCACCGAAGCAGCGCTGCCTGGTCTGAAACTTACAGGGCATATTGTTGATACTAAGTTGTAGACTCGTGCAACCCTGCAGCTACGGCAGGCATTGAAAGTGAAAACCTTCAAACCATCGAAGCTCCTGAAAAATTTACGTCCTTTACAGTGAAAACCAACTCATATAGAAATCTTATGCTTTGTCTATACAACCAAAGGAAAACTTTTCAAATTTCACATCGGACAAGAACGGTAACCCTCCTGCAATTTACCTATATTTAATTTACCTATATTTTATAAAAACCTCTGTTCACGAGAACTCACGATTCAATTATCAGATACAGATGGAATTCACAGAATCTATTGGTATTGAGTAGGACCAGGTCTGATAGGAGCGATTTGGAAATGCGAGCATTTTTGTGCCAGTGGTGCCGTCTTGAAAAATTATAAAGAAAAAAACTGCCTTTTGCCCTGTAAATTCTGATTCTGAAAATTCGCTCAGGAAAATAAAGCTTTTTACCGTATAACTTCATGAAATCAAAACGAATTTCATATGATATATGGATCTTATTATAGGCATTATTCAGAAGGAATCAGGTAAAAAAGCCATTATATCAGGTAAAAAAGCCATTATATAGGGTCGCCAGCCATTGTTGGTTTTGTATTTATTTGCAATATCTTTATTAAGCGATTTTATCGTAAAATTTTCAAACGGGAATGATCTTGTAGTGACAATAATCAACAAATATTAAGTTTTCGAAAATTTGAAAATATTTATTACTGGTAACCCTAAATTTCTTTGTACCCCTATAACTTCCAATCAGGGTTCAGGGTTTTGATACATTTGTATCATTTTGATACATTTTTATTTGAATCTTATATTTTTGATACAACAATACAGCAACTCACTGAATTATGACGAAATGATACATTTTGTCATCCAGAAAATAAATTCAATTTTTTAATATTGCTGGCATAAGCCTACCAAAGCTCTCTCTAGCAGTAATAACTGCCAACTTCAATCTACTTTACACTCTGAACTACGAAAGATATCTAATATGTGATGAATCTGAAGATTGGAAGTTTTCAAGCTATTTAAATAATAACGGGAAAATGAATGTTGAAGCGCCTTGGGATTAAGGGGGGGTGTATGGTCAGAAAATCGGAATTTTTGTTTAGTGACTAGTGTATAGTGACTCAGGAGTGTCCATACAAAATTTCAGGTCGATCCGAGCAAAATTAACGAAGTTATCGGCTTAACAATACAAATAACTCAAATTCATATTTTCGCGCAAATCGCGTGTTATAGCGTTCCTTTCAGAACGCTGCTTTATTTGCCGCGCGCAGCTCTCATATACGTAATAGTAGTCTTCCCACTCTATCCACACCTGTCTGTGCTATATTTGAGTAAAAACACTTATATATGTGCCTTGTAGTAGTATACATTCATTTCATCGAGCAGTTACGGTACGCGTGTTTCGTAATTTTTCACGCACTTTTGTTGCACAGTTAAAATTTTAAAAGGCGTTTTTTGAGGAATTTTATTTTTCAAGTCGGTGAGACATGTAACTCGAAAACTACTCGACCGATCTTTCTGAAATTTCGCACACTATTTCTGTAGGCAATTTACTGGGTAACGCTGTCGAGATATTTTTTTTTCTTGCTTTTTTTATTTTTATGGAATTTTTTACAATTGAAAACGGAAATTTCGAAAAAAAATTTCCGTTTTTTTGACTTCAAACTTATACCAAAAATTAAATAATCTAGATATTTGAAAAAACTCAACAGCGTTACCTCAAAAAACTCATAAACTAACGAAATATTTTTGGTTTTTTTGTTTACGATGATCCAGTCATTAGTTATGTGTCTCACCGCAAATCAACTCTTTGTCCTGAACGAAAATGTCAAATTCATGTCACGAGCTTAATTTTCGATATTTTTCAATAAAATTTTTTTTGGATACTCTTCAAAGGTTGTTCTTTACTGTAGGTATTATCCCAATCAAGTTACTATTAACAGTTTTCTTTAAAAAAAATCTTGAAAATGGGTATAAAATGTGCTGCTCTGACCATACCCCCCCTTAACCGAGTTTGGTTGAAAACAATTTAGGTAAATCAATGTCATCTACCGCCTTTCTTCATGTTGACTTTAATAGCTCTACCTTATAGTTTACCCGAAAGCGAGGTTTTTCTGTATCAAACTTGGATGGCAAAGTAAAAATGAACTGATTAGTGTTGAAAAGCGATTAGAGGAATTTTAGGAAGGAAGAAACATATTTGGGTACACTGTATGACATACTTGCCCAAAATATATTCTTTTATTCATCATATTCATCAAATCATCAGTATTCCGATAGCTATATGGTTCCTTTTTAAGTCGAAGAATTATTTTTTTTGTGTGAAATTTAAAACAGTGACTTCCCTTAAAAATAATCTGCGCTCCGTATTAATTTCGTGAAAATTTTGAGCGCATTCGCCAAGAACTCATATTTTATTTTGTGTGGCCTCAATATTAATGGCAATATACAGATGAAAACAAAGAGCGGAAGTAATTTGTAATATATTTTTTAGGCTCTATATTATTCAATAAATATAGTATGTAGCTCCAAACCAAGTTTTTTTGTATTATTATTTATACTTTCAGTACCTCGATCCAAATACACTTTTGGGAATTTTTTGATACATTTTTACCAATATTGATACACTTTTTGAAGAAATTTTATACAACGGAAAATTTGAAAGTGGGAGTACTGCTTCCAATGCAGTCATCGCATCCAAAACGAAATTTGCAGAGTAGGTTGATATCAAAGTGAGGCAGGTGTGATATATTTTTGGCTTTGATGCTAGTAAAGGGTTGCTAGCGCTAGGCGTTTTTTTGCTTTTTTCGTATCAATAAATGCTTACATTTAGTATTCATATCGTGAACATTAACCAATGAAAATAAGTTATCAATGTTTAAATTTTCTAAGTTCTAGAAAGTTTTTGGTTCCAAACATATTTCGTTTTTTACCCCTAAACATCTTTCTTTCCCTGTAACTTTCGACGAAATCATCGGATAAAATCAAAATCGATAGAGTTATTTGATTTTGACGTGAGGCAATTGTGAGAGACTTTTAGTTGCAGTGATGGTAAAGTGTTGCAAGCACTAAGCATTTTCTTTGTTTATGTTATGTTATGCTGCTTTCAAAGTTTTGCAGTGTTTGGCTTTCCTAAATCTTGAAATTCCTGAAATATTTTTCACTCTATGAGTTTAAATGTATTGTTAAGATCAAAGTGATTTTGCCCTCGAAACAGGTTGAAGCACGTGTGGTAGAATATGCCATCAAAATCTGCACGATTCTTCTACTGTTCATCGAACATTAGTATTTCTAGCGGTTCAGGTGCGCTAGAGTTTTTTTTCTTAATTTAATTCTAACATTTTTCATATTGTTCTTCTTTATTTAAATTTCAATTTAAATTACTACTTAAGAGCACTAATAATCACTTTCATCTTACTCAAAATATCAGTTAGTGTTACAAATTTCGAAATAAAACTAATTTTGAAGTAATTTTCATTTCCCTTAATCAATTTACTTTTTTTGCGTTCACTCACTTTCGAACAGTAGTGTATTTCGCTTAAAACCATGTCCAATTTTTAACCACCTTAATTCTGCAAGAAGCAAAAGCAGACTTGCCAATGTCACTAGTGTAGTTCATGCACACGTATTTTTTTAAAAATAATCAAATAATCAGCAAAGGTTTGCACTCATCCAATGTAGTAGTAGAGAAATTGCCCAGAACACAATAGGTACTTGTTAGACTGTTGCTTTGCTGCTTCAACCCAGCCGACGAGATGAATAGGCAGAAAATCGTACATTCTACCGTTAGAGAAGTAATTGCTATAAAAGTCTCTACTTCTTCGAAGGCGAAGATGAAGTCGTCGGTTTTGCGCTTCAGAGGCTTTGTGCTCCAGCATGACGTGGCATCTTCCAGACTTTTGTACCTACATACATATCTATTTTTGATTCTTCACGACTTCTTAGTTTATTTCGGTCTTACAACAAATCGTTTGCAGCCAGTTCCGCTAGATATTAGATGCAGTTGAATATCATTACGGATTCTTTTATTCCTACAACACGTTTGATTGTTCGTAATGTATTGGATTTCTATAGATGTAGAAGGAAAATTGGAGCAGTTGGATTTTCCGCTTTTCCAGTTTTCAGCCGATTGGAAATTGTTAGGCAGCCAGTGCATAGAAGAAAAATGTATTGAACTTATGCCGTTAACGATATCTATGTCGAATGTATATATATGTAGGTGAAATGGTATTGAAAACTAAGATTTAGTTTAGTTAAAGTTCGGGTTTTCGTGGATGGGATCAAAGTAGGATGAATTAAAGTGAATTTAAATTCAAGTTAATTGAATACTTTACTCAACCGATCAACCGATCACCAGTACCCAGCTTTTTTGGTCTTTCAATATTCAGAAATAAGATTCAAACCGCACCTAGTTCAAAAAATTATGTTAAAAATGTTCAATTTAAAATTTTCAGAAGCTTAGAATTGTTCATCTCATCCACAATTGAAATACTACTAGCTCCTCAAATTGCATTGTAAGCAACGCTCATAACAAACTTGTTTGTGAGCATATGCAGATTTGTTCTGCGTGGTTTTTTTGTGCAAGTAGGTACGAGGTTTTTAAAAAAGGTGAATAGAACAGGGCCGACTTCTGGTTTCCATTTTCAGACGTTGGAAACATAGTTTCGAACTGGCGTAAAATCTAGGGCTTTGTATCAAGTTCGAAGGACAGATCATTCATTCAGTTTGTGCAATCGTCACTGCACTAAAAATTTTCATGTGTGTTTTCAAGTTCTTCACGTTAGAATCTTAGCTTAATTGAAATTAATTTATTGAATATTGTTAAATTGAAAAATATGAGGAGGCCGGAGACTGAATCAGATATTTTACGATACGTTCAGTTTCCGGCTACGGTGGCCGAATATTTAAACTTCACCGGAAATGTTGTTTTGGTAATATTTCCTACGAAATGACGTCAGATTATAACGGAGGATTATTAGAAAATACAGTATAGCTCAAAAATATTCAGTATTTGACCCCATGCAAATCATGAGAATCTATCATGGCCGAAAATTGACGTGGAAAATCTTAGTAATCGGCCTCATCTAAGGTTTTTCTATAGGTGTTAAAAAATAATAAGTTGAAAAATATGGGATTTGATCGCTGTCCGGTCTGGTACCACTTAAAATGTACAGAATTTGTCGGTAAAGTTTGTGGAAAAATTGCACACCTGCCTTTCGTGTGCTAAGAGAATATAGGTTTAATTTGTATTGAAATAATGTTTGTCCTGTTTTTTCAACTAAGTACATACACTCGGCAGAAAAAGTCTGCGTACACACTCAACACATCAAACATATCTATAAAAAACATCGTTTCTAACATATTATTCCGAAAATATTTTTTTTCCCTATTTTTCATTACTTCACTATCAACATAAAACAAAACAAAAATGAGAATTACTGCACTCTTAAACAACGATAAAATTCGGAAACCAAAAATAGTCTGAAATTCCAGGAATAAAAAGTCTTCGTACAAAGCGTATAAAGAGAAGTCAAAGTCACTGAGTTGCAGTTAAATCAATAATAACAATAAAGTTTGTGTAGAAAAGTTGATTTACGTGTTTTTATCTAAGGTTTGCGTTAAAAATAATTTCTAAAAAACTTTAAGTAAGAGATGTCTAGTAAAGGAAAGGAAATTGACTTTGGGGAAAGGGAAATTATCGTGGATTTGTGGAAAAAAGGTACGTCATATCGTGAAATACATAGGTGCAATAGTCAGCAGAAGTCATTCAACTGTCCAACGAGTCGTAAAAAACTTCAAAAACACAGGAGTTTTGGTTTCAAAACCCAGATCTGGCCGTCCTCCAAAGTTGAGCCCTCATGAAACTCGAAGTTTACTCCGAATGATAAAGGCTAATCCTAGATTAACTGCAGCTGATATGGCAAAGGACATCAAAGCAAAGTACCGCAAGTCTATTTCTGATGATGGTGTTCGTAAAATTCTTAGGAAATATGGGTATCACGGACGCGTTGCCCGTAGAAAGCCATTTATAACAACAGTCAACAGACTCAAGCGGCTGGCGTTTGCTAAGGAACACATAAATAAGCCCAAAGAATTTTGGAAACAAGTTATTTTCTCAGATGAAAGTAAATTTTGTATTTTTGGAATCAAAGGTCGGAAGATTGTATGGAGAAAAACTGGCGCGGCCTTCGACGTAAAAAATCTCTGTCCAACAGTAAAGCACGGTGGTGGCGGTGTTATGATATGGGGGTGTATGGCTAGTGGAGGAGTAGGAAAAATGGAGTTTATTGAAAGAATAAAATATGAATAAAATAGACTACCTTAATATTCTCAAGCGCAATTTGAAGAAAAGTGCAGAGCATTTGGGCTTAAGCGACAACTTTTACTTCCAACACGACAACGACCCTAAGCACACTGCGGAGGTAGTAAGACTCTGGTTGCTGTATAATGCCCAAAATCAGCTTCGTACACCACCCCAATCTCCTGACCTTAATCCAATAGAGCATTTGTGGCATCACTTGGAACAAAGGACTCGAGCGTACACAATAACGTCGAAGGTAATGCTCAAGGAAGTCCTGATCCAGGAGTGGAATTCAATAACCCCAGAGTTGACTAAGAAGCTGGTAGATTCCATGCAAAAACGGTTGTGGGAAGTAATAACGAGACGAGGATATCCCACAAGCTATTAACGAGGAAAAACAATTGTTTTATTTTCAAAAGAAATATTTGTACGCAGACTTTTTATTGCTACAATTCAGGATTTGTCTTCGTTTTTTAATTTTAATATTTTTATGGAGTACAATAATCATCATTTTTGTTTTGTTTTATGTTTGTAATAAAGCCATAAAAATAAAGAAAAAAAACTATTATGAAATAAATTACTTAAAACGATGTTTTTTATAGATATGTTGGATGTGTTGAGTGTGTACGCAGACTTTTTCTGCCAAGTGTATATTATTATTTTAATTTGACTTTTTGGTTATTTCATCCTACTTACAAAATTTAGTATGTAATATTGAGTTATGCTAGCATAAGCAAAATACTCAAAGCACTGGAACTGTTTGTGGTTTTTTACTAATGTTCGAAGAACATTAGTATTAAAATCGATTCGGCCAAAAATTCATATTTCCATGTATATATATATATATATATATATATATATATATATATATATATATATATATATATATATATATATATATATATATATATATATATATATATATATATATATATATATATATATATATATATATATATATATATATATATATATATATATATATATATATATATATATATATATATATATATATATATATACAGTGGCTCACAACTTATTTGATACAGTGCTTCTTTAAAAAATTAAGTTGCAATAACTCAAAACATAATAACAATATCAAAAAAATATGAACACCATTTTGAAGGCAATTGTTTGTTGTTTATTAAACAAGTTTATATTTGTTACAAAGTTGCTGTTTTACATCTTAAAAAACAAAAAAACTAAAAGTAATAACAAATTTCATGTCACAGCTTATTTGATACAGTTTGATTAAACATTAAAATTGTTGTGAATTATGAGGTTTCCAGCTGATTTCAATACTTTGTATGATAGCCCTTAGACTTAAGCAGAGCCTGGAGCCTATTCGGCATTGAATCAACGAGTTTTTTTGTGATGTCAGGAGTAATTTTTTGCCATACCTCTAGCAGTGCTTTCATCAGGTCTTGTTTATTAGAAATCTTGTGTTTTCTAATGTTGTTATCCAACAAAGTCCACAGATTCTCAATGACGTTCATATCTGGTGACTGTGCCGGCGGAGACATCAAATGAGGGCAATTCCAAATTGGCCAAGACTGCACAATTCCCGAATTGTGGTTTGGATCGTTGTCTTGGTACAACCGAAATTGGTCGCGAACACCCAGTTTTTTAGCACTTTGCAGCAAATTGTTTTTGGGTACATCAAGGTACTTTGTTTGGTTCATTGTTTCCTCAATACACTTTAAATTTCTGACTCCGGCTGCGGACATGCAGGCCCAAACTATCACATTACCACCACCATGCTTCACAGTAGCTTTGTGGTTCTCCTTGTTTAGCTCAGTGTTTGCCTTCCGCCAGACATATGACATTCCGTTGGAGCCAAAAATGTTAAACTTGGACTCGTCTGCAAAAATAACCGTATTCCAGAACGCGGATGGCTTTCCCACATGCTCTTTGGCAAAGGCAAATCGGCTTATTGTATTTTTTTTGGAAATGAAAGGCTTCCTACGAGCTACTCGGACCCTGAAATCATGGTCGCGAAGCACTCATCGGACGGATTCAGCACTACATGACTTCCTTAATTCACGATGAACCTCACTAACCAATTTTGGAGCGGAAATCTTTGTGTTTGCTTTCACTTTCCTTACAATGTATCGTTCGTCGGATACGGTGAAAATATTGTTTGGCGCATTTCTCCTCTTATTTTCTACCCGATTTTCGTGTACGAAGGGCTCAATTATGTGCTGCACTGTAGAGACACTCAAACTCACACTTTCAGCAATTTTTCGAACACTTTGTCCTTTTTTAAAGTGGTTTAATACCAACTCGCGCTGTTCAATTGTGGTGCCATGACCCATTTTACAATTTTGGCTCATTTTGGCACTTCAGCTTACAAGATCTTGCTAAAAATTACCTAAGCCAATGTCTAACACAGTCGAAAATTCAAGAAACAAAAACAAGACAGATTAACGGTGCGACAAATAGAAGTTTATTCGCATTGAAGTGTCTGTATCAAATAAGCTGTGAGCTGCAATTTTTCTGCGCCAGTGGTATTTCTCTTTTACCGGACGCCGAAGAATATTGCTGGAACCTTTTTTGTTTGCATTGTATTCGCTTAACATGCATCAAGTCAAATACGTTTAAATTTTTTGGATAGGGTTCTTAATTTCAAAGTTACAGTGATTTGCATTTTTAAATAGTCACTGTATCAAATAAGCTGTGAGCCACTGTATATATACATATATATATATATATATATATATATATATATATATATATATATATATATATATATATATATATATATATATATATATATATATATATATATATATATATATATATATATATATATATATATATATTATCAAAAAAATTCAGTGACTATTTCTCGGGAACGCGCCACTCGATTGAGCTGAAACTTTAAGGATACATTGGTGTATATGCAGAATAGGTCCAGATCTCACCAAATGTCAATTATCTTTAACCCTTTGGCGCCGGCGGCCATTTTAGTGATATTTTTAATATACTTATTATTCCGTGCACAAATAATTTTTGCAAAAATTAAGGTAGCGGAATGTATTTCGAACGTGTTTTAAATGTGAATCCGATAGTGTTTTGGAATTTTTAACCCCATGTGTGCGCTAGCTGCCTAAAAAGAGAACGGGAAAATTAAAAAAAATTTAAATTGCAATAACTTTTGACAGAGCTATTCAATCATGATGAAACTTTCAGAACGTATTGGTATTGTTTAGTTGTAAATTTGTGTTGGCAATCCTGTAGCTAGGGCAGGCGCTGAAAGTGAAAACCTTCAAATCATCGACTCTCCTAAAAAAATGTCGTTTCTTGGAAAAAAAGCCACTCATATATAAATCTTATGCTTTGTCTACACAGCCAAAGTGAAAAATTTGAAATTTTACAACGGGTACGCCTATTAACCCTCTCCCAATTAACCTATATTTTTAGCATCAAAAACTTCTGTTCACGGAAACTCACGATCTGATAATCAGAATTAGCTGAAATTTAGAAAATGTATTGGTCTTAAGTAGGACCAGGTCTGATAGGAGTGATTTTGAAATGCGGGCAATTTTGTGCCAGTGATTTTGAAAAATCACTAAGAAAAATAACTGCTTTTGGCCCTATAAATTCTGATTCAGTCATTCGATTCATACAGCAGCTGAACCTTACTTTAAACCACGTTTCGTAGAAATTTGGTTGGAAAATTCGGTTGGAGCTGCCAGCTATGGTAATTTTGATGTTTTAAATTTGAAAAATTCCTGAGGAAAATAAAGCTCTTTGCGCTTTAGCTTCCAATACAGTCATTGAATCATAACGAAATTCATATGGCAAATAAAACTTATTGTAGGTAATATTCAGTAGAAATTTAATTTCAAAACAATGATAGGGTTGCCAGCTATGTTCGTTTTTGTACTTTTTTGGCATACCTTTAGTAAGCGATTTTATCATAGAATTTTCAAATCGTGATGATCTTATAGTGAAAATAAACACCAAATATTAAGATCTAGAAAATTTGAAAACTTTTGCGAATTGTCACCCTAAATTTCTTTCCATCTCTATAACTTCCAATGCAGTCATCGGATCAATACAAAATTCGCAGAGCAGGTTGATTTCAACGTAAGGCAGATGCGACATATTTTTTGCTTCAGTGCTAGCAAAGGGCTGTCAGCACTAGGCCTTTTTGTTATTTTCGTTCCAATAAATGCTTGCATTAAGTATTTTCATCGCAAACAATGGCAATGAAAATAAGTAAACAATGTTTAAATTTTATAAGATCTGCAAATTTTTCGGATGACAACCCCAAACACCTTTCAACCGCTGTAAATTTCGATGAAGTCACCGAAATTAAAATAAGCTAAGATTCTATTATTACTTAGGGTGTATTAGTTTTAAGTAGGAAGTGGTAGAATACACACTCAAAATCTATACAAATCCTCTACTGTTCTTCGAACATTAGTGTTTCTAGCGGTTCTGATGCGCTAGGGTTTTTTCCGTTTTTGTTACATTTTCGACTAGCTATATGAAAGTATTTCCAACTATGTAAACTAATTCTTTACGAAGTTCGCTGGTGTCAAAATCCAGCTTTATCGAAAGCTCCATTGGTTTTATGTCAAACTGGAAGTGGTAACCTTTTTTTTGACGAAGGTGGTCGAAACCAAAGCCGATGTTTAGTCTCCAGGGTTGTTTGGCCTCTAAATTTTATATTTTTTTTCACTTTTATCTTATTATTTTATTATTTTTCAATTTATTTTGAAAGTAAATAATTTTAATTTCGAGTGCCAAACATGTTATGACCATTAAACTCGTGCAAACATGTTTGAAATGCAGCAAATGACTTTTGATATGTGGTTAGAAGCGATTCAAAGTTTCAGATTCGATCGATACTTTGCAGTATATTTGAAGTATCAGCCGCAGTATTTTTCAAGTGTTATATAGATACCTATTGTAAACCTCTAAAAATATCCACTTCTACTGATAATGAGAAGTGAACAGTTCAATTCATTGTCAACCCACTCGTCTTTGTAAGACGACTAACTAAAACTTATACTATTGTTAACTCTAACGCCAGCCACCATAATACTGCAAGTCATATTGCATTTTTCTAAAAACTACAACCATCGCAAAAATGACCCACAAAACTCAGTCGATAACCATGAACTTAGTTTTACAACTCAATTTGAGCTTATTATATTCATAAGTTCGTAATTAATCATTTATAAAGAGCATAATACTGAAACGACAGATATTATTTCTCTCTCTAATACACAGCTTCAACAAAATTGATAAAATGTCATCGAATCCGTATTACATAAAAAATGATATTGCCACAAAAAGTCGTTGGCATTAGGCGATTCCACCTGCTATCACGATGAGAATTCTAGCCACGAGCAAGCGAAGGTTACTCGAATCATCTCACCCGATTACCCCAATACAACACTTTGTCGCGCATTGCTATTAACCACAAAAGTAATATACACATATGTATGTATAGCAACTAGATACAATACCGTGTGCTTTATCTTTTGCTAGAGCTCGAAAAACGTTTGTGTATTCGATAATTACTGGCCCATGAACGCAGGGGTGAATCATGAAACAAACGAGGGGCTCCGAGACTTATTTCCGGTTCAGGAACGTTTTTCGAATAGACTGAAAATATTAAGAGGAGCGCAACGGATGAACAGCAGTACTGCTAGGAATGTTAGATGAATGCACGTCAAAGGAGTATGTGACTAGCTTAAGGAATTTAATGCCTCCCATCAGCTGGGCCAGAAATAAAACGTTTGGTGCAGTTCCCGTGTCGGCAACGTGACTATAAAAATGATAATAATCGTTAAACTTCGGTCTAAAGTTCCCTTGGTGTGAATATATGTCTGTATTCGGAGTTCAGAGAGGAATATCTCACAGATGACGTGTTTGCTGCAGTCGCTAAGAAGCAGTTGGGAGTTTTTGCTGGATTTTTGTTTTATAATTCTCATGAAGGCTTTGTCCACATATGACAAGTAAAAATATGTATAGGCACGAATAGCTTATTATCTTATCGCGTCATATTACTCTTTTATAGACTCGACACTTGAATGTGTTTTCATACAATAATACAGGTAAGATATCTTCTTAGAGTTTTCCGTAGAAAAATGAATGGAATTATTCAGAACCATTGTACCTACTCTTCATTGTTGGACTTTGGTGTTTATTTGAAAAAATATTTGATTTTGGGTGACGGGTAGCTAGCTCTAGTTCAACAATGCATGAAATTGAAACGTTGGTTAGTATTTTCGTCGAATTCTTGCTTAAATGATTTAAATAGTGGTTTACGAAAAAATACCATTTTACCATATTTCAAAAATCTCCAGTACAGTATTTGCTATTGGATTCAGCAAAAAGCGTGGAATATATTAGCTTCAAAGCTCTTGATGTTTGGTCTCCAATTCCCAATACATTAAAGGTGCTGGTGAAGATTGTTTTCATATTAAAATTTCCGAGCTAAATTTTAGCCAGAAAGGAATTTCACGTAAAATTCTGTATGAACATTTCACGTGAAACGGATCTCAGTACTATTTGTCTAAGCCAATGTTTTCTAACGCGAATGAGCTTAGTCATCCACGCATTCGTTGACCTCGTAGCCCTGCGCTTCCTACTTAAGCTCAACCGTAAGATCTCGTGCTTAAATTTCTATGACTTTTTCTTCCTACTTAGTAAACCCGAGCCTTAGAAGCTCAGCAAAAGTTTCCCTGAACTCTTAGTCGCATTCGAGAGGAAAATATAATGGAAAAACATTAGCCATGTACATATGTGAAGAAGGATGATTCCGGAGACGCTACAACCATGAGTTGTACTCGATATACCTAGAAGCTGGTATTTTAAAAGAAATAAAGCTCAGTAAAATCCGGTGAGCTGGATACGTAGGTCGTATAAGCGAAGAGAAACCTGCGCGCAAAACCTTTTTGCGGCAAATTTTCCGGCGACGACGGCGGATTGGGTTCAGAACGCCCCTAGCACTGCTATCTCCAGGGTCTATTGTGCCTCCTCTGCGTTAAGTCCTGTGGGATGTCCAGGCTGTTTATGAACCTAGATATGTTTATTGACGGGTCATTTGCTGTGTCGCTGGTGGAGGGAAGAGTAAAGCCAAGGGGCTCTAAGTTTCGTCTCGCTAGTGCTGGAAAGTTACGAGCCGTTGTACACACTATGCCGTTTCTCCGCAGTATCTGCAGCAGTCGTCCCGCTCCTTGTTTATGAGATTAAACATACTTTTTGCAATGGAGGTGGCCTGCCAATTCTCCACATAGGGCTCTTATGCCACTTTTGCTCTTTTGTTATCGAAGCCAAGCTATTTTTTGTGTGTTTCAAACCCTCAAAATTAAGCTACTGGCTTTCGATCTTTTTCTTGCTCCATGTTTTAATTTCCATGTCCGTGTCTGCCCTTGTAGAGTCCTAGCACGGAGAAGAATATTCTTGCTCCTTCTTTGGCTTTGGTATCAGCTCCCTTGTTTCCTTATGGCAGGCTGTTTTGTGCCCCTATTTCATTTAGCGCCTCTCTCACCTCTAAGAGCATAGCTAAATTTATGCTATGAGAACCGCTTGGCTATCCAATGGGATATTAATTCTGTGTGGCAGATAGATCGGAGCCTCCTTTGGAAAATTAAAATAGATTTTCCGCTTGGGACCTACGATATCTGCTTCTACTCCAC
Organism: Nemotelus pantherinus; assembly: GCA_963978885.1. Classification (NCBI taxonomy): domain Eukaryota; kingdom Metazoa; phylum Arthropoda; class Insecta; order Diptera; family Stratiomyidae; genus Nemotelus; species Nemotelus pantherinus. Next base: position 38,985,819 of record OZ022265.1, on the reverse strand, counting down.
AGCCCATCTTTGAGCCATCCACCACATTTGCGCTCCATTGCAACGATAGTAGTGAGCCAGCCTCCCATATGTTTTTTGGTGGAATTGTGGTCTTTTATTTGATCGCTGAAGTTCAACATTTCCATTATGGGCCTCATGTTTTCCAGTATAATAAGGAGGCCCCTTAGATCTCCTGGTTTCCTTCTCTTTTCTATACACTTGAATCTTGAACTGTAGCGGTTCAAGTTTTAAAAGAGGGTCCATACATGCTTGTTGAGGTGGAGTCCATTGCTCCCGTAATCAGCAGGCAGGCCCATCTTTAAGGCTTCTTGAGCCTGTTAACAGCAGTTTTCATGGGTGATTTTTTTCCCACAGCACAGCTTCTCTGTAAATGATAATAGGTCTCACCATGTGTTCGTATGCTCAGAGTATCAGCCTTGAAGGTAGTTCCAAGTTGCGTCCAAGCATTTTTTTTTGTCGCTCAGAGTGCCTTAGTGTCCTTCAGTGTCGTTTTGTTTGGTTGATTGTTCCAGGTGAGCTTCCTACCTAGGTGTATTCTCAGATATTTTACCTCTTGGTGCAGACACACGACTATGCCCCTATTATTAAGACTCCTTTTTAGATTTTTTTCTTTCTGATGAATGGTAATATGCTACTTTTCTGAGGATTAATGGATAAACGTTCTTCCTCGCACCATTAGATCGTTTCATTTAAGGCTGTTTGCATTCTGGATCTCAATGAATCCATGTGTGAGCCTCTTATTATTACCATGATGACGTCAGCGTAGGCGAGAGCGATTGGGCCATTATCATTAGGTAATCAACTAGAAGGGGCCACAGCAAGACCACACTAGGACGCTCAGAGCATAATATTATATAATTGGATGACATCGGTTTGCAATCGGGACTGGGGGAAAAACATATTCAGTAAAACCAGTGCCAGAGACCCTGGCTGTAGTGCCGGTGATCACAATTATCAAATTTAAGTTTTGAGCCAAAAAGTATAACCGTAAGAAATGATTTGTATACATTAGACGAGACAATTTGTATGCATAAAATTTTTAATCGCATTTAGATGTATGTATTCATAGTAAAAGGGTTCACTGGATACCAGTGACTCAGAACACCCAAATCATTTAACTAGACATAATCATCGATTGATTCAATTATTCTGAACACCTTGAAATTTTCAGTAAACAAAGCAGGGCAGTTTTACTTGGTCATACAGGAAGAAGTTCACTGATAAATACTAGAAATAATAATAGAGGCAACATCAAACCCTAAAAAACCTCCAGAAAGAGGGCCAAATGGAGAAGAGGTTGAGGAATTCACTGTTTCAGCCCAAGTATAACTATATGATGGTAAACCGCTCAGAAGTATGCCAAATGCCCTATAATCATCGTCTGTGCATACCAAATCCAATTATTTCCGTTAATCTTAAGTAAAAGCAACCAAGTTAGTGATGCCTATGAAATTAAAGGTAGGAGATCTACCTGAAGATAGTGCAAGTCAGGTGAGACGTAAGGTATGGGATCCATTTGAACAGTATGTCCGATATCCGACTCATTTTTGCTATCAGGCAGGAATAATTTATCTACGAATTGTACATTTCAACTCTTCTGTGCAGAAATTTATAATACTTTATATGTGTAAACTAGAGGTCAATATCCTGTGTTTATCGAGGTTTCAAACCTCTTTCAAGTTTTGACAAGATTCCAGGTTTTATAAAGTTTATTATTATCGCATTTACAGCTATTTTTACTCGGGAAGAACATGTCCTGGATGTGGCATTGAATATTTCAGTCAGCATTCTAAATCTTTAACATTGCAACTACTTGAGCATAAAGCTAAAAATAAGGTCGAAGAGTGTTGTCTTTTGTGAGTAAGATTGATTGCTACAAGAATGAACTGCAATCAAATTTTTAGTCAAGAAAGTATCCTAGTGTGAATTCAATTAACTCCTGCATAATATTGAATTTGTTTGTATTTTCGAAAAATGTTTCGATAATTTATGCGGAAACCTGACTTGAGCTGTTTGAAGCGGTCAAACTACACCAAGCTGTGAATGTTGGCTTGGCCAGCTAATCTTTGACTGACCTGACTTAACCACCAAATTAGACACCTAGAAATAGATGATTTGGTTACGCTTGGGTTAGACTAGGTAATAAATATTCATAAGCCGTTTATTTAGTTGTAAGGGTGCACATTCTGATTGATTGATTTCCAGACCTCACAGCCTCTGCGGTTGATTGCATTGACTGCATTGAGAATCATCAATGCAGTTGCTGCATTTGTTCGAGAGAGAACTTTTTTTACTTTCGTCTCGAGGATTTGGATTGTGGATTCCGCTATAGTAGCACAAAAATTTGATAGAGTATATTAGTATTTGGTATAACTAAATTCCTGAGAGTTTGTTCCCTGAACCAATTCTTGACATTTGTTAAGCTCTTCAATTGAACTGCAAAAATTAAGAGTTCGATTTTCCAAAAAAATATGTTTTTACTGCATTAGTACTGCGAGTGCAAATTCTTTTGTGGAAGCTATTTATAGGTTGCTAAACGTCCATAACCTGATAAAATTAAGCTTAATAATCATCCTCGTTTCTTAAACATTCGTAATCGTACAATTCAATGAGAAGCTTGCGTAGTCGAGTGGGTATGACACTAGCTGCTAGTGCTGCTGCTAGCTACTTCGTGCTGCTACTTCGAATTTAGCGAGGAAAAATCATCCTTGACTAACAAGGGGGAGCTTTGACTTTTCCTAGCTGTAAATGCTTGAGTCAAATCCGAGATAAAAAGCATTGATAGTCAATGCAGTCGCTATCAATTTCTTATATATGTATAATGGCTCAAGGAACTGAGGAAACAAAAGAAGGATATAAGACGTTTCCTGCTTTATTATTTTCTGTCTTTAAAACTTCAATATATTCTGAGATAAAACCATACCTCCATGTAAACTTAATAAAATTACAAGAATACTTACATATCAAGCTATAAATGTACCGCTGCAATGAATGCACGACTACCAAGCAGCGGTGTTCTATGTGTATCTCCAGTTGTTCTATCCATTTACCAACGGCTCTGTCTGATCTTGCAGAGTTCATACCGCTGACTGAACTTGAAAACCAACCGTCAGCTAACGTACCGTTTCATGATCCATTATCGTATGGTTTAACTGGTATTTTCCTACGAGCGATGTGCACACAATCTGTAGTTTGCTGAACTGAAAAACGCTATTGTCAAGCATCCATTTTTGTACATACATTTGCACATACCTACTATCTTATTTACTTATTGTGAATCACTCATATGGCTAGGCAGACGTCTACGAAAAACACTAGAATAATCGTCATAAGTGATGAAATTAGATAAATGGATGTTGCACATCTGAAACTATATTTTTTATTTTGGTTATATCAATAATTTCCGGCGATACATACATACATACGTATGTAGGTACAAGTCTTGAAAAAGTCTCTTTATTATAAAATTTATACTGTTTTCGGTTGAAATATGATGAAAAGTGCCAAACAATAGAATGGTGAGTAATAGTATCACTGTATCTGTTGGATGCGCCAGATATAATTCGCTGAAGATGGTTAAAAGTAGGTTCGTTGCACTTGAAACGAGAAGGTAGTAAATGGTAGTGTTTTGCACAACTGTTTTATAGGTATCAGATAATCTGGTAAATTTGAAAATTAGTTTTTTGTGTATATACAGGCTATATATTTGAGTATAGCTTTTATATGCACAAAAAGTTAATTTCTGTTAAATGCTGTATTGTTTAATTTCTAATAACGCTTCAAACTAAATGACGAAGCCAACAAGAGCTCTAAGTATACTTTAACAATGCACACAATAAGCTCTCATTACTAAGAATCTGAAAAAAAAACGCTTCATTCATGAAGTTATCTTCTCTCTTTCGGTTACATCCACTTAATCCGCTTTACATGCCATCGTTTCGAATATCTTTGTTCGGCTCGCGGCCTAGTTCTTATAACTGCAAGCGTAAAGACGAGATACCGTATCGAACGTTATAAATAAAATTACATTGATTAGGTCGAGTAACTACCTACATATGTTTGCCTCGTCAGGTTTACAGTAAGTAGCATAAGTTCAATTGCAAACATTCATCACGGTGCTCATACGAAAAATCGACAATCTTTTGGCTTTGCCAACGGAGTGTTTGATAGGCAAATGTGGTTTTAGCAGAAATTGGATACAGGGAACTTTAAGAAAAAATCTAAATACCGTTTCAATACAACGCGCTGTGGCTTGATCCTATAAATCAATTGAAGGTGTTAGAGTTGCTATATGCAGATTTGTTTGGGAATGATGGATCGCGGGGTTTTTCCGGGAAATCAGACATGTTTACTAGTTTAGCTGCAATTACCGAATAGTATCTTTTTTAACATATTTGGTGTGAGCTGCCTAATGTATGTAATGTATCGGTTCGTTAGCGATATTTCAAAGCACGCTTAGTATTGCGATGAATTGAAAACTAGTAAAAGTATATAACAACACAGCTGAGAGCTATTATATTACAAAATACGACATCCATCACTTATGAAATGATCGTCATTAGTTTGCTGATTTTTCGCGATATTTAAAAGTTTTCACGCTAGAAACCCACAGCAAACCACCAAAGATTTTATTATTTTATTTTATTTTCAAAATAATACGGACTAGTAGCATTTACATTAAAAACGATTAAAAACTTACAAACAAATCAGTTAAAGCGGACTATTTTTAGCTAAGCGCTTTTTCAAAGACGGTAAGCATAAATTAAAGTCAAATTGATGGTAATCACTGTTAAAATTTCTTTTAATGCACGAAACGGGCTCATTGAAGGCGTAGTTGGTCCGATAAGATAGAACAGATAAAATTTTGACGTGTCTTCTCTTGGTATTGAGGCCAAATGAACCTAAAAGGTGTTCAGACGCAATATTACCCGAGAGGAGCTTAGCAGCAAAGATCGTTTTGAAATTTTCACGTCTGTTATTAAGTGTATTCATGGCCAGTAGCTTAAGTCGATCAATGTAAGGACCAAGCAAACAAAACTGTAGAATTTTTTTCTGAATGGACTCGATACGGTCCACATACACCTGCTGATAAGGCGCCCAAACTATTTACAAAACAAAGCACAAAAAAGAATCTTAGTAAGATGTATGTTATGAAACTCTTTGGATCGGCTCCTCACAAATCCCAAGGTAGATGAAGCTTTTAATAATATGGCGTTAATATGATCGTCAAAAGTAAAAGCATTATTTAAAAGTACTCCTAAATCGAGTAATTTGTCAGAATACCTTAAGGGGTTAGTCCACTGTTAAACTGCTCCAAATGAACTTTTTTTTTTAAACAGCTACCAAAAAAAAACTATTCAAGATATCGATTTGAAATTTTACACACATCTTTATTAAAGTTTAAAGTTAACGTTTTTATTGGAAAAAATTATTAGAAAGCCAAATGGCGACCGCCCCAATGGATCGCCGCAGCACCGCCGAAAAAAAAGCAAATTGCGCCTCGTAAATTCCTGGACAAAATAAGCGTCTGTGAACAAATTACCAAAAGTATTTAATTAGTTTTGAGTATAAAGGACTGCACGGGCCTAAATTTAGAACAAAAAAAATTTTTTTTACGATTTGGGAAACATTTTTTTGAATGAAAAAACACGAAAAACTGGATAACCAATGTTCAAAAGTATACCAAATTTTTTTAAATCGCTTTGGGGCTCTAAATTTAGGCCCGTGCAGTCCTTTATACTCAAAACTAATGAAGTATTTTTAGTAGTTTGTTCACATATGCTTATTTTGTCCAGGAATCTACGAGGCGCAATTTCCTTTTTTTTTTCGGCGGTGCTGCAGCGATCCATTGGGGCGGTCGCCATTTTGTTTTCTAATAATTTTTTTCAATGAAAATGTTAATTTTGAACTTCAATAAAGATGTATGTAACATTTCAAATCGATATCTTGAATAGTTTTGTTTTTTGGTAGCTGTTTAAAAAAAAAGTTCATTTAGAGCAGTTTAACAGTGGACTAACTAACCCCTTATTCGAAGAGTATTCAATGCTCAACGGATTAATTTAACGCGTGTGCGAAACAATAGCATACTTGTCAATATTAATGACTAATTTGTTAGTGTCACACCAAGTCATGGCGTTATTTAGGTCAGCTTGAAGTTCCAAGCAGGCGTGAATATTAGATACCTTTTTCAAAATTTTGGCGTCATCTGCATATAGTAAAATTGTCGAATGTTTCAGCACAGATCATTTATATATAAAAGAAAAAGTAGAGGTCCTAAGTGACTACCTTGAGGAACACCAGATATGACATCAATTTCTGATGAAAGGGCGCCACGGAAGGATGCGCATTAGGTTCGGCATTCTAAATAAGATGCTATGCCGGAAATAAATAGCTAAGGAAACTTAAACAAGGACAGTTTACACAATAAAATGGAATGATCCAGCTTCGTGAAGTCAGTGTAAATACAGTCTACCTGAAATCCTGCCTCAATTGATGGAATAACAATATTGGAAAACTCAAGCAGGTTGGTAGTTATGGATTTGCCTTTCATGAAACCATGTTAGAAATGAGATAATATAGATAATATGTATGAAACGCCACAACATTACTAATTATCGCTTCGAATAGTTTAGCTACATATGGAAATTTTGCGATGGGACGATAGTTGCCTACAACATTTCTATCGTCTTTTTTATGAACGTGCATTCTAGTAGATTCTATAATATCTTCTAACTGTTGCATTTTTTCTTCATAATTTCCAACAGCACACGACGCAAACAGATTAAATCGGTACTCAAAATGCATTTTGAACTCGAGTGAAACCAAATTGAAATCAATAATCGATTTCTACCAATAAACCTGGAATATTATCAAGTCTAGTGTTCAGTGCTTAAAGAAAATAGAAAAAATAGGAAATTTACATGCTTGGGACATTTATTGTTCTTTATTTAGAATGTGTTACCTAAAATATCGTTATGCTCATTACTAGGGTTTCTCACTGCACTTTAGACATTATTGTTTTCCTGTTCGTTACTAAGCAAATGGTACTTTGTGTTCAAGTACAATCGATGAAAATCGAATATCACATACGTTAAAGTACTTCTATGTACCCTCTTTGTACCCTCTTTGTACGTACTTCCGTACACATCACATTTATTCCATTCCGCATCATAATAGAAACCCTTATGTTTGAAGAAATTCACTAGCAAAACACATTAGTCGGCGAAGTTTTTTTTTGCTAGCTATGCGATATAAAGACAAGAATAGTAAAAAGATAACTTGCGAACACGACGAAACGTAAGTGTATGATAAAACTAGAATAGTCCAATTAAAGTGAAAACATTGAAAACTCATTTGAAATCGAGCATTTTGAAATTGTCTTTTCAATTAGACGTTCGATCAGAGTGATAGAATCTACTGCGATTTTACTTTCTTTTTGATTTCATGTGAGCATTGGCCAGCTAGTTTCGCTTCTTTAAATTTCTGTATCGGCACTATTACGGTGATTGCTATTTACCGACATTCACGTTTGCGCCACTTGAAAATGAGAAGTGGCTTGTAATTTGAAATTCAATTAACGGTAAAAATATTTTCTAGCGTGCTATTTAATTGATCAGAAGATGTGCTGCTGTCGATTCTCTAGATATAAATTTCTGATAAATTTTACCAGCAGAAGATACATATGTAATCAATTCTTCATGCATGTCAATGGCCGGTGAATCGACATGTTTCAATCAACTGGCAGACATATTTACTGGTATTTTGATAACTAGAGTTTTGGATGGTGAGTGGTCTTTGTAATGTAAGCGAAATTGAGTACAATGAATTGTAAGTATTCTAGTACTATGTATAATACATAGCTAGTAATGGAGAACAATAAAAACAAGATAAATCAAAACGTAAGGGCAATATTTGATTTTAGATAGACTTTTTAGTTATAAAAAATGATTTAAATGTCGGCTATTCTTGTACTAAAATTGGTTTAGGATGACCTGTGCTTTCTGTAAAAAGATACTTCTTTGTCACATAAATCAAATACATATACATTCTGCCTTATTATGTACCGGCAAATCAAAGCATTGAAATACACTCGTGATTTTTTTAAGAGCATCTATGAAAGATAATAGCAATAAGTTTGGTAAACTTTTTTTATAGATCTTAGCTTAAGGGGAGGTTCTTTCGGATTTTTTCATACAAATTTGATTTTTTTTTTGTTTTACAAAAAATGAAAGCTACATACGTGTAGAATATGTGTACAAAAAGATATTCCGATCTGGAACATATTTATCGCATTAGAGCGTCTCAAACGCATCTACCTCAAGCGCGCTAGGGAACGCTCAGGTATAGCTCATTCACCGCGTGGTCTCAGATGGCTTTCTATGCACCGGAACTAATTACGATCTGTACTATTGCATACTTGTTCGTGTTGGAATACACTTCAGGTGGCAGCTTATGTGAAAAATAACCGATGCGTCAGAAAATTTCATATCCTTAACGACGAATATCGCCCGCCTCGCGCAACGTCTGCCGAAGCAGGCTACCAGGAGCGGTTTGAAATCGAGGAAGGATTCCTATACGGCACAGGAATAGCTGACTTAGATCCTAATGTGAGTATAATGGAGCAAATTGACGATCGACGACCACGAAAATCTTTACATAGATATTTTGGTCCAAATTGGGAGATGGAAATTTTTTTGATCCACCGTATTGGATCCACCATCTTGTATTTTGTTAATGCGACTTTAGATTCGTATTCAGCGACCCCAAAGCCATATTACCATTGGTACTGGTTGTGATAACTGAACAAACAAGAAAGTTATCCCAAGGCAAACATTCTACAAAAACTTTAAACGCGCTTTTCTCGAAACGATATTTTTCATCATAACTCCAAACACAGGTGTCGATCTATTGATTCGATTCACTTCATTCCAAGTCTGCCCAAAAGAATATACTGTTTTATATGTCTTATACATAAAATGAGCATGAAAAATTTCAATTTATAATTACTAAGCAAGGTCAAAGTGAAAAAAAAACGGGTTAAAAGTTGCACATTTTTTTAAATGTCCATAATTTGATTTATTTTTTGTTCCAATTCATTCTCATTAGGTATAAGACATGTAGATTTGCATAAATTTTAATGACTTTAAACTAGGACTGGTATTAGTTGACTACGAGAGGCTGCAGACTTGAAGTTGCCGGACGATGTCCCGCGTGCAGAGGCAGACGAGAGCCGCCATTTTGGAACCAACACATTGAATTTGATCGTAATAAAAATTTGAACGATTTTAAAATGATCAACATATAAAATAATCAAAACCAGAACTTCGTATGTTTTTTCATTATCCCTCGAAAAATTCTCAAACTTTGCCTTATTTTCAACCGTATCTGAGAGAACCTTCCCTTAACATAGAAAACCATATGTGCAAAAGAATTAACAACAAAAAATTTCCTTTCTTTTATTCAGTTCTCATAAATTATACCTGTATGTATTTCAAATAGGTTCTGAATATTTTTCTGTTATTTTTCCTCCTGGTCAACCTAAAAATATGGAAAAGATTATCAAGGTTAGGTTAGAGTTTCTTAGCTGACACTAGATTAGGCATAAAACTATTGGTCCGTAGCGATACCAGATAAGTAGATCAGGATCTTAAAGATTTAGTCCAAATTTTCAATTGAGACCCTTAGAGCCTTCTTGGAACGATATCTTTCAGCTTCTGCTCCGTTATGAGAATAAGATCCACTAGTCAAGGTTCAAAAAAGTTGCGTTGCCTGATTTCCCCAAACGCCGAGCAGTGACACACAATGATCGATTGTTTCTGAGACTCTAGGCTCCTGACACGTCCTACAAGTGTCACTGATTAAGAGTCGCAGTTTCATGGCATATGGTGCTGCGAGAAAGCACATGCCGACCGGCTATTTGTAGTCAGTTGGGTTTAAAGCGAGTAAGAATTTAGTTGCGACAGGTTTGAGTTGTTAGGGACCTGCAGTCCACAACCTGCATCATATTGAGGTCAATCAAGCACTTCGCAGTTCAGATAGAAGTTCACATATCAAGTGATCCAACTAATGATAGATTGGTGCGATGCTTGGCTAGTGCATCCGCTTTTACTTTTCCATAAACGCACTTATGATAAGGAATCTAGAAGATCCTTACTCTTCTGTAATTGGCTAGGCTGTTCGGGGCCTGAGCACAATCGAATATGCACTTCAATTTACATGCACTTCGATTTATTTGCACTTATTTGCATTTCGATTTTATCGCAACTTGACTGTGTATCGCAAAGACCTCCGCCTGGAAAATACTATAGTGATTCGGACGTCTGAAAGATGTTTCTACATCACGATCTGCAGAATATGTTGCAGCACCTGCTCCTGCAGCTGTTTTAGGTCCATTAGTGCAGATGCTAAGTGTTGCTGTAACAATTTCTCTGCCTAAGGATCTTAACTCGTAGCGTCCTAGCCCCTAAGCGTGACAACAGCTTTTGCAGTAGCAATTCTAATAAAAAGATCAAACGCGCAAACATGAAGCACGACATTCAACGCAAAAGAATTAGTCTCGGGTAAGACCCCTTTAATACAGGTGTACGCAAGGATCGGTCTTGCTATCGGCGTGCAAATCCCAGTGTGTTAGAGCAGTGGTAATGCCCCATGCTCTACGCTGAACCTTCTTGTTGGCGAAAATTGCGTTGCTTTTTCTATTTACTTTATCCTCTAGGTTTACCTTCCAAGTGAGCTTGCTGTCCAGAATAAATCCCAAGTGCTTAGTGTGCGACTTAACACTTAGTTTTGTGCCGCAACATCTGCCACATAATGTTCCGTAGAGATTTATTGACCTCCAAGTTTTCTTGCTGCCACCTTCACTCGGATAAAGATGTATTTAATAGAAATATACTCCGTTCTATCGCAAAACTCTTGATTTTGAGTCCGTTTCGCTGCTGCAGAGCTATCAACTTTGATAACGGAAACATCTTTGACTTAAATGATCCCTCTAAATAGTCTGCTTACTAAGAGTGCCTCTTTGGCTGCTTTGTTTGCCTCGATGATTTCAGCTTTTGAGGTTAAACCAACTGCTTATCGTTGGCTCAAGCAAAAAACTGCTCCTCCTGAATGCTTTACGATGACTCCAAAGGTTGAACGTCCTGTATTTAAGCATTTTCTGAAGTGTGCATCGGTGTAGATATTTTTTTTCTATGTTTCTCCGATAAACTATACCAAATTCCAGAGTCCGTGCTATATACCGACAGACTCTTTTGATCCTTATGTCCTTAGTTGGATTTCCAAGTCCCCTCGAAGTAAATACTGCTCTGTACGCTAGGTTTGGTCTTGTGCCAAGAATCAGGTACATCCGCGCTCGAACAGTCTAACTGTAGGGAAATTTTGCTGACTCGTCAGCTTTCTCTGTTATGAAAGTTTCTACACCCTTCAGCATTGGAGTTGAAACTGGTTTGCTTTTTGAAAAATTTAAAAGTTTCTTAAATGTTCTTTGCATATGACTTCTAATTTATTATAATAAAGGCTTCTTCTTGCTTAATTTTCAAGCCCAAAAACATTTCTGCTTTGTTTGAGATTATCTCCAGAAAATCTCCATATCTTTAGGAAAAGAAAATTTCCATATATATAGCATCTGCTGCAGCTGTTGCACAAGTATAAGCTTTTGACCACTCCCCTCTCGAATTTATAAAAAGCGGTTCAAATGCATCTTCTCATTTGTTGTGATGCTGAGAATCGCTCAAATTATTCCCATCTTTGCCACCGGACTGAAGGTTTCGCTTCGTTTCTAATCTTTGCTGTGACGCTGACTCAGCTCCTTGACTACCAGTCTCCCCTTGTACTCATAAACACTGCAGCCAAGGATTTCTTGAGTCAAAACAATCACTTACATGGAATTATCTTGACACCTGGTCGTAGATCTGTGAAAATCCAGGTGTGATTTTCTTTCAACGAGGCACTCGGCTGAATCCTCGCTCTTTAAGTTGATTCCGTAAGTCTCAAGATCCTCCGTTACTTGATTTGCAAATAGCTCCACTTTGGTGGCGTGATTTTCAAGATGCTTGGGTTTTTTCGAAGTTGATCGATCTTTCAAAGTTCTAACCGATGTCTTTTGTTGATAGTTGATCTCAGATTTTGCTTCAGTGTTGATCAATGGCTAATCATCATTTCCTTCTTCTTTCATCTGCGGCTCATCATCGTCGTTGTCTTCTTCTTCGAAGTGATCTTCATTTTCATACTCGATATATTTTTATTGCACCTTGATTTCACTTAAACATTCCTTCAGTCTCTAATAGAATTGAACGTATCGTGACAGAGTTACTTGGTGATTGTTCCAAATATAAAGGGCGTCTTCTTACAGATGTCGCACTGCGAAACTCACCACTGTCAAATAAACTGACGACAGTTGTCAATGTAGCTGTAAGGTCTGACAAATTGCCATGGATAGATTCAAACCGCAGCAGAGTCTACAAATCTTGAAAATTTACTTCTGAAATCAGTGTTCAGGTCAGGTGTTCAAAGTCAAAGATCGTTTGGTGAGTTTTATGGACCACATAATCGTCCATCAGCACTTGCTATGTGATTGCAAATTTTTGCAACAACTTAACGCTGCTGCACTGAAGGCCAACGATAAAATTGAGAACAGTGCGTTCCGAAGAGAATATAGCAGCTGTGGAAGCCAGAGTTGCTAAGACCTCAGATTTTTCGATTCGAAGACGTGCGCAAGAAGTTGCAGTTTGTCCGTCTTCTTGATGGAAAATTTTGCGCAAGGATCTCGGTGTAAAGGCTTACAAAATTCAATTTTTGCAAGATTTAAATCCGTATAACCATCGGTTGCATCTCACATTCAGAGAATGGGCCGAAAATTAACTGGAAGCTGACTCTCTGTTTTACGTGAAAATTTTGTTCAGCGACGAGGCTCATTTCTGGCTCGATGGCTTCGTGAATATGCAAAATTGTCGCATCTGGAGCGAGGAAAATTCCCGCCAAATCATCCATAAAAATGCACTGTATGGTGCATACTGCATCCTACTGGCATCATAGGGCTATACTTCTTCAAAGATAAACACGGCAACCGCGTTTCTGTCAATGACGACCGGTATATACTAGTTTTTGATCCTGAATTGGCGTTGTATGGATATGAGAGAAATGTACTTCCAACAAAGCGGCGCTACGTGCCACACGGCGAGCGCAATCATCGACTTGGACCCTTCAATTGGCCATTGAGATCGTGCGATTTCACTCTGTTGGACTATATAATGTGAGGATACGTAAAATTGTGGATCTACGCTGATAAACCAATGACGATCGCCGCTTTAGAAGCCAACATGACTCGCGTCATTGACGATGTACGACCGCAGTTGCTTCACGAGATCATCTTCAAAAAATAAATGTAAAAAGTCGAAATTCGCAATAAAAAAATAAGACGAACCGACTGGTACTTTTTGCTACATTCATGTTTGGAATCGGAAACCTCTAAAAAACACCCTATAGATTCTGTAACTCTCATCATAATCATCTGCTACAACACATCCTGTCACTGCCTTATCGTACAGCTTCATTCTCTTCTCAGCGGGTATGTGGACGTATGTGATGCGCAGAAGTTTTATTTTGGGTTTCTTCCCAAAACAGCACATATGCGCTGACTTCTTGTTTTGACGATTGACAATATTCTGTCCAGCAAGTACGCTGCTGACGCCGTACCGCATCTTGAAATTCAATTTCTCAGTTTCAATATTTGAACGTCCTTATCATCTCGACGTTTGTGCTATTTTAACGCTCACTGCTCGGGTGTGTGTGGCGCTATCAATTTCTTTATGATTCCGCTCGCTACTAAAATGCGTTCGTTTTATTCACATTCGAATTTTCCTCCATTGTCACTGAGTAAATCCTTTATGTCGTGACCGAGAGTTTTCGAATCTATTAAAAACTGTTTTAACACAAACTTAAGATCTGTTTTCTGTTTCAAGACAAAGCCATAACGAAACTTTTCACAGCTGTCTTTGAACGTTTTTTGCTGAAAAATTCTCCAACGAAGTCTACAAAGTCAGTTGAAACAAGTTCTCTTGGTTTTGCTACTTTTACTTTGGTGGTAAAAGGTAAACGTTGTGCTACTCCAAAAATATAGGTCTCACAAATTTCTGTTGCCAGTTTCACGGTGACACCCAATTCTTTCTTAAGCATTTCTCTTACATGTGTACCTCTCTTGATATACCTGCAGTGGCGAATTTCTCGCTTCAACAATGGTGACCCTTTCTGCTGTCTCCGGAATGACAGGCTCAATGACTGGCTTGTACAGAATCCCACCTATCTCACGATAGCTGGACAGTATAGTTTTCCCATTATCCCCTTTCAGCCAACATTTAGTTGCGGTTGAGTAGAAAGGAATGAAAATAGCAATTTCATTCCTTTCTTGTGCTCCTAGAACAGAAAATAAGTTTTATGAAATTTTCGGAACAAAGCAAACATCACTTAAAGTCATCTTCAGTGTCTTATATTCAGTGAAGGATAACATGTAATAGATATTTTCCCAACTGCCTTGAAAGCTTCATATCCAGGGGCGTTGATAGTGTAAGGACTTTGAAATGCTTGAAACTCGATGAACTAGTTTGAACATTTTGTCATAAACTCCGTCGCTCCGTTGTCGATTCACCGTCCTGATGAAGTCGCCTCTATTTGAAAAACACTTTCAATGATGGCTATAATGGAATCCAAGGCGTTGGCCTGAGGGGCGTGCCCAATGCTCTTTATTTTTGTATGTAACTCTTCAAGAGTCTTTTTTTCGTTTTTCAGGCTCTCGAAAATCCTGGTAAAATTTGCAAAACTTTACTAACTAAAATCACATCCAGTAGCGCATTTTCATTCTTCGATTATGAACCGTTATTACGCTCATTCCAAAGGTTTCTCAATTTTGCTGCTTCGTCGAAATAACCTCTCCATTGAAACCAAAAAAACGATACATATCTTGAACAGCTGATCTTTGGGTAATGCCTCAAAATTCGATTTTAATTCTTCCAGTACTTCATGCGCTGTTTCTTTATATCTTTTGATAAATCTATCTTTATTTATCTATCTTTACATATCTAAATTTATCTATCTTTATATCTTTTTATAAACTGCGTCGGTCACTGAACTGGAAATCATAGACTGCAATTATTTACCATACGAATAAATCACTTTCCTTTTTGTGCTCTTTGCTTCCTACGATCATCGGTTTTACAGTGAGACTGATGCTGTAGAGTCGATCAGGTATAGAAGTGCATCGCGTTCAATTTATCAATAGAAAACCGATGATCATAGATTTAATTTTCAGATTGACTAAAAAATCTATGATAATTGGCTTGACAGTGATAAATGAACAGCAATTAAACAAACAAGTACCACATCAAAAGCAACGAAAAAGTAAGTGCATAACAAGACATCTAAGAGCAGATATCTGATAAATATGTATGAATAAAGCTTCAATGAAGTCAAATCCTTCATATACTTGGAGTCGGAAGTAGTTACAACCAAAAAATTCGTGCACGGCTGCAGTCAAAACTTTTCCGCTCAAGGCTGGCTGTCTCGGCGCTCCTCGTGCATTTGTTAGAAGCCAAAGTCAAAGAAATTGCGAACTTTTATTTGCGTTCGAGTAGAGAAAGCTTCGATGGGTACTCCGCACTCAGGAGGTAGATAGAAGAGCCCGTTGCCCATACAAAATCAAATATAGGAGCGATATTGTGATCGTGAGGTCACTGATAAAGCAGGATTCATAAGCTGCAAGCTGGACACGGAAAGTTTACAGTGGTAGAATCGTTAGAAAGACGCGCCAAGACAGGTCAGCGGAGCGATGGAGAAAAGCTGAAAATATCGAACTACGTAACGGGCGCACAAAACTGGACACCTAAAATACCGGAAGAAAAGGTTCTTGTAGATGGCTGAAAGTTGTGCTAGAAAATGGCAATTTTTTTAATTTTTAATTACCTTCACACTGTCCACGGAACTTTGCAGTGCACGTTTGACAGTCAGAAATAAAATCGTTTACAGCATTTACTTAAAAATTAACAGTTGACAGTCTAAGAAAAACCTTAATTTTGAATTTTTAACGCCACAAGCAACTAGTTTCTAGAATAAACCCCTAACTAATCAGCTTTCAGCTCGATAATTTTTACTTGTTTTTCATTCGACAAGAATAAAAATTAATTATCCTGATAAACAATTTGGCCCTTAGTGCATGATAATATTATCGTTAGAGATATAAACAGAAATTTACTTTAAATCAAATGAAGCTTAATCTTGAGAGAAATTGTCATTCTAAGCGATTGTGTTATAAACGATGTTCACTGAAGTTTGACAGGTAAACTCTTGAAATGATAAAACAACACCAAAGCTTAAAGATGAAAAAAAGTGTTGATTGGAATCATTGTCGGACAT
Organism: Nemotelus pantherinus; assembly: GCA_963978885.1. Taxonomy (NCBI): domain Eukaryota; kingdom Metazoa; phylum Arthropoda; class Insecta; order Diptera; family Stratiomyidae; genus Nemotelus; species Nemotelus pantherinus. Next base: position 38,969,418 of record OZ022265.1, on the reverse strand, counting down.
TAGAAAATAGTAATTAGAAAACATTTGCAGGAGCAACTTTTCTTCGAAGCAGCTGGTTAGACGACTTTGAATGAAATTTGCCAGATAAATAAATACAATCATAGAGGAATCAGTTTAAATGCATTTTATGCTACCATAACATTGAAAAAATGATCTTAGGCAAAAGACGAAAGATATCTATTGAATCTGAACTGAAGGCTCAAAAGTTAAATACAGCTAATGGAGTTTGAGGTTCTGTGGAAGCACATTGAATCGCATACATTAGATTATAAAATAGTTGATAAAGATTTAAGTAAACCATAACTTGCATCAATTAATTTATTGCGTTAACACTGTTTTTTCACTCTAGTTTTCTTTTAACTCATGACCGTTATACGAATCTGCTGCATATTTTACATCTGATTTCGGAACTTTTTTGATTACATTGCACAGTAATTTGAACACTCATAGACATATTTCCCATCAAACGTTTGCAAATCATGCAAATCTGTATTTATTTTTCTATAAAAAAAATATTTGTGAGGAAATCAAATCAAATATACTATACTCGAAAGCGCCAAAATTACCAATCTCCATGAAACAAATCATGATTACAAAATTATTATCATTAGTCCGTCTCTACCAGATCCAAATGCAGCAATGCGAAATCTTAAATCCAACTCACTCTAAAAGTTCATTACACTCTGGTTACGATGGTACACGTTCGTGCAATAGTCATTGTCCGGTTGCGATTCATTCACTCAATCGTACAATACAGAATCCACCGATGACGTTGATTTTCTCTTAAAGTCATACCTTCCACACAAACTACACGTTCGTCATCTACCAGCTGAAAGTGTTTCGAGTCAATGTTTTGAAAATCTAGTGCAGAGTCAATGTTTTTCATTGAAACGTAATGAAAACATGTTCGTTGCTTTCAATACAACTGGACCGTGGAGAAGGTCTACCATCGTCCATCAACGATCGTTCGCAACCAGAATCGTAGCGGCCACCAGTTATTTTGGGCTACCAACAGAGGTGCAAGAGCCAAGTCCGAATCTGGTAAGGTTTGGCTAATAACTACCAACGGTTGAATTTTAAGTTGAACAATCGCGGGAGAAAGAATCCATCCGTGAACCATTAGATATTTCCCAGGTATTTATTCAACAATTCATTTGGAATTTAAGATGTATCTATGGAAATGGTCTGATTACTCATACACCGTATCACACATAACTCGGGCACGTTCGAGTCCAGTTTCCATTGACTTTGACGCAGAAAAACTAATAAGATGTTTGGCAAACCGTTGCGAAGCACTTATTAAAATCACCCGAACGACTTTCACTTATAATGTCAGATTTGATTTTGAAATGAAAAATGAAGAAGACGAAACATTGCAAAATAGATATGTGTGTAATATAATGTATGCTGATTTAGTATGATTACTGTTGCATGCGATGCTATCTGAATTAAGTTTAACCCGTTAACCTGTGCCTGCTACGAGATGAGATGGTGTATTGTAGACGATTTATGCATTTGGTGCTAATGAAAAAGACCTTGACGGGTCGTTTTTGTTATGATTATAGTATTTCGAGCAGTAAGCCGGATGGCCAGTGGGTGAATTGAATGTAATTTGAAATTATTATAGTTGTCGGGGGCTTGAGTTTTATTTAGAATCAGAGGCATAGTAAAAATGGTAGATGTCCCAGGTGAATTTGCAAGAGATAAACGCATTAAATGTTTTTTTTTATGCTTTAAATGTACTATGACAAATTTCTGTCAAAATGCGTGACATATGCATATGCTAAAAATAATTTACGTTTCAAAGGATCTGCACGCTTGCGATATCATAATAATAACACTGGTCAAGAAAATTTTGTAACGAGAAAAATACTTACTAATTTTGAAACACCTACCTAACCTAAATACCAAATCATGTTTATTCTTATTTGATCAGATCTAGTTTTTGTGTTGCAGCTATTATCAGTTAAATTCAATAATAATCGTTTTTTACTTACTTTTACTAATTCAAATTGTTTTGTTTTTCAGTAAAGTGGCTGTGTTTCGTGTTTGTTGTGTAGAGTGATTCATAAACTATCTGAGGAAAGTGTAAAAATGATCCTGACAAGTTCTGTTACATTTGTGGTGAAATTACTTTTATAAGTCAACGGAGAAATTTAACACCATTAGTAAAAAAATTGTATGAAAATTATTTTAGCTTTCATTTCGGACAACAAGATAAACAGTGGGTTCCTCATATCTGTTGTGTAACGTGAGTGGGACTTCTGACGGGATCGGCAAAAAGATCTCGCTCGTCTTTCGGAATTCCTATGATTTGGATGGAACCTAAACTGTTATTTTTGTCTTACTCGTCAAACTGTTATTTTTGTCTTATTTATACAAAAGGTATTACAATTAACCGTCCGAGAACATACCTATTTTCGATCATCGAGAACAATTGGGGTCAAATTGACCCCAACCACTTTGGAACGTCTATAGAATCGCTGCCACTGAAGATTTTCATTTGAAAAAATTTGTAGGTATAATTTGAGACCTCTTTTAGTAGTTCTCAGGCATTAGAAGTGCCCTAAATGTCCTAAACATACCTAAAAACATTCGCGAAAAAAAGTTTTGTCGAAAATCAGGTTTTTTACAAAAAAATCGTAACTTTTTTAATTTTCAATATTTGTGGCTAAAAATTTAGGTGGATACTCACAAGATATGTCAAAATCATAAAAAAATTAGCCTTATAGTGGCCCTTGAGAAAAAGGTATTTATTTTGCATATTTACGGTGGCGATTGTGAAGATTTTAAAATTTGCATATTTAAAAAAAATCATAACTTTGGCAATTTTCAATATTTTTAGCTGAAAATGTAATGGATACTCTCAAAATATAGTAGAATAATAAAAAAAAAGTTGCCCTACATAAAGGGTTGCAAAAAAAGGTATGATCTTCTGAATAATGAAATTCTGATTGCTCCGTGACATGGTCGTCTTCGGAGGAATCACTTTCGCCAAAATTGTTATCATTGTCTTCAGCTAACAAATTATTGCGTACACTAGAACGCAGATTATACGCCATATTGCTAAAAACAATAAATAAAACACTTGCAAACTTATTTTTTGGCCTTTTTAAATTAATCTGTCGATTTATAAAGTAAAAAAATGAATTTTTACCTCAAAATTAACGTCGAGTGCATATGGGGTCTATTTGACCCCTTGATCTGCTTCAAAGGCTTCTCAACGACGATTAACGACTTGGGACTGTATGTGAACGGTGTAAACTTATAGTCAAGACACAGAAATATACTTAGGATCCTATACGTCTCTGGGGTCAATTTGATCCCCTGTGTTCTCGGAGGGTTAAAATTAAAAAAACAAGTTAAGTATCATGACGTGCTATCTGCCAAGAGACCGATTCCTCACAGTGAAAATCTACCTATACCAGAGACACCTCAGCGATGCGATTTATCAACAGAATCAGAGAAAGCAGATAATGCCAGTTTCGATCCTGATTTTCAAGTAGCTTCCTAATCGATTTGTCTCAATGAAGAAAAAAAAACCACAACTACTGTCTCAAGGAGATCTCAATGATTTAGTTCGTGATTTACGTTTTTCAAAACAACAGGGAGAAATATTGGGGTCTAGATTAAAAGGATGGAATTTCGTGCAACCAAACACAAAAATAACTTTTTTTCGGCATCGAGACGAAGAGCTGAAAAGTTTTTTTTCACAGGATAACGATCTGATATTTTGTAACAATGTTTGTGGTGTTAGGAATGTTTTGGGAATACAATATAAAATTGAAAAGTGGCGTTTATTTATCGATGCTTCAAAAACAAGTTTAAAGGCTGTTCTGTTACATAATGGTAATAAACTTCTTTCCATACCGATAGGTCACGGTGCTAACATAAAAGAATCGTATGAAAATATGAAATTTATTTTGGAAAAGATCGAACAAGCTTTGTGGAGGTTTGAAAGTTGTTGCCCTTCTTTTAGGATTGCAACTTGGGTGTACAAAATTCTGTTGTTATCTTTGTGAATAGGACGGTAAAGATAGAAAAAATAATTCTTTTAAGAAAAATTGGCCCAAAAGACAATCTCTTACTTCAGGACTAAAAAATGTAAAACATGCTCCTTTAGTGAAATCTGATGATATATTTTGACCACCTCTCCATATAAAACTTGAAAATGAAAAATTCTGTGAAAGCAATGGATGGAGATGGTGCTGAATTTTTATACCTAAAAGAAAAATTTCCCAAAGTCAGTGACGCCAAAATTAAAAAGGACATATTTGTAGGACCCCAAATCAGACAAGTGATACACGATGAATCATTTAAAGAAAAACTTTTAGTGATGAACACGGTGAAAAATTCCACCAAGATATTTTTACAAAAGAAAAACGATACCAAGGAAAATGGCGTCCAAATATGCTGGCGGATTATTGTTGGGGACTGCAACGCGACGTTCCTGATGCAAAGTATAGGAGAAAGTCATAAAGCAATACTTATATTTATATTGTAACATTGATTATAATCTAATTTTTGTTAAAAAATTTGTAGTTGAAAAATAATAAAAAATTCATATTGCAATAAAACTATTCGTATCTAACATATTTGACTACTAATTCTACTTTACTTGACCTCGTTCTTAACAAAATCAGCTACAATTTTTCTTGTTACACGCAAAAAATGATTTTTTGTCTACCAGTGTAATAAAAATGCAAATAATATCAGCAATTAGCTGTTTAATGCGTTAACTCAATCATCCTAGGTACAAATCGTAAGGTTATTTCGATTGACTGCTTAATTGACGTAACGATGACCTGCATATGGATTCTTAGTAAACACTCGTGTGCAATTCGCTGAATAATTCGAATAAAATTGATTAGATGATAGTATGCAAATGATAATCCGTTTAAATGTTGATTGAATTTAGATTTTTACAATCATATGTTCCAATTAATTCGAAAGATTTTTTCAAACAATTGATGTTCACCTGCAAGTAAATTAGTCAACGTGTTGTGCCCAAGCCTTATGAGAGAGAGAAAGATTTATTTTTAGATGACAGTTGTAAAAGTATTAGGAGAATATGGTACAATATTTTCAGAGCGAAATCATTCTACAATCAGTATAATTGTTGCAGTTTTCGCAATCAACACGACCAAATTTCAGTTCGAAGTTGCGTTGCCCGGAAAAGCTGTGAAGAATAATTTAACTTAAACTCTGCATAAAGGGTGGCTGATAAAAAACGCTACTTAAAAGAATGCATGAACTTTTTTTCTGTGTAATCATCGTTTCCATTTTTTTATTTTACAGACTGGTCCTCAAATTTAGCAAAAACGATTTTGGACTGTGCGCCACTATCACGCGTTGGAGTCTGATTTCCGGCCAAAGAAAATTTAGGCGCACGTTTGGCGGCACTCTTCCGAGCAGATGGACTATAATGAGGCTCGTAAATAATTTCCCCGAGCGTGGGACAGCCACAAGAAGGCTTTTTCATCGATATCTCCCAGTTCGGGCACAGGAAACTAATGTTTCTGTAGCTGCTGCCATATAAGCCAACCCTAGAGTTTCGACAATGAGATGATCTGCTCAAATGGGTATCACTGCAGAAATTTCAGCAAAAAGATTCACTCTTATTTTCTTATGAAATTCAACTAACAATCAAACTGATGGCAGGAGACTAGTCGATTCGCTTTGAATTTCAACAGAAAGTTATTCAAATGGTGAACGAGGACAAAACATACTGAACAGAACAATAGAACAAAAAAAAAACAAGAAATAGAAAGACTTATTCCATAACCAAATCGAAAGGTTATTCGACTCATTGCCCCAAATGACGTCAAAATAAAGCTCATTGACTTCACAGCTATGGTTGGAAATGAAGAAATACGTCGGAGAGGAAGGAGGGCACAGTCCCCACGGTCAAACTAATGACGACGGCCGGCGCCCAATAGACTTTGCGTTTAGTAGAGACATAATCATAAACTCAAAATTCTTCCCACATCGACGCATACACACAAAAAACATGAACATCACCAAATGGAAATACCTTCAATCAAATTGACCACGTCCTTATTCAGTGGAGATCGGCTTCTAGCATACTTGACGTCCGCACATTTCAAGGACCAAATTGTGGCTTGAACCACTACTTGATCTAATCCAAAAATTGCTATTTCATGTCTAAAAAGCCTATAAGACGAAGACCAGTCATCTTCGGGAGTTCCACATCGGAAAAGAAAACTTCGAAAAAAACGCTTCAGACCAAATAGACCGTCATCCTACAAAGTAACACAATGATGCCGGTTTACAAGGTCTGGATAGAGATGAGGAGAATAATTAAAACTGTTGCAAAATAAGTGGTTGGGCATGAAACCTGACGCAAAAAAAACGACTGGTTAGCCGCATTAAAGACAGGTGGACTGTGTATTTTAAAGGGTTTCTCATTAATGTTAGAGCCTATAGACGTCTCTATCGAAGCCCCAATAGCTCTTCCAATGCAGGAAGAAATCGAGCCTGCTATAAGCTAGAAAAATAATGCAGTGGCAGGCATGGACGAAATCCCGACTGAATTAATCAAATGAGGTGAAAATTGCACCATAAAAGCTATTCACAAAAAGATAATATAAAAAAAATATAAAAAAAATAATTTATATTGACAATGCCATTGGGGAATGCCAAGGAGGTTTTAGGTCTGAATGATGGACGACTGACCAACTGTTCACAATCAAACAAGTGCCAGATTTTCGCAGACTTTATTCAAATATATGCCAGTATTGACTGAAAAATGACTTAATAAAATAAAACTTCACTTCGATATCTCAGCAAACTTAGTCCGAATGACTAAAATGGCAACAACTTCGACAAGATCACAAGTATGAATGTCTTTGACACAACTGTCGGACTAAAACAAGGCGATGGGTTGACCCTTCTGCTGTTCAACTTAAGGGGTAACACCTATGTAGAAATTTCCAAAAAATCTATTTGTTTGTTTTTGCTAAAATGGCAGGGAAACATGTCTAGAATAACGTCTTAAGTTATTTTCAAAAATAAATTATTTTTTTTCCGAGTTATGAGCATAAACGTTGGACGCCCCACCGTGCGGTCGGGGTCTATGCGGCGCGCGTACGGCACGCTCTGCTCCAAAGTCCTTATACCTACCACAGGTATCCGTTAGCGACTTTTCTCATTAGTAAATTACCATTCAGTATGACAGGTAGTAGACCAACATTTGCCACAAAAAAGGCAATAAATCCACAAAGCGAAAACGAGAAACATGAAAGAGCCGCCCTTTGTTTTCAAACTTAAAAAAAAAACAAAAACCCGTACGTACTTCCCTTGCTTTTAGTTCAAACTTTAAGAAAAATTTTGATTTTTGTGTTTCAGACCATTTGCGACGACGAAAAGTTGCGGGCCGTTGAGGCATCTTTGAAAAATCGTCTGATGCTCGTAGCCTAGTACAGCCGCCATTTTGTATTTTAGGACGTTGTAAAAATTAATTTGTATACTTCAAAACATGTATAATAAAGCCATGTAATTATTTTTTCAATCAAATATAAAGTTTCCTTGGAAGAAAATGCAAAAAATCACCCTCGAAAAAAGCGTTCCACATAGGTGTTACCCCTTAACTCTTGTGTACGCGATAAGAAAATTTCCCTTCGACACAAGGGGTACGCTTTTATATAAATTAAGCCAAATAATAGTCTACGCGCATCACATTAATTACTTTGTCATGTTCTTTCACATCCACCAAAGAATTCCTATTAAAACTTGATCAAGCAACAAAAAAAAGTAGGGCTGATCATCCTAAAAGTGACAAAATCATGACGCGAACAAAAAAGAAGACTCCCAATAAGCAAAATATAGCTCTTGACGAAAATAATTGAGACAATGTGGATGAACATCTTGAACGCCTTCGAAAGACGTATCCTTCGGCGAATATTTGGATTAAAACGGGAGAGTAGTACAACCACGGAGCTGTACAAAATATTTGACGAGCCAGATGTCGCCACAATCATCACACTTATGGGCTGGTCACGCGCAGTTAATGGACGCGCATCGAGCACCTTAAGGTAATGAAAAGAAAAGCCGGGAGTCGAAGTCCAGTGGTCCAACTGGTCCGACTCTGTCAGTGAAGACTGTGCATCGCTGCTTGGGGTCTATAATTGGAAACTGCAATTGGAGATACTATCTAGAAGAAGCCAAGTCCTAAGGAGGACTTTAGTGCTACTACGACGAGCTTTTTCTTAAGCCGATGAAAGAGTTAAAAGTCACTGTAAGCTAGATCGGGAAAAAGGGCTAATGTTTAAGCATTTCGAAACCTCCTTTTCGAATAACAGCTATCCCAGTTTCCTCTTTGCGTGCAGGTGTGCTGTTGTGGTGAGACAAAACTCCTACTCGTAGCTTGCCCGGTCTCTTTTCTTTAATAGCTTTCCGAAATTTTCTTATCCGTTATGCCTGGAGAGACGGGGTAATAGTGGCTACCTTTTCTAAAAAATCCACCATAATTATTCCCTCAACGTCCCAGAAAACAACATAACCTTTCATGCCGAGCTTGACAATTCGCCTCAAAAATTTTTTCATCAGCTTGGCAACATTTAAGATTAGTCCTTAAAATATCAATTTGTCTCTTCTTTTGCTCCCCAATTAAAATTCTCGGTACCCAACGTGTAGAGATTTTTTTCAAACGTAGTTTGTTGGCGAAAACTCTTTGATTGCTGCCATACGAGATCCGAAATAACATCTTGTACCGTTTTAACGTTATTCTCGGTGAGTCACGTAGATGGGAGTTTTTGCTTTACCCTAGTGTGCTATTTCAAAACAAAACAAATGCGGAAGAGTATTCCATCTACTGTCATTTCTTGCAATAAAAGCAGGTGGTTGTTAAGCGACTAATGCATCGATACCTCCTTCACAATCAACTTTTTCCGCTTCCTGCTATACTCAGACTTTCCTTCTGCCAACGCCGCACTAGAATATCAAAGAAACTTCTCATGCTTTCGGAATATTCATAAAAAACAATGAAAAGCAATATTTTTTATGAAAAAAGCTTGTTGAGCATAATAGCAAATCTAAACTGTATCTGAATCTTTCTATCTGATATTCATAGGAAATATGTGAGTCACGTTTCCCCGGCATTCGGCACTGGAATAAAAAGAGAAAAGATTGCACGTACATATTTCTATTTGGTGCAATGCGGGAAATTGGAAAATATTTATTTGAAGCAAAACCAACTTTTATGCCTCATTTTCCGGGTACTGAAACATAGACATGATAGTTTTTAGTGCAATCAGTACAGTAATATCAAATGCGTGTTCAATTAAACATTATGCAACTTATGAAGCATTAAACATGTTTTACAATACAAAGTAATCTATAAAAGAATAAAAAGCCCGTTTAAGTGTCACAATCGTAGTCAGTAATTTCACACATCCATCACAAAACGTATGACTAGAAAAAAAACTGAGAGCCCATTCGAAAAAAGCTAGTCACAAAAAAACATAAACCTTTACAAAATACATAAACATGCAACAAACCACTTAAAAATCAATTTTATTATTGCCGACTAAAATCAATTATCTACACTATTCTCTGGTATGTATTTGTGTTTACTGTAACTAGGAGTAATAGCATACGTATGTCCATTATTTCAAGTAATCATGATCACTTTCATATTGGAAAGTTGTCAAACACGTATGTACTATCACTATCATCAAGAGGAAATTGAAACAATCTATAAATGTATAGCTCGTAGAAAATTAATAGGCAGAATCATACATACTTCAGGATTGTCACTGAAACTTGATTGCATAATGCCATGACCGTTAGTACCATAAAGGTGAGTGATTGATATCAACTACTTGACTATGCTGCATATACACTACTTAACCGACTTATGTTAAATATATGGAATTTCGTTGAAATTGTAACGAACCATACATTAGAGCTGAAAAGAAATTATTAATTGTATCGATTTCAAAGAAATGCATTAGCGTCTCATAATTGTCTTTAAGTTTAGGCTATATAATGACAAGAATTTCAATACACTATCAATTAAATTTACCGATCTTATTTTTATTGTATAAATTATGCTCTATGAACCTATGGGGGCGTTTGGTTGGCATTAAAATCAATTGCTGTATTAATCAGCTCTTCGAGCTGATGTGAATATCAAAAGTAATTTGTGAAAAGTATGAGTGTGATTCCTAACTCAGTTTTGCAATGTGTGCTTTCATTCTCTATAAAGTTTTTGTTAGACGTATTTATAATCAGTTGTAAATATTACTCCCTTGCTAATATTTTGAACAAAATTTTTTTTTTAATATTATATCGTAAGTAGTTTTTAATATAAAGATAGCTCGAGGTTCATATTAAGTATGTGCATAAAATAAAATAATAAAATAAAACAATTTCCTTACATAAAAACTAGTCCCGTACATTAGCCTTGCACTCACATCAAAAGACTTAAGCGTTTCTCAATGCAAATATACAGAATGAAATTCTTCATCGCTAAACATAAAAATCGTATCGTTATTACAAACTGCTGCACTGTGAAAGCTATATCCAAATCAAGAATCAAATAAGTTTTTGTGGCTACCCAAGTTAATAGTAGTGATATCAAACGGCAAAATTTTTGATTTTACTCTGTGTTCGCCGGAACCATACCTAAAAATAAACCCGACCTAATTAGCGATTTTTGTAGTTTTCTATTAGAATCTTGCAGCTTGTCTTGTGTACATGGTTAGGGGTCTAGATAAAGTTCCTCAGTTAGAAATGTTTATCTTCTTCAGTCTACCAAAACTAGTGTTCTGATAAAGGTTCTTATTCAATAACGAATTTAAGTAGTTGTTTCTACACATACACTCAGAAAAATTTCACCACTTAAAATTTTTTACAATCAAATTTAAATCAAAAGTTGAAACACTTTTAAGCAAAAAACGATTCTTATTTAAATTAAATAATCCCCCACATTCAATAAAAATGATTCTACTTTATTATAAAAATGTTATTTTCATGTCAAAATTTTCATCATTGAATGAAAAAACAAAACATTAAAACAAACAAGACACACTTTGTAACAGCGTTATTGAAATGAGGTCAGATTATTTGAATTAAAAAGATACGTATATGACGCCAAATCAAAAATTTTCAAATATGATTTGGCGCCATATACGTTTCTTTTTAATTCAAATAATCTGACCTCATTTCAATAACGCTGTATCAAAGTGTGTCTTGTTTGTTTTAATGTTTTATTTTTCATTCAATGATGAATATTTTGATATGAAAATAGCATTTTTATAATAAAGTGGAATTCAAATAAGATTCGTTTTTTATTTAAAAATGTTTCAACTTTTGATTTAAATTTGATTCTATTAAATGAAATTTTTCTGAGTGTATATGCAAGGACTTATAATGTGAACGCACATTTGCAAGCAGATACTTATTAAATGCATTATTTATTAAGTACATACTGATTTTGAGCATCAGTCGCAACAAGCACTTGTACTGTCAAGTAAATGAAAGCTTTGACATCGCGATGCATCAAAACGTAGTTTATCAACTAGTATTGACAGTATATGGCAGCGAAACTAAATCTGGAAATTGGTACCTTGGTACAATTTGTCTAGGTTTCGGAAGAATGATTGCACAGACGCAGGACGAATGAATACAGACTTAAGCGATTCTAAATGGAAAACGTTTATGATTACCGTCTACCATATAAAGTCCCTCAGCTTTCTTACTAGATCGAATAAGGCGGCTCATTAAGGCGGTATTCCGGTTTTTCACGCGATAATCATTCATTATTTCAATATGAATTTTAATACATAAAAATAAATACTCAATGGATATGGTTTTATTTTGCGTTTATTGCAGGATTTAAACTTTAGAAAAAACTTGGATTTAAAAAAAAAAGTTGAAAATTATTGTTGCTATGAAGGCTTGAAGTTGACCTTTGAAAATCAATCTTGGCAGGATTGCGTCCGTTTGAATTATCTGAAATTAGCAAATGAGGTGTCATTTTACTCAGGAAAATACCCGTTACAAGATGAACTACGCTTATCAATATCCAATTATTCGTTAAAAAATGGCAGCTGATAACAAATTTTTTTTCTAATTTTTCCTGTTTTTTTTTAGTTTTTTTATTAAAAATTATAGTTAATTGTTTTGTATCATCACAATCGTAGTTCAGCTTTTTCCTTAAATCATAGCAAATAATTTGATATATCACTCATTAAATTCTGTAAGACCGTTTTCGAGAAATCTTGTCAAGAAGTTGAGAAAAGATGGTTTTGAGAAAATCGCGTTTAAAGTTTTATCTCAAACACTCTCGCCTCAAGCGTGCCGGGGATTTTCCAGAGATGATAGTGGTGGAAATGCGAATAACTTCAAAACGAAAACAGATACTGCGATAAAATTTTAAAGCAAGATTATATGATCATAGTGGAATAAGAAAATGCAAAAAAAAAATTTTCGATTTTTTCAAACCGAAAAACCGGAATACCCCCTTAAGTGATTCCCATCTCATTGAGGCTTCTTTCCAAGCCAACTACCTCGGTAGCTTAGCTCGCCAACACGTCAGTCCGAAGCAACGATCTACTGCCCGCGGGTTCGAATCCCGCCGTGCCCATGGCTGTATTTGTTTGTCTTGTGTTGTCTTGTCGACTGGGCATAATACCAGCGCTCCATTAATTAAGTGCCTCATTAGATTTAGATTTAGTAGCGACTAGGCATAACACTAGCGCTTTAGAAAATAAGAAATAAATGTGGCACTTAAAAAAAGAATAATAGAATTATTGATATCGGCTTCTCCCATATGTGTCTCCCTACCGCCATCACTAAGCATTCGCTTCAAAGGGCAATCCCCTGAGCTTTGGCATTATCATAGAAAAAAAATAGACAAAAATTATATTTCCATCCTGCAGCAGCCGTTAGAAAAACTTCTAGAAAATGATATAATGCTATTCCTTCTTCTCATTAACTTTAAAGTCCCTGCTAGGGTAAAAATTTACACGGCCACGAGAGAGCTTGATATGCCAACCAACTTAATAAGACTGTCAAACCTGACCATAAAAAATGTGAAAGTCCAAATTAATCAAGCTGAATCTATGTCGTAGACATTTAGCATCGACACCAAACTGCGACATGAGGTCATCCTGTCTAATGTCTTCCTCGATTTGACTTTGGTAAAAACTCAATACCCAAAGTGAGCATAAAGAGTATGCTCCGCGTTTATTTCACCCTCATCTCTTTAATTAGTCATACGCAAACGTTACTGAAATCATGTGCCGACAACAGCGACCAATCAAAGAACCTTATTAAAAATAGCGCAGGTGGCAAAAAACAGAATTGCAAATGAATCAAGCCATAATAAAGCACGTGGTGGCTACATGGTACTGAGAGCTTCAAATAAACCTACACCACATCAAAAGCAGCGAAGAACAAAACGCAGAAAAAGATACCGGAAGAAGAGGTTGAAAAATTCACCTATATGAGGCCGCAAATCAAAGTCGACAACAATGCAGAAAACCGTGAACAATCAGCCAACAATCTAATTTGAGTCTGTCAAAACTGTTCCATTCAAGTACCTCCAAGAAGCGAAAGCTCCTGACATACAAGCCTAAACGCTTGCTAGCTATCACGTATTCATAAAAAATCTGGGTGCATAGCTACAGAAATTGAGAACTCTCCGATGGATATTTCGCTTCGAATCATAAGTTACAGATATTCCCCTGAAACACAATAGCTGCAAAATGTCGCACTGGGCGGAGAAATTCGCTGTCAAAAAATTATAATGCACTGTTTTGTATGGTAATGCCTACATTGTCGGTGGCCGAAATTTTCGAAGCGTCAGAATTTGCCAAATTTCTAATTTTTTCATTTCGTTAGGGTTGCGGTTGGCATCACTGCTAGGTTGAATTAGGTCTGTTTGAACTAGGTTGTAAACACGGAGAAATCTCTCAATCGTGCTAACGTTGGCTGATGCCTGCGTAGTCAGGAAGCCATTAATTTTTTTCTGAAAGATTTCCGAAGGAAATCTTGGTTGGCGCAATGAATGTAACTGTCATTCGTCAGTGTATTGACAACGAATTTTTCGCTGCCAATGTGGTTTACCACCTTCGAATGCGAAAAACTGCATTGAATTCTCAGATATTGTTTTTTTTTTTTCAAATTTCCATTGGTCATAACTTCTCACGGTGACATTGAATAATCGTCAAATTTGCAGAGCGTATTAATGTTGACCAAAACTATACACACATGGTTTTTTTTTAAACTGTGCTGGCAACACTGTAGCTACGGCAGGCACTTGAAAAAAACTCCTTCAAATCATCGACCCTCCTGAAAATTGTTTGCTTTTTGATAAAATATTCAAATTATTGATAAATTTTAACATTTGTCCACCATGTCAATTTGAAATTTTCAAAATTCCGAGTTGCACAAGAACGGCAACCCGTCACCAAATTACCTCTATTTTCAGCACTCAAAACTTCTGTTCACGATAACTGACGACCGGGTAATCCGATCATTACGAAATTTACAGGACATGTTGGTATTAACTAGGACCAGGCCTGATAGCGATTAGTGATTTTGAAATGCAGGCAACCCTGTGACTTGAAAAATCACTGAGAAAAAAACTGCTTTTTGGCTCAGAGCTTCCGATTCAGCCATCAGATGTTAACAAAATTCACACAGTATTTGAACCTTATTCTAGACTTTATTTGGTAGAAATTTGGTTGAAAAATTAAGGCCAGCTATGGTAATTTTTGTCACCTAAATCTTGTAAATTTGCTCAGCAGAATAAAGCTTTTTCCATATAACTTCCGATTTAGTAATGAAATCAAAACAAAATTCAAGTAGTAAATGGACAGTTTCATAGGTCAGCTGTTGTAGGAATTTCGTGGGAAAAACATGAAAGGCTGCCAGCTATGGTAGTTTTTGCATTTTTAAATTAATAAATTTTAAAATAGGAATGATCCTGCAATGACAATTAACAACAAATATCAAGGTCTCGAAAATTTGAAAACTTTTGAGGGTGGTAACCCCAAAATTCTATTCACTCCTATAACTTCCAGCGATCATTCAATCCAAACGAAATTCACAGGGTGGGTTTAACTGGTGGTAAATTTTTGGCTATGGTGCCAACACAAGATTGGCAGCACCAGACAATTTTGTAAATATTGCACCAACAGATGCTTCCAATTTGTATACATAAGCAAAGCATTTACAATAAAAAAAGCGACCAATTTTTAAATTTTCCCAGTTTTGAAAAGTTTTCGAATGACAACCCCAGACTTCGCTGAAAATTTTCGCTGAAACTTTCGATGATATCCTTGGATGAAAACGAAATTCAAAGGATATGTTGATTAAGCACGAGCATGTTATGGTAGACTGGTTGCCGCTGCGTTGGAAAAATGTTGCCAGCACTGAACGTTTTCACCAATTGTGTTACAGAAGATGCTGTCAGAAAATGATATTTGTTACTTTCAGTAAGAAATGGTTGATATGGTACTACAAAGAAGTGTATTACGTCTTTACCCAGTTTTAAGTCACTCAGAGATAGCTTCTTCGAAAATCATTTCTAATTACATTTTTTGAAGGAACGTTAGATTGTCTGCCATAGTAGACAGAACCGCTATCATCGTGAGAAGAAATACTAGCCACCACCATATTACATTTCCAATCTAGTCCAAATATAAGCATCCAAATATACACTCGTGGTGATTTCCGTATACAAACCTCCATTTGAATTTAGTCAAGATCTCTTCCACCGAAAAGATGCAGTCATCATAGCAGGAGATTTAAATCTCCGACTCTAGAGTGAAAAGAGTACTAGCAAAGCACCATACTGAAAAAGTTTGCCATTGGCAAATAGGATAGTCCACACATTCCCAGCGAGTTTACCCACCTCGAGATAACGAACAACCACGCTGTCGACATAGGTACAGGAGATGCGGTGAAATCTCAAGCACAGTGAGTTCTCATCCGACCATAAGCAAGTGCTCGTCTTGATAAGAAACGTCTAGATAAGAAGGACAACTAACTGGCACGCTTTCTATAACGGAATGGCAAACGAAATTCCCCACAAGTCGCCAGCGACATCAATACAACGATTGAAAATCTGTCAGCGTAATTAGCCCTAATGAAAGAAGGATTCTCCACGAAAACTTCAATAACCCTTACGAGCTCAAGAAGGACGTTAAAGAGCTAATTCAAAAAAGAAACCGAGCTAGCAGAAGAACTAGACGCTCAGAAGGCCCTAGCAGAAAAAGGAAAGCCAACCGGATGACAAATAACATTTCACTGTCTAAGAACGAACAGTGAGAAATATTGTATGCAAAGAATGGGGTCGGGAGATAATAAATTTTGGCGATTGACAAAATACTTCAGACGGAAGATGATCAATTTTGCTACGCCATCAACCCACGACCTCAACGGCTTCAAATATATCAACGCGAAGTTTTTACAATGCTAGAGAATTACGAATTATTTGAAGAAGTAAAGGTATAAACTAGCAATCTTCTAGCTACAACGACTCAACGAGATGAAAAAATTTGCTCTATAGAAATAGCGTAGATTAAACAGCTCGTAAAATGACTTCATAAACCCAAAACACCAGGACTTGACACAATAACGAATACATGTCTCAAACTGTTACCAGACTATGTAATCCCAAGAAATAACAGATTTTGCTAATTTTCAGAGATCTGCTTATAGGCAGCAATCTACGGGATTGAATCTTTTTTTTGTAAAACTACTGGTTCGCAAATGTTCAATTACGGTGAAAAGTCACCTTTACTGAAACCAACACTCTACAATAATATTCATTGTGGTTATATGCCACACGAAAATCGTCCGGACCGCAACCTTCCTCCTCAAGACACCAGTCATGAATCACTTATGTATATCACAGAACATCATAATAATGATATAACAGAATAAAGTATTGGCGGCTAAATCATTATGTCATCGTAATTAACGAAAACCTATAATTGTCTGGTTGACGAAATTAAATGATAGGAGAGTAAATAAAACGGTGAATTGAACATTTAGGGATATAAAAGCACTGTAACCAAATGGTATTTGAGTGAATGACTCACTAAATGTCAATGCTTTATTGAAAAAACAGACTGGCGCTTCTGTACATTCCTTCGATAAACTTCCTGTGATGAGGATACCAGGAATAAAGGTAGGTGTGCGACATCTTTGCTAGCCCCAATAGCTGAGTGGTGCTTATGAACCTTGTTAGTGTCATGGTCTTAATGAAAACGTTAGTAGATACGCTAGTCAACTTTATAAAGCCTAAAGCCGAGCAATTACTTTACCCAGAAGACTTGACTAAAGCTAGCTAGTAATGGATCAATAATTGGCTTGGTACAACATTAGCTGAGCGCTCAGTCTTCCCATTAAATAAAATGAAATAGTCAGTCGAATTATTTTCCCTACTAATAAAAATCGAAAAGTGGAACGTACATAAAGTTAGAATAAATAAAACCATACAATGTTCATCACGCTATCCAAACCGACCCATATTTTGCTTTTAATCAAACAAAATTAAATGGCCCTATTACGAGGATTTAGTCCCGTACATTATCAAAATGTTTTTTCAACAATCAATTGATTAATTCCATTGACAATGACCTTAGTCAATACATTACAAACCCAAATTAGTCAAGCAGTAATTCTGTTCCTATCGACTATGTCCATATTCATTTCATACACTTCATGACTACCACTGACTCTGGCAAGCAATTCAAGTTAGCTTTGACAGAAATAGTGCAATTATTAGGACAAACAATTTGGTTGTAAGCAAAAGACGCTTTTCTATTTGTATTCATTAACTGGACAGCTTAAATCATAGAGGAAGCAAACGATTATACAGAGTTTCTGTGTTTCGTTGGAGTGCATCGTTAAACGCCTACTTATTATTTATGTAGATTGTTTATGTCTCGATGAATAGCTCCTTAAAACAAAATAACTTGTCTTCCATAACTGTTTATGTGACCCAATGACTGAGTGACAGGCTACCATTAGATTCATGCAACTAAAAAGGGGGAGTTCTGTCGTAAAGCGGATTGACTTTAACGACAAATTGGTTTAAGATCTAGCATCTGTCGACCAAAGCAAACCTCTTGAAATGTCATGACGATTGTTAAATGTTAATTTTCAACTTAATATTGCATGCATCACGCCTTAATTCAATGCAATTTGTGTGTCTAGTGTGTAACATAAGTCAGATGAGCAGATTTACAGTGACACACTACTCGGATTTCGTCTGGTACGCATATTAAATCAGACAGCCATCCGACAAATGCACTCGATCGGATCAAGAAAATTAAAAATAGATTTAGGGCCTATAAGATCTCAAGTTCAGGGGCTTTCATGTCTCAATGGGTTTTCATTCATTTTCTGTAGCTGCATGTTCATATTTTGCACCACCACCAGCTATACCATATAATATGACAAGATAGACACATATGGTTGTAACAAGAATATAATATAGTGTCTGGCAATGGCAAGCATATTATCGTGCTTTTCCGTTTTACATTCCTATGGCAATTACTCTGTCCGATGTATTCGTATTCTCTCATGGTTGGGTTATGTGATACTTGTGTGACATATTCATGTTTCTGTCATCGTAACTCGTCAACTGGGAAAACGTGTGCCGTCTACATTTTCCGTTTTCGCATAGTTAGTGCCATTGAAATGGCTCGCGTTATGAGGGTGTATGACTTTTTGAACCGCAAAAGGATTATGTCTTAGGTCAAGGTATCTATAACACGACTGATATCAATTTTCAGATATTGAGTAAAAATGAGTGGGAATTGTGATTATTTTTGGTTTTGTTACTTAAATGCTTGAGAAATGGACTGGTTATAGAAATTGAAGTCCTGTAATGTGTTCTAAAAAATTGATTTGTGTGAAATCGAACATTGACCTGCTGAATTAAAGATATTGTCGTAACTAATTATTTACTAAAAACACCATTAGTTTTGGTTTCTTTATCGTCAAATCTATAGTTCATAGTAAAAAATATAATAATATTTTTAATTTTTTCTTACAGGCTAAGATGGATTCCCAGCTAGTGTGGGCTCGGGACTCAGATGAAGGCTATATACAGGCCCGTATCATAGAAATCGGGTCGAAAGAGTTTGAGGTGATTCCATTGAATTCTTCACATAATAAGCGGATATGTGCTGTGGAAGATATATTTCCGTCATGCGAAGGACCCCAGGACCATGATGATAATTGTAAGTAATTTCTTGAAATAATTTAGATACCTTCTAATTATTCGCTAGTATGTGCATCATATGAGGTTTCTAATAGAAATATTTATTAGATTCTGTGAAGTTTCCTAAATTAAATAATGAAATGAAACTTGTAGAACGCTCCGAAATAATAAAAATTTGAGGAATATATTGATTTGACTTGTGCGCTAGGCTTTTGTGGATTTTTTTTATTGAGGCTGCTTAGGTTGATTTAAGATGAGAATGATTTATTTGAACGCACATTCGACACCATATGATTGTTATTAAGCTTAAATGTTCTGTTAAAATAGCCAATTTTTATAATAACATGCCATTTATCGTTTGAGAGGAAGCTATGCAGCCTGGAACTTTACATCGTATTGTTTCCTCAACCCATTCAAGCCAATGTTCACATTGATCCTTTCTTACATCTTTCGGCGGTAGATACTGATCAGGACCTTTCTCTCCTTCGCTACTTCAATAGCTTTTTCGATTCGAAAGTTTTACATATTTTCGCCCTTTCTAGTTCCGTGTTTACAAAAGTCTTTCTGTGATCTCTATGCTGAAGTGAGCGGAACTGAGCATGTTAACGGATCTACAAGTTTCCGTATGTAGTGTTTTGGATTAAAACCAGGCACTGCTCATTAGAAAATCAAATAAGTACTAAAGTAGACGCAAATAATAACGCTTCCTTTACAATTTGCTTTCGCAATGCCCCATTACATTATCTAATAGATCCCATATGCCGGTTATATTTGCCTAAAGCGAAAGGATATTCAACCACTATGTATTATTTTTGAGTTTTGTCGTATATCGTAGTAGTTAGATGTTAAAGTGACAATTTCATCATCTCTCTAATCAAAAACAGAAATATCAATCCCATTATAGCTACCAACCTGCTTAACAGATGTACCTCTTAATTCATGCTTGAACATTTTTTCTTCCGGTTTATGGCAGCTGTGGATGCGGTATCTATTTCATGATGCCAAAAAACGAAATTCTACGGTTCATCAAATAATCAATGGCAGTCTAGTCAGAAGTTTCGACAACAGAAACGGTAGCTCATGTTCGGAGATACATCTCTAGTAAGACGTGCGGCAACATTCGATGATGCATCTAATTGGGGTTCTCCAATAGCTAGCTTGTTTTCTTGTCCTGGATGCACCTCGCATTTGTATGTCTTGCATATTCAACTAAGCACAAACAGTTTAAATCCCCCTTTGTGTTGTTTGTCAAGGAGGTACGAGTTTTGCTTGAAAATCCTCTGAGTTTTCATTGAATACTTTTGTTCATCGACACATAAGTGAGCTTCAAATGGTACTTTTGTATGATTTCAGTCCAGCATTTCAACCAGCGGTCTAATTTTATGTAATCGGTCATAGTCTGAGTGATCACAAAATCTTGCTACTTCTGATGTCTCGACTACTGGATCTCTGCAGCAGAATCGTGTTCAAGTACACGCTCAACCGAGATCTTCTGTGAAACATCTTGATAACCTTTAGTCTACTCTTGCTTCATCAGTGCCACATCGCGATTCTTCCACTATAAATACTGATACTATTTCAATTGCCTCACTTACTGCTTCTTTCCTATAGAACCGAGCTCCGATAAAGCTCAACCTGGACATTTAAAAGCACTTCTTCAACTTCATTGACCTGCTCGTGCTCTTCTGCCTCTAGTTGCTGCTTTATCACCTTTACAGGTATTTGGCTCGCGTTTCGCATTTAACATTTCAGCGGAAACAATCAAGGAGTACACAGCCGCCAAACTTGGCTACTCACTGCCCCTACTTCTTTGTAAAAAGCTAACAACAGATAACCCTAAAATCAAGTAATTGCATCATTTAAAATAACGGTAACTGCTGGCACTAACTTCTCAAAAACTTCTTGCCCTCAGGCGTTCTTTTTAAAGATTTTATTAGAAGATCTCGCAGAAATTTTCGTCTCATAAGACTAAAGAGTTTTTTTTACGTAAAAACCACATTGAAAGTTTACTACCAAAACGTCCGTGGTCTGAGGACCAAAACAGATGAGATCAGTTCCAACTCTACCCTAGCCTCTGATGATATTATTTCTTTAACAAAAACCTGGCTGATTGCAGATATCTATAATAATAAACTACTTCCTTTGCATAATATCTCCCTTAAAGACCGCGACCGAGCTGCCTGCGGCAAATCAGAGGCTCTCTAAATAAGGCTCCCGATAGAATACTCTGCAAAGACTTTCAAACCCTTCCCTCTCCTGGTGAATGTGTTCTTGTTCGTATTTCCTTAGAACCATCCAAAATTTAAGTTGTTGCGTACATCTACATCCCTTGTAACAGTCCTGTTTTAGTTTACGAACATTTTATTCGGAACTTTTATCCTACCTTAACACTCAGTTTCCTACTGCTTTCCTACTGATATGTGGAGATTTCAATCTCCCATCCGTAGAATGGGATGGTGCATTCTCGACAATCGTATCTTTCAACAACATATCACTGCTTACCTCTTCTTTCCTTTCACTGTGCTCCTTTTTTCAATAGAATCCTTGATCCTGTTTTATTCAATGTTCCTAAAAGCTCCGTCTTGATAAATATGGCCCTTTCTCCTTATGTATCTCCTGATGTCCATCATCCTCCTCTTTTGTTGGAAATATCCTTCAATCGCCGTACGCAAACAAAAAATTTACTGGCGTCTCACGTTTCAATTTTTGTAAAGCAACGAAATAAATGGAGTTAATTGGCTCTCTTTCGTGGTCTCGATGTTGATTATGCTTTGCAATAATCTTATCCATTACTTCCTAAACAGATTTAACATTTTACCCTATCGCTCGGCTAAAACTAACCATGCTGCCTGGTTTAATGCTGACACTGCTGCCACTCTTGAAGCAAAATACGTTGCACGTAGTAAATACAAAATTACAGGTTCCGAAAATGATCTTAATAAATATAAGAAGCTCCATTCTGAAGCGAAAAAATGTCCTAAGCTCACAATGCGCTCTTACATCAATCGCATTAAAGCATCCATCCAATCCGATCAACCTAAATCATTTTGGTCGTCTATTCACTCTCTAAAAAACTCTCCTGGTATTCCCAACTGTATGAAATTTAACGATGACTAAGTCTCACGAGATGTTTGTGAGCGTTTTGCTCGCTACTTTCCTTTCTTTTCGCGACAAATTCTTCCGCTGATTCTCATTTCCAATTCTCCCCAACATTATCCTCGTTTCGTACTAACTCTACTGAAGTAGAATCCTGGTTGTCCTACCTTAATACCAACTTTGAATGCGGTGCCGATGGTATTCCGAATATTTTAGCTGCGTCTTTATTTTTCTCCTTGTGTGCTCTTTCAATAATCTTCAACCTAAGCATTACTTCGGGCATAGTCCCATAACTATGGAAAACGGTAAACACTTTTCACGTACATAAATCTGGCGATTCGGTTTGTATCTCTGATTATCGCCGCCTTTCCCTCATTTCCTGTTTCAGTTAACTGCTTGAAAAAAAAAGGTTTACAATAGAGCCTACCCTTCCGTTCAATCTTTTCTACCGGCCATGCTCCAAAAGTCAGGTATGCTCACCGTTGCCTGGCTCATACAAATTTACAAAGGTTGCCTAGCACTAAGCCATGTGTCTGCAGCCTGGAGGACCGCTAAGGTTGTATTTATACCCAAGGCACGTAAAATCAACCATGCTTACCCGAAGGACTACAGGCCAATTAGCCTGACTTCCTTCCTCCTTAAAGTTTTCGAAACATTACTAGATCTCTATATCAAACAAAGACTTGGATCTCAAGCTCTATCCAGAGCCCAAAACGCGTACATAAAAGGGAAATCCGTTGAAACGGCTCTCCATCGAGTAGTTCTCGAAATAGAAAAGGCACTCTGCTACAAAGAATACGCTTTATAAGCTTTTCTAGATATTGAAGGCGCCTTCAATGATGTGCACAAAACAGCCATTATGGAGAGCCTCCACGCAACCAACACCCCCACCTCTATTTGTAGCTGGATAAGCAATATGCTTAAGCAAAAGCTCATAACAGCTGAGTGGACGGGGTCACAGATCACTAGGAAGGTCCATAGAGGCACACCGCAAGGAGGAGTTCTATCCCCTCTCCTATGGAACCTGGTTATAAATACAATTTTGGATAAGTTGTGGCCTATGCCGATGACATTGCGATTTTAGTCTCCGCACACAGTCGACCAGCTCATCGAGTATGCTCTGGGGCTGGCTGAGGAATGGGCGAACACCGTGGGCCTCGGCATCTTGTACTTTTCACAAGCAAGTAAAAAATTCCTGAATTACCCCCAATTAGGTTGAGCGACGCCAGGTTAAGCCTCAAGTCACAAAATAAGTACTTTGGTCTTATTCTCATCTGAAAGGCGAATTTAGAGGAGAGATTAAAGTGGGCAAGCAATGCGATTTACGCCAGCAGGAGAGTGCTGGGATAACATGATAACATGCCAGCATGACGAACAGAGTTCAGCGGCTGGCGGCTCTCTGTACCACAGGTGCCTTAGCCTCGACTCCTTCGTCTGCTCGGAATGTCCTGCTTCATCTCCCTCCGCTTGACCTCTTCGTTAGGGGCGCTGCCGCAAAAGCTGCTGTCAGGCTTAGGGAATCGGGACACTACGAGCCACGATCCTTCGGCCACAGCAGAATTCAGCGGGGGTACGCAGGTAGCACCGACTACTTGGTCCCCACCCTGTGCTTCGAGCTGGGATATCAGGCGACTGTGAGGGATGGGCAGGAGTGGAATCAGCAAATGGGCAGGAGTGGAATCAGCAAATGGGCGCAGCAACTCTTAGCATCTACACTGACGGCTCTAAAACGGCTGCCGGAGGGGTGCTGCAACATTTTCTGCAGATGCAACTATGGAAGCAGCTTTCAGGCTTCCTAATCACTGTATTATTTTTCAGGCGGAGGTTTTGGCGATACGTAAAGCCGCTGACCTAGCATACGCCAGAGATACCACAAATAAGGAAATCAACATCTTTACAGACAGTCAAGTGGCGATTAAAGCTCTGATGTCTTACACATACAAATCGAAGTGTGTATTTGACTGCTTTCAGGCCCTGAATAGACTGGGCAACAACAGAAGGTCACAAGGGCATTGAAGGAAACGAGAGGACGGACGCGTTAGCCAAGCACGGGCTAGCCTTCCCCTGTCAGGATCGGTTGACATTCCTACTCCAATCCAAACAATCAAATACTCAATCGACTTCAATAGACAGATGGCCTGCAACTCAGATCTGCAAGCTAATCAAAATCATGTGGGGGTCGTACAATCTCATAGCGACTAGGTACCTGCTCGAATTAACGCGGACTGACTGCAAGCGCTGGTCGGCATCATTACTGGCCACAGTCTTGTAGCAGCTCATGCCATGAAAATCGGACTCCTAACCAGCGACACCTGTAGGAAGTGTCAAGAGCCGGGAGTCTCAGAAACAATCCAACACCTTCTGTGCCACTGCCCGGCACTAGGGAGAACTAGGCAGCGCTGCTTCGGTGACCCCTGGCTGGTGGATCTCTCACATGTAGCAGAGCAGAGGCTGAAGGACATACTTCAGTTTGCAAAAAAGTCCGGGGCCCTCGATGGCCTTTTGGGCTGAACTTTCCTTCTCCGGGTCCATTTATCCGGTATTGCTACGAACCAATGGGTCTATGTGTGGCCCTGTGCCAGCCAGTTAAACCTAACCTAAGTCTGATCTGTTATATCATCGATTATATCTTCAGCAAAAAGATACTAAAATATTTGAAATAGTGTATCTAACTGGAGAATTTCTTGTGATGAAGTAGCAGGTCCTCGATTTTTTTACCATCGTTTAGCTGGAAGTTTTTCTTAATAATATATAATTCTATAGCGCATGATCAAGCATAATACAAGTCGATATAATTTTTCATTTTTTCCACTTATCACTTTTCTTGTAGAGACGAGTGTTATTGGTGGTTTCACGGATCACGGTTTCATCGTCCGTGTTATCTTTTTCATTCAGCAGATAAGCGCTTACGGGATCTGTTACATCGTCCTTGACTGAGAAATTCAGTCCATCATGACTGTCATTCCAATTCCAATTGGTATTGCCTGTCCATAATGCTCCTAAAAAAAATGAATTCGTACATAAAAACAGCCATGATTACGCTTCGTTACTTTACGATAACAAGACTCAATTGGAGATTATAGGGCTTTCTAATAGTCTTCCCGAAACTGTAACATAATCTGCATAAAATCTCTTATCTTTGCGTCGTATGCATTTTAAATGAAGACAAACGCAGATATTTTCACCGAAAATATGTCCCACTAATGCAAAAAAAAATATTGGCTATGATTTCGTACGACTTCACTGGATGAACTGACAATTATCCTTTTCATCACTATCGGCACTATAAACAGGGTCTAGTCCTGGCCTCCCTTAATAAGTTCTTTCACCGGTCTCAATTGCGAGCCAATGTCATGCAATTAGACATCCTTAAGCTCTGAGCGTCCTGACGCCATCCCTCCAGCGCAAATAAGGTCTCCCTCGCTGTGGTCAGCCGTAAAATCTGCCGCAATGGGGTTTCTGGTGGGCTCCTATTCGCTCCTACGAGCTAGGTGCCCTGCCGACCGGAGACTACCTCGCTTTATCTTTTTGATAAGATCTGCTTCTAGGCAGATAGCACACAACTCATGGTTCGAGTCTTCATGGTTCGAGTCCAGTCATGTGCGATCATCCTCCGAGTTTTAATCGCCCTAGGTAGTAGTCAGATGCTAAGTAAAATCAATAATAGAGCGCCTCTATCAACTTATGCCCGCAACGGGTTTAGTGAGACAAATTAACTTTTAGTTCATCGTGCAGTCGAAACTTGACTTAACTTTTGATTTGTTTATTTTCCGTCTAGAAATATGAAATAGCTTTTTTTTATGAACTTAATATTTGCACAATTATCTTGCTCCGTTCTCCTTATTCCATTTGATGATTTAGGGAATCTATTTTCGCATAATTATCAGCACATATTTTTGTAAAATCTAATTGCAAATAAAAACCTTTTCTCTCAATTCATTACTTTTCATTTCCACATATAACCAGTAAATAAATTGAACAGGAAACTCATGTAAAATTACAATGCAAAGTCGAAATATCATACATAATTACCAAACTGTACTAGCTGTAAATTGGTTAGACACGCAATCTTCACATATGCACAAGTATTCATGTTTAGAGGCGAAATGAAACGAATGCGAAAGCAAGATGCACAACGATAACGATCTATCTATCTTTTAACAAAGATTATAGTAATATTTAGCTTGAATTTTGGTATTTATCTTTCACCCATTAAAAATACATAGGCATTAAAATTAATTGCTGTGAAGCATTGGTTTGAAACGTATGAAAGTGAAAAATGTTTTTGAAGAAATGCTGGAAGGAAAATCGAATTAGAAATGCAGCGTAGTATTTGAAAGTTGAAATCAAATACGAAAATAGATGAGACTAAAAGATTTTACTCATAAATGTATGAAATTAAAATATTGTTGCATAATTGTTGGATTTAAATTTCGTTACCTTGAGAAGCAATTCGCTATGTTATAATTTGATCATCATGGCCATTCAATGGATTAAAATGGTGGGAGTTTGTGGTTGGCAGAAAACTTGTTCGGAATCTGATAAATAAAGCCTACTCCGCTAAGTTTTGCACAATTTTTCTCTGGTCGCCTATTCTCTGATCGCTCTGCCTAGTGACACTGAATTAATTTAGCGCAGTATCAATCAAATAAAACAATCAAACGATGCCTGAATTTAATCTGTCATTCGTCACCACGTTATGTCAAAAATGAAAGTGAAAAAATAGAAAACAAAAAAAAATTATCTGCAGGAGTGAGTAACAAGTGCAGGAGTAGGTATTATATATATACTTGCATATATATAAGTAGGTATATAAATCGCGGTATTGCTAGAAAACAAACTATCGACAGAAGTAAATTAAGTGCCACTTATCAAAATAAATAATTCTTCCAAAACATCAGTCAAAAACAGCACTAGAGCATTGGAGCATAGTGCGGAGGAAAAAATTTTACAACGAATTTTCGAAGACATCTAGGTCGGGCATACTATGATGGACGACGAATCTTATTTAAAATTTGATTTTTTCGCATTGCCTGGATATCGATTTTGCAATCTAGTGAATGGGAAAATCATACCTCATGGAAAAAGAACCATAGTTTTGAAAAATATTAAAACAAGGTCTTGGAATGCAAGCAAAGTGTGCCATTTTGCATGGAAACAAAAAGGCTCTGTATTTTTTGGCCAGATATAGTTAAATACCAATACGCTTGTGAGAGTATGCATTCGCAAGCGGCATACTACATACAATTTATACTAAAAGTCATGAATCCACCGAATATCCCAGAAACTTTCTCTATTGAAAAATATTGGGAAATTATCAAAACGATTTTGAAAAAAAGACGGTAATACTGCTACTTCGTTAGCGAATTTCAAACATACAGTCAAAACCTGTTATAGCGACACCGTTTACAGCGACGGATCGGTTATAACGACCTACGGCGTGATCCTTGTCAGATCCCTATATAATCACCTATGTAAATATACCGCTTATAGCAACATCGGATAAAGCGACATATCGGTTAAAGCGACGAACACTCATCGGAAATATCGGCTATAACGACCAACCGTTGATTTTATTTCGTTTAAGGTTGATTTTATTTCGTTTTAACGCGCAGTTTGAAGTCTTCATATCCCAAAAAAGAGGAAAGTGTTTAATGTGGAAGAAAAGTCCCACATTATACGGAGGTTAGAAACGGGGATATTGCGAAGGAATGCGGCGTCTCACATTCTACAATTTCAACGATTTGGAAGATCAAGGAGAAAATAAACGCTCTTTTTGAAAACAACTCATTGAAAACGAAACGTTCCAGGTCATCTGAACATAATGTCATAGAAGAAGCTCTACCAACGTGGTTTAACCACCAGAAGGCAAATAACGTCCCAATTACAAAGAAAAAGCCAACGAATTCGCTCGTCTAATGGGAAAAGAAACTTTCGAGTGTTCGTCTTGAGTACAACGTTTCCGTGCTCGTCATAGCATAGTGGCTGGAAAAATATGTGGTGAGGCTGCTAGCGTTTTAAACAGTGTGACAGAGGAGTGGCTATCTCATAAATGGCCTGCACTGTGCCCAAGCTACAAGCCGAAGGAAATATTTAATGCGGATGAAACTGGGCTCTTTTTTAATTTAACACCTGATAAGACACTTAAATTCAAAGGTGAACAATACAACGGCGAAAAGCTGTCAAAAACACGAATTACAGAGTTGGTTACTGCAAACATGACTGGGTTGCGAAAAGAAAAACGTTTAGTAATTGGAAAAGCTAAAAAACCGCGTTGCTTTAAGAACATTTGCTCACTGCCTGTTAAGTTTGAAAAGGATCCGAAGTCCTGGATGACATCGAAAATTTTCGAACAATGGCTTAGAAACTGGGATGCCCAATTGAAATTCAAAGATAAAAAAATCCTTCTTCTAGTAGACAGCTGCCCTGCTCATCCAGTAGTTCTGAAACTACATACCGTCCAATGTCACCTCTGTACTACAACCCATCGATCAGGGAGTAATCAAAGCACTAAACACACAGTACATAAAACTTCAAGTACTGCAAATACTTCAACATATTGAAAACGGCGGAAATGCGAAAAGTCTTAGCATTCTGGAAGCAATTTTAATGATATCTGAATCTTGGGAAAAGGTTACATCAACAACTATAGCCAACTGCTTTCGCCATGCAGGTTTCAAAGATCTTTCTTTATCAACAAACGATGGTGACGATAGTATTCTGCTACCGAGAGCGATACAATCTCCAACCGATGACGATGACACAGTACCTTTAGCTCAATTGGCAGCTCAGTTAGCTACAGAGCCAAGGGTAGAAATCAAGGAGTTCACTGGAATTGACGACAATGTTGCCATGTGTGTGCAGGTTATTGAAGACGAAATTTTAGCAGAAATTGAAAGCAATCATCAAAACATTGACGAAAGAGAAGACCAAGAAGAGGAAGACAGAGAGTTTCAGCCCACATCATTATGCGATGCTATTACCGCTGTAACAACTCTACAAATTTTTTTTGCATTGAACGAAGAGTTCAATTCTGATATCAATCAAGCATTCCTGAGGGAAATGAAACGTAAAATGCATAATTCTTTTGAAATTCAGTTAAGAAAAAAACAGACTAAAATAACCGATTATATGTTTTGAAAACTAATTGTAATCTGCACTGCAACGAAACTTTTTTACAATAAACTTTTTTCATTGATTTATTGACATATGCATTTTATTAGCAAACCAGCCTATACACAGAAGACTAAATGTTGATTCAAATACATATGAGTATCGCTTATAACAACTATCGGATATAGCGTCCTAATCATGTGGTCCCTTCAATGTCGTTATAACCGGTTTTGACTGTATATGGAAATTGTGTAAAAATAAACATCTTCAAAAGTTAGGCGAAACTTAGTGGGTAGTATTTTTAAAAAATCGACCAATTTTCAGATAATTTTTGAACTCACCTCCTTGGAATTTGGAAATATTTTGTTATCCAGAAGGGCTGGTGAGGTAATTATCGAAAATGAAATATTTTTGGAAAATATGGTATATTTGCGTAAATACGGCCTCTTGAAGTTTTTGAGAAACGTCGGTTCGTGTTGGATTCAAAAAATTGTATAAAATCTGTTACTTTACGTTGAACTTTCAAATATGGCTTGTTGGAAAGAGTAATCCTTTATCCATTTTCTATATATTTTCTTTAGTGGTTATAGTATTCCACTCTTTTAAAAATTTACGAGCTTCGCTTTGAAATTTTACACATTTGTAGCTTACATAACTGTTTACAATATATAAAAAAATTAAGAAAATCGAAGGTGAAATATTCAAGAATAAAGGACACTGTAATGATCCTTTTTATCCTTTTTGGTCAGAATGTTTCTCCCATTATTTTTTCTAGAATACCTACACCTTACCTTTTCCAACAAGCCACATTTAAAGGCTCTACGTAAAGTAGAAGATTTTATACAATTTTTTGAATGCAACACGAACCGACGTTTCACAAAAACTTTAAGAGGCATATTACCGCAAATATTAGATATTTTTCAAAAAAAAATTTATTGGTGCACATAGGTTAGGTTAGGTTAGAGAAGAGGGTTGCCGGGAACGCGGCCAGCATTAGGCCACCAGTTTAGACCCATTTGCCACCCTCCCCTGGCTTGTTAGAGCTGCCAAGTGACCGCTCCGCCAAACTGGATCAGCTGATTCAACGTGACGGTACTGGCCACCTCTGCCAACTCTTGAAAGTGGTAAGAACTATAAATCTTGAGGCGTTTATTATTTAGGGCCGCACAATCACAGAGAGTGTGCTCGATGATGTCCTCTTCCATCTCGCACCTCTTGCATAAATTGCTGGATGTCAGTCCCATTCTGTTCGCATGAGATACAGTAAGCCAGTGCCCTGTGATCAAGCCGACCGTAGCTCTCAAGCAGTTTCTGCTGAGCTTGAGCAGTTTCTTGCTTTTGCTTAGATCAGGTGATGGCCATAATGTCCTAGGCACCCTGCAGTCCATCCTGTTTTCCCATTCAGACTTTAGTTTGGCCCATATGGAGGCATCAAGTTTGCTTGTGGCGTCAGTGATTGACCTTTGTACAGTGATGCAGGGGCTATTACTAGCTCCTGAACCTTTTCTCGCTAATTGTTCGGCTTTTTCGTTGCCTATGACCCCACTATGCCCTGGCACTCACATAATCTGGATAGGAATATGCCTTGCCCTTTCATTGAGAGCCACTCTGCAAGCAACAGTTTTTGAAGAACATCTGTAAGACGCAAGAGCGGGAATGGCTGCCCTGCTGTCGATGCAAATCGTCATTGATCTTTGATATTCCGCTAATGGACTCAACTGCCATGCGTATGCACATGACTTAACTACTAGACCAAGTCCAGTCGTTAACTTCAAATATAACAGATGCTGCTATTGATGCAACAACATGTACAAATTCTATTTCCTGAAGCTTCCAAATCATCCTTCAAATCCATTCTTATCAAGAGCCCTTTCTGTGTATTAGTTAAGATGAATTAGTTAAGATGAATTTATTTACTTGTCTTGTTACCACTTATCGTATTTCCGTTGTAAATTTGTTTATCTATTTATTTACTGTTTACCCAAATATTTGTTTTTTTGTTTGTTATATTAATTGTTTGGTAAGTAGAGAAATAAAATCAAGCTCAACTCACCCAAATCGAGATAGCTGGTATATTAGAAACAAGCATCGAAAATTTCAATTAAAAATTCATTTCACTCAACTTTAAATAACGCTTCTAAAAATCACCTTTGTGGATATCTTCTTTCATTTTCTCGCCCTATTTTCATTATGAAACTATTCACACTGAAACTGGAAACTTCAGCATGCAGAGCACATCATGTCTATGAATTTCCCTCCAGACTGTTCCTTCTCTTAATAACAACTTCCTGTCTGCCTGTAGAGAGGCCATTTCCACCATATGTCATTACTAAAGCTGAAACTTTATTCTCTTTGGCTCATTCATTTCAAACAAAACCCGAAAGAATCATAAAGGTTCAGTAAACACAATTTTCGTCTGTAAGAGACACGGCATCATATACATATGGTGTTAATCTGACAGGGATTAGATAGAAATGCAAAAAGGTGAAATGAGAGCTTTTCAGAGATGTACAATAATTGTAAATAAAACACATGCTGTGGTAGCCAAAAGAGAATAGTTGCAGAAGGAAGTTTTCTAATGAAGAATACGAGATGAGTATATATTCTTTTTTTTTTATAAATAAGCAGTGTTTACAAATATGGCAAAAGCTACACGGTTCACCTAGGTAAGTCTTTGTATTTAAATAATTTTTTTATCTTGCAGCTGTCGAAATTCGCTATTTTTTTAATGAAGTTATTTCGGCTTTTTTTAAAAGTTTTTCTTAATCATAGAAAAGAAGAGATCTAGTTGATCAACTTTAAAAACAAAGGTGTCTCCATAACCGGAATATGCTATGCTTTCAATTCTTAAATGAAAGAATCCATTAAAGAGAAAAGAAGAGGAAAATTGATCAAAAGTGTCCTTTTTCTGTACGACCTCGGGCCTGTTCTCAATAGTCGTAGGCTTCGCTATTTTAGATCGCCAACCCTATAGCCCTGACTCTCTTCGTCAGAAAAAGTTTTCAAACGATGTATACTGAAGGACGCAATTTCGGCTTACTTTTCCGACAAATTCAAAACCTTTTTTTCAATTGGTTTTTAGTTTGTATTCAATTTGTTGACCTATATAATCTTTTTTCTCAATCCATGCGTGATTTGTATTTCGACCTACACCAGCGAAATTTTCAACATCAACTATAACTTGCCTGCAGTTCGTGCTTTGAAGCTTACCCGCATTAAATCCATTACGAGAGGTGGCACTCCTTTTCCAACCCATTTCGCCATGTCATTTCGGCAATTTCCTTTGAAGCTTTTTCGTTTTAATCATTGCCACTTCACTCGTCCATTATGAGCGAACGTGACCATAAATATTTTTGGTTTGGTAACAGATAGAAAATCAATGTTGGTAAAGAAGCTACCTATACGTCTACTAGATTCTCAAGTGACCTTCGCTATTTGCTTTGCCATTATAATCGCAATGCTGCGAAAATAAACAACACAAGTCCATGTGACTTTCCGAATGATTGCATAATGGGCATTAATGTTGGTTATGTGGCAATCGAAACTCTTCATTTAGTACTCGTTGTGATGATTGGTGTTTTGTCTTGTAGGTCGACTTTTCAGTCATATGTCATAATCATAGGTAAAGTATCTACTCAAAAGCTGTTGTAGGTACATTTGTAGGTACAAAGTTAGTCAGTAATTAAGCGCCATTACGGTATTTAAATAAACTTCATAACAAGGTGCGAAATTTAGAGCGAAGATGACTCCGACCAAAGAACGAGAAAACGATGGTCGAAAGTCTACGTAAGATAGTTAGAAATAAGATAGTAAGCGCTAACGAATAAAGCTACTATTCAGTGGATGAAAATGTGTGATTATAACGCAAATAAGATCATATGTTTCGCCTTTGAAATTCCGACGCTTCCATGAGCCAAACTATTGACTGTAATGGATGGTTGGTATTGTTTTGGTGGTTGATCTCTTTTCTTTTTTTGTCTATATGGAAAAAATCCACATAATTTTTTTACTTGAATATGTAAGAAGCCGTAAAAAACGTTGAGCTACTTGGGTTTTGAATATATTACACTTTATTTTTCGGAATTGCAAAAATAATGCTAAATTGAAATTAAAAAATTATTTCAGTGAAGATGTGCATAAGTTTGATGCTGTAACATTTTCATCACAAACAGAGCACACGGGTCATACATATGAGAGAATTTATTCGAATAAATAAATGAATTTACTTCTAGAGGGACCTTCTTCAGACGGTATGATTTTTCATTCTGTGTTTATTTCTTTTCTAAGGAAGCTTTGACATTTTTACTACACTATGTGGCCTTCAATTCTGAATGATCTCGATAGTCCATAAATTTACTTAAATTCTTTCAAAATAAATTACAAATCCCGCGAAAATATGAAAGATTTTCTTGTGATGTTTGCTCATCGCACAGCCACCTTTATTGTATGCATTTCCCGTCTTTAACGACTGCGAAGAACTTTAACATACGCTCATTGAGTCAGTGGTATCATACGAGTCAGTGGTATTTGGTGTGTTAGGAAAAAGTTCTTCGGAATACATCCGCTAACAACAAGTATCTGCATGCTATATATGTAACTTTCAGATCTGAAAATATCTCCATGGTAGAACAGCAAACGTTATTCTATAAACTTTTATAGGTTGCCTCTACTGCTGCAACCGGTTCAATGTGCGGATATGTAGAGCATTTAATGTACGGTCTAGCACGTCGTCTCGGGACAGTCATTGACCCTTTTTCACTGCTTAGTAAAATTACCTTATCCATATAGAGTACTCTTTACATACAGTTGGCTTAGCTAGATCTGGAGATGATAGTAAGTATTGAGATATATTATTTCGAGCATAATCAAAGCTTTTGTGCAACAATACTTTGCAGAAATCGCTAGTGCTCTACGATTAGTTGGGGAAGAGACAAACAAACATTATTAATCAAGGTTAATAATAGACAAATTGAATACATACATATTTTAATTTTGTCGCCTACATCTTATACTGTATAATTAAGTACACAAGGTATATGGCATACGTTTTCTGATCGCCATTCTCAAAATAATATAATTCATTAGCCCGGGACACTACAATAAACACGAAATCGTTAGATATTAAAAAGCAAGTTAAAACAATTTATGTGTGTAGATAGGCGTTTTTATCCCTTTCACTACAAGATGCGATTTTAATCAGAAAAATGCCAATCCTGTCACGTTAATATTCGACTGTAGTCTACATTATACAAAAAAAAATCACTTTTGTTTTCACTGCGGTATTTAATTTCATTCCTTTGTGATATAAATGAGTGGTGGCACGCGTACGATATTGCAACTGCATGTTATTATATGTTATATCATATATCAGTGCTTCATAAGACGCAGTGGAAAAGATAAAGTAATACATCAGTTGGTACCTCTAAGCACTCAGGCTAAAACACTCATAGTTTCCCAGATCTAGGATCAATGATATGGGAAAGAGGCTTTCTTCTGCACACATGACAGCCGAAGCACTGATATCTGAGATGTGCAAACGCTGGGCATTCACAAAGAAAATGCTCCACTGAGTGAACCTCTTTAGGCAGGGTAGACAAAGATCATCCTGTCCAAGGCCTGTTCAATACATGTGGCCTCTTAGGTAGTTGTACCCAGTCAGTATGTCTGTTTCGAAAAAAAGATATGTTCAGATGCAGTCGGGACACCCAAGATAGTACCTTCACGATAGTCCACCACACCACGGATGTGTACGTTGCCTTGGGCCTTGTGATTTTTGCGTAGATTCACAAGCTTCAGATCCCAAGTGGTGGGAAAGGCTCTCTTGCATTCACCGCATGCTTCTTCCAGAGAAGTTTTTTGTCCAAGATAGCTCTTAAATATTTAAATTCATCTGAAAGTTGAAGATTTTCATCCATCATTTTAGAAATGTCTTTGACTAGTCTTTCCATTTTTCTTTTTCTGGTTAACAAAACCAGTTTCGCTTTGCCAGGATTGATTGCTAATTAAATCCAATGCGCGGTGTTTATTTTTTCATTCAGACCCTTACTGACTGCTAGTGTGGCTACGTCAGCAGCATGGTCATGTAGCCGTTCCTGTTGCAGTTCGTTTAGCAGAGGAGTACACTAACATACTTCACAGGAATGGTGATTGAGACACCTCTTTGAGGACAAGCATTTTTCGCATTCAATTTCGAATAGCAGGTGGCTCCAGCTTCCGACAACAATAGTCTCTGCATCAACTTGGCATATATCCACTTAGACGTTATCTACGCCATGAGCTTTCGCAGCTTCACATAGGTCCATAAAAGGCGCGCTGTCAAAATCCCCTTCAATGTCCACAATCACCCCCACCTTATATTCACCATTTGAGATTGCTCCGTCAACTCTGGAAACAAAGAAATGAACGACCAACTCGCATGATTTTTCTTGCTGGTACGCATGTTGCTCATCATTCAAGGAGTTAAACTTGAGCACCCTAGTTCGCATCTGTCGCTCAACAAGCTTCTTCAGGCACTTCAGCATAGGTAGGTAGGTTGAAGTGGCTGCCGATCCACAGATGTCTGCCGGCCGACCCACATAGGCACAAGAGAGGCCCCGTTGTGATGCCACTCTCCTACTCACTGAACTCGGGAAACCATCTGCTTCCCTTGACAAAACGCGCTATCCCCTTTAAATTAACCAGGGACAACTCGGTCAGGTTTGAGAGAAAGGGTGCATCAATTGTCGCCAACCTTCTCCTTGCCAGCGTCGGGCACTGACACATGAGGTGGAAGACGTACTCCTCCTCATCCTCAAAGCCACAACTCCGACAGAAATCGTTAGACTGCACTCGCAATCGTTGTGCATGCCGTCCTATGAGGCAGTGTCCCGTAAAAACGCCCACAATGCAACGCAGAGCGCTTCGAGTTAAGCCTAAAAGCTACCTGGTGCGATGCGCATCCATGCATACCCAGGACTGTCTTGCTATTGCACAGGATGATTCATCTGTCCAGGACCTCCTAGCATCCTCGAGATATTTTTGCCTGATAGCCAGCATAAATTAAATTAAACTTACCGGCGTAAGGCTTAGGTATAAAGACTACCTTAACCTGCCACCAAGATGACGAAATGTACGCCAGGACTAAGCATGCCCAAACGATTTCCCTTAAGCTTACCTTCAGGTGGTCAATTCCTTGCCTTATCATAACCGGACAGATGCCATTCAAGCCCAGCAATTAGCAATTTTCAAAGGACATGAATGCATCCTTGAACTTCTGGTTGTTGATCACGTATCTAAGTGTACTAGCACCAATATTGATCTTACAAGCTCGATTATAGAGTTTCTCTGATATTTCTTCTGAACTGCTGCAGTTCCCTATTCCACCAGGCCTCTTCAGAGCTATCTATTATGTCTCTATTTAGAGTTCTCAAATGGGATTCTATTGACTTTGGCGATTTATACCTACCAGTAGGACACGCTCTGTCTGCAATTATGTCTGCCAATTCCTTTGCAGGGACCCTTTGAAAAATTGCGAGTAATCTTAGTGAAAGAAACTCTATAGGAGAGAAGTAACATTATATATTTGCGTTTTGTTCTGGAGACATATCGATAGATAGTTGCAGAGAATAGATGCTTCACATTCTTCTTGATTTAGTTGAATTTAACCGCATACAAGAAGTAGCTCAGCATCATGCGGTATCTATCCTTGACCACCGAGAAACTTCTCCGGTCAAGTACGAGTACGATCATTATGTTGAAACCATCTTCACCACCGAGTGGGGTCTGATAATTCAGTCACATCGATGCCCAGATTCAGCTGACCGAAAGCATATTTTCCCCAGGCACGCCCGTCGTCGGACTTCCAGCTGAGGCTATGCTTTCATTTCCGGAGCCTGTAACAACAGGAGATGGTGGAGCAACTTCGGGCAAGCAACCAGCTGTTTGTCAATTGTCATGGAATTGAATGTTAACAAAAAATTGTGCCTGAAGTAGAGTTTTTTTTATTAGTGAATTGAGAGGTTGAACTTCTAAAAAGCGATCAACATTGAAAATTGCCTCTCAATTGCTCTAACTTGCTCGATTTTTTTTGACAGCTGCCCTATTTGAACTTGTCTTGAGATGCTCTGCTCTTTTTTTGGAGTCATTAAACACAGCTAATATATACTGAAATTCAAAATATAATTTTTCCGGTTCTGTTACAATATATATATATATGTATATATATATATATATATATATATATATATATATATATATATATATATATATATTTATATATATATATATATATATTTATATATATATATATATTTATATATATATATATATGTATATATATATATATATATATATATATATATATATATTTATATGTATATATATATATATATATATATATATATATTTATATATATATATATATATATATATATATATATATATATATATATATATATATATATATATATCATCATTATCATTATCAGCTTGTCAACCATGCACACGGATCATAATGTAGCCTCCCCTAAGTGTTGGCTTCTCATTTCTCTCCATTTTTGTCTATTTTTGACTATACGTATCCAGATTATACCGGCTAGCTTTCTTATGTCATGGTCCCATCGTAGTTTCGGGCGCCGTCTCCCCTTGGGTACCAATTCATGACTTTCGTGGTCCACCTATTGTCCGATATTCTTGCCAAATGCCCGGCCCATCGCCATTTGAGGCTTCTGCTTCTATTAATCACATCAGTTACCTGTGTTTTTGCTCTTATCCAGTGAAGTCTTTTCCTGTCTCTTCTTGTGATGCCCAACATGCATCTCTCCATTGCTCTTTGGGCAACCTGAAGCTTTCTTGTGGCATCTGCTGTCAGAGTCCATGTTTCACAACCATAGGTCATGACTAGCAGAATGCATCCATCAAAGGCTTTCTTCTTCAGGTGGGATATCATTTTTGATTTGAAGATTATGGAGTTTTTCCCAAACGCACTCCACGCTAGTTTGATTCTTTTGTTTATTTCGGGTAACAGCGATCCTGAGTTGCTTACTGTTTGGCCCAGATACACATGTTCGTCTACCACTTCCAAATCTGTGTTATTAATTGATATTTTATCCTGGCCTCTCGTTATGAAATCGTTGTACATAACATTTGTTTTATTAAGGTTCATTCTCAGTACTGCTGTCTCACTAGCTGAGCTTAAATCCTCGAGTAGCGTTTGTAATTCATCCTGATTTTGGGCGATAAGGACTATGTCATCTGCGAATCGTGGGTGACTTAGGGTACGGACAAGTCGGAGCGACGAGAGCGTCGAGTCGAGCAGCGCGCCGAAACGGTTCATATATTTGGTCGCTGCTTTGGCATGGAAATATATGAACCGTTTCGGCGCACTGCTCGACTCGACGCTCTCGTCGCTCCGACTTGTCCGTGCCCTTAGCCGTTCTCCATCTATGATTAAGCCTTTATTGTCCCATGCTAGGTCTCGAAAGATTTCTTCCAGGGTGGCGTTGAAGAGTCTTGGCGATATGGTATCCCCCTGTCTAACACCTCTTTGTGTGGGAAACTCTGGCGTGTCATCGAACACTTTCACTTTCGCTTTGGCGGTCCTGTAGATGTTGGTCAGTGTTTCTACATATGGTTTCTCGATACCTTGGCTTATAAGTGCTCTTATTATTGCCTCGGGGTATATTGAGTCTCTCAGAGTGCGAATGTGGTCTATGGTGCTATAGTCACTTCTGAAGCCTGTCTGTTCTCGTGGCTGTTCTGCGTCTGCGACTTATCGGTCTGCAGTTTCTAATGTCTTCCCTGCTCCCCTTCTTGTGGATCAGAATTATGTTGGCGCTGTTCCACTGGTCAGGAATTTGCCTTGTTCTGAAGTAGCTTGTGAATACGTCGGCCAGAATCTTCCATGTTTTCCTGCCCGCGTATATCAATAATTCCGCTGTGATGCTATCATTGCCAGCTGCTTTACCATATTTCATTTGTTCCAGCGCCGCTTCCACTTCATCAATGAGAACTTCTGGGACATCTTCTTCAGGTGCTGCTTGTATAGTCGCTGTTATTGTATGGCTTGTTTCGGGTGCTTTGTAGTATATATATATATATATATATATATATATATATATATATATATATATATATATATATATATATATATATATCTATATATATATATATATATATATATATATATATATATAAATATATATATATATATATATATAAATAACTTGAATATAAGTAATAAAATATATTATATCACATACCATGGTATAGAAAATGATACTAGGTATTTCCGCAAACATTCTGTAATGATTTGAAACTTTTCTTTAAATGAATTTATGCCTTGAACAAAATACCTAACAATCAATCAATGATTCATTTTCCCCATTTTTTCTATTTCAGGTGAATTGATGTTCTTGAACGAAGCGACATTTCTCGATAACTTGAAAACACGCTATTACAAAGATAAAATATACGTAAGTTAATTGCTTCCTAGTCTACACAACTTTTGCAGAACATATAAACGCAATTCAATTAAATATATATTTTTTTCTAATTACAGACATATGTTGCAAACATTCTTATCGCCGTCAATCCATATCGTGAAATCAAAGACCTTTATTCGTCGGCAACAATAAAACGATACAATGGAAGATCGTTGGGGGAATTGCCACCTCATGTATTTGCTATTGGTAAAATAATATTTTTGTTCGATAATTTGATAATGCATACATACGTATTGGTTTCGTATTGTATTATGTGTAGAAAAACTTGCGATAAGTATCTGTATCATCGGTATTTGAGAACTTTATTGAATGTACTCATATTATGCTGATGCTATGAAAAATTAATAAAAAATGTTCTCATTTTGCATAAATTACCGGGTGCGATATACTAAAATAACACCAAAGCCATATTTTTTTATGGAAGCAAGTTATTTTTCTTAAAAAAACATTCTTTCAATAAAAGCAAGAGGCATTGAATATTTTTCTCAAAATATTGATATTTTTCGATTGTGCTATCTTATAGAAATAAGTCCTGTGAATTGAATAGTAGAAAAAGATTTTAAATTCGCACAGCAACAAAATAAAAGTATTAGATATATTCTAAAGTAAAATGAGTCTAGAATGCGAAGAACTTTTTCTGTTTAGTTATTCTGCTTCCGTTAAATGCATCATTCAAAAATTAAATGTTTGACTTAAATTTCAAACAATAACAATGATATCAATAATATTTCATTCTTTCTTTACATTTACATAATAAAATAATCAATCATTTATTTACTATACAAACACATAACTGGGATTCACAATTAATTCCAAACCAAAATTTGATTTCATTGCATGAATATATGTATCTAAATTCCAGTTATTTAATAGTCTTACGTTACACATTATTATTTTTGTATTTAGCTGATAAGGCGATTCGTGATATGCGAGTATTGAAATCATCGCAATCGATTATTGTGTCTGGTGAATCAGGCGCAGGAAAAACTGAATCGACTAAGTATCTACTCAAATATCTATGTCATTCGCATGACAGCGCAGGACCCATCGAACAAAAGATATTAGACGGTGAGTTTAAAAATATTTCAGCTCGTCGATTGTGCGAAGGTTAATTAAGCAGGATATTTGTATATTTGTTATTTAATAAAAAATGGAATGATCCAAAATCAAAGATCTTAACGAGAGAATCTACAGATCCTTTCTTGGTAATTTTCGGCCTGAATAAAGGATTTAATCCACCATAAATCCGTCAATTGACAATGCCATACTCTTCAAACAATTTCACTAGCTCCAATCGCTTATTCTTTGGAATCTATTATTGATACTAAAACTTCTACTATTCACAGCTAATCCTATTTTGGAGGCATTCGGTAATGCAAAAACGACACGCAACAACAATAGTTCCCGTTTCGGTAAATTTATCGAAGTTCATTACGATTCGAAATGCCGTGTTGTCGGTGGATATATTTCACATTATTTACTGGAAAAAAGTCGTATTTGTACTCAAAGCTCGGAAGAGAGAAATTATCATGTATTCTATATGTTATTGGCTGGCGCACCACAACAGCTACGAGATAAGCTCAGTTTGGGTAGACCAGACGATTATCGTGTAAGTATATTTGAAAATTTTCGAAATTTTTATCACAAATCGTTATCAGGTCATATGGAATAATCGGTTGATTACTTTTGAAATGTTGATGATTAGTTGATCGTACGATGGTTAATGAACTCAAGTAAATGAATAGAAACAAGTAGGGACAATGCCTTTGTTTAGCGTTGCAATATATGTTCATTGAATTTAGCATATATTGCTCTCGTATCTTTATTTGACTGATTTCGCCCATGACATGCATCAAGATTCAATAGTAATTACTGCACTTCTATAAAATAACTATAACAAAAAACAGGTGAATAACTGATAGGCTATTACTCACGAAGCCAGTTGTGCTATAATCAATGGTGTGAAAATGGTGGACTATTGTAAAGCTCCTGTATCCTCGCAAGATTTTAGCCCATTACACAGGACTGTGTGCCCAGGTATATATGGTGCAACGAGTACTACTTCTGGGAGTCCTTAATGCACTTTTCAAGAACTGGAGAAGATGGCAGATTACCCTCGAAATACCGATATCTGTCAAGAAATTAAAATACATCTAGCTTAAAAAGGAAAAGATTGCTTTTTAATTAAAATATTTTTTTTCATCCAACTTCGGAGTGTTGCGATGAGCTTTGCTCAAATAGGCCTATGGATAAACTGCCTTGATGTGGAACAATGCTATATTATTGGTTCGGTATGCGAGAGCTCCCAGGCTCGCGGACGTCTTCGGACGCTCGAGTACTCTACTCCGGAAGTAATCTTTTCAGGCTGAAGTGGCTGAAAACATCCAGATGTCTTCACGGGAGGATACTCTGATATCTTCTTCACAGACGGCAAGAAGACAGATATTGAAGCTGATGGCTCGGATTTGAAGCTGGTGTCTTCTTCATTCGTCAAATGTCATGGAATTTTTTTTCTCTCGGAGATCATGTTTCTTTTTTCTCAAACAGAATTATTCACTATCTTGAGCGCTTGTAGCAGATAATCGCTGAAAAGTAGAGCGTACTGCCTCGAAAATTACCCAAGAGTGCAGAGCACGATTGAAGTTTGTCGTTAGCTCTAATAATGTGGATCTGCTCTGGGTACCGATACACAGCTGTGTTGAAGGAAACAGAGAAGCATTTTTCAAAATTGGGTAGTCGATACCCATAAAAAGAGATTGCTATCTTCTAATGTAGCCCGGCACACGAAGATCTTCCTCTCAGAACCTATTCATGGGGTGGCAGGAATCCTCCTGAATAATATTAAGACATAGTTTTTGCCCAAGCTCCTGCTTAGAAGAAACGGGCTCAGTATGTATGCTTTGGCTGCGATGGTGCGTGTATAGAAAGAATAGTCTGTTATCCAGTATAATTATATATACATGTTCTATTTCTACTACAACCTCTTAGTTTTTCCACGTCAAATCAATGTTCTACAATACTTTCTAAATCTATCCTTATCGCAAAATTTTACATAAGTGAATAGATGTTTAAATCCGATTATTAAACTTATATTTCTTTGGTTAAAAAGATACTTTTATTTCCGAGTTTGCGTTCAATAAATGCTTGCGTTTTCAAACCGTGGATTTATGATTATGTCTAACACCCGTATATCAGTGGTAGCCCTTTATGTGAAGATCAATTCGAATAATTTATAACCGCCATCTTGTTGAAATGCTTAATTCGCTGGCCATTATTATATCTCTGGCCCAGTAGAGTTTTTCAGATTCGTTCTCGTATAGCTTTAATCATAGCACACCTGCGAGCGATACATAGGCGCTAAACCTGCTCTTTTTGATAAGAATATTATTGAAATTTTAATATTGTAAAAAGCGGCAGAGTGATTTTTACGATTTCAAAGTTAAAATTTGTGCTCGTTGTTTTTTATAACTTAACGCAAAGATTTGTCGAGAACAGATACATTTCATCCCGGCTATTCGTCATCAAAGCTGGAGTAACATGCGATAGTGTCCTCTGATGTACATGCTATGCAAACCGAATCATTAACAGTTGAATATTTAAACTCACATTCATCGAAGAAATGCTAATTATCAGCATGCAATTATGCTTATCATAAGCTCTTCGTGCCCTAGACACAGTTAGAATTTGTCTTATCAAACATGCGAAAGAGTCAAATAGTGCTAATTAACCGTCTTTACCAACCAAAATGAATAAGGTCGTCATTTACGTTTTTCTCAAGACGAAAAAGTAAAATGCGTAGGGTTCCGCTTAACCAGTCTACTAAAACTAGTAGAAGAAACATCGAATAGAAAAGACAAGAAATCAACTAAAATCTCAAAAAATTGTACCGCCTGCTAGAAAACCACTTTAAACCTAGGCTAGAGCATGTATAAGCTTTTAAGGTTCAAGACGACCACAAACCGACTCAGTGCTAGATATTTTTAGCCTTTTTAGATTGAATATGCGTAGAAAGCTGCTAGGTAGGTAGATATTACTGTCTTCTCCGAACAGACTCCGGAAAAGACACACAAAGGCCCATTAGCGTAGAACCATATCTGAGTGAGAAACCATCCAAGTCTTTGATAAACGATAATCCTCTTCAAATTTGCCATCTCGCAAAAAAGTATAAGTCAAAAGACTGCATCCTTCTTTCAGCAAAGGCCAGGCATTCACACAAGAAGTGGGTAAATGTTTCTTTTTCCTGCTTTATTCTACAGCTCTGACAGAAGTCATTGTGAGGGACACCCATACGCATCGCATACATATCAAACAGATAATGTACGGTTAAAACAGGCACCCCTACGCGAACGGACTACTTTCCCAATCCTAGTGTGGTCAACGTCAAAAG
Organism: Nemotelus pantherinus; assembly: GCA_963978885.1. Lineage (NCBI taxonomy): Eukaryota > Metazoa > Arthropoda > Insecta > Diptera > Stratiomyidae > Nemotelus > Nemotelus pantherinus. Next base: position 38,925,131 of record OZ022265.1, on the reverse strand, counting down.
TTTTCTAAATCTGTCTTGCAACCGCACAGTTAATTTCTTCTATGCAGGATTTCATTGCGTCCTTTAAGTGTTTTTGTCTAATGGTCAAATTAAGTGAAGCCATTGAAATACCAATCGAGAAACTACAAAACATTTCCGTCAAAGGTCTGCCTACTCTTGCTAGTTCATTTGGTTTCCCTTAATGTCCCTATGTCCTGGCAACCCAAAACAGCTGCACCGCCGAATGTCTCAGGCATTTGAGGATTGGCTTCGAGGAGGTGTAAACTCCAGCTTTGAAATGTATAAAACAAAAATATTCACTCCGAATATTTGTCAACATAATGCTATTATATAATATTACGTTTCTAGAATCGCCAATACCTTTACTTGAAAAGTGCTGCAGTGATCCGGCAGTCGAAAAAAAAGCTTCAGATTTAGATCAATAGAAAATATGTTACAGCCCACGCTGTCGCTCAGTTTAGAAGCACCGGTATATATTTCTACAGCATTTGTTCCTCGGGGTATTCTCTTGCCTATTCCTCTTCGCTTTCCGATTTTCAAACCCTTGAATCACTGTTGGTCGGGCACTAGTATAATTAATATCCGATAGCCCAGGTCTGCCCCAGTCCAAGGGTCACCATAATTTAGTCTTCTTCCATGTATTCCGAAGCCAGTAAAGGAACAACATAAGTGATTTTGTTTGGGTAGTACCTAGCAATCCCGTTATTAGTAAGGCTATTAGCATACGTAGTTTTCATATCAGTTTCTAATTGACAGCAAACTACTGCTTCGTATAGCAGATTTGGTTCCACTATGCCCCAAGTCGCTCCAATGACCGTTTTACAGTTCTAAAGAGCCTGCAATGTCTTGCGAGCCTTTACTGCAGTATTTTCTTACCACAGAAGTTTGAAGTTCAGGATTAGTCCCAGATATTTTACTTTGTTATTGAGGAAGAAAGAAAAGAAGGAGGGAGGTCAAAGCTTAGAACCCTATACATTATCATGAAGGGAAATAGAGTTAGCTCTTAGTCCACACTCTTGACACCATTGCGAGAGAATGTGCAAGGACTGATTGCTACGACAGTAACGATATCATCCGTATACGCAGCCATTTACATCCAGTTTAATCAAGCTTTCTTAAAAGGTCATTGACTGTTAGATTTCAAGGCAAAGGAGGCAGATCACCGCACCGTATTCACACCTCGCTCGATAATTGAGCTACCCAGAGACGAGCAAAATACTCACTTTCTAAATCGCTGATTTGATATTCATAAAAATATTGTAGTCTTCTTTATAATAATTTTAAATAATTTGAAACTTTAACAAATATTTACTTAAATTTTTTTTTACATTCTTCCATCAGTATCTCATTGGCTGCACTCAATACTTTTCGAATGGTAAAACCGAAAAACTAATACCATCCAGTCAAAAATCAAAAGACCATCAATCAAAGGGACCACTAAAAGATCCAATTCTCGACGACTATCAAGACTTTCAGAATTTAGATGAAGCTTTATCACGTCTCGGACTCAGCCCAGATCGGAAGCTTGCTATATATTCATTGGTTGCAGCAGTTTTACATTTAGGCAATATCACCTTCGAGGAAATCAGTGACGACGTTCGCGGTGGTTGTCAGGTATCACAATCATCTGAGAAAACCCTGTCAACTACAGCGAAATTGATCGGTGTCGATCCGTTCGAGCTGCGACAAGCTCTAGTGTCACGTGTGATGCAAAGCAAAGGCGGTGGCATTAAGGGCACCGTAATTATGTAATGCGGTGAACTCAATCCGTTGTCCTGTTGTTTTGCAGCATTTGTTTTATTTGTATTTTCAGGGTCCCATTGAAAATTTATGAAGCAAATAATGCCCGAGACGCCCTAGCCAAGGCTATCTTTAGTCGATTGTTTGATCATATCGTTGCATTGATTAACCAAAGCATTCCATTTCAAGCATCTAGTTATTATATTGGTGTTTTGGATATTGCTGGATTCGAATACTTCACGGTGAACTCATTCGAGCAGTTTTGCATTAATTACTGTAACGAAAAGCTGCAGAAGTTCTTCAACGACAACATTTTGAAGAATGAACAGGAGCTGTATAAGCGCGAAGGCTTAAACGTAAAAGAGATTGGATTTACTGATAATCAAGATATAATTGGTAACGTGTGATATTATCTATTGTTAGGGATACACCTGGTAAACAAATATTATTCAACCAACAGAACTCATTGAATCGAAAACAACAGGCATATTCACTTTACTGGACGAAGAGTCGAAACTACCAAAACCATCTGCAACGCATTTCACCTCAGAAGTGCACAATACATGGCAAGGTCACTTCCGAATCGCACTTCCTCGTTCTTCGAGACTCAAGGTCCACCGAACGCTTAGGGATGAAGAAGGTTTCCTGATTCGACATTTTGCTGGTGCCGTTTGTTACAAAACGGTAAAAACCTTGATAGTTTTCCAAATAAGATTCTCAATTTTTAACTTTTGATATTGTAGAATCAATTTATCGAGAAAAACAATGATGCACTGCACGCGTCTCTAGAAGGTTTAGTCCAGGAGTCTTCAAATCAACTATTGAACACTCTATTTGCTTCATTCAATACGGCAGCTCGCGGGAAACTGAATTTTATATCGGTCGGATCGAAGTTTAAAACTCAGCTAGGTGAATTGATGGATAAATTAGAGAAAAATGTAAGTATTCTAACATTTTAAAACAATACATTAATATATTACTATGCATCAAGGGACACTTAAGTAGTTGTTGACATTTTGGCACTTTAAAATATAAGCCATAAAAGCACGACTTAACTATTTGGCGGTGTTTTGTATTGTTTAATTATATCATCTTCATATCAGTCTGCATAAGTAGTTTTAGATAAATAGATTTACATTGTAAAAATTTACTCGATCTGCTTTTCGGAATGAAACATGATAATTTTTACTGTTTTGAATTTTCAGGGAACGAATTTCATTCGCTGTATCAAACCAAATAGCAAAATGATTGATAAAAACTTCGAAGGTGGTTTGGCTCTTGCACAGCTCAAATGTTCTGGAACAACTTCGGTTCTCGAACTAATGGAATACGGATATCCATCTCGTGTACAATTTGGTAATTTATATGAGATGTACAAATCATACCTGCCGCCAGAACTTGTGAAATTGCCACCGCGAACATTCTGTGAGGCTATGTTACAATCACTGAAACTGAACACGAAAGACTTCAAGTTCGGTATAACCAGGGTATTTTTCCGACCTGGCAAGTTTGTCGAATTCGATCGAATTATGCGATCTGATCCGGAAAATCTAAAATCGATTGTTGCTAAGGTGAAAAAATGGTTGGTGCGCTCACGATGGATTAAGACTGCGTTCGGGGCTATTTGTGTTATCAAATGTGAGTATACACTGTCCAATTTCTTCAACTAGATTTTAAATGAACTCCCTGTCCTTAATAGTGATGAATCGTATTAAATATCGCAACAAATGCGTTCTTGTAATGCAAAAGGTGATTCGCGGATATCTCGCCAGAAAGAAACATCGACCTCGTTATCAAGGCATTGTCAAAGTCAAGAATGTAAAAGCAAATGCTGCAAAGACGCTAGAAATTGCAAATCAATTAAAAACAGGAAAAGATGGTTTGTCGAGCGATATTCAGGCATTAGAAGATGATATAGATATGGCTGTAAAAAAAATTAAGGTATGCTTGCATTATTCTTTCAAGTAACCGATAATTTGTGACAAACATTTTAACGCCCGCAGAGTGATAGAAACATTAGTGCGAAAACAATTGATGACTTGTACACTGGCATCGTGGCAAAACTCAATAAGCTTACGAGCAACTTAAATAATCAGCTACAGGTAAGCATTTCACTTCCACCTTAAACATATTTTTCAAAGTGTCAAATTGTCATTATAGGAGCAACGTAAAGCCGAGGAACAGGAACGACTGCGTAAGATTCAACAAGCTTTAGAAGCTGAACGCAAAGCACGTGAGGAGGAAGAGCGACGTAAAAAAGAAGAAGAAGAAACTAGGAAAATGTAAGATATACTCTCGGGTTTAAATTCACCTTCTGATTTTTCTTCGATTTGATTTGGCTGACTTTGTTTGCAATTTCCTTTATAGCAAAGCAGAAATGGAAGCCCGCCGAAAAGCCGAAGAACTGGAACGATTACGGCAAGAGGAATTGGATCGTAAAGCTGCAATGGCTTTACAGGTTCAACTCGAGAAAGAGGCTCAGGAAGATGCCAAGTATCGTCAGCAATTGGAACAGGAACGTCGCGATCATGAGCTAGCTCTCAGACTGGCTCATGAATCAAATGGTCAAATTGAAGACAGTCCACCTGTCATGAGAAAGTATGGGTTTTTATGTATCCAATTCAATATAAAAAAGCACCTTTATGGTTCGGTTTATTATAGTTTGATTATTTTTTTGATATTCTATTTTGTACATACAGAAATTTCTGAAAATCAAAAATTTAGCACATTATTTCGAGTTTCATGATATGAAATCTTTTCTTCATCAAGCTTTTGTTCATTTTTTTCAGTATTCAACTTTTTTATAATGAAATTATGTCGTTGTCCTATTCTTATTTCGAACAAAAAAAAATCTTTAAAAGTCATTTCTCATGTGTAAATCAATCCTAATCTTTCTCTCAGTGGTCCGAATGATGTTACAGCATTGGGTAATCCGAACAGATTAATCAGGTATAGCACATGTTACTTTTTAATTTGGTTTTCAGCATGTTCTTCTCGTTTTGATGTGGGTAATGAAAAGCACGTGGGATGTCTTTAGTTCTATACAAAACACGGCAAAACAAATTCTTTAGTAACACCACTACTAGTTTTACGCTACCTGAAAAAGTTGTTTGCACTCTTTGATTTTATGTTACAATCAAAGACCCACAGCGTTAACTTTGACTTAATAAAAATAATTGGGGTCTATTTAGAAAGTTGCGAAACTTCGTTTATGAGTATTGTGGTGAAAGTTGTGGAGCTAACGTTATCCAAAGACTTCGGTATATTTATGTTTTATAAACTTATAACTTTTCTTTGCTGCCGCTCACGGAATCAATAGTCTATAATCTATGTTTTTGAGCTGATCTCGTAAAATTAAATGAAAAATATTTACATATGTAGATAATTGTAATTACATTGCTCTGATTTTCTAATACATTTATTTTTGTAAATAAATATTCTTCGAATGTTTCGCTGGTCATGAAGTGGTGTCGTGAAAGGTATAAGCAGATTCCAGATGGCTTTACACCATAAGTGAGTGAAACTTTGAAGCCTACATGTCGAAGTCCCTGAAAATTATGTCACTAAACAAACCATTTTATTCCAGTTGGAAAATTAGATGTAGTACTAGTAAAATGAACCACTAATACGCCAATAACCCCACAAAAACATCACTTTTTTTAGAATTGGCTAACCTTTTCGTGTTAATTTGTTTGCTATCTGCTAATCTGCATGTACTTTAATGCTTTCTATTGCGTGTTGGAAATAGTTTTTAGTGATAAATGCTTCCTGTAACTAATGCAAGCTTGATAAAATCAATTGATGTAATTGTATGATTATATTATATTTACGAATATCTTTGTGCTTTTAATTGAAGATCAGAAAATGTCAGGGCTCAGCAACAGCTTATTGGAAAACAAAAACACGATTTATCGAAATGGAAATATTCAGAACTACGAGATGCCATCAATACTTCATGTGATATTGAATTGTTGGAGGTATGTAGATGTATATTGCGAGTACACACTTTATCTCATGAACTATTCATATGTAATTATTTGGTAATAAAATATGCTAAATTTTTGTCCTTCTAGGCATGTCGTCACGAATTTCATCGTCGTTTGAAGGTCTATCATGCATGGAAGGCAAAGAACCGTAAACGTACTACCATGGAAGAAAACGAAAGGGCACCGAAAAGTGTAATGGAAGCCGGTAATTACGAATTATTGTTACTTATATATATGTTTACATGCAATAGCATGTGCATAAATCAATCAATCAGTCATTATGTAAATAGTTTATTGTTTTTGTTTTGGTTTTATTCCTTAGCCGCCAAGGCTCAGTCGCGTGTTCAGCCGAAACAAGAAATCAATTCGTCGAACCACCGTTATTTCCGAATTCCGTTCATGCGAGCTAATGCGACGGATCCAAGTACGAGTGAGAATTTTTTTTTATTTTAAGCCGTATTATTTTTTTGATTTGAATGAAATTTCGCAGATAAACGGGGTCTTTGGTATGCTCATTTTGATGGACAATATGTTGCACGGCAAATGGAATTGCATGCAGATAAACCACCGATTTTATTAGTTGCTGGTAAGTTTTATGTTTTAAAATGGTCGGGGGGTTAAAGTAGGTTACTACTTAATTCACAGTGATTCTTAATTCAATTTACAAACTTAATTCACTATCAATGCATACGATGGTGAATTGATAACTTCCAGGAATCATATTACTCTTAATTTAGCTCAGGTGAATATAAAGAGCTAGGTTAACTTGAAGGTCGGTGACTCATCATTGGCAACACATGCTAAAACCCGATGCTCGCCAACTCAGATGCTCAAGATTTGAAGCTTAAAACACAGGAGATACTAGAGTTCGCACAATGTCACGTAGCCTTTTTATGTAGAAAATATTCGTAAAATAACTGTAATAATATTAATCACGTTTTGGCCACAGATACTTTGAACGGTAGCGGCGATCCGCTTAGCTCTTCTCATTTATTTTTCTATCTGTCCTCATTGCAAATTTCTACTACGATGAGATCTCTCTAGTGGACACAATGTAAAGCAGACACTGTCCTAATGTAGCTCGCAAGAGTGTGGAAAGTTGAAGCCGATAGGCATCGCTTCGAGAAAATTTTGTGTGTGAGAGAAATTGCCAGAAATCATCTTGTATTTAAAATAAGCGTACCACCGTTTGTCTAATTACTGTATTTCTACTTGCCTTACTATAGGTATCTTAACTGCTTTGAAGCTAAAAATCAAATAGTAACTAGTACTTAGTCAATACAGTGCCTTAGTGTCGTTTTATTTAGATGACTAGCCCAGGTGAGCTGCCTATCCTGGTAAATTCCCAAATATTTTACCTATACCTGTAGACACAATTCTGTGCCCCTAATTTGCCAGGGCGCTACCTTAAGATTCATTTTCCTGATGAATGGTGCCTTGTAGGTTTTCTGAGGGCTTATGGTTTCTAGCCTTTTGCTGGCATTTTGCTTTCCAGATCTCAATGTATGAGTATCCGCGTATCCAAGGTTGGTTAAGTCGCCATCCCTCTATCTGGAGTTCGAAGTAATCTTCTATGCCCTTGGTGCCTTTTGACAGGCTCCTGTATCATGGCAGTCTCCGGGATGCTATTGAGACTCTCAGAAAATGCACTCCGTGCCTGTATTCTTATTTTTTTTTCATAGGCGCCTCAGTTCGATGTGTTTTGTCCCTGTTGAACTCTGTTCTTGAAGACTTTGAATGTTCCACCATGTCACTCTCATTTTTGTGGCACTGCTTTTTCAGGACAGTTTTCATGGTAGGATTTGAGAATTATTCTGGTGGCTTTGTCCGCCGTGTCCTCCGATTCCGCCTTCATAGTGTAATTTGGATGTATGTCATAAAGCTTCGTTATCCTCGATTGCTTGTACTTTAACATTTTTGCAATATTATTTCGTAATTTTAAGGTTATATGTCTGTGATCAGAAAATAAAATCCATGTTAGGACATTCTAGTTCTTTATTAGACGCTTTGCACTATTTGAAACTAACGTCAGTTCTAGTACCTCTTGTCTTTTAACTGCTTGATACGTTGCCATCTTGTTCTTGCTAGTTACAGTTTGATTGCTGGTTAAAAGTAATTCTAAGATTGTTTGACCTCAGTTTGGCATCACTGCTCTTCCACGTCTTGATGTTTCGAGCAAATTATCAGAATTTCTCTTCTCTTTTCTACAATGGTCTACCAGTGTTTAATGTTGTTACTTGGGATCTGGTCGTCATCCCCAAGAAAATAATCTGAAGCAAATATCGACTCTGCTATTCCTTCTTTAATGGGGACATTAATGGGGAACCGTCTCTCCTTTAACGGGGAACCATCACTGTATCAAAGTTATTGTAGGCTTAGATTGGAAGAAAGTTTATCTTTATGTTTTTTTTACTATCTAATCTAGTAATTACTGTCGCTACACTCAAGTGATCTATTCCTGCGGTTGTCTATTCCACACAATTTGTTGTATATAGACTACATATTCTGCCTTTATTTGCCCAGAGCTCTTGTATTAGGCCCATGTTATTGGCGCTCGAGGCAAACCTGCTGCTTATTTGCATCGACGCAGCTTCGGTATGATGCAGTTTCGCCTGCAAGCACCTCAATATGCGGTTTTATTTGGTTGGGAACCGTTGAGACCTGACGTTGGCTTCATATCGGTTCCACTACACCTCACACTGGTGACTGGAGTAACTGCGGGCTCTGGTACCTTTGTGCCTACCGTTCAACTTACCTTGCCGAAACCAGAAGCTAATATTTTCCTCCTCATCAGTCATTTTAGACACTGAAGCTTAACTCACTGCTACGCGTAGCATAGCCTGCTTGGTTTTATTTTCTCTGAATGTTCTTCAGAACTTGACACGGCCTAGCAAGGATTTCTTCGTGGCCCTGAGTTTGGCTCCTTCCCACAGCTTTATCTTGACGACATCTGCCCGTATTCAGCCAGCTCTTAATCTATCCTTGCGTTAGAGGGGCACATAGCCTGATTTTTAGGTGATGCTACGAAAGCGAGAGGCAATGCCCCTCTATATCCGTCAGCACCATCTGCACGGTCATAATAAGTCCTTCGGAAGAATCTGTTATTGAAGTCTGCCTCCACTTATTTGTCGCTACTTTGTAATAGCTTGATGATGCTTTTGATGTTTCAGTGCTTTATCTGTGCCTCTTGTCTTCTTCGGCAGCCTGTCTTATGGAATACCATTCTTGGGTCTGGGTTTTTCCCTATTGACCTCTGGTGCCATTGGTAGAGCTGTCTTTTGCCTGCTTATCTCTTGGTATTGTTTTCTATGGCTCCTCTGAAGCCATGTCAAGAGCTTCAATGCTTTAGGAGAGCTCTTTTGCGATTTCATTTGAGGATCTGCCATCAGAGGTAGAGGAGGAAGCTTCAACAGCCTTTACCACCTGTCCTTCTTCGGGTTTGCATCTTAACTTTTAAGCTTTGGGCTGGGACGCGAAAACCTGCCTTGTTTTGCTCCTCTCTTAATATTGCCTTCCTTTGGCCAACGGTTTTTTCCGGCAAAATTTTTATATCGCCTTGAGAGTTTGGCCTTAAATTGGTCTCTCAATCAGGGGATTCGTTAAGTAGCACTAGAGCTACAATGTTCGAAGACACTGAAGCCTTTAAATTTGGAGCCCTTAAAAGCTCTTCTATGATTTTTTTACTTGATTCCACGAGCATTAGGAGTTAGAGGGTCTAGCTATATTATCTTCAGTATCTCGGCTTGAGAATTGCGAAGGGCTCTTGGCATCCGACACCCAATTTCGCATTCTACCAGCTGCTTAACCAAGCAGCCATTCAACCCTTGGCATATACTGTTCCACCACTGGTCTGAGGATTTTTCCTTAGCAGTTAACTCCCCAGAGTGTGACCATATTAGCCAAATCTTCATTTAAAAAAAAGTTTTCCCAACATCCAACAATATGAAATTAAGTTCACACTTTCACCTGTCGAAATAGATACGGTATGTGCAAATTTTCATATACTACATGTTAATTCCCATATTGGCAAACAAATCCGGTTTCACGTCCAGCTTTGTGTGTGTAAAATCTTTTCGCTAATTCCACAACCCGGTCCCTGAGAGGCTCCAGTCCTGTCCCCTGATATAGTAGAGAATATCTCAGCCAATTTTTAATGGCAGCAAGCAGTATGAATCACTAATATGTTTATCTCTTGAATATCACTAATATTTTAGCAAAGTGTTTTTTTATCACCATGTTACTAAACACATTTTCAAACATTCTATTGCAGGTGTCGATGATATGCAAATGTGCGAATTAAGTTTAGAAGAAACCGGCCTGACACGAAAACGTGGTGCTGAAATTCTGGAGCATGAATTTAACCGTGAATGGGAGCGTAATGGCGGAAAACCATATAAGAAACTGGGTGCTAATTAAGGCAAATTCAATACTATCAAAATGCATTTTTTTTTTAGTTTAAGTGCCTTTCACCGCGTCCAATCTATAAGTGAATTTAGCAGTGAATGTTTCCAAATAAGTAAATGTTTCGAGACTTTACACAGTATATTACTATTAAATAAAAAAAAAATATTGAATTTTTTTCAAAATTTAGATAAACAAAAATTTTATTGGAGGACTAGCTAGTTTGAATAATAAGTGAACTAATGGAGGTTTAAACAAATATATACAACGATTTAAAAACTGATTTTGAGTGATTTCAATAAGAGGCCGTTTCTCAATTCGAAGATGATTTATTATCAACTTGAATGAAATAAACAAACAAAAATTTAAATTCAATAATATTTTACAATAAACGGAGGGGTTTTCTCGATAATTCCCGCAAATCATATTTTTAATAAAAGACGTATCAACGAAGTCATTCCTAGTAGTATTATCTAACTAAATTTTACAGTATAGAAATTACACTAAACTGCCATTCCATAATCATATAAATTTTACTGATTCATTCAAATCTGATACAACCAGTTGAGATGAAATTTCGTATAAAGCAAAATATCCATATTGCCTGCTAATTTAAAATGTAGCAATGATTTTTATTAATCTTGTCTTGCCGCCTTACTATGCAAAAATTATAATTTTTCTCTAAAAACTAAGTAAACGAATGTAAACAATTTATTCAGTCTTTTCAAAAGACTTTTGAGCTAGTTAATTCATGACCACTGAATTATCAAACTATTTTAGAGTAGCTCTAATCATAGTACATTTATCGAGTTTGAACTATAAAAACAATCATATTGAGGAATTTGAAGAACATTCAGAAAAAATACGTATGCGTTGCTTATATTTACAAAAAAAAGTGTATGCCTTTGTATTAATATACGTTTGTTAACGATAGCGAAAGATTCGTATCGATATTTGTAATGATTTATAGAATGTTTCTAGAATAATACTAAATTGTAAAATCTTATTTACACAAAAGAGGAGAAAAGACAGAGTGTAACGTATTTAATTTGAAGTGTATTCTAAAGAATTTTAAAATTTATTGCTTAAATATACATATATATGTGACGTAGTTACGATTTACGATTCTATGCACTATAATGCATTATGGCAGTCTGTTTTAATTATACATATTTATAACATATGAGAATAGAAATAAAAGAAAGGTGTGTGCACGTTACTTTATTTCATACTTGTGCATTTTTTATTCGCAAATGTTGTCTTAAGTTGGTCCAACAAAATTTTATTTACGAAATTTTATTATTTTTATTATTGTGACCTCGAGGAACTGGATTTGTTTGGAGCTAGTGAAGTGATTCACCGTCACTCCACTTTTCTCAGTAAACGGTCTTACGTGCAGCTATGAATCTTGGCTACATAGAGTATTTAAATTTAGTTAGTGTGCAAATGGTTTGCAGTAGCTAGTGATTTTTCTGGGGTATGTCTCGTATGCCCTGGTCGGAAATCTGAGAATATACATGGTGTCATTAGAGAGAGACGAGAGATATTGTACAATTTTCGACCTTCCACTTATTAGTGTGAAGTTGAGGTAATGATATGTGCGCCTATACTATGCTATGCATTCAAAGCACAGTTTGCCAGTTAATTTCAAAGCACATGTAAATGTGTTCTAGTCAAATTTTGCCTCAGGTTTACATCGCCATACTGTACATCGCCGCATTTTTTTAATTCAAGAGTGAGTTTCTTTGAGGTTTTTGATTTTGCGGTGGTGTAGTAACGGCTTCTACTTGCTGAGACGTGTAGAAGTGCCCGTGTCAGCGACGAATAATGATAGTTTAGCTGTGGGAGATAATGGAGATCCTTGAGGAACTCCAACTGCTTCGCCTTTCGGATGAGAAGTTTTTGTCAATTTTGACACAGATCTTATAGTCTGAATAAAAGGGTGGAGTATTCGAAACTGATGCATTTTGAAAATTAATTCTGCATATCAGCTTTTGTCGAAAACCTTCGGTATGTCGAACATAACTAGGTCCGTCGATTTTATATGTTTAAATCCTGATTGAATGTGTTGGGCCACCTTTATTAGCTGGAGTTCTGCGGAGTGAAGTGGCTTGAAGCTAAACTACTGTTCCGGGAGAACGTTGTCCTTGGAGACTTTTTTTGAGACAAGACAACGCGTTCGACTAATATAGCTATTGATGACAGGAGGGTGTTCGGTCTCTAGTTCTTCTAATTTTAAGCTTTTGCCAGGTTTCGGTAGAGTTATAATGAAGGCTGAATTATATCCGGTTTGGTTTGCAGTATGTTGTTTGCTATGCTTTGCTAGCTTTTCTCCGGATTAGGTTTTATCTCTGCATAAAAAACTTAATCGACTTAGGATTGTGTTAATTCTTTACCGGACTTGTAATCGTATTGTCGTATTTTGTCTGCTTTATGACACTAGTGGTGAGATCTATTGATTCCTTTAAGTCGCTGGCCCTAGACTCAAATAACTTTGAGCCATTATTCACTCAAGTGACATTTCGCGTACATACAACTAGGAACAACAGTTTTCCACGAATGAGGAAGAGGACTGATTTGTGAGGTTTCCTAAAGTTATGTGAAAAAAAATGTATTCTTTTCGCTGATCGCACTGCCATCTGCGCTGGTTATTTGTATTAGGTGGTTGTCGCCTGCGATGAGTTGATGTGAAAAGTTGAAGACAACAAGCATTGACTGAAAAAATAGTGCAAGTAGTGGTGTGAAATAATGACATTCTATTGATTATTTATCATTATGAAAAATTGTTGGTTTGCATGTTATAAAAAAAAATTATGAAATGAATCAATAATGATGATGGCAGATTTGTATTTTAAGACAGTAATTGTATTCCACATCAGTATGAAGTCAGGTTGGCCGAGCGGTCTAAGGCGCCAGATTTAAGCTCTGGTTCCCGAGAGGGAGCGTGGGTTCGAACCCCACACCTGACATAGTTTTTTTTATTAATATTTCTATAATCGTTTCTATTGAGAATCTATCACTAATTTAGCAAATAAAAACAACTATGCGATTAAGTTATTGTAATACAAATTAAATTTGCTAAATTGTGTCATGAGATATTAGAGTGTGATGCATTGAAAAGAGCAATATTTTTAAGTCGTTTGAATTAATGTGAAATATGACTGCAACGTTAGATATAGTATTTCCTAGAGCCTTCAATCTCTCTAATGATGAATACTTGAAATAAATTATTGACACGCGTTTGCCTGAATTGAACTTTGAAAATAATTTACTGGCATTTAACAAATCCGTGCTGGTTGTGGAATTCAATTGGGAAATCACGTGTGATAATGATTTATTTAGTGATATTTTCCCGTCATTGTGAAAACAAAATTTTCTACTCCCAATTTTTAAAGCCGGATATAAAACTAGTATTTGAAATTATAGACCGATTTACATTTTATCTATGCAATCTAGAATTTTAGGAAATTCGCTTAAGTACTTCTTGGTACCCCAATTGTGGTAGGCCACAAGCAGCACGGATTCTTGTAAAGGAAATCCACTGTTATCGTTGATACCACTTGATAATGACATATTCAAAGCTTGGTAGACTCCGGTGGACAGGGCACTTAGCTCGCATGAGTGGAGAGGAACCTGCTCGGAAAACCCTGTGCGGTAGATTTTATGGCAGACGACAGTGTAGGAGACCTTGCCTGCGCTGAATGGATGGCGTTGACCAGGACGCTTGAAGCTTAAGAGTGTCGAATTGGATGACATCGGCTTGCGATCGGGACAGATGATGATGAATGATTTATTAAAGGTTATAAAAAGAGGCAGCGTTTTGCTGGTCAGCATAAGATTAAGAGAAAATGGTAGGTAGGCCATCAATCCCAGCTGATTTAGAAGTATCAACTAATTGAGTCGGAAGAACAGCTAAAATTTGGGAGAGAAATGAGAGATCTACCAGAAAGTGAAGTTGGATACAAATTTTTCTGATATACACAATAAAAATGAGCTGCAAACATGTTGCAAGTAACTTTAGGATCATTGCTACTATAACCGGAATATAGCCAGGAAAGTTACAGAAAGTTACAAACTTCAAAGTGTTTCCTATTTGATGATATCTGATTTTCAATCTCGTCAATATACTTTCTATGGTCGAAGTATCTTTTAGATTTGCACATAGCTCTAACCTTGGATAATATGTCATAATTACACGCAAAGCCTGATTCTTTAAAAATGGTTGAGCCAATTTTTTTCTTAATGAACAATAAGAGAAAATAGGTGTCTTGAATACCAATGAAAGTATGATGTATTGCGTTGGGAACACGATAAGGGAACATGTTTATTAATAGTCTTAATAATCTTAAAAATTAATATTCTTGATGCATATGATTCATTCAAAGTGATTCGCAGCGTATAAAAATCTTTTCAGTAAAATAAACTTTTCAATATTCCTTACATGCTCGCTCTTCCGTTTCGTATTTATTTAAAAATGATATAAGAGTTTTATGAATTGCACCGTACCATTCATTAACCGGGTTATATTGGTTTTAAAATGTAAAACCAAAGTCATATAGTGAAAATCAACGGGAATGAATAAATATAATAAATAATTTCTAGTGCATTAGCCCATTTTATAAACAAAATCCATTCGTTAGCTTTTCTTGATAACACATTATATAAGAGCTAAAACAAATTTGCAAATACATTTGAAATATACTTGCAAATGGACAAAATGTGGAGGTGGACTCCGTTGGATTGGAATTTCAAGCACAAGTGGCTTTTTTCCATTTCTGTCGATGAAAATCTTTTGAGATGATATGAGAAGAAAGCAGGTTAACTTTTACTTCAGCTGATTGTTAGTATGATGGTCAAGCAGATGACATAGCTGAAAAATCATGATACTATTTATCAATGAAGGTGTAGAGATTAGTTAATTGTAGAAATTAAACAGACGTGGTTGTTAGCGAGCGTCAAAGCATTAATGAAAAACGCGTTATTTGTTAGTATTATCTATAATAAGTACAGCATTCTGGAGTCCGGTCTAGACGTCCTGGTTTATTCACTGTCGTTCAAAATCCTCAGTATTTCTTTGACATCCTAGAGTACACCATCGCTACACCAAAGATAGTTCCTACCCAAAGATTATTGGAAATATACATCAAATAATCATGCCCCAATAGATGGGCAAGGAGCGCAAGGAGAGCAAGGATTTTTGCAGGATTTGACTTGAAAGACTTTAAGTCAGATACTCCTTGCTCATCCAAACTAACTGTCCAATGAAAAAATAAGAACAGAGAAATCAACCACGTTCTGCGATCAAGAGCAGGTAAAGTTTTTAAGTAAAGCCCTTTAAATACAAAGGAGGAACTAAAAACAAGGACACTACCTACTATTTGCTCACGCAGCTGTTGTATGAATCCAAAGCTTAAATTGCAATAATAAGAGAACCATTTCGAAAGAGAGATTTGGTAAATAGATTCTTTTGGGCTATGCAATTTTACGAACCGCAAACACTTGGGAGGCCCAGGCTGATCGGCTGATGTAAGAAGGATATTTGGATCGATCACCAAGGTACCAGTTTCTTTAGCTGCCGTTTTTCATCGGGAATACTAGCTAAGAAATTTCAAACAAAAACAACATAATTAAGACACTCTTGTTTAAAAGACGCTTGCTTTGAATGCACTATCTAAAAGCTACATCAGAATTCAGTTTTGGAAAAGCGGCTGACGTATTGAGGAAGCAAGGATATAGCGGTATCAGGTGAATCGCTCTAACGTGCAGGCGAAGAGCACAGCAATCTATCCACAAAAGAGTAAAACATCATTGGAATAGGCTTTTAAGTGGAGAACAATGTGAATGCGACAAACGCTCTGGGGCGAAGCAAACTAGGAGCCATGGTGCCTCTCATGACTCTGATGCTCTCAAGTCCGCCAAGAAGATGTGTCTTTGTTCACTAAAGAAGAATTTCGCATCGTTGTTGTCAGAATAGAAAACCGAATAACCTCTGGCTTTGACAGGATGGATCTGTTGAAAGTCGTCCATCAATGTTGTTTGCTGTTAATACTACCAGATAATAAGCTAGCTAGCATCAT
The DNA here is from genome assembly GCA_963978885.1 of Nemotelus pantherinus. Classification (NCBI taxonomy): domain Eukaryota; kingdom Metazoa; phylum Arthropoda; class Insecta; order Diptera; family Stratiomyidae; genus Nemotelus; species Nemotelus pantherinus. The sequence continues at coordinate 38,908,927 of OZ022265.1, read as the reverse complement.
AATTATCAGATTCCAATTCGACAAATTAAAAACACATTTGATATTGAACGTGAAAAAGGCACAATACTTTTTTCACAAATTCCTGAAGCGTGTTCATGGCGTTAATTGTCGAACGTGCTCTGTGGAAGATAGCTCGTGCAGACGATGTCATAGTTATTTTTGAGAAATTTCCTACTTTCTAGGCATTTCTTAATCTATTTTAGATAATTTTTTTTCACCTAGTTTCTTTTAAGGGGGGAGATACATGTAACGGCTAAAACAAAAACGATTTTTTTTTATTGCATCAAAGTGTTCAAAATACTCTTAAAATATACCAAAAAAAGTTTTGAAGCGATATTCGTATTAGATCTCGACTTATAGCCAGTTATAGACAGCGCGGCGTTCCCCAGGTCGGTGGAGCTTTAGAACTTTAAACGCGTTTTTCTCAAAGTAGTACTTTTTCAATTTCCGTACAAGATATCTCAAAAAATATTGAACCTATTCGGCTCAAATTTATATCACATGTACAAAAGAGTATTATCTCATGGTTGAACCTACATTTTCTTGTAATTTCGGAAAAATAATTAGTTTACCAATGTTTAAAACGTGATTTTTTTGAAAAAAAATCGATTTTTTTTTTAATCTAATATTAATGTAAAAATTTGATTTTTTTTTCTAAATTTTATTGGTTCACCTATGAATTATAGATCTCATTAGCATATTTTTTTTTCTCTGAACGTTGCAAGTTTCTCGGAAAAGGCGTTAAGTTGTACGAGGCTGTTTTTGATGTGGTTTTTTCATTTGCTCGCATCGCCTCCATTTTGTGTTAAAAAGTTATTAAAAAAATATTTTCATTTACTATAAGATATGTACTTTGAGGATTTAATATTAAAAATTTTCTGAATAAACAATATATATATTTTAAGTCAATCTGAAATTAGCAATTTCTTTTCCATTTTACATGTATTTCCCCCCTTAAGGTAGTGTTTAGGCATTTTTCATCTCTTTTTTTGGTCTTTTTACGTGCCTTATAGGTTTTGTGGTTCGTAAATATATTCCACCCCCAAAACTTTATCGCTCGCAAAAATTTTCCGCACCAAAAAATTTTTCGTCCGCAAAAATTGTTCGCCTCCAAAAATGTATCATTTTGAATACTTTCCGCTCGCAAAAATTTGCCTTCTCCGAAAATTTGCCGCCCTACGCTCCAGCCTACTCAGCCTAGTGGTAAGTCCGCCCCTGATTATAGAGTTCGCCTGCGCTGCCGCTACCACTCACGTCTCACCATGTGACTTCCGGAATGAATCACTGCCAGATTTCTTTAAAGATTCTTTAGAAGAGGTCCTGTACATCTTCCTGTTTCCTTCCATGGACAATCATCTACTTTGCTGTAGCGTTTTGGAGTACTCCCTTGCATAGACAGCTTTGTGATATCCTTTCCAGCCCCAGCGTTACTATTAATTGTCGTTACGATGTTACTGGCTGGTCTATTAGTCTTGTGTTTTAAACCAACTTATTTTGAGCGCTCGCGGCTTGGTAAATTAAGTTAGGTTAACTGGTTTTTTGTATACTTCATCAGGTCTCTGATAATTTTTCCTTGATAATTTCTGGTTGAAAGAATCAATCTCCTTCGATTGAGTTACTAAACCAGTGGAAATATTGTCACTTTTGGTATTCCGCCCTTTTGCCGTTAGACACAATGATGCTCTACGTACGAAAGCACTTTTTTCCTCACTCGTAGTTTCTAGGCAGTAATTTTTTTATCATTTGATATTAAAGAAGTCAAGTTACTCAGCTCTACAGAATCTTCTGGCGACTTCTGTCAGTTAAGTTGGTTGATAGCCTGCCAGAAGTCACAGCTCCTTCCGATTTTTATACAGCGTATCCGAATTCGAATCTTTATCGTCATGGTTTTTTCATGTACTTTTGTCCCTTCCTTAAACCAAGTTAACTCCCTCTGAGTCTTGCAGTGGCTGAATAATGACGCCCGGGCATGATCTTAACCTTCTCATGCCTGTTTGTACCGAAAATTTGAATATCTGTATCGCAAGTTCTGCCTTTTCTCAACTCTCGTGTTTGTTTTATTGTTATACTTATGGTTTATTGTTTTATTACCATCTGTTATACTTACGTCGAATGGCTCTGAAGCAAACAAGACTAGAAAATCGGTTGTCTGCAGGTGATACTTGGCTCTAAGCTGACTTATGGTGGGGAAGGGATATTCAAAAAACATGTGATAGGGCATTGTCCACGGTCGTAACTTATTGGAGGGCGATGGAAACGTACGCTAGAAAAGATCATAGCTCCACGACCTTCTCTCTGTGTAAGGAAAGTCAACATCAACAGAGCTTAAGTAGAAAAATACTTTACTGAAATATTTCCACACAGCGATCAGAGGGCGCATACTAGTGTACGTTAAACATCGATAGTACTATCGATACTATCGATAGTTCAGAACTATCGAAAACATCGATGATTTTTTTTGTAATCGATAGTTTTTGAAAACTGAAAAAAATACATAAGGTAACATTTCGATATCATCCCATCCACTGTGAGCATTTTACGTTTGCTTCGTTTTTCGCATTTAATAATATTTCCTTTTCTTGTTTTTGTAAGCAGCGCAAACCAAAAATAACGGATCACTCTTATATTCTGTTAGTTTTGTCACTTGTTATTTGTTGTAAAATGAAATAATATGAAGAAGGAAAAAATGTAAAATTTAACTGCACATGAAAATCATAAGCGTAGAAAATTGAGACTGAGAGAAAAAATTCCAAATAGATTTGCTAAGTGTAATATATGCCGCAATCAATACAAAACAAGTAAAAACACGAAAAATTTATCAAATCATTTAAAACGGAAATATAAATCATAGTGGAAATTATTTTCTGTTGAATCTATAGCAAAAACTCATGGTCCTAGTAATATCTTTGAGAGCAGTTCAACGAAACCTAGAAAAATCGTCAAAAATTATTTTGGAAGAGCGAAATTCTACGCAAATGGTTTTGCCCGAAAAAATATTTAGATGAACTATAAGTTCGTATAGTTGTTTTGGACATAGTGCCTTTGCGGAAAGGAGAACATGAAGGCTTTCGTGATTTTGTGGCTGATTTAAAACATACTTCCTATATTATAATATTTCGAAGACGTTAAAGCGCGGGTTCAAAATGCCATTAATGCAGTTCAAAATATTTCTTTAAATCCAAAACAAAAGAATACTGGCAATCACATCTCATTTTTTTCATAGAGGTAAATTGATTTATACATTATCAACGGAATTTAACATAAAATATTCACATAATTTAGGCCACAGAGTTCTTGAGTAGGTTGTTTTTGGAAGATAGGGAGTACTTATCTTGTTATTTCTTGTTTAGGCGAGAAATACTACACTAAGCAAATGGAACATTTGATCAAAAATAAATGCGATCGTCACTGATAATGGTGCTTGCAGGTTAATGCAAGCAAAATTTCTTCAATTTAATTATATTCCATGCCTCGCGTATACTTTAAATTTGACTGTGCTGATATTGACGGCCCCTGATTTTCATTTTATCATGAAAAAGTGCAAAGATATTGATACTTATTTTCAACCGAGCTCAGTTGTTTCAGATATACTGACAATTGCACAAAGACTGCTCAACAAACCTGAATTGAAGTTGATTGAGCAGTTCCGTTCACGTTGGAATAACGGATACGCCAAGATCAAATGTTTCTATGAAATCAGGCAAGAATTGACTTTTGCATCAGCCGAATGTGAGAAAGCTCCTGAAACGTTACTCGCCGAAGATTTATATGTGGTGCCGACTATTATTCTGCTATTAATACCATTTGATGTGGCTACGACAATAATATCTGGCGCAAATTACATTACTCTTTCTTATATAACTCCGTTATTACGAGGGCTAATTCTACAATTATCGAAAGTGGGAATTCACATAAAAAAAACCCTGCTGGAAAGAATATTTTTAACACTTTACGCAAGTCAGTGCGAGAACGATTAATACCGTTGGAGAGAAAGGGCTCTCATAATGTTAGCCACCATTCTGGATCCAAGGTTTAAAATGGATGGAAACATAGCAATCTGCGCAATCTCTTCAAATAGAATATACTTCTTTTCGGATGACACAAAAGCCGGTGTCAACTCAAAGTACTTATGAATTTACGGCAATTGCATCTACAAGCAATTCAACTGTTGAAACTGGGAAAATTTACTAACGAAGGAAAAGGTGAAAGGAAAAAAATCCAAGGAGTTATTATTTCTACCTGTAGATCTATTCAAAGGCAAAGGTTATAGCTGCCCTGCTATATAGATATATACCAGAACCTGGAAAAACCTCCCATTGGAAACGACTACTGGTTTGATTCAAATACTGAGACAATGAAAATGTTTTCTCTATATCATCCATGTACACTTGCGTCTTCTGTTCCGAGTGACGGTTTTTTCTCTCGAAAACTGGTGTAACTCACAGTGATCGCAAAAACCGCTTAATATCGCAAAGCGTTTCAACGAATTGGTTTTCCTAAATCAAAATGCTCAGCATTTCGGAAATGAATAAAACTCTATATTTCTGTGCTGCTATATAATAGTAATTGAATTCTCAGCTATTTTTTAAAAAAATCTATGAATCCTGGGTGTATATGCTAATTTCGCAAAAACACATACACACCATCGATAGTCTATCGATAACCTATCGATCGTTTTGAAAAAAACATCGATATTATCGAAACATCCAACTATCGATGTTTAACGTACACTAGCGCATACCCTTCATATGCAGAGTCGATACTGCGACTGAAAGAGGGAGGACAGGAGGTCGAGTAAAAATGTGTCACATAGTCGTCAAAGCCTTATAGAATGAAAGACAGTCGAACTGATAAAAATGAAAACGTTTCCAGTTTCACCTCCGAAGAAAATCATATTTTCAATACAGGAAACATGATGAAAGTTTCTCAATACCTAATCGCTTGAAAAACCATCGATGAAAATAAGTTCTCTGTTTAGTACTCGTAAGTTGTCCGTTGTATATACCTACCTTGAAGTTGGGCCACCCGTGACTATCTGATTACGCGGGACCCGTTGCTCTACTTTTTCCTTCATACTCTTTGTTTATTCCTTTTTCTTTTGCTGCGATAAGTCAGCACCACAGCCACTCTACGCTAATCAAATATATACGTAGAATACATTAGCGAATGTAAACCATCTTCCTTTATACTTTTTAATTGATATAGTTTTGTATAAAGTGAAAAATATGTCGATCAGGGTAATGCTACTAGTAATTCGAAATCTCGACGTCACACCCACTATACGCGGCTCTTCTATGTAGTTTTACTAAACTGTGCTCTAAAAATCATAAATCTAAATAGAATTCATTTAAGATACCTCGTATGCACATTGCTCATTGCCGGTCTCGTGTGATGCCACTTTCGTACTGTAAACAAATCATTTCATCAAGTCAAAGTTCATCCAACTACAAATTTTACTAGAATCAACTGCCATTTGTCAGATACTTACGCGAGATGCAGTTGTATATCGTTGAGTCAGATCCCGATTGTTTGTTTGGATCGTTGACGGACCCATTGACTGCTTAAAAAGTCTGATTCAGTGTCTCGTGTCTCTGAGGCAGTCTGCAATTTTGCATGCAGCATGCGAAATATGGTACATTTAACATTTGTAAACAACAATCAAGCAAATAGTTAGTTCACATCTTATCTAAAGTGAGTGCAAGTACGTATTTCGAGTACGTTTTCATAAATGGTAATTTCATCGTTGTTATGCGAAGCTTAAGTGTAGATTTAGTCATATGGGGTTGGATTCGTTCGAATCTAATGCTTTTATACAATCTAATAGATCATAAAACGTTCAGCAAACTAATGTGACATCAATTACCCATTATGATATGATGTAATCAGGGGCGGATTTACCACTAGGCCCAGTAGGCCCGGGCCTAGGGCGGCAAATTTCGGGGGCGGCATTTTCGTTTTTTTTTGGGCGGCCTCTTTTCGATTTTCTTTTTGGGCGGCAGTTTTTTTTCTGTCATATATATACATATATCTGAGTCGAATGAGCCTAACACCTCAAGTCAACCGAATTCTGTAAAAAATCAATGCACGCGAAAATTCGCCTCCAATGATTTTTTTCGGACATTAAAAAGTTTGACTTATAATAAATATCGAAATGCGATCACGGTAAAGGACCAAAGAAACTAAAAAATACATCAAAAGTACCTAGAAAGTATCTGAAAACACCTAAAAAGAGCCTAAAAAGAAGCCAAATAATACCTCATCAATTTAGGAAAAGCTTATCAGAGGTAAATATTTGCGTGCATTGATTTTTCAGAGAATTTTTTATATATTTTTATGGTACAGGGTATATCAACTGCATGCGAATCTCTATATTTTTGACGTGTTTTTAAATTGTACTTCAATGCTGAAATTAATTTCTGTAAAAAATTTTCTATAAAATGAAATCTAGAACATAGGTCAAAATAATTCGGGTTCATCTTTAACTAATAACATATCGAACCTTAATTTACAATAGTCGAGTTCATAGTTGATCTCCAGTCAAGTGCAAAAGCAAACTTTGAACGGAATAGTAAACATACTTATAAAATTTTTAGCGAAGACGTTGGAATTATATGCGATCCAAAGGTGTAATACGGTTTTGGACTGTTAAAAATTGGTATTTTTGGATTCTTTTTTTTTTAGGTACTTTTAAGTTCTTTACCGTGTTTGTATTTTAATAATTAATTGTGTGGCAAGGGCGCAATAATAGGGAATTTTCACGAACGAACCGGACCCGGGTTGGCTCTGATATTCCTTTTTTGTGAGCTCGGGTGCAACGAAAAACAGCGAAGTATTCTAGGGAATCGAAAAAAAATTGTTACATATAATATAATTCACGAAAAGGGCGGCAAATATTTCTGAGGCCTAGGGCGGCGAAATGGCCAAATCCGCCCCTGGATGTAATCGAATATGGAAATTTAGATATTTGGAGCACGCGTTTTTTTATCTATTTTGAAGATCGTATTTCCAACAAACTTTATATTGTGAGCTTGCAATTCATTTCGTTTCGAATGTGAGCAATTTTTTTTTTGCCTCTACTAACAACTTAATATTTCATTAAACAAGCATATTCAATAGTAAGGGTAGTAACTCGACAAACCAAATGTAATCAAAATATCGGATGCTACTTGAAAGAGAATTGTAACAGAATTAGATAAAATGATCGAATATCAGATTGGAATAAAATTTCGGGGTCTCAATAACTGGTGTAGTGTGGCACAAAATAAATATCATAAGTGTCGCAATTGTTTCATCAAAATGGGAAATCACATTATAATGCGGAATTACATCATAATGCGAAATTTCACTAATGAGATATTGATGGTTTTTCAAATTCAATATCTTGTTTTGAAAACATTCAACAAATATCACTGGCAAGGTGGTAACTATATAATAGTAAATCGTATTGAATATTATTGTAGGAAAATTACTAGTTTCGCTTGTCTTAAACTATGTTGAAATCAGCAGTAATACACATATTCATCGGCTACTACATGGTCATTCAGTTTATCTTAGTAGGACTTAGAATATCAAATCTGATAATACCTGCATTTTCTTTATGAATAATTTTTACATTTCAGGCCAACAATATAATGCAAATCTATAAAGCTGAATGTGAATTTGACCGGACGATATTGGCAAATTATAGTTGTATAGTAAAAACAATCGATGGATATTCAGTTGTAAATGTGGACTGGTATTTACAAAAACCACTTACAAAAATGATGGTAACAAATCATTTTTGAAAACCGAACCAATTCACAACACATCCGAAATGTAGTTTCATATGCAAGCCTTTCAAAAACTGCCCAATCATATCTATATACCTTTTCCACTGAACGTAACGGCTGACGTGTGCGATTATTTTAAAGGAAAATATCAGACCTTTTTCTTGAATTTCATGATGAAAAAATTCCAAAAGACTTCTAACATAAATCATCCGTGTCCTTATTCGGTAAGGGTGAATATTTACACTTTTAGACGAATTATTTATTAGCTATTTATTCATTTCAAGGGTCACGTATTCATCAGGAACCTAACACTCAATTCTATCCCAGTTCATGTGCTCAAAGGTGATTATCGTTTGATAATAAAATATTTTCAGGAAAGTATCGAAAACAGCTACGGGAACCAGACGTATTACTTCAAAATGAAGTAAAAAAGATTGGTTAAATTAATTATAGCTTGGTTCTGATGATTACATAACGGATGGTAGGATATAAGAATGTAGTTATAGATTGATATATTAGAGGTTATAATTGATAATCTATTGTTCTAATTAAAAATTCTTAGATTACATCTTGGTTTTTAAACTGAACTTTTACAGCTACGATTTCATTTTTGTTGGAGGAAGGATAGGTTTTTAGAGAGTGATATTGAGAAAAGATTAAACAAGATACCCTGAAAATGTTTCTTAAGGGGAGATATACACCTAGAAGCCGGATAAAACGGTCATTTTTGTGCATTTTTTTTAGGAATACTATTTGAAATATCGGATTGGGAGTTTAATTATCTAAAAGTATACACATTCAAAAGTATGCTTAATTTTTTTTTATTTAAAAATATAAAAAATATACAAGGATATTGTATGATCCTTGGAGCGCTGTAAAAAAAACAGCGTTAACGGTACCCACTGGCATTTGTTCAAAAATTATCTGAAGAAAAAAATGGAAAAAGATTATTAAATTAAATACTATATTCTAGTTCGTGTCATAGCCGATTTTGAAAATATCGATTACTGACAAAATGGCGGACGTTTGAACATGAATAGTGATTTTTTGACCAAAAATTAGATATTATTTTGGCTATAAAACAAAAACTAAGTAACGAAAAAAAAAATCCTATGGCAAGTACTAGATAATGTTATATAAAATAATCACAAAAAGAATTAAGGTAATCAGTTAATTGGTTTTCGAGAAATTTTGGGTACCGATTTGAAAAACGTGTTTTTAAGAAAAACGCGTTTGAAAATTTAGGACTGAATAAATCATCAAATTTGTCAACTAACATGGAATCATCGATACCAGGCCCATAGTGTAAGTCTTTTACTGTTTACGGAATATTCATGGCTTTTAAATTGTCTTGCCGACGCTGTATTCAACCTTCTTTCGTCTGTTCTTGCGCTTGCAGTTCGGCTTTCGCTATGAAAGTTTCGTCTTCTTGCGCTGCGTAAAAGTGCGCTCCCGATCCGAACGATATTCTTAACACATTCATGACTTCCAGCGATGAGGTGAAACCATTGTTGAATGTACATGTTGCAAGATATACTGCAATGCTAACGATTTTGGCCCCGCTGTTCATCGTTTTTGGGGCTATTGTCCAAATAAGTTGGTTGCAGTTTTGGGTATATCGACCAACACAGCGTTCCAACAGTTTTTCATTGCTGAGGTCTTCGTTTACTGGTTTGATGACATCTAACACCATTTTTGGCAATGCTCAATAATTGTGACGAACATTTTCCAGTTCTCCTTTAGCCTTTGCTCGTTGCAACTGGCACCACGATTCGGGGCCTTCGGGACAGAAATGTTGTTGAGGCTTGCTGTCTGTTGAGCCGTAATGGTAAAATGTTGCCCGTATCGCTTTTTTCATTTCATCCTTGGAGGCACAGTTTCTGCAAATAGCTAAGCCATAGTAAATGTTCAGTATATCTATAAACTTTGCCCTCAATTTGTTTTTGCTGCTGATTCCAGGACTTTTTTCTTTCATTCGCGAAGAAGGGTTCACAATCGCTTTTGAACGTGACCCACTCATTCTTTTTTTTGTAATTTCAATCTCGTTGCCATACGGTTTCGCATTCACTAATCCCGTGTTCGTCTTAGAGTCACCATCCCCAGCGTGATTAGTGTACATAACTCTATACTTTTCGGCAGATTGTGAAAACAATTCTTTCATGGCGTCTACTTCCATTTTACCTGCCGATCCATCATGATTGGCCTAGCAATTTCCATCGTGATTCGATTTCCATTCCTCACATTGCTCAGTATTTTCGAGTTTATTCCAATAGTTACATTTAGCACAATAAGAAGATTTTACAAGAATATCAAAAACTTTTCCTGTAAACTGTCCAATGAGAACCTCAACTCCCTACAATGAGGTAAAACCACGTTTTCGCCCTGTACTATCTCCAAAAACGGTTAGTTTGGTTATACCAGCACTCGAATTTTGTTTTTATTTCCCGTTGTACTTCTTTTACAGCTTGTTTTAACACCAATTGAACAATACTTGAAGCAGCCTAATGAATGTTATTAACTATCGTATCATACTTCGTAAAACACGTTTGATTATATCGGCTGTAACTAGCTTATTTATAGAAATATTAACTTGGTGTCTTCACCAGATATTTTTGAGACCCTTTTCGCGAAAATGCAATAAAAAATAAATCGATTTTGCCGACCATTCTAGGTGTATATCTCTCCTTAAGGCATGATGAGAAAAAGTCGATTCTTAATCAAGTGAATATTCATTCTACTGGAAAGAAAATGATAAGTTGAACCAGATGAGGTGTATTCAATTTCTGTTTGAGAAAAACAGAAATATGTTATTAGCTCTTGGGGCAAATAGAGGCACGGTATGTGAGGATTGGATGATGCAACTGTTTGTATGCGGCATTTGCTTTTGAAAAGGGGGTATTCTAGTCTAGAAATTTGATCAAATCGATTTTTTTTTGTTTGCATATTTTCAAACTTTAGACCTTTAAGAATAAGCTTTTAAAAGGATTTTCGGAAATTCGAATTATTTTTAGAGTAACAGCTATTTTTGTGACACGCCAACTAACTGCCCGAAACGAGACTCCAAATTTTAAACTTTTTCTCGGGACTACTTTTTTCGATAGGTTGACATGATATCTCTAGTTGCAATGAACCGATTTACGTGAAATTTTGCACAAACCCTCTTAGCACTATTAGTTATCGTCTGACGTAGGGGTTTTTTTTAAATTTCTACTATTTATTAAAAATCCCCAAAGTTGAAAAAATGAGGCAGAAAAACGACTTTTTTTTACATGGACGCCATTTTGTGAAAAAAAAATCGCCTACGTCAGACAAATTTTACGTTCTTCTTTTTACAGAATTCACCAAAAATGTATGCTTCAGACCACCAGGAAGGTTGGAATCATGTCAACCATGAGACAAGTTTTTTTTTTGAGCCTTCACTTCGCCGGCCTGTATCTACATCAATTTTTTTTTTCAATACATTTTTGTACTTTCAAAATCTTAATAAAAGACAAAAAAATATTTACCAAAAAAATATTTACCAAAAATGTTTATGGTTTTTTTTATTGCGTCCGTACAATCACCTCAAAATCGAGCCTCTAGACTAGAATACTGCCTTAAGATAATAAAGTTCGACTTGAAGATACAACCAATTCAATGATTTGTTGAGACTTGGGGTTCTAGCGAGTTTCATACCTAGTTATTTAACGGTCTTCGAAGAGGTGATCGTTTCGATATTAATAACGACTTTGACTCTTTTGAGAGCTTTTACTCTCTTTGCGTAGTAGTCCGTATAGCCACCTTCGTTCGCATATCTTTGGAAGAAAGCGTGGATTATGCTGGGGATGTCAGCAATGAAAATACTAAAGAGAATAAGGTCCAGTGAACAATTACTGAACGGAAATGTCCCCACACCTGACGAATCGCCATCATTAACTGGCACATACCTTGACAGTGCCGCATCTCACCTTCCTTCACTGGATGAAGTCCGACAGGCCATGGACCGCTTGAAACCCAACAAAGCACCGGGCATCGATGGTATCTCCGCGGAGCTCCTGAAGACAGGCGGAATTTCCGTTTTAAGGAAAATCCATGGATTGGTGATAGGCATCTGGCAACAAGAAACGATGCCGGATGAGTGGCAAAAAAAGCGTTATATGTCCCATTCACAAGAAAGGAGATAAACTGCTATGCGAAAACTATAAAACTACAAGCTACTATAAATACTACTACTACTATAAACTACAAGCTCTTGACAAAAATTTTTGAGTTAAGGATTTCCCATCACGCTGAGAAAATTCTTGGTGAATATCAAGGTAGTTTCAGACGTGGAAGATCGACAGCTGACCAAATATTTACGGTCAAACAAATTTTGGAAAAATGCTGGGAATTCAACATCGAGGTCCATCAAATATTCGTCGACTTCAAACAAGCGTACGACAGCATCAACCGAACTGCATTATATAACATCATGCTGCAGTTCGGTATCCAAGCAAAGTTGGCACGACTGGTGAAAATGACCATGACCGACTCCACGTCACAAGTGCTGATCCAGAATAATATGACCGACTCGTTTTCGACGAATACAGGGCTAAAACAAGGGGATGGATTAGCTGCGGTACTCTTTAACTTAGCACTTGAGTATGTCATCAGAAAAATACCCGTTGACACGAGAGGAACTCTATTATTTAAGTCGACACAGCTAGTAGCTTACGCTGATGACATCAACATTATGTCACGTTCGTTCAACGACACCAAGGAAGTATTTCTAGCTCTAGACGAAACCGCCAAGGAAGTTGGTCTTCAAATTAACGAACAAAAAACTAAAGTTATGACTCAATCAAGGAAAAGGCCGCCAATAAGATAAAACATAACGATAGAACATAGCCTTGAAAACGTAGACAACTTCGTGTACCTAGGGACGAACCTGTCGAAGTATGGGAATGAGCTTGACGAAATCAAACGACGGATTCAATTAGCCAATAAGACATTCTTTTCGGTGCTTCCCACTTTGAAATCTCGATGCGTACACAGGAATACGAAGCTTTGCATCTATAAAACAATTATTAGTTCTGTGCTATGCTACGGAAGCGAAACCTGGACGCTGACGCAGGCATCTGAAAAAGCCTTGAATACGTTCGAGAGAAGGGTATTGCGAAGGATCCTCGGTCCAATACGGGAAGAAGATGGATGGCGAATCCGATACAACAACGAGTTGTATACCATATATGACGAGCCGGAATTCTCTACCGTCATACGACTCCAAAAACTACAATGGGCTGGCCACGTCGCACGAATGAGCGACAATCGAGTCCCCAAACGATCTCTCAAGAGGCAAGCGAGCGGAGCCAGGCCAGTCGGTAAGCCACGCAAGCGCTGGGAGGATTCGATAGATGCCGGCAGCAGGTCACTTTTGAGAGCACCGAACTGGAGGACGCGGTCACAGAACCGAGACGAATGGAGGCGAAGCATTAAGGAGGCTAAGGCTCGATTCGGGGTGTAGTGCCCCGATGATGAAGGTCCAATGATGGAGTCTTGTGGAACTTCTGATTCAATTGGAAACTCCTTTGAGAAAGCCCCATTAAAGGTGACCAATGCCCTCCTGCCACTGAGGAAATTGTCTCCAGTTTTGATGATTTTACGAGAGAAATTGCATTTGATCGTTTTTTTACAGGAGTTCTTTAACGCATTCGGATTCAAAGGCCTTCTGTAAATCAATCAGGTAGGTGCCCAAACTTCTTTTGTTTTCAATGCCTATTTAGACCGCTCTTTCCGGAGTCATTAGACCGTCTGCTGTGGAGCGTTTGGTTTTAAAGCCGAATATCATCCTGGGAATAATTCGTATCATTAATGAAATGGGTTAACAATCTTTGAATTCCGGTTTCGAGTAATTTTCCAAAATTTGAAAGCAAACACATTGGGAATAGGAAATATTTTTGCAGGCTTCCAAGCCGTGGGCAAATATCCAATGTTGAGACTAGAGTTAAAGAGAACACAAAGGTGCTCAAAGTAAGAGGGAACCTTTTTTTTATAACGAAACTAGAGATTTTATCTTCTCCTGAGGATTTTTTCGAGGAAAAATTCGAAACCAAAATGAAAAGGGCTTCTTTGTTCATGAAGGTTGCATGTTTTCGGGAGCCAATGGTAAGGATTGTAGGTGTGAACTGTGTTAGAGTCAGCAAATGATATTGCTGAAGAAAATTGACAAAGGTTTTGACGAATGTCGCAAAATAGGTACCAGAACTGTGCTTTTATTTATTTGAAAGGTAAGAAAAAATCATCGAATTCAACGCATTATTCGAAGACTGTAAGTATGAAAGCAATAAGGGACTATTGTGAGTAGGAGATGATTTACAAGTTATCAGACTTGATAATTCACTAGAACAGTATTATTATTTTATGTAGTAATGACTATATAGAATAGAAAGGAAGCCGAAATCACGAAAATATCCTAGTAAAGTAACGGTCAGCCTCAGCCCATTTATGGGGGTCATATTCAAGTTTGTAGTTGCATACTATGTCTCATAAAGTAAAATATACAACCTTTTAATCCACTTGACAAGGAAGAGGCCGTGATCAAATACACGAATTTTGGTTTATAGGGCTGGCTGCCACACTGTGTTAAAACCCTTCGAAATATGTAGGTAAAGATACGATCATCGCTTCATTAAAGCTACGGAGACACCGATCCCATTTTTCAATGAGTAATGTAGGTTAGCCTCATATGGAGCGCTCAAAACGGAAGACGTACTGACGGTTTTTAACAAGATGGTTCGATTCAAGATAAGTCAACAGTTTTGAATTAAAGAGTGTTTCAAAGACCAGCATCGAAACCAGTTCAATTCGTCAGTAGTTAGTGGAATCACAATCTCTCCCTTCATTTTAAGTATAGTCTGGAAACTATAGATTCAACATATATTTTTAAAATAAACCATAAAAAAAGCGTGATAAAAACATTAAATTTTACTCAAGTTTCCCAGATGACAAATTTTGCACGGTCATCAATGGGCTTAATCTGCGCACCATAATAAAAATTCTTGAAACCCATTCACACCAATTACATACAATCGTAGCCACACATGAGTTGCCGGATAAACAATAACTATGGCTAGTGTGCATTATCTTCATATGTATCTTAAACTCTATAAATGATTCTTGGAATAGTTGGAGTACTACAATCAGATCTAATTAAATTTTCATTTCAAAACAATACGCAGTTGTGAAGCTGCATCAAAATGTCTAATTGACTTGTTTACTTTACTACTCAACTTATTTTCGTGTCCGGCAATAATTTTATCTGATGCTTATAGTGTGCTCGAGAAATCTATTTCGCAAGATCTGATGCTGTTTTGCGTATGAATTTGAATTACTTAATTTAAAGTGCAAGACGAACAGACACAGCTGATTTGTAGCAAATAACTCTCGTTAGAAGTGAAGCTAGATATGAATAAAACTTTGTTCAGCTAGAACCGCTAGAAAGATTGATTTTCGAGGAAAAGCAGGGAAAAAGTGTAAATTTGCTTTCTGATTTTATATGGCTGAAATATTTTCGAAATCAAATTTTAGGTCAAGTGTTTCTCAGAACGAAGGTGGTCTATCGTTACCAGTTACCACCACCAAAAGTTTATTAGACTAGCTTCATTTCGGAGCCAAACTGTTCATTGAGCTTCGTTTTAACCTAATGACTGAATTCAATGTTATGGGGGTAAAAAAACGATTTTAATCCTTTGGCGTCTATGATAATAATCCTTTGGCGTCTATGATAAAAAATGTTTTTAACTTGGATATGATGAAGTATTTTAAATTTTAGACCACAAAAGTAGGCAAAGAAAATTTAAAAATTTTGAATTGAGATAGCTCGCAACATCATCACAAAATTTGCAGGTCATATAAATGTTCATAGCCGATAGCTGTGCGGGAAACCCTGGAGATACAGCAGACACGTAAACAAAAATCTTTCAAAACACCGCTCTATGAATTTATTTTCGCTTTTTGGGTAGACTTTTGGTTGCAGTGCCAGCATTGAGTATTCGCAAATTTGTTTCGCCAAGAGATGCTGTCTTAAAATTTTCATGTGATATATATACAGGGGCGGATTTGCCACTAGGCCCGGGCCTAGGGTGGCAAATTTCGGGGGCGGCAAATTTTCGATTTTTTTTGGGGCGGCCACTTTTCGATTTTTTTTTGGGTCGGCAGTTTTTTTTCTGTCGTATATGTACATATATCTGAGTTGAATGAGCCTTACACCTCAAGCCAACCAAATTCTCTAAAAAATCAATGCACGCAAAAATTCACCTCTGATGATTTTTTTCGGACATTAAAAAGTTTGACTTACAATATACGAGGCTGGTTCAAATATGATGGAGACAAATGCTTTAAATGGCGCGCATGCATGTTTTGAAGGTCGTGGCTTGAGTATGTGATAGCTGGGTCCCTTACAAACAGTGTGGCGTAGTTTATGTCGGAGCGCATGTTTCACGCGCGTGCTAACGACCATAAGTGAACGTCAAGTGCCGACCGCCGTTGCGCAACGTATTTTCATTCGTTTTTTAGTGTGGTAAGGCGTTAAAAACACGGACATTTTTCTGCGTTTGCGAAATCAGTTTGGTAGTGAGTGCCTGAGTAGGGCTGGTGTGTTTAAATGGGCCAAAGCATTCAAGGATGGCCGCGAAACCGTCGAGAATGAGCCGCATGATCGTCGACCGCGAAACAGCATCACACCAGACAACACTCGCCGCGTAGAACAACTCATTTTGGAGGACCGTAGGATGAATGTTCGAGACATTTTGGCTGAACTCGGCATCAGTATCGGTAGTGTAGAGTTTATCATCCACGAACGCCTTCAATATTGCAAAATAACGGCGCGATGGGTTCCTAAACTGTTGAACTTCGAGCAAAAAGTTCGAGCCCTCATACCGCGCGTCTCACGCTTGATACAAAATTGGAATTGGGGTGGGAGGTACTGGAACACCCTCTCTACAGTCCGGATTTATCACCCTGCGACTACCGCATGTTTGCACCACTGAAAGAAGCCCTCGGAGGTCAAAGATTCAACACCGAAGACGAGGTAGAGGAGTTCGTGCGCATATGGCTGTACAAGTTGCCCAAGGAATTTTTCGATACCAGCATCAAAAAGCTTCCGGAAAGGTGGAAAAAATGCGTAACTAGAGAGGGGAACCACCTAGAATAACTGTGAATTTTTGTAAATTTTTTCGATAATATATAAATGTGTCAGAGCATTTGTCTCGATCATATTTGAACCACCCCGTATATCGAAATGCGATCACGGTAAAGGACCAAAGAAACTCAAAAATATCTAAAAAGTACCTAGAAAGTATCTGAAAATACCTGAAAAGAGCCTAAAAAGACCTAAAAAGGTCGTAAAAAGAACCCAAATAATACCTCTTCAATTTAGGAAAACTTATCAAGGTAAATATTTGCGTGCATTGATTTTTCAGAGGATTTTTGTTTTTTTTATTATTATGGTACAGGGTATATCAACTACATGCGAATCTCTTTAATTTTCATTACTGAAATTAATTTCAATAAAAAAATTTCTATAAAATAAAATCTAGAACATCATAATTTCGGATTCATCCTTAACTAATAACATATCGAACATTAATTTGCAGTAGTCGAGTTCATAGTTGATCTCCAGTCAAGTGCGGAAGCAAACTTTGAACGGAAGAGTAAACTTACTTTTAAAAATATGAGATTCTTTTTTTTTTAGGTACTTTTAGGTTCTTTACCGTGTGTGTATTTTAATAATTATTTGTGTGGCAAGGGCGCAATAATAGGGAATTTTTACGAACGAACCGGTGCCGATTTTGCTCTGATATTCCTTTTTCGTGAGCTCGGGCGCAACGGAAAACAGCGAAGTATTCTAGGGAATCGAAAAAAAATCGCATATTGTTACATATAATTCACGAAAAGGGCGGCAAATATTTCTGAGGCCTAGGGCGGCGAAATGGTCAAATCCGCCCCTGTATATATATATATATGTATATATATATATATATATATATACATATATATATATATATATATATATATATATATATATATATATATATATATATATATATATATATATATATATATATATATATATATATATATATATATATATAGATATTATATATATAGATGCGGCGATTTAAAACCCAGAGAGATGGCAGGACATCTCAACTAGACCGAAGTTCAAAAGAGAGCCTGCAAAAAGTATGATGGATAGCAATCAACGAGGCAAAAAAAAATAATTTCCACTGGAACAGGGTGCCCTCAAAGTGGATCGTGAAGGGTTCTAGTCCATATCAGCGGAACATCTGTTAGTCAACACCCGAAGGATGCCAGTTTGACTTGGTGCTGACTCTACGCGGCTGGGGTGGGTCTATAGTCTTTGGTTTTATCTTTGGTCATTTTGTTTGAAGCCGAAATCTTAAACAGGGGAAAGGACCAACGAACTCTCTGATATGAGCTGGCGAACAAGACTCAGGTAAGATTCGTTAAAGGCCGTTCGGTAGAAAAGGAAATTTTGATAGATCGGACATACACACACGAGAAAAAAGTGTTTCCATATTAGAGGCAGACCTAATTGGAAGCATGATGAGCCTTTGATGAGCCGTGCAATTCTTATTGATTCCATAAAGGATAGAGATCAGTGTGCGGGAAGTACACTTGTTCATTTTATTTCATTTCAAGCCAAGCAAGGCATATAACAAAAAATAATAATAAATCACTATTTGAATTAAATGTAAGTTTTCTTAAACTACACTTTAACAAATTAGATAATTTTTATTCCAAACTTATATTTGGTTGTCAATTTGAGGAATTTATAAGGAATTTTTTTTTTAAAGATTTTAGATCCTTGAATAAAGCATATTTGAAACTTGTCTTGGAAATCGATAAGGAATAGTAGTTGGAAAAATTATTAAATATTTTGCAGCATCTATTGATGGGCTCTCTGTCTCCATAAACAGTACGATGCTGGTGTTCATTGAGAAGACGTGTATACCTAGTACGTCTTACAGGGTTATTTAAATTGATTTTATTCGAAAGATACTCAACGTAGATCAAGCCCCTAATTGCATCAAAAATGAAACATGAGCATAATACCGTTCTCCTCGAAGAAAGTGTCTGAATGTTTAAAAGGCTTAATCTGTAATTATAAGATGGCAAACTTTCAAAATCGTGTGGGTTATATATATCTCTCAAGGCAAAAATGACAAACTGCTTTTGGATGGATTCCAATCTATCGCTATAACAGTTGAAAATGGGATTCCAAACGATGCAACAATATTCCAATATTGGACGAACTAAGGATACGTAAAGAGATTTTGTAACCCATAAGTTCTTAAATTCTGAAATTCTTTCGCGCGCCTCTTAATGAATCCTAATTGCTTGCTGGCTCTCGCTAGAACTTTGTCGTACTGAAGATTGAAGCGCAGCTTTTTATCTAGAACGACTCCGAGATCTACAACACTATCCACTTTTTTCAGCAACTGATTACTAAGGCGGTAATCAAAATTTAAAGAGCATGACTTGCGGGAAAAGCTTATGGCATGGCATTTTTCTACGTTAAGAAAAAGTTTATTGCGGTTACACCATTGCTCCAACGATAAGAGTTTTGATTGAAGGAAGTTTGAATCGGATTCCGATTGAATAGTGTGGTATAATTTTAGATCGTCCGCATAAAAAAGGTGTGGAATATCGGATAACACTTCCGAGAGATCCGAAATAAAAATATTGAACAGAAGTGGACCTAAGTGGCTGCCTTGAGGTACCCCCGAAGAGACAGTAATTTTTTTTGAGAGAAAACCTTGGAATTTTACTTGTTGTGTTCGATTCCGGTAGGAATCCAACCATCCTAGCAAGTTTCCGGAAATGCCTAGTTTTTGCAGTTTATATTTCAAAACATCATGGTCAACACGGTCAAAAGCTTTGCTGAAATCAGTATATATGGTATCGATCTGACACCCTTTCTCCATATTGCAAAGTACATCCGAGGTAAATATCAAAAGGTTGGTGGTAGTTGACCTGCCCTTTCTGAAGCCATGTTGCTGTTCGTTAAGAAGAGGATCAATAGCTATAATGAGTTTATCACAGACAATTTTTTCGAATAGTTTAGGTATAGCTGACAGAATGGCAATGCCTCTATAATTTTTAACCCAGCGCTTGTCACCACTTTTATGAATTGGCGTGAGATGAGAAGATTTCCAGAATTGAGGAAATCTACCGCATGATAGTGATTTGGTGAAAATTATAAGCAGGGGTTAGATAATAGTTTCTGCACTGTTGATTATGAAGCTCGCAGGAAGTAGATCTGGTCCCGGGCCTTTTTTCATGTCAAGTTCTTTTATCGCTTTTACAATGTCCTCTCTAGTTAGATATATTTCATCAGCGATAGCAAACTGAGGTGTTGAGACAAGCGACATGTTACATAATCCACTGGGTGGACAGAAAACTTCTTGAAAATGGTCGGCAAACATGTCACATATTTTTAGTGGGTCAGAAAAGAGTGAGTCGTTTTTATACATTGCTGTGGGATAGCCTGAAGTTTTTCGCTTGGTGTTCACGTAGTCAAAAAATTTTTTGGGGTCACAGATTATATTTTCCCCAACTATATTAATATAACATTCATATGCTTCGCGAGACTTCCTTAAGAATTCTTTAGCTAGTTCATTGTATCTTCTCTTGATATCTTCGCTAGCATTGATGTCGGTTTTTATTATCTTATATAGTTTATTTCTCTGATTTCGTAAACACCTCAGAGTTCTATCCAACCAAGGCTCAGATAGTTTATCTTTTCTCTTTATTTTCGGGACAAATTTTTCAACCGCATCAAAAATCAACTGGTAGAATAAAGACACCGCATCGTTCAATTCCAACGTTAATAGAGAACTATTCCAGTCAATATTATTCAAGTGGAGGTTAATGCTCTCATAGTCAGCATTTCGAAAATCATATACAACTGAATTGTTGTATGATTTTGAGGTTGTCAAATCAGATATAAATAGCTCGACTGTAAAAGCAGAGTGATGAAAAGTATTGGAAAAAAGATGCTCTGCATCTACTGTCAGATTAGCTACTACATCGTCGTAACTGTTGGTAAAAATTAGATCTAACCCTAATCTTCGGGCAGTATAATTCTTCACACTTACCACGCAAATTTAATTGTTTGATCATGTACTCGTATTTAGGTGTTTACACGAATACAGAACGCACAGCACCCATTAATGTGATGTCTCTCGTTATCAAGACAAAATATAATAACTGTTGAATAACAACTTCATCGACAAACACACTTCTCCAACATAATACTTATATTTTCATCTAATTCTAAAATAGTGCTTTTAAGATAGTCACATTAAAATTGTTATACTAGCGCATTAGCTTAGGTCATAAATTAGATATATTTTAAACAAATTCATCCTTCGCTGTAGAGCTGCCAAGTGACCGCTTCACCAAAGTGAATCAGCTGACTCAGCGTGACTGTACAAGTAACCTCTGCTAACTCTTACTCTAAGTAACCTCTGCTAACTCTAAGTGTTACGAACCAAGAATTTTGAGGTGTCTATTATTTAGAGCCGGACAATCGCAGAAAGCGTTAACAGTTTTTGAAGAACATCTTTAAGACGCAAAAGCAGGAATGGCTGCGCTGCTGCCGATGCAAATCGTCGTTGGTTTGGCTGATGTTCCACTAAATGCTATATGCATGGCAGCTGAATGCATATAGCATTTACTTCAGACTGAAAGACAGTAGCATGGTCCCACTGTCTACACCAGAGGTTAAGGCTCAAATCCGTAGAAAAAACACCCGAGTCAACTCCGGTGTCCGTCTTTGACACGTCCGTGTAAATCCAGACGCCACCATCGGCGGTAGCTCCTTTTTTCTTCCAGCCGTGGGGGGATGGTATTGTTCTTAAAGCGCCCGTAGCCCACACGCAAACTAATCTTTGCAGTCTTGTTAGCTCCTTGATGTTCGTTTTACTATCCGTTGCCTTCCACCACACGATCGCTTCATACGCCAAAATCGGCCTCACTACACTTGTGAATATGTAGTGGGCCGCCTTAGGTTTAGGACCTCAGGTATTTTAGTAGGCAGATCGGCACACAAAAAGTAATACGCAAGCTTTACTTATACAGTGCTTCACATTAGCCCCCCAGTTGAGTTTCCAGTCTAGTATAAGGCCCAAATTTTAACACTATTAACAACTTCTAATATTATTCCATTGAGTCTAGGGCGCGGTAATAGCCGGCATCCTATGTTTCATTGTGAAAAGTACAAGTTCGGTTTATGTCGGGTTTGCCCTAAAACCGGCCTCTCTGGCCCAGATTTGGATATGGTCCAGCGCCGATTGCATAAGGTCCGACAAAGTTAGTAGGAACGCACTCCTCGCAAGTATCACAAGGTCATGGGCATACGCCACAGCCTCATAGTCACTGACCCTTAAATTCTCCAGTAATTCATTGACTATCCGGATCCAGGGCAAGGGCGATATAATCTGCCTTGTGGTGTTCCGGTTCCGGTTGTGGTGTTCCTGTTGCTGTAATGACTTTTTAACTGTACCGACAATTTTGTGTGGTAACGCGTGCTGATCAACAGAGAGTCTCGCGACGTCAATCGACCTCTTGATTTGCAGATCCACAAGCCTCTCTAGTGTTTTGAGCAGAAACGATGTAAAGCGAATTGGTCTAAAGTCCTTCATGTAATGATGATTCAACCAACCAATATACAGCACATTTACTGTATATACTAACTTGACACAATTTCTCACTAGAAATCAATACACTTTTAATTACGTTGAGCAGAATAAATGAAAACTGACGAAAGGCATATCGCGTCAACCTTTGAGCTAATTTATAGCAAATTTCGAATTAATTCGAATCTATGATGAAAACGTATTCTACTGAATTTTTATTACTAACTATATTTTGCTATATTTTATTTTTATTAATATTTTATTATTTTTTAAAGCTATATTTTGATGATTTTATTATAATGCAGTACTATTTCATTTCCATTTCAATCTACTATTCTTATTAAGGATTTTCAAAAACCTCCTTAAGAAACAATTGCAGAATTCCTTTTCCCATTGAAGTTTCAATAATCTTAGGTTAGCTCAAAAATTCTTGTATGTACTTGACTTTTTACGTTCTTTATCGTTTCTGAAAACTTAGAAAAATTGAGTTTTGCCTTATCATTTTGTATCATTAAAAAAAAAGACGCCTTTTTTTGTTGAGTCGTGGCAAAGGAAAAGTTATTGGAAACGAAGACCACATGATCGGAAAATTTATTACAAATCAACTTTACGAGGAAAGAATAATTTAATTTATTTATTTTAAAATTTCTTTCTTTTCTTTCTCAAAATTATAATGAGAAAATAGTAGCACTCTTTTCGGGCTTTAAAAATGTGTTTGCACAAATGGACTGAATGTATATTTCACCAATAAGCTGGAAAAAATAATCGAATTTGTAGGACGAGGCTTATCCTATTCAAATCTACCAAATTCTTCAAACAAATCGAATTGTTTTTTGGGGGATGATCAAAATTGAAAATTTTTATTTTAACTAAGTGGTTTCGAAAGTATGCACTGATTCTCAGCAGACATCTGCTCACAGTGCATACTTGACTGATTTCATCACTTGCAGTGGGATGTTGCATTAATGTATTTTAATTGTAAGATAATTAGTTGATTTTACGATTGAAATGGAAGTAATAAGTTGGCAACTTAGTTTAAATCCACAGGATAGAAATTAAGTGAAACAAAATAGTGATTGACAATAATGATAATTTATTTATTTATTTATTGACTAGCTCGCCTGTTTTTTTAGGGAGGGACTTCCGATCATTTTGTTTCCAGTAGGGTGGAGTAACAGTGCGGCGTAAGCTCCCACACCATCTGAAACCTGAGGCTGTCTATTTCAGTTTGGATCTGTCATTAGGATAGAGGCAATTTCCCCTCCTCTGGTGCTTGTATTTGTGTTGCATGGCTTTTCAGTCGCGTCTCGATTGGGTCTGGCATACTGAGAGTTTTCTGGTCCTGTTCGGAAACCTTCCTTTGCCTTGTATTTTGACGGATGAATACTACGTAATGTCCCTCCTCCAGGAGCATATCCACCGCATTTCTCATGACGCAAAACAGTCGCGTCGATATAGCAAAGCGGCACACGAGCATCCATCGGGGTCGATTATAAGGGTGCTCTGCTAATACCGGATAGGGTCCTTTACGGCCATTTTTAGGGCACCCTGCTCCAGAGGCAAATAATTATTTTTTTTGTCTTATCAATGGTCATGATCAATCTATACGTTGGCAGTCTCTCAATTGGACTTCACTTAAGATGCTCTACCTGCTTGTGTTTAACAAAATTTTAGTTACTGCTTGCCTCCTCTATAACAAAGTTCTACGGACGCCTATGTTCTAGAGTACGAGTTATGGTATGATTATTTTTAGGATAATTGTTAACAAACATCAGCGTAGAATATTGTATATTGTTCAGATTATGATCAGTGTTTACCATCGCTGAAAATTGACCACTAATAAGAATTCTGATACAAAAGCAATGAAGTCTGTTGATTTTATCTGTGGTCATAAACTATGAAACCTTGAAGGTAAAAAAAACTGTTATGACTGGAAGTAATGTTGCTTATATTAAAAAAAAACACGGCAAATGCCAATTATTAATGTATTTCAAAATTTTTTTTTCATGTACAGGTATTTCAATGCATCAACTTATTTGACATACAGTGATCAGTGAAGATTTAAAAGTGATTATATCATATTGTTATATGCTATGCAAAAAAATTAAGAAACCAAGCAAAGTAATATATGACGACAACGGTAGCGTTAAAGTTGATATTCACACTAATGATTGTAGCTATTTCTTTTTATACCCTTCTTTTTTTCTAGGTTAAGATAAAAGAAATAGTCGAAAGAACTCAGATAATGTAAGACCAACGGAATATATATATTTCAACATATATTAAAAATTACAATGATATCATTCAGTCTGAGTTTCCAAAAAAAGTCTCATGATCAGTGAGCTAGATGTGTGATATCACTGGTAATTACCATTAATTTCGTGTAATTTTTTCGGCATTTTGCTTTTTCCGATACAAGAATTTACCTCAATCTTTTTAAGTATCCAACTAAAGCATTAACAACCAATTTTCATTCAGCTTGTTGACAATTATAATCGAATCCAATGATTGAAATCTGGGTTCATGTATTACACATAAGCTAATTTAATACTTTCATCTCATTTTAGACTGGAGAATTTCACGTAGAAAATACTGATGCAGTCTTAATAGCGTTCACGAACGGGTAAGCAGTATGTTTTTCATCGACTGTCAAGTTTTGCAAAAAGTCACTATTCTTATGGTTCTATATCGCTTAACTTTTGGTGATGGGAGAAATCTCCTCAGATTCAACAAAATCGAATGTTTTCCAAACGAAATGTATATTGTGAACGTTAGTTGTAGTATAAAGGCAATCAGCCGCGCTAGGTCTGCGGGGAATTTTGAAAGTGATTTTTTACGACCAATGAATAATATTATCGTAAGATACGATCAATATTACTTTCAAATGAATAATAAACCACTAACGAACCTCTGCCGATTGCAGGCAAATATAGAGATCTACAAAAAGAACAGTATGCGCTATTTACCATTCTTGGTCAACGTTACCTTTAATTTTTGTGATTTCATGGCTGGTGCTGTGAAAAACTCTTACGCTCGGATGATGATGAACCCGGTTAAAAAATATTCAAATATAAATCATACCTGCCCGTATTCGGTAAGTTGCCGAGAATTTCGTATAATCCACTCGCTACCAGATAAATTTAGAGTGTCTTACTCTGGATGATAAGATTTTATTTAAAAGAAAACTTGAACTCGTGCTTAGTTGCAGATATTGTATATTACAAAAAATATAAAAAATAAAAATAAAAACACTACTAGATAGTTTCACCAAACAAAATTCCTCCGCTGGCTCAAACGGCCATAGGCTTATGCCAAAGCAAAAAGACTAGATAGCGTGGAAAGAACGTGATTTACGATACGATTTGCAATATTTCTCCACTGATCGCGAGAAATAGATAGCAACATCCAAGTCACTGTTGAAAAAAGACAGAAAATACCAAGCATAGCAGCGCTGTTACGATCACAAAACATTCTCACCTATCAGCTATACGGATATATACATTCTCATCTGTCATTTGTCTGTCATTCATTCATTCACACATCCATTCTCATCTGTCATCTGTCATGCTTCTCGTGCACATGATAAAGTGAACTTATTTGGTTTTGGTTCTTTTTGGGTGCCAGCTGATGGTAAATCCTTCACTCCTTACCCTTCTCTGCCATCAGACAAATATCGCACAATAACGTTTTTTCGCGCTATCTATAGTATGTATGCTCTGCTTATGTTGTGGCCAAATGCAATATCTCGTAGTTGACAGTCTTAGCAAAGCATATATGCTATAGTTAGCGTGGAAGGCATGATATTTTTCGATGGGAGAGAAGGGTATAATATGGAGAAATTACGGATCAGGCGATGCCTGAAAAGAGCCCAAGGCAAATAAGTACGTTTTTCCATATGCAGTAGTAAGAAAAGCATATTTTCGGCTCTGAAAATCCACCAATGATACGTGAGAACGTGCTGGGTGTGCATATGATCCCATCAAGAAATAGTAAGCCCAGCGAGCATTCGCTGGCAGCAAAAATCGTCTGCAGTGAATAGCATAAACGTATGGGAGATGTTCTTTTTACTCTCCAAATAGTATAAGAAATAGTGATCCGAGTTGATTATCTTATTGCCGACCATTTCAATACACAAACTAGGTTTTAAGTTAAATTGTTTTTCTGGGATGATTCAAATTGAAATATTTTTTTTATTCTAAGTAGTTTCGAAAGTATGCACTGATTCTCATCAGACATCAGCTCAGTGGATATTTGACTAATGTGACTGACCACTTGCAATGAGAGATGATTAGTTTTTATTTACGTTAGTTGTGATAAATTTTAACATCCTCGACTTATATCCAACGATCATGATTCCTTTCTTGTCTATAAATCAGCATAGAAAAATTGATACGGGAAACTCGATCATTTTGCGGGATAAGTCTGCGAAAGCAAAACCAATTGAATTGTTTGTGTGGCATGATTAAAATTGAATTTTTTTTAACTAAGTGGTTTAAGGAAATTAATATTGCATAAAAAGCCAGTCGTTAAATAGGTGTTTGTGCAAAGCATATGTACATTGCCTAGTGGGAATGAAAAAACGTATCTTATCAAAGCAGTGCTGTTGGTGGGGTATTTTTTGTATTGTTTCAATTTTGAACATCGGGTACTGCTATCTAGTTTTTTCCTGCGATTTGTGGGTTAATGTCAGAGCACACATACTACCAATTAGCGCGGAAAGTGCGTTATTTGCGATTTTAATTACGACATTACCCCACAAGCCGCAAAAATAGATAGCAGTACTTGATTTCGAAAATTGAAATTGGACAAAAAATACCCCTAGGCAATGTTCACATCTATCATTGGTGGATCGTCAGAGCCGAGAATATGCTGCTCCCACTTTTGCATATGGAAAAACATACTTAATTGGCTTGGGCTCTTTTCAGGCACCAACTCTTTATATTAAACCCTTCTCTCCCATCGGAAAATTATCGGCTAATTATAGTATATACGCCCTGGTAATGTCGTAATTTATATCGCAAATCACGCGCTTTTCGCGCTAATAATTAGTGTATGCGCTCTGGTCTTAGTACATGTGCATTAGCGTATGCGCTCATAGCTAGCATTTAATGGGCGAAGAAATAATTTATGTAGAAAGTATTTTATAAGTTTTTTTTTTCTTTTAGGGGCACATTTCTGTGAAAAACTTGGAGGCTTTTGGAGAAATATTTCCAGTGTTTGCACCACCTGGTGATTATCGACTTCACATAACTACTTACGAAAATTCTGTAAAGAATGTAATTATTAAAATTCGGGGATATGGGACAATGACTGTTAGACCATTTGCGATTGCACACGGGCAAAATAATAAATAGTGGGTGCTGTAAATTTAAAACGCACGTTTTGTGGATTCCTGAGCATTACTTGAATGATGGGTGGTAATAATTTGAATTTTTGTCATTATTAGCTCTGCATTTTAATGCAAAAATTGCAAAGAATGAATATTATTAAATATATCATATAAAAAGTATTCACATAAATTTATTTATGCTTTTCATGGGCTGAATGTCGTACTTTCGCTGTCATGAAAATACATGTCAACAACTTTTTAGCATGGAGTAGACATATTTTATTTATTGAATAAACTCAATCTTTCGCTTTCGGCCGACTTCCTACCTGCAAACTACTTCGATTCGACTTACCGAAATTGAACGGAGTCTCCATTGACCTGAGCAAGGGTTAAATACTTGAGACTGATTCTTAACTCGAAGTTATTTTTGAATGATAACATAGCAGACGGCTATCGGTATACTTTGCCGGTGCAAAAGTGTTTAGGTTCGTAGGCTCGCATTGTTAGATGGCTTAATGACGCTGTGGATCTGCTGATACTACTGTATGTGTTGCAGTTTTTGTGGCAGGTTGCTCTTACGCCCACCTATTAGGTGACGATTGAAAACGTGCCAATATTTGGCCTTAGTTTTAGCAACAGAGACCCTCTGAACTAACTCTAGTAAGAAACTTTTTGTGTTACTTCATTACGTTACTTCATACTACCAACCAATCTAATAATCCTAAAGTTAGGTCTAGAATTGGGGGCCCGGTAGCTCTGCTCGCTAAGGCTTCAGGCCGAAAAGCGGCGTGCTACGGGGCCTGCGGGTTCGAATCCCGCCAGTGCCATGGCTGTAAGTGTGAATGCGTGTGATTGTCTATGAGGGTGGCAAATGGGTCCAAAACTGGTGGCTAATGCTGGCCGCGTTCACTAACCTAACCTAACTTAGGTCTAGAATTGAGTTTGCCCATGTTAGAATTTCATCTGATGGAGTTCCAGCTCCAGTGGACGTTGACAACATAGTTCCGGTTATTTTTTATGTATTTCGATTTTTAGAGCTCACAATACTGGCATGGATGAACGGAATGCTGCTATTACCCTCGATAGCGATCTCATCGATGGATATATCGATGGCTCAAAACTAAAAAATCTTGTTTGGTAGCGGCTATACTTGGACGAACTGAATCTAATCTTGTACTTTCGTCTTTTCTGACGATTGTATTGTCTGTTAAGTAGAAGTGGTCCCTCTTTTTCGAGGATCAACTGGATTAAGTATAATGGAATGCTTTGAGCCAGTATTGTTATTTTCATAGATACCGAAGGAGCTATAGTTCCCTTGCTGTGCAGTATCCATAATTGTTGCTGAATGCGATTCACTTCTTAGGAAGATGTCAAGACATTCGGCAGTGCAATCAATTTGAATAATTTTACATGCGTGGTCGAAGAGCTGGATAGACTTGGCACCGTGATGCCGGAAATTCCATAGGTACGCCAATGCCATTGTTCAAATAAGTTAGCCATTAGGTAAAAACACTTTTAGGACGCCAACAAGTTACGGGTTGAAGAATCATCCTGTGCAGTCAAAAGACAGTCCTGGGCTTCCATGGACAAAGGTCGCAGCAGGCTACTGTTAACTTTAACCTGTAGTGTTCTTCTCTGTCCGCGAAATGTTTAGGTATAAAGTTCAACGGTTTCCGTCGGAGCTGTGGCTCAGAAGATGAAGAAGAGTTCGTCTTCTATCTCATGTGGTAGAGTCTGGTTTTAAAAAAGAGAAAAACGGCCTCACTTGAAGTACCTTTCTCTCAGATCTAACGGATTTACGCTTTATCAACATAAAGTATGCTGTAAAGTTCATAAAAAAAACCAGATAGTTTTGAGAGTAAAGTGGCTAAAAGATAGTATGAAAATTTGATTGGGGCATCTCTTGGTACAAAAATAAAGAAAATATCTAGTACTGAAAGCCCTATCCTAATTTCGCAGCCAAACGCGTGTCTGATCTATTCCTATGAATCCACAGCGGAGCTTTGAGGTCATGCAGTTTTTATTTCATCGGGGCACTACAGCCCGAATCGAGCCTTCGCCTCCTTAATACATCGCCTCCATTCGTCTCGGTTCAGTGACCGCGTCCTCCAGTTCGGTGCTCCCAGAAGTGACCTGCTGTCGGCATCGATCGAATCCTCCCAGCGCTTGCGTGGCTTACGGACTGGCCTGGCTCCGCTCGCTCGCCCCTTGAGAGACCGTTTGGGGACTCGATTATCGCTCATTCGTTCGACGTGGCCAGCCCATTGTAATTTTTGTAGTCGTATGACGGTAGAAACTTCCGGCTCGTCATATGTGGTATACAGCTCGTTGTTGTATCGGATTCGCCATCCATCTTCTTCCCGTAGTGGACCGAGTATCCTTCGCAATACCTTTCTCTCGAACGTATTCAAGGCTTTTTCAGACGCCTGGGTCATTGTCCAGGTTTCGCTTCCGTAGCATAGCACAGGTCTAATAATTGTTTTATAGATGCGAAGCTTCGTATTCCTGTGTACGCATCGAGATTTCAAAATGGGAAGCACCGAAAAGAATGTCTTATTGGCTAATTGAATCCGTCGTTTGATTTCGTCAAGCTCATTCCCATCCTTCGAGAGGTTCGTCCCTAGGTACAAGAAGTTGTCCACATTTTTAAGATTATAATCCTCTATTGTTATGTTTTGTCTTATTGGCGTCCTTTTCCTTGATTGAGTCATAACTTTTGTTTTTTGTTCGTTAATTTGAAGACCAACTTCCTTGGCGGTTTCATCTAAAGCTACAAATACTTCCTTGGCGTCATTGAACGAACGTGACATAATGTTGATGTCATCAGCGTAAGCTACTAACTGTGTCGACTTAAATAATAGAGTTCCTCTCGTGTCAACGGGGATTTTTCTGATGACATACTCAAGTGCTAAGTTAAAGAGTACCGGAGCTAATCCATCCCCTTGTTTTAGCCCTGTATTCGTGGAAAACGAGTCGGTCATATTATTCTGGATCAGCACTTGTGACGTGGGGTCGGTCATGGTCATTTTCACCAGTCGTACCAACTTTGCTGGGATTCCGAACTGCAGCATGATGTTATGTAATGCAGTTCGGTTGATGCTGTCGTACGCTTGTTTGAAATCGACGAATATTTGATGGACATCAATGTTGAATTCCCAGCATTTTTCCAAAATTTGTTTGACCGTAAATATTTGGTCAGTTGTCGATCTTCCACGTCTGAAACCACCTTGATATTCACCAAGAATTTTCTCAGCGTGATGGGAAATCCTTAACTCTAAAATCTTTGTCAAGAGTTTGTACGACGTACAAAGTAGTGATATGCCCCTGTAGTTTTCGCATAGCAGTTTATCTCCTTTCTTGTGAATGGGACATATTACACTTTTTCGCCACTCATCCGGCATCGTTTCTTGTTGCCATATGTCTGTCACCAATCCATGGACAGCCCTTAAAACGGAAATCCCGCCCGTCTTCAGGAGCTCCGCAGGGATCCCATCAATGCCCGGTGCTTTGTTGCTTTTCAAGCGTTCCATGGCCAGCCGGACTTCATCTAGTGTAGGAGGGTGAGATGTGGCACTGTCAGGGTATGTAACAATTAGTGGTGGCGATTCGTCGGGTGCGGGGACATTTCCGTTCAGTAATTGCTGGAAATAGGACGCCCATCTTTCCTTCACCTGTTCTGAGCCACTTATGATGCTTCCATCGGCAGCCCTACATAGGCTAGTTCGTGGTTTAAAGCCTTGTTTTAAGTGTCTCACTACTTTGTACGCTTGTCGAGTGTTGTTAGCCATAAAGTTGTCATTCATGTTATTCAGCATGGTGTCAAAATGCTTTCGTTTCTTATGTCTAATTAGCTACTCTCCGAAGATCGTCATATTTTTCTTTCCTGGCTCTAGTCGGTCGTTCAATGTGGATTTTGTAGGTCGCATTCTTTTCGTCCAACGCGGCTTGACGTTCCTCGTCGAACCATTCATTTCTGCGTTGCCCGGCTGTGTATCCCACTACTTTTTCGGCTGCTGCATTCACTGCGCTTTTGATCGTAGTCCAAACTTCGTTGATAGACGTGGTGTTAGGCGTGGAAGCTAGTTCCATTTCCAGAGCAGATCTATACTCGGCTTCCACCGTCTTATTTCGAAGCTTGACGACATCGAACTTGCGTCTTGAATTTGCTCTGGCTTCATACGACATTGATATTCGACATCGATATCGAGTCTTCACTAAGTAGTGGTCGGAGTCGCAGTTGGCCCCACGGAAGGTTCGCACATCTAAAATACTGGAGACCCACCTTTTCTGAATCAGAATATGATCAGTCTGATTAAAGGTGCGGCCGTCCGTATATATATATATATATATATATATATATATATATATATATATATATATATATATATATATATATATATATATATATATATATATATATATATATATATACAGCCTTGCCCAAAAGTATTAGGCACCCCTTCAAAACACATGTAATTTGAAACGTGTGTTCAAATTGATAATTTCTTTTAATATTTACGATACTGGTTTGTTCAAACAATAATAACAGCGATAAACGATCTTCTTTGAAGAGCCATAAAACATCTGGCGTGCAAATTCCAGGAAATGGGGTATTTGAGAAATTGTTGATAATATTTTGTCAGTCTTCATTTGTTACTTACAGGGTAAGGCTGCTTGTTTTTGTGATTAATTTGCAAACTAGACACTCTGTGCAATACAATATGCCTAAAACGAGTGAACTTGGTATTGAAAAACGCTGTAGAATTCAGTTTCTACATGAACAAGGTAAATCTCAAGTTGAGA
This sequence comes from Nemotelus pantherinus, assembly GCA_963978885.1. Taxonomy (NCBI): domain Eukaryota; kingdom Metazoa; phylum Arthropoda; class Insecta; order Diptera; family Stratiomyidae; genus Nemotelus; species Nemotelus pantherinus. Next base: position 38,876,345 of record OZ022265.1, on the reverse strand, counting down.
TTGCCAAGCTAGTGAAATGTTCTCGGTGCGCAGTGCAATCTGCAATCATGCGGTTTGCGGAGACCAGTTCTTACGAAAATAAGCCAAGAACAGGCAGAAAACGCGTAACTTCAAAACGCCAGGACAGAAAACTTGTCCGCGACTCTTTGAAGGAGCGTAAAAAAACATCTTCTGCGCTTGCTGCTAGCCTGTCGGAAAACTTGGGGAAAGTAATAAGTGCTCGATCGGTAAGAAGGCGTCTCACAGAAGCAGGCTTGAAAGGTTGTAAAGCTAGAAAGAAGCCGTGGCTTTCAGCAGCCAACAAAAAAAATCGCTTGGAATGGGCTCTTCGGTACCAGGATTTCACAGAAGAGGATTGGGCAAATGTTCTGTGGTCCGATGAATCTAGTTTGCAGGTAAGCTTAATTATAACCTTTTTCAAACAACAATAACCGTAATTTTTTACGGAGGCCTTGATTTCAGAAAATTTTTCAAAAAAATTGAAACAGGTTTTTTGTATTTTCTAACAGGATTTTTTTTGTTGGCTGCTGAAAGCCACGGCTTCTTTCTAGCTTTACAACCTTTCAAGCCTACTTCTGTGAGATGCCTTCTTACCGATCGAGCACTTGTTACTTTCCCCAAGTTTTCCGACAGGCTAGCAGCAAGCGCAGAAGATGTTTTTTTACGCTCCTTCAAAGAGTCGCGGACAAGTTTTCTGTCCTGGCGTTTTGAAGTTACGCGTTTTCTGCCTGTTCTTGGCTTATTTTCGTGAGAACTGGTCTCCGCAAACCGCATGATTGCAGATTGCACTGCGCACCGAGAACATTTCACTAGCTTGGCAATCTCAACTTGAGATTTACCTTGTTCATGTAGAAACTGAATTCTACAGCGTTTTTCAATACCAAGTTCACTCGTTTTAGGCATATTGTATTGCACAGAGTGTTTAGTTTGCAAATTAATCACAAAAACAAGCAGCCTTACCCTGTAAGTAACAAATGAAGACTGACAAAATATTATCAACAATTTCTCAAATACCCCATTTCCTGGAATTTGCACGCCAGATGTTTTATGGCTCTTCAAAGAAGATCGTTTATCGCTGTTATTATTGTTTGAACAAACCAGTATCGTAAATATTAAAAGAAATTATCAATTTGAACACACGTTTCAAATTACATGTGTTTTGAAGGGGTGCCTAATACTTTTGGGCAAGGCTGTATATATATATGTATGAATTCACTAGTAAATACCATTAGTTTCGGTATTTGAACTTTTTTTTAGGAAATTAGATCAAAATTCGATTGGTACTGCTTTTTTACGGTACGAGAATTTACCTCAACATTTTTAGGTATCCTACGTAAAGCATTAGCAAACAGTTTGATTCACCTTGTTGACAATTATAATCGAATGCAATGATCGGAAGCTGGTTTCATGTATAACACAGAAACTCAATATCTGTGATACTTTTATCCAATTTTAGACTGCATAATTTTACGTAGAAAATAATGATGCAGTCTTAATAGCGTTCACGAACTGGTAACCAGTATGTGTCTCATCGATTGTCAAGTTTTGCAAAAAATCTCCATTCTTATGGTTCTATATGGCTTAACTGCAGGTGATGGGCGAAATCACCTCAGATTGACCAAAATCGAATGTTTTCCAAACGAAATGAATATTGTGAACGGTAGTTGTAGCATAAAGGCAATCAACCGCGCTAGGTCTGCGGCAAATTTTGAAGGTGATCTTGTGCGACCATTGATCAATGTATCGTAAGATATGATAAACGTTACTTTCAAATGAACAATAAAACACTAATGAATCCCTGTTGCAGCTAAATATAGAGATCTACAAGAAGAACACTATGCGCTTCTTACCATACTTGGTCAACTCTACCGTCAATTGTGGTGGTTTTTTGGATGGTACTGTGAAAAATCATTATGCTCGGATTATGGTCGATTGGATCGAAAAATATTCAAACATAAATCATACCTGTCCGTATTCGGTAAGTAGCTGAAAACTCAACAGATAAATTTAAAGCGTCTTACTCAAGGTTTTAATTTGATAAAAACTTAAAATTTCACTAAATTCGTATTTAGTTGCAGATATGGGATATTACATAACATTTTTTTTTTTAATAAAAAGCACTACTAGATAGCTTCGTAGCACCGAACAAAATTCCTCTATTAGCTCAAATGGCTATATACTAATTCTGTGACGAAATGCAATCAATTTAAATTTGTACCTCACACTTAAGATATCTCGTAGTCGGCAATTTTGGTACATGCGTTTACTCCAAGATATTTTATAGCTGGCATTTCATGGGCGAAGAAATTTTCTATGTAGAACATGTTTAAATTATTGTTTCTTTTAGGGACACATCACTGTGCAAAACTTGAAGGCTTTTGGAGAAATAATTCCAGTGTTTGCACTATCTGGTGATTATGGACTGCTCTTGAATATTTACGAAAAATCTGTAAAGAATGTAATTATTAAAATTCGGAGCTATAGGACAGTTATTATAAAACAATTTGCGATTACACACGGGCAAAATAATAATTAGTGGGTGGTGTTAATTTAAAAACGCGCGTTCTGTCGATTGCTGACCATTAGTTGAATGATGGGTCGTAATAATTTGATTGTCTTCACAGTTAGCTCCGCATTTCAATGCAAAAAAAATTCATCGAATGATGATAACTAAGCAAGCAAATAAAAGGTATTGGTACTAAAAATACAAAAATTGGTAATTGTTAATAAAATTTAGTCAAGCTTTCGAGGGCTGAATGTTTTAAACTTGCGGTTATTTAAACACAGATAATAAACATTTGCATCGAAATCGTAATTTGTTTGAGCGTAAAAATGCTTTTAGAAGCATCTTAAAAATATGGATAAATTTGTAAAATAAAGCATGGAGTAAGCATTTTTTATTTTTATTCGCTATACTAAGCGAGACTTCCGGGCTCCCAATTGACCTGAGCCAAAGGGTCAAATATTTAGGATTGATCCTTGACTCGAAGCTGTTATGAAACAATAACATAGCAGAAAGAGCACGGAAAGCATAAGGTGTGCCTAACTGCTTGCATTGTTATATTGCTTTATACCATTGCCATCACTACAGCATAGGGTAGTGTTTTTGTGGTAGGTTGTTCTAAAGTCCACCTACAAACTGGAGCCATCACTGCGGCATGGGGAGGTATATTTGTGGCAGGTTGTTCTAAAGTTTACCTAAAAAGTTATGCTTACGTGTGACGTCCACCGAATCAATCCTACTAAGATACTTTTCGTGTTGCTGCATTGAGTACCAACCAATCTAATAATCCTACAGTTAGCTAATCTGGCTGCTATGAGACTACATTGTATATCGACATGGGCTAGAACTGAGCTTGCTCATGCCAGAATCTTATCTGAGGAGTTTTGAACGTTGGAACGTTGACTATATAGCTCCGGGTATTTTAATTTTTTTTATAACCTTATTGACTGTTTGCTTCGCACGCATAGCTTCAGCTAGTTTTAAAAGCTTACATACTAGGACAAATGACGTGCATCTCTCACAGTTGAGGACGTGTATATGTTCGACGCATCCGTTAATCAGGAGTAAAGTGAGTCGTGGAACTATTCACTAAACACTTATATTCTCACACTAAAAAAATGGCTAGCAAATTGGAGAATCAGACTGAATGAAACCATATGCATTCATGTTACGTTCACATTACTAAAACTAACTTGTCCTCGAGTATATTTAAGCAATTTACCAATACGTCAAAGTAATGAAGCAAAGTATCTCGAAGTGCACCTTGGAATGTAATGCACCTCACTTGGAAACGACATATTGAAGTGAAAAATCAGCAATTGGAGCTGTTTAAGACATCTCGAATCAATTATTCGTTTGCGTAAAATCTGCAAAACCCCAGTAAAATTCGCAATATTTTGAAGTAACTCATTTTAATAAAATTAGCCATGACACTACAACAATCAGACAAAAAATGCAAAAAAAATAAGGCGACACAAACGTCAGAATTGAATACATTTCAATTTGATATTTTCTCAGTCCTCCGTAAAAAATGGCCTAGTTTTTATTGTGCCATATCCACGAATGGTTGCAATCCAATTCTTAAGCGTTGGCATGTAAAAGTTTAAATCCAAACGATAGTCACCGGAAGGAACGAATATAGGTATGTTTTCAGCAAATGGTTCAAGTCCGGTCGCAAATAGTAGTCCCTGTCATTTAATAAACTTTAACCCAAGTATAGTTGAATTGAATAGTAATATTTATGGCTAAACGCAAATCTTCGCCGTAAGACGAATGAAATTTGTAATATGAGATACACTTACCTCATATGGGCAACTATGGTTGATATTCGAATATTTCTGTACCCATCTCATCATTAGTCGTGCATAGAAAGACTGAGTATCACCAGCTAAAAACTTACAAATATTCACCGTTACATTCACCATATATGGCAAATATCGAACTGTATTCTTGCGATAAATCTGCATGTTTATCTTGGGATTTAAAAATCCGTAGGTTAATCAAGTACGAAAAATTTGAAATATGCAAATATTTCTTTTACCAAAACATGATTCACTGGCACAATTAAATACGTCGTAGCATTGATAGCAGTCCTGGTACGGCTCAGTGCCTTGACGGAACAATTAATTCCTTTGGCAATTTTCGGTGATATTTTACACTCTATGCGACACAGCCTCAAAGTATTTTTGTACTGATAAAAACATAATCTTATTTTCATGCAATATACATATATAAAATTGATTAAATTAAACAGAGCCTACATCCGCGTATATTGTAGATGTAATCAAACTGCAAAGAAACAACTGCACAAATCGTCCTTTCAGTGTCATTTCTGTACAAAAATACAGCGATTGAATATTCAAATGTCATTATGTACCATAATACTTAGAATCTTAATGCATTTTGTCGGTAATTTCAATAATTACAAGCAAATGTAATTATTTTCTATTTAGCGAAAATAAATTCGCCATGAAATTGGGACGTGTGTGCTAATAAAAGAATAAAGATTTCGAGTTTAAGATTGTCTAAATAATGTACTTTATTTTTCTTTGGAGAACAATATGCCATCGACCTATTTTATAGATATCTTGTCTCCCTCTGAATAATTATCTCACTCTGTCTCCCTATGATGACTGTTTATTTTCGACTGCATGAAAAAATGTAGCGCTTGACTAAATAATGCATGACGCGAAATTCAGAGGCGAATTTTTATTCTAATTCACCTTATATTATATGTTTGCGTCCCCTTCACTGACATTACTCTGGTGTTTTTTCTTTTAGTGCTCCGATAAGGTTTTTCTCGTCTATTCCACCATTAACTTTGTGGATTAAGCGACGTGCAACGACAGGCACAATTTGTTAACTTGACTCCTGCACAACATAAATACTTCCAGTTTTGACGGCACGTGTTGGTTAAATCTCCCATTGTCGTGTAAGCGTTTCAATGCCGAGATCACCATCGCCGCTCTTTATTGATTTTATCCAAAAGTTCAAATAAAACTAGAAAGTGTAATCTAATTTATTTCCTCTTTACAGGCTGTGTAAACAAACATGACATAACCATCATTGATGGTTAACTAAATAATTCGATATGATCGGCATTTGCCCTCCGGCGATGATATCGACTGAGGCAGGCTGCAGCGGTTTATTTCGTTCGACTTTTTTTTGTTCGCATCCGTATTCTGTATATATGTCATATATACATTGGCTCACAGCTTAAATGATGTGAGTACTTTTTACGAGGAAAACCCTTAAAAACTCTTGAAAAATGGATATTCCTTTTCTTCAAACAAACAAATTTGGTTTTATTTATTATTTCCAATGAAAAAAACAATGAAAAAGTATTCCAATTAGCACAAAAAAAAGGTTCATTATAAATAGTCAATATCACCTCAGTATAAATGATGTTATCTCAAAAAAGTCATCTACTTCAAACTCCATTTTTTTTTCAAAAATTTATTCAGATTTAGTTGGATATCCTGATTGTTTCAATGCCACTTTGAGGCGATCTGGCATTTACTGCCCCAACTTTTTGGTGTACTCTGGTGAAATGGCCTCCTATTTCTATTGAAGTGCCCTTTTAAGGTCGTCCTTACTGCTTATCGGATGTTTTCTTATGCCCTCTTCTAGCTTTGACCATATATGTTCGATAACATTTAGATCTGGCGACTGAGCAAGCGTTTTAATTTGGTTTGGGTTATTCCAAATCAACCACGTTCGCACTAGCTCCGAGGTGTGCTTGGGGTTGTTGTCCTCATAAACCCGGAAATTGTTCTAGATGTGTAATTTTTTCGCACTCTGCAGCAAATTATCCTTTAAGATATTCAAATACTGTAATTTGGTCAGGTTCCTCTCAATGAACACCAAGTTTCCCACTCCGGCAGATACCATAAACCCCCAAACTATCACGTGGCCACCACCGTGTTTACTGTACTGCATAAATTCCGTGATTGAAGCTCAGCATTTGATTGTCTTCACACATAACCCCTACTATCGCTTCCGAAAAGTTAAATTTGCTCTCGTCCCCGAAAAGAACAATATCCCAGAACGTTGTACCTTTCGTTACGTGTTCGCTAGAAAATTCTATTCTTCTTGCCTTATTTTCAGATCTAATATAGACCAATAGACACTGAAGAAGAGGGCAGATTACCCTCGAAATATCGATATGTGTCAAAATAAAAATAAATCTAGCTTCTAAAGGAAAAAATTGGTTTAAATTAAAAAAATACTAATATAGGGTTTTTTTTCTGGGTATTCTTCCGTTAAAATTCGCATCCCTTAAAGCTTTCCTTACGGTTTCTGGTTTACACTTCTTATTAAGAATTTTTCCGAACCCTGCGCTAGTTTTGGTGCGCTCAGCTTGGGATTTTTCTTCACTTGTCCTACAATCCAGTGACAATCGAAAAGGGAAATATTTTATTGCGCGCTGTTCCACCCTTATTTTCTATGCGATTTTTGAACGTTTCAATTATGTGCTGGACTGTAGACTTTGATTTGCACGTGATTTCTGTTATTTCTGTTTGAGGTTTTCCTTTTTTTGTAATGTTCAATAATGAGCTCACGCTCTTCAATTGTTGTTCGCCGACCCATTTTCAAATAAACTGTTTTTTCCTACTTCTGCTGATAAGTCCAAATGATAAACAAATTTTCACTAGAAATCCTTATAGCACTCTACGACTAGAATAACAATGAAAATGCAGAAATGCGTAACGCAACACTTTAAATGCCGCATCGTTTAAGCTTTGATGTGAAATTTGGTGCTTATAATGAACTTTTATTTTTTTTGTGCTGATTGGGATATTTTCTTGTTGTTTTTTTCATTGGAAATAATAGACAGAGCCACAAGCTGAAATATTTTGTTTGTTTGAAGGAAATGATTTTCCATTTTTCGGGAGATTTTAAGGGTTTTAATCGTAAAAAGTACTCACATCATTTCAACCATTGTATACAATTTTTTAAATTGTGAACATCATGAATTGATATCGACATAGATTAATATTGAGTGAGTGTTTACGCCCTATAAGATATTGACGAAAATATTACAAAATAGAATTGATGTCTACGTTGAGAATGTAAGTTCGAAGTGTCAAGGAAGCTTTAGGCAATCCGCACACGGGTCGTTGCCATGCGATGCATGAGACATTCGTTTGACAATCGTCAAGCGTGAAAAAAAAACAATTGTCGTCGCCGTCGTTTCACGTCCGCACATGGATCGTCAGTTCAATATTCTCTCAAATTTCAGTGGATCGATTGAAATGTTAAGTGGTTCACCAATAAAACGACCAGTCGTTCGGCTTGAGGCCAGCAATGCACAACGCTTGAAACTCACTCAAAACGAAACGACTACGCTTCTCACTCTTGACGATTGTTTGACTCTCCGTTAGCGGTCCAAGCGTAGAAATATCGCATCCTGGACGATAGCTCAACGACCCGTGTGCGGAGTGCCTTAAGCTCCGACGATCAACAACTGATAACCGCTTTTCGGCGTTTTATTCTTCTGATTAACAGGCTCGCTCGTTTTTCCTTTTCAAGTCTGACCTTGCTGTATTCACATTATTTAAGGCTCATTTTTCAGGTCTAAGATATCGGTGGAATCAATTGTTCCTCTGCGTCACACATGAAAACTCTCAGTAAAGCGCAAAGAATATATTTTGAAGTATCTGATTTTAATAACTCTAACAATCACACTGAAACAATCAGACAACAAATGCAAAAACTAAGTCTACACAAACGTCAAAATTGAATCAATTTCAATTTGGTTTCTTCTCAATCCTCCGTAAAAAATAGCTTAGTTGTAATTGTGCCGTATCCACGAATCGTTGCAATCCAATTCTTGACCGTTGGCATGTAAAAGTTTAAGTCCAAACGATAGTCACCGGGAGGAACGAATACAGGTATTTTTTCGGCAAATGGTTCAAGTCCGTCCGTAAACAGTAGCCCCTGCCATTTAATAAATTTTCAGCCAAACATACTCGAATTGCATAGTAAAGACTTTTGATGGTTGAAATCTCCGCCATAAGACGAATGTAATTTGCAATATGATACACTTACTTCATATGGGCAACTATGGTTGACATTCGAATATTTCTCTATCCAGCCCATCATGAACTGGACATAGTAAGACTGAATATCACCAGATAGGAACTTGCAAATATTCACCGTCACATTCACCATATATGGTAAATAACGAACGGTAGTCTTACGATAAATCTGCATGTTTACCTTGGGATTTAAATCCGTAGATTAATCAAGTACGAAAAATTTGAAATATGTAAATATTTTATTCACCAAAGTACGGTCCACAGGCACAATCAAATACGTCGCAACACTGGCAGCAGTCCTGGTACGGCTCATTGCTTTGATGGAACAATTAATTTCTTTGGCAATTTTCGGTGATATTTTGCATTCGATGCGACATAGCCTCAGAGTATTTTTGTACTGATAAAAACATTTTTTTTTATTTTTTTGCAATCAATATAATGGAACTTGGATTGATTAAACTAAACAGTGCTTACATCCGCGTATATTGTAGATGTCATCAAACCGATGAGAAAGAGCTGTACAAATCGTCCTTTCACTGTCATTTTTGTTTAATAATGTAGCGATTGAATATTCTCATGTCGTTATATAGCATAGCACTTAGAAACTAATTTGCATAATACTTAGCATAACACTTAGAGTCCAAATTTTTTTGTCGGTGATTTCAATAATTACGAGGAAATGTTATTATTTTCCATTTAGCGAAAAAAAAACCGGAAAGAAATTGCTAGAATTTTACACGTAAGCTATCAAAAGACTCAACGCCATGTATCAAAGCCTTCAACGTCACGCATTATTATAGCCCTGATAAAAAGCATAGTGAGAGCAAAACTGTCTCCGTTTTAGGTGATTGTAGGCGTTGGAACCTCTTGTTTTCATTACTATTTTATTATTGGCCAATAACAAAGTCAGGTTCTGAAATACGAGGCATAAGTCATTGAATCTTTGAATTTCCCACGCGGTAACTTTAAATGCAACACTGCTCCCGTTAGCTGCAATCTATTAGTAGATTATTATAAAATTATGAGCAAGCTGCGTCATTTAGTTCATGTCTAACAGACATTGAATGCAGACAACCTCATGAACTTTAACGAAATTGAAAAAAAGTGAAATTCATGTGCTCAAAACCTTGAAACCAAAAAAAGGCTTGATAAATACTATGAGGACTCTGCACCATCAATTTGAATGGTTAACAAGTGGTTGACTGAGTTCCGTTGTGTCTGTAACAGCACAAGTAATACCGTATGTTCAGGTCGCCCAAAAGAGGTCGTCACGAGAGAAATTGTCGATAAAATTCATGGAATGAGATTGGACGATCAGAGGAGCCTGAGGCTGTAGGTATCTCAGCTAAGCGAGTACATTACATTTTACATGAATATTTGGACATGGCTCCCGCTATTGCTCTCACTCGACCATAAGTGGAACCGTGTGACCACTTCAAACGGGTGTTTGGAAATATTCAGCCGCAATCAGAACGAGTTTTTGCGCTGTTCCGTTACCGAAGACAAAACATGGATCCATCACACCACACCAAAAACCAAGGAACAATAAAAAAGGGGGTTTCATCAGGTGAACGTGCACCAAAAAAGGGCAAGATGGGTCGGTCGGCCAACAAGGTCATGGCCACAATTTTTTGGGATGCAAGCGCTATCATTCCAATTGATTACCTTGCAAAGGGTAAAATGACTCCGGCGAATATTATTCAGAGCTATTGGATAAATATTGAATTAAAGTAAAAACGATCGCATTTGGTAAAGAAAAAAAGTGTTATTCCATCAAGACAATGCACAGCAAAAAAGTCACCATGGCATAAACCCAAAAATTGGGCTACGAACTGCTACCCCATCCAGCATATTCTTCAGATTTAGGCCTCTGCGACTATTTTCTGTTTCCAAACCGGAAGAAATGACTGGGCGGTGAGAGATTGAAAAGGCCATCACTGAAATAAATGACTATTTTGAAGGTCTTGAGGAAACCTATTATTTGGATGGAGTAATAAAATTGTAAAAATGCTGAACTAAGTGTATAGTGTATGTTGAGAAATAAAATGCTTATTTGCCGCATTCAATAAGTCACTGACTTATCAAACTACCCTCGTATTACTAGATTAAACTGACTCCGACTTGAGAGTCACATAAAGTGACGAGAGTCACGTGAGATTATATTTTAAGTCACTTGATAAAACCAAGTGAGTACGAACAGGAATGCAAGAAACTCAAAATGTTTACATGGTTTAGAGTGTGGATCGTGGGAAATAAGTAAGTAAATTGTATTTTTAGTTGTTTATTTTTAGTTTAGTAATGCTAGATATTACGACTCTGAATCCATCCAGATTATGGTATGATTTATTAATTTTTGCTTATTATGAGAGTATATTTTAAACTGTATATTTTAAATGGTAAGTCGACTTCCACAAGTAAAGTCAACCAACCCAGTCGAGTTGAGAGTCATCAGCCCTTTAATATTCAGAATTCACTTTGATTTTAATTAAAAGGCTCAAATTGACTGACGAACGGCAATTAAAGTTCCTAATTCAGCTGGTCGAGTTAATCTACACTCAGCAAAGAGGCAAACATTTTCCGAAACTAATAAAATAGGAAAGGAAAATTTCGATACACAATGCCAAAGATTACCAGACAAATTAAATAACATGGGTAAATTAATAAAAGCCAGATTACTAATTAATATCTTATTGAAATTTGTTAGTAAATTTAAAATTATTCTCCGAAACTGTAGCTGCGAAACGATTTTAGGCTCTTATAAGCAAAATTGCCTAGCGTGAAAAACAAGATAAAAGAAAATTACCCAGAACAAAAAGGAAACCTCTGTGACAAGAGGAGAGCCAAATGTTCTGCTGCCGTTTTCTTCAATGGTAGAAGTGGTAATAAATTTACTAACTCAGGACAAAGTCATGTCAACAAATAACTATAACTAAAATTAGATACAAACAGTAGAAGACAGTATTTCATCAATAAATGAAAGCTGTCTAACATGTTCTGACGATATTGAGAACCAAACCCCCCAGAAAATTTGGACAAGACCTCATCGAAACGATAAATCAAAGCAACGGTTAATGCTAGTGAAAAATTAAATTTTTTTGTATTGTAGGACACAATTACCAGAATTATGTTTAATAAATAATTTTAAACGATTGCGCGCAGTATTCAAACTTGTCGTTATAATACTTCAACTTCTATGAAATCATACGAATTACAAAATATCTATGAGCTCATAATTCACGCTACAATAGCATTTTTTGAAATTTTCATTCAAATTTTATAATTGCCTTAGAATACTTATCTTAGATTACTATCAAACCACATCTAATCTATTGGCATATTTTCATTCTAAAAGTAAACGACTATTATAGTTCATTTACTCTCATTTTTTATATAAGGTGCGTTTTTTTGCACACGCGATCAGATCAAATTTTGCTAAGTATATTGAATACAACAGCACATGTCGCGTCACTGAAGCAGAAAATGCTAAGCAGCGGTTGTTTATGGGCTTCTATGTAGATTGTGCTGATAACAGTTCGAGTGTTCTAAACGGTTCGTATGACTGCTGTTGACTATTGTGCAACCGGCAGTTTCAATTAAAAGAATTGGCATAGTACTACGTAATTGTCAATTATTTTACATCAAATCTTATAGAGTGCACACTTTTTTTTAAGTGTTTCAATGCACATTAAGTTGTAGATTATTTCCTATGCAAGTTTCATGTCTGATTTCAATTAAAATCTACATAAGATTTCATTCAGGTTTTTCGGGTAAACTCGACTTGATGCACCACTGCCGGGAAATTCTACCACCAGAAGGCTAATAGGTGGTAGCAGGGGTCAAAAATTGAAGAAAAACAAACAAAATTAAACAAAATAATACTCGAGCAGATAGCACAATTAAGAAAAACAAACAAATAAAAACACCCCCAAAAGCAAACAATCACAAAAACACAAACATACTAGCCAGAAATCTATCGGCGAAATTCATTTAACGGCTGTGTGGTGCATCAAGTCGAGTTTTACCGTTTTTTCTATATGTCATTCGAATTTAACAAACAAACAATAAAAACTCAGCGAATGCAACAGCATTTTCGAACAACGCAATTTTTCTGCTTGGAATCTTTAATCTGCTCTGCATAGGTATAAAAAACACAGCAATTTTTACCTTTACGAACGCTCTGCATTCTTTAACTAACTTAACCTTTTCCTTGTGCAAATGTTTCCCTACTTTATAAGGAAATTCCCCGGTGGCTTTCAAATTTCCGTTGACATTCAAACAGAAATTTGTAGTCATCTCATCCAGAGTCACTTCACGTGACTCTCAGAAAACCGGTTCATAGGTGACGTGGCTTTGCAAGTGACGGAAAATCTCACGTGAGGTGACTCAGAATAGAACCCTTTATTTATTTTCCGAGTTTTACTTTGATTCACCTTGTATTTTGTGCGACCACTCCACTGTCATTACACAGGTGATTTATCTTTTATTGCTTCAAATACAATACATTAATTCACTTCTCGATGTGTTTTTTCACCATTAATTTCGCGGACTAAGGGTATTGTAACGACGGGCACAATTCGTCATTTTAACTCTCAACTGGCACAAAAACTGGCAGTTTCGACGACATCTGTTAGTTAAGTCTCCCATTGTTATGTAAACGTTTCAAAGCTGCGATTACCACCAGCGCACTTTGCTTGTTTGTTCAAAAGTTCAAAAAGAAACTGGGAAGTATTCGCCAATTTGTTTCCTCTTTACAGGATGTGTAAACAAACAAATCTCAAATTTTTTGGTCTAGGTATATTTTGCCAACCATTTCAGATACAATCATTCTTACTCAACAAAGCTCAAGCTCCAGCACTTTTTGCATGGGTATTTGGTAATCCATGTAAATATAATGTCCTATTTGCCTTATTTAGGTTTCTAAGCCAAAAATGTTAAATAAAAGGCCTCTTTTTCCCGTAGAAGATGAATATCTCTTCACAAGTACATATCTACATATTTTTTGAGAGTAAGGGTGGATTATGCCCTTCTGAACAAGCATGCACTGTACCAGCACTGCATTTACTATTTATATCTTGAACTATCATCCACAGGATAAAAGTTTATTGAGTGTACGCAAACTTCAAGAATTTTTTTTAATTTAATTGAATTTGTTTTATAAGTAAAAAAGTGATTAAATGAAGAATAGGGTCCATATAGATGTAAAAGAAGCGCACTCCAAACAAGAGATATGAGCTGTGTACGGCAATGAAACCATTAGTGAGGACACTTGTCAGAAGTGGTTTTTTCATTTCCGTTCCGGAAATACGGATGTAAATTCCTCTCTCCGCAGTCGACGCCCGGTAACCGCTGAAAACTATGTAATCTTGGAACTTATCAAAACTGATTGGGATTTGAAAGCTCGCGGGATCCCAGAAAGGCTCAAAATAAATCATTCAACCGTCACGAAATGACTAAAGCAGCTTGGAGTCATAAAAGAGTCCCCCGTGTAGGTACACCATGAGTTGCCCAAAATCGAATTTAAATCTACGAGTCACTCCTGAAATTGCTTTCCTTGGAACCCTTTTTGAAGAAAATACCCCGTCACTATTTTCTTCAAAAATCATTATTTTTTATTTTCTTCGAGAAGTGGGCTGCTTAAAACAACAATCAAGCGTAAAAAATCTTGGTGCTCGCCTGGAGAATCATCCGCAACCGTTGCAAAGTCGGATTTGCATCCGGAAAAGTGTTGCTCAACATTTGGTTGGATAGCAAGAGCATCTTCTACGTGATCAAACTGTTGATCCGTGGAAGTACTGCAATCAGCTGCAACAAATAATAGCCGGAAAACGTCCAAAATTGGCGAACAGAAGCGTTTTCCATCACGACAACACCAGATACTATCCTTTACAAACGGAACAAATGCTACAGAGCAACTACTGGGAAGTAATGCAGCAACTAGAGTTGGGTCGTACTCGGATTTTTACATACTAGGTATTTCGAATACGAGTACAAAAACATACCTGTTCCAAATACCTGTTCCGAAAATACTAGCTAGTATTTTTTGAAGTATGTACATATATACACACAAGTACATGCGATTTGCAGTGATGTAATGAAACGGTATGATATGCCCTCCCCCATCCACCAGAGACAAAGTTCCCAGGCTAGAATGGTGAGCCATTAGTCCGTGCAGCTTGTCCATAACTATCCAATGGTCGGTCACTTATTTGGCAAGTGTTTCACCAATCTAGGAGCCATCTAAGGGAAAACAAGCAAATTCAATCAATTTAATTTGATTTTCATTTTAATATATGCACAAAACACCTCCTGTATTCGTTCAAACTACCAGTGTCGAAAAATTTACTATGATAGGACCAACTAATCCTGTTGCCATCTATATGACTTTTCATCGATCGATGCCTGATACCAAACTTTTCCTGGCTAATCTAAAACAGTCGGTTTCCCTCTTCGCCTCACTGAAGCATGAATTTGTCGAAAATTTTATTAAGAAATGATAAAACGTCTATTAAACATGCACCCACTAGGGGGCCAACCTTTTCGGTAAAGCTGGACATGAGTCACAACCCCGGTAGGGTTGGAGTGCAGTCACGGGGAGAGCTTCAGCACAGCCAGAGAAGCCAACTGGCTAACCAAAAAGGATCTAAACATTTTTAGTGCTACTTTCAGTTTTCCCGGCGGATTTCATTTTACCGTATCTTAGATACTAGGCCGCTTTTTCCCATATTTGTGTGGGAACAACTCAGAAAGATCCTCAAATTCATGCTAGACAAAAAAAAAATTTTTTTGGAAAAAATGGACGTTTTTGCCTAATTTTCCCTATAAAAAATTTGTTCGCCCTTAAAATATCACTATTGAACTCCCCGATCACTTTCAATCATCGAAAGCGCTGTAAAGGCAGTTTTTGCCAAACGATGGCCGAAAAACCCCTTACTCCCCTACAAAACCGAAATTTTTGTATCACAGAAATAGGTCTTGGCTCGTTATGTCCCAAACCACACTAACCCCAAATTAGCCGATTTTGTCCGATTTCAGCTACTTTTGCCCTAAAAACTTTTTGAATAATTGAATAAAATACTTTCCCAATTTCTCCTATCAAAAATTTTTTCGCCCTTAAAATATCACTAATATACTCCCCGACCACTTTCAATCATCGAAAGCGCTGTAAAGGCAGTTTTTGCCAAACTATGGCCAAAAAACCCCTTACTCCCCTACAAAACGTAAATTTTTGTATCACACTCACATTTTTGTACTCCCCTACAAAACGTAAATTTTTGTATCTTGGCCCGTTATTTCCCAAACAACTCTAACTCAAACTTGGCTGATTTTGTCCGATTTCAGCTACTTTTGCCCTAAAAACCTAAACCTAAAGTTCCAAAATACTCGCAAGCACGAAAATACTCTATACAAAAATATGCGATACGAAAATACTTGCAAGTTCCAAAATACTCGATACGAGTATATACTCGTATCGAATATTTTGGAACGATACGTTATTTTCGTATTCGAATATTTTGGAACGATATGAGTATATTCGTATTCGAATATTTTGGAACGATATGAGTATATTCGTATTCGAATATTTTGGAACTATACGAGTATATACTCGTATCGAGTATTTTCGTACTTGCAAATATTTTCGTCTCGCGTACGAGATACTCGTGAGTATGAAAGCACTTGCAAGTATGAAATACGAGTTTATATTAATATTAGGATACTATTACGTCACTGTTTGATTGAAATGAATTAAATGGACCAAATTTATTGTGTGTAATGCTTGATTACATGTATAGTCCACAAAAATACTCGTACCTAGTATTTTCGAATTTCGTACTAGGTACTGGCTGTTCCAAAAAAATACCTGTTCCATATACCTGTTCCAGTATACTATCTCTAGCAGCAACCACCTTACTCGCCGAATCTTGTGCCGTCAGATGACTACCTTTTATCGTCCCTTCAGAATCATTTGTATGGCAACTGTTTTGATTCAGTACAAACCATAGAAAATGACCTTGATGTTTCACGGCTGAACATAAATTAAATTATAACTAGCTTTTAGAGAAAAAAATGGTGTTGGAATATATTGTTTAGTTTTCTTTCTCAATTACATTTTGAAGTATCAAATTTAATAACACTACCCATGACAGTAAAACAATCAAACAACAAAACTAAGTTCAACTCAATTTGATTTCTTCTCACTGCTCCGTAAAAAGTGGCTTAGTTTTAACGGTACCATATCCACGAACCAACCCAATCCAATTTTTAAATGTTGACCAGTAAAAGTTTAAATCCAAACGATAGTCACCGGAAGGAACGAATACAGGTATGTTTTCGGCAAATGGTTCAAGTCCGATCACAAATAGTAGTCCCTGTCAATGAAAAAACTTTAAGCCAAATATACTTTAATTGAATAGTTAAGTCTTTTTGTGGCTCAGCGCAAATCTTCGAGTGAGACTAATGCAATTTGCATTAGGATACACTTACTTCATATGGGCAACTATGGTTGACATTCGAATAATGCTTTACCCAATCCATCATTATTCGTGCATAGAAAGACTGAGTATCACCAGCTAAAAACTTGCAAATATTCACCGTCACATTCACCATATATGGCAAATATCGAACATTATTCTTACGATAAATCTGCATGTTTATCTTGGGAATTAAATCTGTAGGTTAATCAAGTACGAATAATACGATATATGCAAATATATCTTTTACCAGAACATCATCCAACGGCACAATTATATATGTTGCAACATTGAGAGTAGTCCTGGTACGGCTCAGTGCCTTGACGGAACAATTAACTCCTTTGGCAATTTTCGGTGATACTTTACATTCTATGCCACACAGTCTCATTGTATTTTTGTACTGATAAAAACATCTTATTTTCATGCAATATATATAAAATTGATTAAACTAAACAGTTCTTACATCCGCGTATATTGTAGACATAATCAAACTGAAGAGAAAGAACTGCACAAATCGTCCTCTCAGCATCATTTCTGTACAAAAAAAACAACGATTGTACCTACATATTTTCACATGGCATTATATAGCATTATATATCTTGATGCTGCGGGGCAGTCATTTCAATAATTATAAGCAAACATAATTATTTTCTATTTAGCGATAAAATCCTCAATGAAATTGCTAGGGTGCTATTGTGGCATGTGCGCTGTTAACGGAACTAATTTCTAGAGTTTAAGTTGGATTTCAAAGATACGTAAGATATTTTATTTTTCCGATACTTTAATTTTTTCCAAAATAATATGCCATCTGCTTATTTTATTGGGTATCTGATCCAACAGCATTTAACATGAGCCCTCTGAATAATTGACGGTAACAATTCATGTTTCATTTTCGTCTGTATAAAAAAAAATCATAGGAGTAGTATAGCATGCAAAGCTACTATGTAAGTTAGAAACTTATTCCATTTTTAACATACAAAAAGAAAAAAAAATTCACGCTGTGTTCGACAGAAGTTTCGCTTCGCATTCAGAAATGAAATACAATAGAATTTTTGTTATAATTTACAAATGCTTTTATATATTATTTATTAATTAATAATTTTATTTATTAAATTGTAAATTGATTACTTAACTTAAGGAGTATTTAACATGAAAGATCTTAATATTTAGCGGCTATTCTATTTTGGCCTGCTGGCTCTTTTTGAACAGTGATTATATTTTTTATCATTCATTTATTTTTCTTTTTACACTTATAAAATATTACCCAGGTAATATTTTATACTACGCTTATAAAATATTAACACTTTTGAAATATTAAGAGCTAATATTTACAATACCTGGGGTTAAATTGGCTATATAATACTTAAACACTAACTTAATTTACTAAAGTAAATCTAGCTTAAGTCTAAATACAGTTATCTTAGTCTACTTAGACCTAAACTTAACATAGGTCTTAACTATCCTCTCCGATTCGTCGGAAGGCCAACATAATTGAACAACATGTCCATGAGCCGCCGCTGCCCTGCTATTTCCGCCGGACGCATAAATGGCTCATTAAAGCCACTCGTACGTCCGATACCCCGGATCACTCCGTTTTCATGTCCGTCTGTCTGTGCGTAAAACCTTGTCGTCAGTTCTACAACCCGGTCTCTAAGCGGCTCAAGTCCTGTCTTCTGATATAGGAGAGAGCTCCTCGGCCACGTTTTAGTTACCGGGTTGTAAAACCTTCGTTCGAACATCTGAGCTTCTGCCATGGCAGATTTAGAACAGGTAATCCAGGATGGGGATGCGCACGTCAGCTTTGGCCAAATGAGTGTTTTATAGCAAATTTTGCCCATCTTTTTGGCGAAAATATGTCTGATGCGCTGAAATGCGGACCTGGCTACTTTAATTTTATGTCGAACAAACGGGTTAAATTTCAAGAGTTCATGCATGTCTACTCCAAGGTAGCGCGATATAGGACTAGCAGTGATTCTAGATGTTCCCAACGAGACAGCAACTTGTTTGGCCTTATTGCGGATGGTTTGAGATCCCCGATACTTGGAAGGGTTCCTGAATACAGTCAGCTGTGTTTTGCAACTATTTAGTATGATGCCCCATTCATCAAAATAAAATCTAAGGTTGACCAAGTAATCTTCAATGCTCTTCGCAGCTTTGAGCGGGTCTTGGCTCGACGCAAATAAGAGCGTGTCATCTGCATATTGTGGGACTTTAACTTGAGGATTGCCCGCTGGAAAAGGGAGGTCAGCAGTGAAAATGGTGTATGAAACAGGTCCAGAGACAGAACCTTTCTGCTGTTGCAGTTACATAATTGTGTGAAATTTTTCGCTCCAACAGGACTGCTTCTGCAGACATTTGCAGTATCAGCATTTTAGCATGAGATGCATGAGCTTTGATGTCCTCATCCGATTAGAAATGTGGTTGGTTGAGGCTTCGCGTTTATTGATATTGGGAGGACATTGTCTGCATGGATATTGAGTTTGATGCGTGTGATGCCATATTTGTATTCACTGGTGGTTGATCGATAACTTCCTTTTTTATGTCTGTTACTCCATCTACTGCATTACTTGTATCCTCGATTTATATCTCTTGTAATTGTCCAATAGTGGTTTTTGAGCGTTTTTATGGAGCTTTCTTCGTTTCTTCTTTTCGTCTCTTCTTTTGTTCCTTTATATGGTGTCTTGAATATTCTCAGCTTAGTCTGAGATGCAAACTTCTCTGAAATTTTATCAAGAAGCTTTATTTCTTTAGCAAAATCCTCTTTTTTCTTGTGTTCTGTGCGTTTATTCTCAGTTAAATAATTCGCCTAATGTAAATAACAGAATACTTGATATTGTTCTTGCTAACTCTCCTTTGTCGTCTGTTTTTTTCAATTATTTATTTACAATTTTGTTCAATTAGTTACTTGTGTCCACCCTGATCCTCACCATCCACCAATGCTATAGATCTTTCCTTGAATTCAACGCAACCGGATCTTACACCGATAGGATGTATCCCGGCAGGTCTAGCAACGACCTATCTGCTATTATGCCAAGATTTTCAGACAATATAAATCGATTCATGACGACGATGAGTAACATGATGCAAGAACTACTTAAAACAAAACATGTTGCTACAATTTCTTATTAACAACAAATGAATGCATTCAAGATCGTCCATTAGAATGCGAATGGCGTTGCCCAGTATAAAGCCGAAGTAGCCTGCTTTACATCGACTCACGATATTGATGTGTTCCTCATATCGAAGGATACATCTTCTACGACACCAAATACGCAGATGGCAAATCTAAAGACGGGTCTGCAATAATCATTCAAAAAAAATATATCTGCTCGATCATCCTTCGGAAGAACCCAGCAAAAATTATATCCAAGCGATATATATTTGTCTACATGAAGTAAGAATAAAGTGAGATTGTAATTTCGTCTATACACTGCCCATAGAGGCACAACATTTCAAAGGCAATAATCGAAAGCTTCTTCTCATCACTGGAAACCAAAATTCATCGCGACTGGTGTCTTAAACTTGAAACACACGTTTCTCGACTCATATCACGTAGGGCAAAGCACTTTTCGACACACTACGAGTACAAACTTATGGTTTGAGACATATTTCAACCGGCCACCCAACGCATTGGTCATCAGATAACAGCAAAATTCCGGGTGTAGATTCCGGGTGAGATTGCACAGCACAAATCAGCCAACCCACATCAACATCTTATAAATCGCTCATTTTATCAGAAAAACTGCGACTGATAATTTCAAAAAAATTTGGAGGTAAAAATAAAACTAACTAAAACTGACTAAACTTACTAGATAAAATGTCTAAATATTTCAAATTATGAGATCCAAACTGATAATTTATAAATTTAAAAAAAATTCAAATGATCCAATCAGTTTGAAACCGAAACTAAACCGTGCATGTGTGAATGCCTTGACTGCTTTCTGTTCCCTGGACACGAATTCACACCTAATAGAAACCTGATGAAACCTATTCGTGCTCAGGGAGTATTCGGTTCTATACGGTTTCTATTAGGCACCGAACAGAAACCGAATTATCGTTTCACACTTGTCGGCAGCGACCGAAAACGAACCGAACCGAATGAAACCTCATATGTGTGAAACGAGCCTTAATAGCCGGTGAATCATCGAATTAAAGGGCGCCATTTTGTTGGGAACGCCAATGATCAGACGTGGATGGTGTTGTCCTCTGGGTGTGTGTGGGCTTCCGGTAGATATTAAATCTAAAGAGACCTTCTTTCCTTATGACCATTAAATCCAAGAGAGGTAGTTTCTCATTCTCTTCGATTTCCATTGAAAATTGGATGTCCTTATGTGCTTGGTTCAACTTCTTCAAAGTTTCTCCCAAAGCATCTTTTTTAACTTTAGCTAGAATATCGGTTTTTTTTTAAATAGTTTTTACAAGCTAGAAAAAAATTGGTACACATTAAAAACAATTATTTGTATTTTATTATATTTTTAATTTTTTTACTGATCCATTTTCGATTAGTATTGAGGGAACTATTTAATGAAGAAGAAGTGCGGTTGCTCCAACTAAAAGCTTTTTCGGTGCCAGCAGAAGGCGTGGTTTCTTTTTTCGACATAAATTAAATTATACCTAGCTTTTAAAGAAAAAATTGGTGTTGAAATATATACATTTTTATATTCTTTTCAACATTGCGACATTCTTCTGTTGCCAAAAAACGGTTTCAGCGAGAAACGCTTCTTGGCATTATATTTTTCTGATCAAATCACTTGCTTTTTATCCTAAAGGTTTATAGTTATCCTCTATCAATCCTGACTCTATTGTATTTACTGTCTTTGAGGCTCGGTTTTTTATGTCTAAGATATCTTGACATATCTGGTCGAATCAATTGTTCGTTTGCGTCAAATCCAAAAACCTTCAATAAAGCGCATAGAACATACTTCGAAGTATCTGATTTTAATAAGACTACAAAATTCACTGAAAAAATTCAGACAAAAAATGTATAAACTAAGTCTAAGCGACAACAGTGAATCCATTTCAATTTGATTTCTTCTCAATGCTCCATAATAAATGACTTAGCTTTAATTGTGGCATATCCACGAAACGTTGAAATCCAAATTTTAAATTTTGCCATGTAAAAATTTAAGTCCATACGATAGTCACCGGAAGGAACGAATACAGGTATTATTTCGGGTTTTGGTTCAAGTCCGGTCACAATCACTAGTCCCTGTCATTTAATAATCTTTAAATCAAACGTACTTGAAGTGTATAGTAAAGTCTTCTGGTGGCTCAGCGTAAATCTTCGCCGTGAGACGAATGCAATTTGCAATAAGATACACTTACTTCAAATGGACAGCTATGGTTGATATTCGAATATTTCCCTATCCAATTCATCATTAATCGTGCGTAGATAGACTGAGTATCGCCAGATAGGAATTTGCAAATATTCACCGTCAAATTCACCATATATGGCAAATAACGAACAGTAGTCTTACGATAAATCTGCATGTTTACCTTAGAAATTAAATCCGTAAGTTAATCAAAGTACGAAAAATATGGTATGGGCAAGTATATATTTTACCAAAACATTATCCACCGGTACAATTAAATTAGTGAAAACACTCATAGCAGTCCTAGTACGGCTCAGTGCTTTGACGGAACAATTCATTCCTTTGATGATTTTCGGTGATGGTATGCAATCGGCGCGACACAGCCTCATTGTATTTTTGAACTGATGAAAACATTATTTTATTTTCATGCAATAAATATAATTTAATTTGGATTGATTAAACTCAACAATTCTTACATCCGCGTATATTGTAGATGTAATCAAACTCAAGAGAAAGAACGGCACAAATTGTCGTCTCAGTGTCATTTTTGTGCAAAAATACAGCGATCGACTATGACATGGCATTATATAGCATAGTAGTTAGAATCTTGATGGTGCGTGCTAGTTATTTTAATAATTACAACCAGACATAATTATTTCCTACTTAGCTGATAAAAATCATCAATGAAATTTGGCGCACGTGCGCTGTTAAAAGAATTAAGATTTGGGGTTTAAGTTGAATTTCAAAGCATACCTCAATGAGATATAAGATACTATTATTTTTCCTTCCAAAATAATATGCCATCTACATATTTTATTGGGTATTGGGTCCAACAACCTCTTACATGTGGCGGCCTCTGTATAATTAATTGGCCTACTAACAATTCACATTTCTTTTTCGTCTGAATAAAACAGAAACGCACTTGCCACCATGGTGCGATATTCATAGAAGTAAGCGATATGTATTATAGCTTGCAAAGCTTTGATTGTAGCCTCCAATGCAATGGATTATATATAGTCCTGATAATAAGCAAAGTAAGAGCGAAAATGTCTCGGTTTTAGACTATTCTAGGCGTTGGAATTTTTTGCATTAATTACTGATATTTTGTAATTGGACAATAATAAAGTCAGGATCTGAAGTATTAATAGATACAATTGGCTCTGACTTGTTGGAAAGCAGCTTGGTGTGCCTCAATACGTAATTACTTTTCTTAACCTTTAGTTTTTGATATTTTCACTTTAGTTTAAAAGCCCATTTTTTCAATGTTCCGCGTCTGCACATATTTTTCAAGTTTTATTCTGATTTACCTTGTATTTTTTGGGCCTCCTTCATTATCATTATTCAGGTGATTTCTCTTTTTTTGCTTCCCCCACACACATACTCATTCACTTCTCGAAGTGTTTTCTCAACTATCATCTATTTAACCATCAACTACGCGGGCTAGGCGTCTTGTAGCGACGGGCACAATTCCTTGAATTGAATTGAATTGAAAAATATTTTTATTATGAATTATTTGTACAATCTTAACTTAACTTACCGTTCATTCATTTCTTGGTCGTCGAGGCGAGCGGACGTGTTGCGCGCACTGGGTTTTTATTAAATTTAAATTTATAGGTTGACCGTTGTGCCGATTATTTGTTTTATCGATATTACCTATAAACACTTAGCCATCACATTTCTTACTGCCTGCCCGTTTTGTGTGTGCAAGTGATACCAGTGACCCAATTAAAGAATTTAGAATTTAAAATTAAAGAATTTGAAGTTAAATAAAATTGTGCATGTCCATCAAAATAACACTTTAGTGGGCCGATTATTGATTTATTGTTCGTGCCTATAAATACTTAGTCATCACATTTCTAGCCAATTTGTGCATGTGATACTTGTGACCCAATTAAAGTTGGTTGGCTATCGTGTATTTGTAGCCAAACAGTGATTGTCATTAATTATTAAATATAAACATCAATCCAATATTACCAACTCGAGTGTGGAATCTTTCATAAGACCTATTTTCGTGTCGTATGCCCATGTTTGCCTGCGCAAGTGAATAAAACATTTATACATATTCGCGTAACGATCTTGTTTTTGTTTTTATAAAACACACTAGTGATTTGTGCAAACGTATGTAAAAATTAAAATTAATTAGCAAGAAAAAAAACTTAAAATCTAGCGGCTATACTATTTTGGCCTGCTGGCTCTTATCGTTTTTTTTTTGCTTATTTTTTTGGCATAAATTTTGTTTCTTACACACTAATGATATTACCCAGCCTGTACAACAGCTGGGATTACACTGACTATAGTTTCCTTAAACATTACCTTACACTTAAATTACGATCTAACCTATGTCTAACTATAGTTACTTAGCCTAATTACATTTAATCTTAACCTAGGTCTTAAATCTAACCCCTTCTGTTTGACGGGTGGCCTGTGTAGTCGAAAAGCGCATCCATAAGCTGCCGTTGCAATGCTATCATCGCGGGGCGCATAAATGGCTCATTAGAGCAACCTGTACGCCCTAGTGTCCGAATCATTCCATTCTCATGTCCGTCTGTCTGTCCGTTAGTTCCACAACTCGGTCCCTAAGTGGCTTCAGTCCCAACTCCTGATACAGGAGAAGGTTCTTCGGCCACTTTTTAGTTACCGCGTTGTAGAACCAGCGCAGGATTCTTCTTTCGAATACCTCCGCTTCTGCCATGACAGTTTTTGAGCAGGTAATCTAGGCTGGGGATGCATAAGTCAGGATTGGCCGGATCGGGGTCTGATAGCAGATGGATTTAGCTTTGGTGGTCATGCCCATCTTTTTGGCAAAAAGAGGTCGGATCCGTTCAAATGCAGATTAGGCAGCTTTGATTTTCCGCCGCACAAAGGGATTAAATTTTGAAAATTCCTGGAAATCGACTCCGAGGTACTTAAGAGATGGGCCGGGAGTAATCATAGATGTTTCGAACGAGACAGCGAGTTTCTTGGCTTTGTTGCGAATAGTTTGAGATCCCCGATACTTGGAGGGATTGCGAAATACGCAAACCTTAGTCTACTGCTGTTTGGTTTGATACCTCATTCTTCAAAGTAAAGATTTAGTTCTATCAAGTAGTATTCCAGGCTCTTCGCTGCTTTGAGCGGGTCTTGGCTCGACGCGAATAAGAGCGTGTCATCGGCATATTGGAGGATTTGAACTTGAGGTTGACCCACTGGAATTGGAAGGTCAGCGGTGAATATGGTATAAAGAATTGGTCCAGTGACAGAACCTTGTGGCACTCCTGATGTCGCAGGTTTAATGATAGAATCTGCTCCATTAACGCTGACATAATAAAGTCTGTTGGTAAGAAAGCTTGCGGCGAGTCTTATTACGTTTTCCAGGAATCCAAACTTGATCAACTTAAACAGAAGGCCTTGGTGCCAGACGGAATCTAAAACCTTCTCGATGTCTAAAGCACACACCACAGTCGGAATGTTTCACTCATTCAAGTGAGATACAATTTGATCATGCAAGTATGAGATGGCGTGCTGAGTGCCGTGCTTGCGCCTAAAGCCAAACTGGTGTTCGGGAATTATATGTGTGAGCCCACAGTAGTTTTTTATCATTTCCATCCAAATTCTCTCAAAAATCTTCCCCAAGTTAGGAAGCAAAGAGATTGGACGGAAATTGCTGGCCTCTTTATTTTTGCCCTTCTTATGGAGGGGAACAATCTTCGCTACTTTCCATGTGTTCGGAAAGTAGCCATTGTTCAGGGCGTTGTTGAAAACAATTGAAAGAATTCTGAGCATAGAGATTGATAGATGTTTAATTATGAGATTAGACATTCCGTCATGCCCAGAAAACTTCTTACTTTTTATACCGCGCAATTAAGCTTACTCGCTGATATTTCATGGGTATTTGGAAATTAATAGAAATATATATCTTAGTTGTCTTATTTAGGTTTCTAAGCCAAAATTATTAAACAATAGGCTATCTTTTTCCTCAGAAGCTGAATACATTTCAATCTCTTCAAAAGTACCGTAATATATTTTGAGGGTAATCTACATTTTTTTTCAATGTCTCGGATCAACCTCCAAATATTGGTAATTGCCAAGAAATTGAAATCCATCTAGTTTCTAAAGAAAAAATTGGTCTAGCGTCGTCAATTTTATTGCAGGATCATTCCCATTCGTAAATTTATTGACATCATCATTTAGTAAAAAAAGGCCCAAAAAAATACAAAAAATTTCAAAAACTACGAAATTTGGCTTAGAGTAAGCAAATTCACAAGATTGAGAAAATTTATAAGATTTAGTGACAAAAACTTGCATAGTTGGCAGCTTAATCCTAATTTTTCAATCAAATTTTTACCAAATGTAACTTAGAGTAAGATTCAAGTACTGTGGATTTCATTTGTTGGCTGAATCGGAAGTTATATAAAAAAAGCAGTTTTTTTTTCGCTGTGATTTTGCAAGATGGCACCACTGCCACAGGGTTGCTTGCATTTCAAAATCACTTTTATCAGATCTGGCCCTAGTTAGCACCAATATGTCCTGTAAATCTTGTCCTGCCGTTCTTGTGCAACTTGGAATTTAGAAAACTTTAATTTGGCATGCTGGACAAAGGTTAGAATTTGTCAATAATTTGAATACTTTGTCAAAACGCAAATTTTTTTGAGGAGGGTCGATGATTTTCGTCTGGAGTTTTCCCATCCTGTTGAAAACTTTCGTATGTCACACCCATCTTCAAAAACGGTGATAGACGCTGTATCAGAAATTATAGGGACATTGCCATTTTATGTTCAATTCCGAAACTTTTTGAAAAGATTGTCTACGATAAACTTTCTCCACTAGTTGAATTCCGTCTGAGGAAAGGGCGCTCAGCTACCACGAATTTGACAGTCCTAATCTCAGACGTTCTGTGTAAAATGGAGAAAGGATACCAAATTGACGCAGTCTATATAGACTTTAGTAAAGCTTTTGACAGAGTTGACCACCCTACTTTAATTTCAAAGCTTCAGAAATTCGGACTTCCCGGATCTATGCATAGCTGGCTGACTTCCTACCTTCGCAATCGAACACAATTGGTAAAATTTCAAGGAATTTTATCGAAAAATATATCTACTATCTCCGGTGTACCACCAGGTAGCCATCTTAGCCGACTCCTTTTTAATATATTTATTTCCGACCTATCTGACGTCTTAGCAAATATACGTCATCTACTTTATGCCGACGATCTCAAAGTCTATCACATCATTAAATCCAAATCCGATGCACTTTTTCTCCAATTTAAACTTAATTCACTTGATCATTGGTGCAATGAAAATAAGCTCTCTCTCAACATTGCTGGTCTCACCTAACACGTACTACCTTGGCAATAATTTGTTAGCCCGAGTTGAAAACGTTGTTGACCTTGGTGTTATCTTGGAAAAGAAAATCCGTTTCACCTTGCACTATGATAAAATATGTACTTTCGCGTGCAAACAAACCGCTAGAGTTTATCAAAAGACGTTCCAAGGAATTTCGTAACCTGTGGATCACAAGATATTTCTACATCTCACTTGTACGCTCCATTCTCGAATATACCTCTATCTGCTGGAATCCAGCTTTTGAAACCCACAGTAACAGACTCGAGTCCATATAAAAACAGTTCTTACTTTTCGCATTGAGAGATCTATACAATCCTTACGATTTTAATACTCTTCCTCCTTATGAGTTTCGACTGGGTCATCTAAACTTATTGACACTTGCATCCAGAAGAAAGATGATTTCGGCCTGCTTCACATTCGACGTCATTAGAGGCGTTATCAAAGTTGAATTCCTGAATTATAAAATTGTATTAAATAACCCTGTAAGGAACACCAGGTCCACTCGTTCACTTAAGGATATATATATATATATATATATATATATATATATATATATATATATATATATATATATAATCAAAAAATTACAGTGAAAAAATCTCAGGAACTCGCCATCCGATTGAACTGAAATTTTCAGGATACATTGGTGTGTATGCAGAATAGTGCCAGGTTTCAACAAATTTTAAAATTCTTTAACCCTTTGGCGCCGGCTGTTATTTTAGTGATATTTTAACCATACCTGTTACTCTGTCAGCAAATTAATTTTTTAAAAATAAAGTTTGTGAAATGAATTTCAAACGTGTTTTTAATGTGAATATGATTTTTTTTTATATTTTAACCCTATGTGTGCGCTAGGCGCCAAAAATGAGATTGGGCAAATTTGAAAATTTTTGAATCGCGATAAGTTTCGAGCACATTTCCACATCAATACAAATCTTAAAGTACATATTCATGTTACTAAGTTGTAGAATCGTGTAGTTTTTTGTGAACGTGCTGGCAACCTTGCAGCTACGGCACTCATTGAAAGTGAAAACCTTTAAACCATCGACTCTCTTGAAAAATTTTCGTCTTTTACAATAAAAACCCACTTCTATAGAAATCTTATGAACGGTAACAAGAACAAGAACGGTAACTCTCCTCCAATTTACCTATATTTTAAGCATCAACAACATGTGTTCACGAGAACTCACGATCCAATTATCAGATACATCTTAAATTCACAGAATGTATTGGTATTAAGAAGAACCAGGTCTGATAGAAGCGATTTGGAAATGCGTGCAACTCTGTGCCAGTGGTGCCTTCTTGAAAAAATGGAAAGAAAAAAATTGCTTTTTGCCCTATGAATTCTGATTCAGTCACCAGGTTTTCATGAAATTGACATAGTAGCTGAACCCTACTTTGAGCTGTGTTTGGTATAAATTCGGTTGAAAACTTCGGTTGGTGCTGCCAGCTATGGTAATTTTGGTGTCTTGGGTTTTGAAAATTCGCTCAGGAAAATAAAGCTTTTTGCCCTATAACTTCCGGTGCAGTCATGAAATCAACACGAATTTCATATGATAAATGGAACTTGTTGTAGGCATTATTCAGAAGGAATCTGGTTAAAAAAAACCATGATAGGGTTACCAGCTATTGTTGATATTTTATTTATTTGTAATATCTTTATTAAGCGATTTTATCGTAAAATTTTCAAATGGTAATGATCTTGTAGTGATAATAAACAACAAATACTAAGTTTTCGAAAATTTGAATGCTTCTGCGACTTGTAGTCCCATATTTCTTTGTACCCCTATAGCTTCCAATGCAGTCATCGGATGAAAACGTAATGCGCAGAGTAGGTTGATTTTAATGTGAGGCAGGTGTGATGTATTTTTGGCTTTGACGCACTCAAAATCTGCACGATTCTTTTACTGTTCATCGAACATTAGTATTTCTAGCGGTTCAGGTGCGCTAGAGTTTTTTTTTAAGTGATGTCAATAATTTAATTGAATTACTTGGTTGATTTTTTGTTTTTCTCCCCAAACGAAGCAAATCTTACCACCATCCCTATTTTTTAAACACAACCGTGAACGTAAGTACAAATAAAAATTGATTATCTGGCGCATCTGAGCTCGTCTGCGCAAAAACTGGCGCATCACTGGTCTAAGGTATTTTCACATACTGGGTCAAGCTAATTATTCACATGTGTCAAATCTGCAAACCCTCAGTTAAGTGCACAGAACATATTTTGAAGTATCTGATTTTAATAAGACTGCCCATGACACTGACACAATCAGACAACAAATGCAAAAACAAAGTCCACAAAAACGTCAACAGTGAATCCTTTCAATTTGATTTTTTCTCAATCCTCCGTAAAGAATGGCTTAGTTTTAATTGTGCCATATCCACGAATTTCTCCAAGCCAATTCTTAAGTGTTGGCATGTAAAAGTTTAAGTCCAGACGATAGTCACCGGAAGGAACGAATACAGGTATTTTTTCGGCAAATGGTTCAAGTCCGGCCGCAAACACCAGTCCCTGTCATTTAATAAACTTTCAGTCAAACATACTTGAATTGAATAGTAAAGTCTTTTGGTGGTACAGTGTAAATCTTCGCCGTACGACGTATCTATTTTTGCAATAAGATACACTTACTTCATATGGGCAACTATGGTTGATATTCGAATATTTCCCTATCCAACCCATCATTAATCGTGCGTAGAAAGACTGACTATCACCAGATAAGAACTTGCAAATATTCACCGTCACATTCACCATATATGGCAAATATCGCACTGTATTCTTACGATAAATCTGCATGTTTACCTTGTGAAGTAAATGCGTAAGTTAATCAAGTACGAAAAATATGAATTATTTAAATATTTCTTTTACCAAAACATGATCGACTGGCACAATTAAATAAGCCCCAATATTGACAGCAGTCCTGGTACGGCTCAGTGCCTTGACGGTACAATAAACATCTTTGACAATTTTCGGCGATGCTTTGCATTCTATGCGACAAAGCCTCATTGTATTTTTGAACTGATAAAAACATAATCATGCAATAAATTCAATGTAATTTGGATTGATTGAAATAAACAATGCTTACATTCGCGTATATTGTAGATGTAATCAAACTCAAGAGAAATAACCGCACAAATCGTCCTCTCAGAACCATTTTTGTACAAAAATACAGCGATTGAATATTCAAATATCATTATGTATCATAAAACTTAGAATCTTGATGCTGCGTGCCAGTGATTTCAATAATTACAAGCAAACATAATTATTTTCTATTTAGCGGATAAAAACCAGCAACGAATTGCTCAAATGCTATTGTGACATGGGCGTTGTTAAAAGAATTCAGATTTGAAATTTAAGCTGGATTTCAAAGATTACGTCGATAAAATATGAGATATTATTTTTCCTTCCAAAATAATATACCATCTGCCTATTTTATTGGGTATCCGGTCTAACAACTTTTTACAGGTGCCCTCTGAATAATTAATTGGCATATAAGCTGTAAATCTTCACGTTTCATTTTCTACTGCATAAAAACGCATGGGAATGCATGGTGCGAAATTCAGTGAATTGGGCGCTATGTAACATAGCTTATGTAGCTACAGATTATCGCCCCTAACGTCAGGTATTACATCTCTCAATATCGCACATTATATTGTTAATATAAAGCAAAGTAAAACGAAATTGTGTAAGACTGAAGAGAGAGGAAAGAGTCAATCGGCACTGCAGTCTAAGAAATCATTGACCACTTCAGGAGTAGCCGATGGTACATTTTCCCCAACACGGACACAGCAACACTAATTTTGTACAGATAATATGAATCTTGTTTTAGAGTTTTTTTTTTGTTTTTGTGAATCGTATTCCTGCCTTTATTCGAAAGGAACCAAGCTTTGAGTTAATCTGGATGCGAGCAAAATGAGGGCAAAGCGTATATACTAAATGTTGAGTTATCAACGTAGTATATCACCGTACATTTTACATGAACGTGTACATATACATGTACGTACGCTTGTTGTATATGGATTATATTTTGTTGTATATGAATTAGTTCATTCTGGAATGAAAAGTTCATTAGTTTAAAAGTGTTTTTTTCTTATTCCAACAAAACTGAACATCAAATAACCAAAAGAACGATATTTTGCGATATTTGGCCATGCGACATTCCTCACGTATTTATGAGTGTTTAGCTGGCAGGTTTAGATGCGGTCAAGTCTAGCAGACAGGAAATGCATGTACTTGATTTTCTGTTCAACTTTATGATAGTGGGGCGATTTCGAAGATATATACTATTTACAAACTCCGGTGAGCTATAAAATATAGCTAACAAACGCCAATATGAAAAATTACTTTTTTCTTCTTAATGAAAATACATATATATAATGGGATTTTATGCAATATATTTACACAAATAGTGCACTAGTTCTGGCAGTCTTTTGACAGCACCGACACACCAAATCAGAACCATGTTGAGATCAACCTACTCCGTGAATTTCGTTTCGATTTAATGAGTGAATCGAAAGTTACAGACATAAAAAGATGTTGAGAGTTGTCGCCCAAAAAGTTTCAAAATTTAAATAAAAACTAGCATGTGCCTCGACTAAAAAGCTTAGCAACCCTTTTTGATGTCAAGATCAATTCACTCCATAAATGTCGTTTCATTTCGATGGCTGCATCGTTAGTTATAAGGGTGGAAAGATTTTCTGGATTGCCGTCCGCAAAAAGTTCAAAATTTGCAAAATTAAAATATAGTTTACTTCTTTCCATTTATCTACTTTCCAAACAACTACAGTGTGATTTTCAATGACTGCTTTCGAAATAATAGGAGAAGAATTTGTTTTTTATGTGGCGATGTTTCAAAATGGCACCGCATCCACAGAGTCGCCCACATTTTGAATTCACTTCTATCAGACCTTCTACTGAAGACTAATTGACAGACCTATTCTGTATAAACTGTAATACGTCCTGTTAATTACCAAGCATAAAACATTATCAGATTTCATTTCGAATACTTGAGTTTTTCTAAATTCCTCATTCTATAGAAATAAAGAAGTATCTGGAAAATGCAAGCCGCTGTCAAAGTGTTATGCATAAACACGGTATAGTCAGCTAGGAGCTGAAAAAATACCAAATCAAATAAGTACACTTTATCATATGCAAAAGTACTTTATCAAAAGTATTCTTACACCAGCAAACGCGTAGCTGGAGCTCACTCTAAGCCAAGTTTGATAGAAGTTTGGTTGAAAAATTAGGATATAGCTGCCAGCTATAACAATATTTGTCTGGGAATTGCATTGAATGTTTTTTTATTATTTCGATTATTATTCGATTATTCTCCCGGATTTAAAGTTTCAACAACAGTGAAAACTTATAAATCTAGCGGCTATACCTATTTAGCCTACTTGTTCTTGTCATTTTTTTATTTGTTTTTTTTTATCATGAAATTTTTGTTTTTACTTTACACACTAATAACTAACCTGCTTGTACATTTACTGAGGTTTTCTGGGCAGTAGATCGCTTAAAATCGATCTAGATAGATAGATAGATAGACCTTTATTTAATATTTTTCTTTTGTTCTTACAAGAATGGAACTTCAAGTGGCTCAGACTACTAGAGTTTTTACATACTTTAATTATAAGTTAAAGCTTTGCTAATAAAGAATTAATCTAATGCTTAGTTTAATTTTGCAAAGAAAATGTATATAAAATCTTTGCTTATAATTCTAAAGAAAAAAATATCATATATACTAATCCTCATATATACTAATTAGTAGAGATAAAAATAAAAATAAATAAAGTATGCATCAATGCAGTATGTTACGATTAATAAATGCAAGAAGAGGGTTATTTATATTACGAAGCTTAGCATAGAATGCGATCGTGTATTTTTCTAAGAATTTCTGTACCGTTGGCATTTGTGCAGTGCAATGCAGAGTGTATGTTGAGAAGTACCATGGCTTGTTTAATGACATTTTCAAACATTTATTTTGGGCGATTTGCAATTTTTTTTATGTAACTCTTGGCACACGTACTCCATACGGGAGCTTCATAGGATATAATAGGTTGTTGGTAAATAAGCAGTTTGTTGGGTTTTTTAAAGTGCGATTTTCGATTTTTTTAGAGGGTTTTAACCGACATTGATATCTTTTCGCAAATGCAGCTCACATGTTCATTGAAGGATAAAATTTTATCAAACATCATGCCGAGGTATTTGATTTTGGTTCTCCATTCAATGCTTTGTCCTAAAAAGTTAATAGGGCTGCAAGGCAGGTTGATGTGTTTTCTTTTTTTGGTGAAAAAGATTGCTGTGGTGTTTGCAGCATTTTTTATTTATACCTAAAGCAGTATTGATAAATCTTTTCAAGCTTATTTTGCAAAGTGTGGGTGATCTTGTGTAAACAGGTGTCATCTGCATGCATAGCCACTTCACATTATTTATGAGTCAATAGGGATGTCTGAAGTGAATATGTTGAACAATGTGGGCCTCAAAGCAGCTCCTTGAGGTACTCGTACACCTGCTGATATATCTTTCAAAGACGAGAACTGATTATTGACCTTCACCGAGAACTTGCGGCCAGAAAGAAATGAAGCTATAATGTTTATAATGTAATTCGGAAACCCAAATTTTATTAATTTGCAACTAAGACCCTGATGCCGTACCGAGTCGAACGCCTTTTCAATATTTAAGGTGACAAGTCCTACTGACTTTTTAGCTTTTAAAGATTCAGAAATATACTGAGACACTCTGTAAAGCTGATGGGTAGTTGAAAGTTTCTGCCGAAAGCCAAACTGACAATTTGGGATGATATTAGATGTTCGCAGGAATGACTGTATTCTCATCAGTAAGATTTTTTCAAAAACTTTACTGAACGTAGGGAGTAGGCTAATAGGACGGAAGTCTTTTGTAGATCTAGAGTTTTTCCAGGCTTTTTTACGAGTAGTAAAACGGGATAGTAGCCATGCTTGATGCAAGCATTGAATATAAATGTGAAAAGCACTATAGCTTTCTTCGGCAGGTTTTTTAGAACAAGGTTAGGGAAAAACTCTAAAAACTCTAAAATCTATCTAATTTAATATTAATTATAATTAACTTCGCCTAATTAAACATAAATCTTAACCCCCCAGTTCATCGATAGGCCTACATAACTGAATAGCGCAGCCATGAGCTGCAGTTGGCACGCTATTTTTGCGGGGCATCCAATTGACTCAATAGAGACACCTGTACGCCCTATTGACCGAACCAGTTCGTTCTCATGTCCGTCTGTCTGTCAAGAATATTCTTCTCTTGAATCTTGAAAATTTGCTCGGCAAAATAAAGCTTTTCGCCCTATAATTTCCGGCGGAATCATGAAATCAGAACGAAATTTGGTTGAAATCGTAATCATGATCATAAATCACGTACTTGCCACCCTATTTAGTATATACGCTCTGTTAAGAGCAAAATGAGGCATTAACCTAATCATTTTAAACTCTAGCGAAACAATTGATTGTGCAAAACGAATGGTGCAAACGATTGTGCAAACAGCAGATGGAATGTAGTGAAACAGCTTTACTTTTGAAAAATTTATTTCGCAAAAGTAAAAGCATTTTTATGAATTTTCAAAAAAAATTCAAAAAATTAGCTGGTTCATAGAACTACCATTTCATGAAAATCAGCATATTTTTTCAATCAAATGATGGCTGGATAACCTTAACGGCTAATGACTGCTTAATATGTCAATAAGCTAATCGATTCCATATTTTTGAGTATTAAAAAAAAATTAGTCACATTGCTCCCCTTTCCGTAAATTAACCATTTAAAATACGACACATTATTACCTAAATTGCATTCTGAGCTCCATTGTCACATTACAAATATCTGCATATCTCTATTATATATACTCG
The DNA here is from genome assembly GCA_963978885.1 of Nemotelus pantherinus. NCBI lineage: Eukaryota > Metazoa > Arthropoda > Insecta > Diptera > Stratiomyidae > Nemotelus > Nemotelus pantherinus. The sequence goes on along the minus strand of OZ022265.1, from coordinate 38,840,825 downwards.
TATTGTTCAAATTGTAATTTGCTTTCCCAATTATAGTGTCATCAACCAGTTCAAGTCGTTAATCTATTCAATGTTAGTATTGGTTAAACTAATGACCATCCCTGAAAATAAATTCATGAGAATAAATTCGGCGAAAAAACGGAAATAATATTATTCCTTTGAAGTATCTGAAGATATTTTAAATGCCAGTTTCCAATACGTGGCTGATTACAAATGATGAGCGGCTTTCGAATTGCTGTGTTTGCAGTGTGCGTTATCATAGTTTCCCCGGTAATAAATCAAATTTGGAACTTCTTCGAAAATAAATTATTAGGATTTAAATAATCTTTTCAGAAAGTTTTCAATTTTCATGTTAGCAAACTCGATTGTATTCAAATCGATAAAGAAACGGCAAATATGTCATGCGCTGTGCAAAGATTAGGAAATAACAGTCTACAAGATATAGTTAATATTGATATTTATATCTTTCGACCAGTGAATGATATGTTGGTAAGAGTGGAGCTTTTGGTATATTTCCATATTTATTCTTGTCGTTCTACCGAAACATTCATAATTTGTTCCATAGATATCTTAATTTATTTCATAAAATTTTAATGCGCTTGAAGAAATGACACTATATACCGTAATTTTTTTTTTGTTTTTTTTTTAATACGTTTTCCGTAGGTTCACTTATCTGTTTGGAAAAAACTCAACGGAAACTTCATTTTAACACCTGTCAACATTACCTTAAATGCTTGTAAATTTTCGAGAAAAGGAGAGCGTGTTCCCTTTCATGCATCTCTGGTTCTGAAATGGGTGTCGAAATATTCAAATATTAATTATAAATGCCCTTATCAAGTATGTGAACATACATATGAGCTTTCAAGATATAATATACATCTTCTTAAATTTAATTTTATGAGTATCTAATATTTCAGGGGCATCTTTACATTAGAAACTTGAAACCTGGTAATTTTCGACTGGTTATTCCCGATGGAGAATATCGCATGGATGCACGGATTTATGAGAAGACGTTTGCTACGCCACTAGCAATAATGCGGGGTTTTGGGACAAAATCATAGATATCAAAAGACATGGCCGATGTCTAATTTAAATTTCTTTGCATTCTGTTGAAGTAAAGATGTTTTAATGTTTGAGAAAAAAATAGTGATGTAACAAGTGCCCTTTAATGTCATAATAATATAAAGCCTAAAACGTTTAATTTTTTTTCAGTCTATTTTTTCCCAAAATCGAATTATTCTAACTACTTGCTGCTTATTTTATAAATTTCTGAAGCTTTTGTAGTCGAGTGGATAGTATGCCAGCTGCAAAAATGTGTGGTACCTGATTCGAGTCCGACTATTTTGTACTAGCTTTGAGGTGAAACCTACGTAAAAACAGGTGTAAAGTGAGCCGTCGAATCCACTACTACCGCATTTAGCCTCCAACCCCGATAAAACTCTAGTGCATAGTAACCGCTAGAAGCAATCACTTCGTATGCCTAATAGCCAATGTCCTAAAAGCGCCTCTAATGACGTCGAGTCCGCGCGTGAAGCAGGCCGATATCACCATTTTTCTGGACGCAAGTGTCGATAAGTTTCAATGACCCAGTCGAAACTCATAAGGGGGTGGGGTTAATAAAGTCGTATGGGTTGTATAGTTCTTTTAAGGCGAAAAGTAGAAATTGCTTTTGTATGAGCAGGGTTCCAGCTAATGCAAGCGCATTCATGAGTAGGGCGTACAAGTGAAGTGTATAAGGACCTTGTGAACCACAGGTTTTTTTTCCTTGGCACTTCTTTTAATGAAACGTACCTGTTTGTTTGCATGGGAAAGTCATAGTGTAATAGCCCGTCCAGACTACGGATACTTATGTATCCGGATACATAAGTATCGTCCTCACTGCAGTGACATCTGCAGATACATTTTACCCTTGCCATGAAAATCAATGAAAAGTGTGGACGATACTTATGTATGCGGATACTTAAGTATCTGTAGTCTGGACGGGCTATAAGGTAAAGCGGAGTTTTTTTTTTATCGAAGAAGCATCGAGGTCAACAATGTTATCAATTCAAGCTAACAGATTATTGCCGGCGAAGTAAGTATTGTGTATTTTCGTGCATTTTCGAGAAAAACTAATAGCCTGGCACTTATCAATGTTGAGAGAGAGCTTGCTTACCACTTATCAATGTTGAGAGTGAGCTTCCACCAATGATCAAGCGAATGAAGCTTGGATTGGAGAAAGAGTTCATCAGATTTAGATACAACGATCTGATAAACTTTGAGATCGTCTGCATAGAGTAAATACATACATTAAAAATAAATAAATATGTTTGCAAGGACGTCAGGTGAGTCGGAAATAAATGGTGTACCTTGTGGTACACCAGAGGTAGCGCCAGCTATGTAAAGATCCGGCAAGTCTGAATTTCTGAAGCTTGAGAATTAAGGTAGAATGGTCATCTCTGTCAGACGCCTTACTGAAGTCAGTGTTGACTGTGTCAATTTGGTATTCTTTCTTCACTTTACAGAGAGCATCTGTGATTAGGACTAACAAATTCCTGGTAGTTGAGCGAACTTTTCTAAAGCCATGTTGCTGCTCGTTCAGGCGGGAGTTAAAAAGCGGAGAAAGTTTATCGTAGAAAACCTTTTCAAAAAGTTTCGGAATGAAAGATAAATTGATAATGCCCCTATAATTTTTAACACAGCGTCAATCATCATTCTTGAATATGGATGTGACATACGAAAGCTTCCAACAGGGTGGAAAAGCTTCAGACGATAGTGATCTCACAACGGGAATCGCTGTAATGCATTCCGGACAGAGTATATGTAGCAAACATTCTTGGTAATGAAAATGTAATCCGCTTGAAAGGGGTTTTCCAAAAGTCCATGACTGGCCAATGAACATAACGCAGAAATAAGGGGAAAATAACTTGCGAGCATACATTGGCTATGGGTCGTGTGCTATATAAAGCGGAAAGATGACACCTTCGGAGCATTTCAAATCATCACGGATAAGTAAAATGCATGAAAAACAAGAGTACAAATTCCCGCTAGTAGCTGCAAGAATACGCTATAGTTTGGCTTCACCTGAAGCTTCGTAGAAAGTAAGATCTTTGGCAATATCCAGAAAGCACCACCTTCTGGCGATCTAGCTACAATGTCCGTTGGGACACAAATGTCTGGTGCTGGTAACACATTATTTTCATCGCAAAGAAAACTATACCAAATCTGCTCAACGTTAAGGCCAACTCATCCTGTAGACTTCTTTTTGATCCAATCACTGCATTGGAATTTATAGACGTACATATATTTTAAGCGATATCGACCGCGAATGCTTCAAAATGTCAAAACTCGAAACGGTTGTTGTTACTTTCACTATAAAATCATTATATTTGAAAATTTAATGGTAGCATCCATCAGTAAAATTGACGAAAATTACCACAGCTCAGAGTCCTACCCTAATTTGGCGAAATTTGGCTGTGTGAATTTTCTTTTGATTTGATAACTGTTGCGGAAGTTACAGGGCAAAAATATTCTGTTTTGCAGAGGTGGCACCACAGCCACAAAGCCAGTATATTCATCACAATTTTCTTCGAAAATCAGTAAAAAAAAAAAAAGCCGTAAAGAATGTTCTCTTGATGTACTCATATTGAATATGTATTGAAAGCAAAAAACATTGCGCGAAGGATCATTTCAAAGCAAACATTTTTCTAATTTCAATAGATAAAATAACAATGCACAAAAGTCAATTTAGATAGAATACATAAAAGTACAAATTTCAAAGAAATAAAAGTTTATATATCCGTTTATTTCTTATTTACTTTCATTTATTTCTCAATCTGCCAATCACAGGTATTAACTGTCAACTAATGAAATTTAAAACCTCGAAATTGCATAAAGAAGGAAGCAATGATAAGATAACGACTGCACTACTTTCTGAAACATACAATATGCGTGTTACTAAGTAACAATATTTGCAATATTTACTTTGATCATCCGAAACAAATATTCGCACATTGCTAGCGCTATCCATAGATATCTATGCTGTGAAACTTTTTCTGCTCCGATGTCTCAACTAAGCTTTGCAAAGCAACATCTTCATCGAAACTCGAAGAAGACGCACTACGGATTCCTCGATGTATCTATAGATAAAATTAACTTCAACTTTTGTTCGACTTGATCGCGAGATAAGCTTAAGCATTTTTGTCAACAACGATACCCGTTATTTAAGTTTTCTTCGATTCGATACAGAGAAGCAAGTGGCACGGCATGCGGTAAATGCACCTCGCCATACTATCAGCGAGCTTTTTTCAGTTTTCTTCGAGCCTTTCTTGCCGTAAGTTGCAGTATCTAAAGTTTCGCGACAGTGCGAATACGTAGATTGGACTCTGGTCGGTTCAAGTGACAAGTGATAGTAATTAAATCGAATCAACCGGTAGAAGTGTCTGTGTCGGTTGGAGTGATCTATCAGACATAAGAAAATAGTGTTTGCGGTCGTTAATATCGAGGCAATCGAAAGTGCGAAAAATTGATAAATGTTTGAAAACCGGTTAACATAGATACGAGTACGTTTCGCTCAAAGTGGTGATTTGATCACAAGTTATTTTTGAAACTAAGCTGCTAAAGCGTTATCAAACATATTCTAGTTTGCATAAAATGGTTCGTGACATGAATTTTCTAGCTATTATTACAACTCTTTGGATTCTTTTAACTGGTTCATGTAAGTATATATGCACAATAACTAAATACATATGAACTATCAAATCGTAATTATTAATATTATTTCGTGCTTTCCTATGAATAGTGTTTGTAACCTTTCATATGGATCATATTCCTATTTGCATATTTGGAATGAGAGGGTTGATTTATTTACTTTAATTACTTTTTGAAGTCATAGAACCGTTTGATAAATGCACTAGGCTGATTCAACATTGTGTGTAATAAGCACTTAAATCAATAATTATCTAGTAATTATATTCATATCTTCCGGCAAGCTGTTTCCGTTTATTGATCATGTCAAAGCGTTATGTATGATAATTTCAAACTAATTCATGACTAGAAAGTTTCTAAACACGTTTGCTTTTGACTACCGGCTACTTTTTTAGCAACGTGGAATAGATTTTGATGTCCAGGCAAACCAAGTTTATTCAGAAATGATGACTGATGGAAAATGGCTATGTAGGGCATTTTCATTTTCTTAAGTTTTCATCTGCAGGCTCATACTGATTCGAGTAACAATTGAGAAAGATCGCGAATGTGTATTTCAAAGACATAATTACATCTATTCATGGACCAAAGCTGCAGTATATCTATGTACATTATAGGTACATTACAAAGAGTTTTAAGTTTACTCTCTTTACGAACTGCTTTATAGTTATTGCGAATTCAAGATAGTTCTCCATACCAGTGTGTATATCACCGTTCGAAATTCTTGGTATTCAAACAATAGATTGCAAATCTTATAATTAAGCGATGACTGTGCACCTCATTCATGACTGTGCATAATTCAAATCTTGCTTTTCTATTTATTCTATGATACACACTATTATAATGCATCTGTATATAGCTTTCCAAACCACTGTTACACATGTGACGTATGTACCTTTGCACGGAAGCATTGGAAAGTTTACAATGAATTTACGCTCGCACACGACTCGCAATTATAATCCAATGAATGAATCATCTGGAATTTAAGCAAAAGACCAGAAAAAAATAAAATGTGTATATAAATTTATATCCGTATATAAATACATCCGTACCTTTTTGTAAATACACGTACATACTTATATGATAATGAAAATATGAAAACGTAAGCTGTTGCTTGTTTACTACTTAGTCAAGTTATCGTATTTGATGATAAAAAATAACCTGTTGTGTTTCATTTCGGCGGGTGTTCGATTTTTTGCTAGATGAGGTTTCACTGGCTCAGTTCAGAATAATTTGCGACGGAAGAATGCTGATATATTTTCGAGTAAAATGTTTCTATTTTTGAATTCTATACATGATACTGAAATAAACATTTCACAGGCATCGTTATAAACAAGTTAATTTAGTGCTCCTGTCATTTACGAAAGCCTTTTTTGCAAAGAGTTGCAGTATTATTGATAACTACTATAAATTTAAGCAAGAAACCAGTTTTGTGGTCTCGTCTTGCTATTATTTATCATGGGAATCCCTACACACGTTATGAAATTATTACAGTGTATAGCCGAATTTCCAAAATACACAAGAAATACAAAAACTTTATTACATTCCGTATAGACTCCTTTGGATATCAGACGAACATGAGGTGTCCACACTTCTTTGCTCCTACTAGTAAGGACATCAGAAGTAAAGTAGTTTAAACTAAAACCTTTATCAGGTTCGAAGTTCGTTAAGACTTCATTTACAATCGATAATTACACCTGTCGAGTAGAGTTCCACGATCCAATTTATCTATCATTTGACAAAGCCAGCCATGATCACTGATCATGGCTGGGTATGAGCCCTGGACTAAACATGTCAGTAACCGGTGTTCTACTCACGCAGCTACTCAGGCTATTTATCTGATTGACCTGATAAGATCTCGGAGCTGATTTCTTGTAGATTATTTTCTTCACATAGTATACAGCACTCCTATTCCATGGAGAACCGTGCAAACTCGTCCTTTTTTCTGGAATACCAGCCTAAGTTGTTGCAACGTTATATACACTCAATGTTATATAGCTTCTCTCAATTCATTAATCCTCTAACTTATTATATTTGTTGCATTCGAATTGCGTCCCATGTCCCTTTTGCCCTGTTTTAGTAAGCTCCTCCAAAGATCGTTCACAATAAATTGTATTCTTTCATCCAGCCGCCTTTGCTAGCCAATGAACAGCATTGAATCATCAAGAGTAAGTCAACGGTAGCAAGACTTAACAGTAACAACACACGATCGATTACAAATTTAGGAATATGTAGAGACATTTGTAACCGCTCTTGCATTGTTACTGTTAAGTCTTGTCCTTCCACACAATTTTTTCCTACCGCAGGAATTCCGCAAGAATTCATTCTTGACCATTTATTACTGCTTTTGCTTAATAACTATTTTCCTTTTCTCTTTAACTCACCCTGCCTGTTGTACATTGATGATCTCCAAATTTTCAGAGTGATTGAATCTGCTAGTGACTTTTTTGTAATTCAGAACGATTCTGGTGTTTTAGCTTACTGGCACGCTGTGAATTCCCTTATTCTGAAGGTTGGCAAGTGCCATCAAATGCCCTTCATTTGCAAAACATCTTCCTCTGCTTTTCCTTCACTCTATTCTTCTCTCTGTTCTTTGCTAGCCTAAAAATGCGGTTGACAGTTTCAAGGACCTTGTCACGATCCTTGATTCTAAGTTGAACATTGACCAGCAAATATTACACATCGTTGCCAGAGCTTTTGGTTTTTCCGACTTCATCATTAGATCCTCTAAACATTTTGTTAACCTCTTTATTTCTGTTGTTTTTCGTCGTTCGGAGTGCTCTAGAATGAGCTGTTGCCAAATTTGGTGTCCCTATTATAGATACTTGATCGATATTGTTGAACCCGGGTAACGCTGATTCACCCGCGTTCGGTATTCCTTATTGTGATTACAGATTCTTTCGGTATTCCTACAAATTCTTTCCCTTGAGTTACGCAGAGTGTTCCTCGACCAGCTAGCAATAATATGTGCATTCAAGCGATTTTGACCGTAGGTGACAACAGTGTTCAGCCAATCGTCCACAAAGACGATTGACGTTATTGATTTTTTGATGATTTTTTAACTTTGTACACGATTAGTTGTTTAAACGGGGTCTAGAACTGGTCCGGTGAGCTGGTAGCGAGCAGTTTTTTGCACTGTTTCGAGCTGAGATGAGATCGCGACAAACTCCAAATGGAAATAGTTGGTGTTGGCAGCTGCCGTTGAGGGAGATTAAGAATCTGATTTTTGGTGGAGGAGAACGGCAACGGTAAACCAAGAAATTGAAATGCTGACACTGAATTCAAGTGAAAAAAAAAGTTTTTTACCCACAGACACTGTTGAACAAAAAGCGTCACGATAACACAATTTTGGTAAATACTGATGAAATTAAATATGCTTTTATACATAAAATAGTTTTAGATATAAAGGACATATTTTTTACAGGTGGCAAATTTTGAAAGTCACCACTGTCAAATGAGCTGATGATAGCTGTCAATGTCACTGTCCTGTTTACTCAATAAAGTCTGACAAACTGATTTACACTGCAGCGGCATCTATTGTGATAAAATATAGCGTCACACACCATAATACATGGCGAAAACGACATAGGAGCAGGCGCTATGCTTATAGCCCTCCACACCATGCAGATGGCGTAGAGGGGTATAGTACATGGCATGGAGAACTATAGTACATGGGGTGGAGGACTATAGTATATGGCGTGGAGGGCTATAAGCATAGCGTCTGCTCCTATGTACTATGGCATGTGGCGCTATATTTTATCACAAATCGACCGAAATCGACTATGGACATGGCGCGAGAAGTCTATAAATTATGGCGTCTGGCGCTATGTGTTTTTTCAGTGCATATAAAAAACGAATACATTGTTCCAAGTAAAAGTTTGTAAAGTATCAAAACATAAACCCAATGAAATTTCCTTCGACTTGAGTTCCATCATACGAAACAAATCGTAAAAAGCTGATTAACTTGATGTAAGAGATTTCAGAACAAGTAATGACAAATGGCTGATTAATTCTTAGGAACAGTGCAATTTTTTAGCAGTGATGTTGGATTCAAAATGTTCAATATAAGACCAATTATGTAGTCATAAACCCAATGTCACTTGCTGACATTTATACGTTCCCTCACACAGTATGGCTGCGAGTTATAATTGGAGTGTCATGAGCCATATTACATGGCTCATGGCACTATGTAATATAGCGTGTGGAGCCATAATTTCTGTGCCATGTAATTATGGCGCTGGGAGCCATACTGCATAGCTCAGGGCATTATCTACATAGCGTGTGGGACCATAAATGCTGCGCTATGTTACATGGCTCATGGCGCCATGTGGGTTTTTTTCAGTGTACAGTTCACAGAAAATATTATGCTTACGCTCAGTAACCAACTCGCAGCGACAGAGCGACAGTTTGTCCGTTTAGCGAAAAGTTTGTGGGTGTTTTTCAATGCAAAAACGAATCAGTTACTGCTAATGCCCATTATTTCAGGGGACTGGATAGACTAAACGGTCTGCAATTCATTATCATTGGAATACTGGTATCAGCTATTAGGACTAATATACTGTTCGAACCTGGGTTTCTTTCATTTTCGTCTTTCGTTTTGTCACACAGAAGGCTGTCACCGTTATCTCTGGGGCAGAGACAGAGAATTCGCTATGTCTCTTCAAAAGTAGTATTACATAAGATAAATATATTAAAGATACCGCGAGAAAAAATGGATTTGACGAGAAATTAATTGGAAACATTGTCAAAAAGAAGAAAATGCAGCGTGATCTGTTAACGACGCTCTTTATACAAGAAAAACAAAAACCAGCCATAAGAGTTCCAATTATTTTTACGTCCATATTCAAGCAAATTCTGGAACTTCTTGAACGCTTTGATATAGGTAAGGTAAAAGAATCAAGTACAAAACTATGTCTCGTGAAAGACAAAAAAGATAAGAAGGAAAAATGTGGAATATACAAAATTACTTGCCCAGAATACAACAAACGAAACGGTTAGTTGGTGTTAGACTTACCGAAAATAAGCGGGAAGCAGCCTCAGAAATGAAAAGGAACACAACGGTAGTACGATCAGCAGTAGCGAAACACATCCTGGAGGAGGAGCACAGCATACCGTGGGACAATATGGAGGTGATTAAGGAAGTACAGCAGGTACAAAAACTGGATGCGTACGAAAGCCTAAACATATGGAAAACCCCGATGGATAGGCGAAGACCAAGGAAACTGTGTACCACCATTGTTCAGGTTAATTTGAACATATATTTTATGATGATAATGTAATTAGTATAGATAAAATAATATTTTAAGAAAAAAACCGATTTTTCCTTTCGAAGCTAGATATAGTTAATTTTGTGACAAATATCAATATTTCGAGGGTAGTCTGCCCTCTTCTTCAGTGCCTAGCGGTCTAATCTTAATATAACTTAGGTATGTTAGACACCGAAGAAGAGGGCAGATTACCCTCGAAATATCGATATTTGTCACAAAATTAAATATATCTAGCTTCGAAAAGAAAAATTGGATTTTTTATTAAAATATTTTTTTACAAGCTGGTATGCATTAAACACAATTAATATAGGTAGTTAAATATACTTAAGTATATAATTAATAGATAATTAGCTGGTAATTAGTGTTAGTCAATAATTGAAAAGTAAGCGCCTTAAATATGATACCTAAGCTATTTTAAGATTAGACCAATAGACACTGAAGAAGAGGGCAGATTACCCTCCAAATATCAATATGTGTTGAGGGGAAGGGGGAAAAGTTGGTTTAAATTATAATAATATTCCATGTTTGTTGGAGATTTTTAAGTCCATTTCAGTTAAATTATGACCTCAGTGTCTAATAATACTCGAATATCGAAGCCAGTTTTGTCTCGTTCCGAATTCTCTCGCAGAACTGACATCTTTTCGTCCAAACTTTCAGAAGCAGTTTTCTCACTAAAACCCTCAGCATTACATAAATTTTGATGAGACAGTTAATGTGGAATTCGCTTCGCAAGTGCTAAATACATAGCTGTTCCTGTAGCATGGGCAAATTTTTGATCACTAAATGTGTCAATATATAAGGATTTGGATGATTGCAACAATGGACGCTCCTTCAGGGGGTCTTGGCCAAAATACAAGCCCTTCTTTGATGTATTTCTTGCTTTGATTAGCTGACTTGCAGGAATTGATCTTTATAAAAAACGAGCATGTCAGTTGTGTTAATGTTGGCTTCTCTGTTTGACGGTTTTTATGCGGGATATAACTAAGAGCAGCGCTCCATTAATTGTCTCATTACAGCTTTATTGGCGACTAGTCATAACACAAGAGCTTCAGAAAATAAGAAAAATATGGCACCTAAAAAGAATAATGTAATGATTGATATCGGCTTCTCCCACACGTGTCTCCGTGCCGCCATAGCTAAGCATTCGCTTCAGAGGGTAATCCCCTGAGCTTTGGCATAATAAATTGATTTTCTTGACGTTTGACGTTCAACAACTTTTTTTACTCACACGATTTCGTATTGGATTTTTCACATTGTGTTTCTCATCATACAGTAAAAATGATAGTTTTGAAAAATATTCATTTGGATTTTTTTGGCAGAATTGTTGCTGTCTACAATGACTGGGCTCAATATAATCAATAGAATTATTAAGCTAGTAATGGTTTCATTAAGTACTATGGAAATTGTATTTAACCGATTGGTCCATAAAATCTGATAAAAAATCATTAAGCAATATTTTAAGAAGCATTTAATATCTACTCAATAATATTTCAGAATAACTACTAATCGTTTTACTGCATCATCAGAAAGCCAATTTAGCTAAACTAAAATTAAAATATTTCTTCTGTTTTTGCATGAACTATCGTTGCATCACAAACATTTTAACTCCCCTAGCCAAACTTGAAATATTCCAATAAGAAAACGAAACACAATAACAGGTAGATTTCAACGTTACTACTATCCAAATAATGTTGACACAAAACAAACTAAATAACTGAATGACTGACTTGTTGATGTGATACGAGGTAGTTAGTGACTTCTTTATCATTGACGAAATAGAGGTTTCGCAAACAATACGAAGTAATGTACAATGCGATTGTATATGGTCGTTTTCGAGATCTGTTGCCAGAAAATTTATAATAGTTAGGTGAAGCTTATGAAAGTGTGAAATGCTTTTCGACTAGTCCAGACAAATGAATTCATCGAACAAAGTACCGTTAGCAAAAATTTATCATTGACTAGTAAATAACTATATCAAAGTGATAAGGAACTAGTTTTGCTTGAACTTATAAAGTGATAACAGTATGGTTTCTGATTTCGATTAAGAAACACTGAAGCAGGCGTTCGGCCGCTAATTGTTTTTCAACACGTGGGTCGTCCCGTATTGTATTTTACTAAGTGTGATATTCTATAACCAAGTGCCTTGTAGTTTTCATTGATAGTGTTTAAATCAGTTAAATAAAAGTCAACATTTAATATGGAGTTGCAGAAGTGGAGTGAAACTCTGGTGTGCTTTTTCTGCTGTTACGGTAAGAAGTCTTTGGCCAACTGTATGATACTTAGATACTATAAAATGTTAGTACATCTTCAAACTAACACTAAGAACAAAGTATATGAAAAGAGCATAGAAGAGGTTTATCTTTTCCAACAAGCAACCCTAGCCCGCCATGCGGATTTCTTTTTGAAGAAATTTTATTGCCACAAAGCTTTCAATGGATAAAATTCCAAACTCTAAAATGATGAAACGAATGACGAATAGGACTAAAACGAACTTATCTTGTAGTTTATTTTAGACTGGTAATCATGATTGATCTAATTGACGGTCGTAAATCTACCTACATTCTTCGATTGTTTCTCATTGTCGATAGGCGTTGATGACTTAGCCAGATTATGTGCTCTGCGAGTAATTAAGTACGCATGCAAATAAACCTTTTTACTTTTGTGCGTCTAATAATTTGCTCTCACTTTGTTCCATTTGCTACCGCCAGTAAGAAGACGTTATTGTAGAATTATGTCTTCTGTTTATCGAAATATTCCTCAAAAATTTGCCAAAAAATATCGTTGACTCTTTAATCACTGCATTTAAGTTCTTACAGTGAAACAATTTCGCGAAAAATGTTGAGCTTCGTACAATTACGAACACTTATTTACTTTGAAGTGTTTCGAAATAGATCTGTCAACAATCATAAATATTTGATCCAATTCTCAGATATGAATCACGGAGCCCATGCAGCTTGAGGTTCTTAACAAGTGCGATCGTTACTCATAAATTTGGCGAGCATACAATTAATTATATTTAATCCAATACATTAAACGTAAATGAATTGCTTATCACGAACCTGTTTATATCGTACAGGAAAAGATAGGCGAGTTTTGTGATATCAAACGATAACTTATGGTTTCCATATGAATCAGAGTGGGAGCAATCAGAATAGCGTTCATATATTCGCTATCTCATCTTTCGGATTAATTTACGTTCATATGCACTTATGGTTGTGGACGATAAGATTAGATGTGGATATTACGTTTATCCAGTGTTTATTCTGCGATTTGCGTAAGTCGTGTTCTATTCCACGTACAAATATATTAACTGGATGGAATTTTGTTGCTACGATTTTATGAAGCTACGGCAAATCAAAATTAATTATATATAATTGATATTGTTTTTCGTAATGGAAAAGAACTGGAAACGAGTAAATCGAAGGGTTGCGAGCACAGCCATATCCATTGAAATCGTTTTGATTCAACTATTCTCATTAATTCGAAATTTGAAATGACTAATTCGAAGTGATGGAAGTCACATTGATGTTATCTTAGACCAGTTGTAATTATTTGTAATTATTTGTAATTAATTGTAATTTATACCAGATATGTTCGTTACAAATACGAAAGGAACATTGTTTGTTGTAGATTCATTATACACTTACAAGTAATGGAGTAGATTCATTGTAAATTTTCTTGTGCTGTGAAACTATTGTGAAATTTCAAACAGTGGTATATCTGAAAATATTAGTCCCGTTCGGTTTGTTATGTGGTTGCTGGTCATATGAGTGTAACATGGCCAAGCATCAGGACAATTTTCGAAAGGAGAAAATAGAAAATAGCGAATGAAAGAATTATTATTAATTTCATCATCATCATCGGGGCACTACAGCCCGAATCGAGCCTTGGCCTCCTTAATTCTTCGCCTCCATTCGTCTCGGTTCGGTGACCGCGGCCTCCAGTTCCGTGCTCCCAGAAGTGACCTGCTGTCAGCAGCTATCGAATCCTCCCAGCGCTTGCGTGGCTTACCGACTGGCCTGGCTCCACTCGCTCGCCCCTTGAGAGACCGTTTGGGGATGCGATTGTCGCTCATTCGTTCGACGTGGCCATCCCATTGTAGTTTTTGGAGTCGTATAAGGGTAGAGACTTCCGGCTCGTTATATATGGTATATAGCTCGTTGTTGTATCGGATTCGCCATCCATCTTCTTCCCGTATTGGACCGAGGATCCTTCGCAATACCCTTCTCTCGAACGTATTCAAGGCTTTTTCAGACGCCTGGGTCATTGTCCAGGTTTCGCTTCCGTAGCATAGCACAAGTCTAATAATTGTTTTATAAATGCGAAGCTTCGTATTCCTGTGTACGCATCGAGATTTCAAAGTGGGAAGCATCGGAAAAAAAATGTATTATTGGCTAATTGAATCCGTCGTTTGATTTCTTCAAGCTCATTCCCATCCTTCAGAGGTTCGTCCCTAGGTACACGAAGTTGTCTACGTTTTCAAGGTTATAGTCCCCTATCGTTATGTTTTGTCTTATTGGCATCCTTTTCCTTGATTGAGTCATAACTTTTGTTTTTTGTTCGTTAATTTGAAGACCGACTTCCTTGGCGGTTTTGTCTAGAGCTACAAATACTTCCTTGACGTCGTTGAACGAACGTGACATAATGTTGATGTCATCAGCGTAAGCTACTAGCTGTGTCGACTTAAATAATAGAGTTCCTCTCGTGTCAACGGGAATTTTTCTGATGACATACTCAAGCGCTAAGTTAAAGAGTACCGGAGCTAATCTATCCCCTTGTTTTAGCCCTGTATTCGTCGAAAACGAGTCGGTTATATTATTCTGAATCAGCACTTATGACGTGGAGTTGGTCATGGTCATTTTCACCAGTCGTACCAAATTTGCTAGGATTCCGAACTGCAGCATGATGTTATATAATGCAGTTCGGTTGATGCTGTCGTACGCTTGTTTGAAGTCGACGAATATTTGATGGACATCAATGTTGAATTCCCAGCATTTTTCCAAAATTTGGTTGACCGTAAATATTTGGTCAGTTGTCGATCTTCCACGTCTGAAACCACCTTGATATTCACCAAGAATTTTCTCAGCGTGATGGGAAATCGTTGACTCTAAAATGTTTGTCAAGAGTTTGTACGACGTACAAAGTAGTGATATGCCCCTGTAGTTTTCGCATAGCAGTTTATCTCCTTTCTTGTGAATGGGATTATTAATATCAGTAATGCGTATATAACAATTTTATAATAAGTCAAACATTTTCAAATAATATCCCAATCCCGTCTAAGAGCTCGTCTATGATGTAAAATTCGTGACCGCCATCAAAAGTTTTTCTGAAATCCATCCCCGAACAATCACAGGCGCGTTGTAGGAGGGTTGGGACCCCCAGATGGCTCCTCCTAGGAAAATATCTCTGGTTCCTCCCGGAAAAATAATTCTCTCCCACCACAGGCACTTGAGTTTTCGCCGCTTTTGGTTGGATTCAATAAATGGCAGAAACATGAGTAAGCGCTCGTGAATCACAAAACATCTAAAACTGATGCACAATGCGTTCAAGGACATATGGCATACAATGCCTCTAAGAGTGCCAAGAAGAAAGTAACTGAAATGGTACATGAACAGTTTAGAGTTATTGCCAAGACGAACATAGATTATTTGGAAAAGGTGATTGGTCTTATACCAGGTCCGGCCCTAATGTGTTTAGCGCCTGGTGCATAGGAAGAATTTTCCGCCCTCAACACCGGGTCTGCAAACATACTATATGGGGAACTAATATAGGTCCCCCAAATTGGTGTTTTGGGCAGGTTTGAGAACGTGAGTGATGACTAAAAAAATATTTAACCCCGAACTCATCTCGCTCGAAAACAAACTACATGATACTTCTAAATTTAATACGATTTTCTTCCAGTGACAAGTGTACTTTCAAATCCTGAATTGCTGCGATATTCCACCAAAAAATTTAAAGTAAGCTATGAAATATTCTTAATGGTGGTTAGATATAGGGAGTGGCTTTAAATGAATCTGGTTGCAATATTGATTTTATCTAAATTACTATACTATTAAGCTGGCAATAAACTTAAATTTTAGCAATTTTCTTCCTAAATACTCAACAATATGTTTAATACTTGAATCTTCACTTTCATCTAAAGCTCCTAAAGCTTCGTATGTATCAAATAGATTTTGCATCAGGAGATTAAATGCGTTAAGTTGACTTTCAAATCTTATATCCTATAAGGGCTTAAGCTCCCAACATACGTCTTGAGAATGCGCTAACTATTCATCGAACTGCAAAAATACATAAAGCTGTTTTACAAGGACAAAAACAGTTCGCTGCATCGTTGACAGCCAAATTCAAGGTGTTTGTTAAATTTTGCACGCTATATTGTCTGGGCTCTATATTGGAACCTTTGTCATAGATTTGCAATTTATAGCCCATTGTTCCTTAATTCATCTAAAATTGTGTCCTTTTACGGTCGTATATTTTGCTTCTAGAAATCCTATAAAATGCTTTTTGTTATTATATACTCCTTTTTAAAGTGTGCGAACCTGATTAACAAAGGTTGGGCAGAACCTGGTTTTGTCTGGTGTCAAGTCGACTATAATTACATATTTGCTTATTTTGATGTATTCAACGATTTTTTTTTTAGTGCAGTTACAATCATGTTGACGAGTTCTTTGTTTTTACAGCTTTGTGATTATGTAAAAAAAGATAAATATATGGGTGCGATCTTATTATCCGGAGCTCCCTAATAAGAAATCAAATTAACAAGCCAATCTACGGGAAAATTATTAACATTTTCCAGTTTCCTATAATACACGTTTGTGCTGAATTTCCATTACATTTTAATTTAGACGAAAACATAGGTTTACTACTATTTACCCATAAAATAAAAATGTTTTTCATTTCATTAAAATCTAGTTTTCCAAACTGGTATTTTCATTACACTCAAGAAATGACAAATCCAAGTGACAACACCAATCTTTAACCGTATTTAATGTTTTTAAATGAATCAGTCTCAATTTTTCTCCTCCTTGAATAAAAACTAAAATTTTTATTTTTTATTTTCTCCTTCGAGTTCATCTACGATGATCAGTCAAGGCGCACAAGTGCTCCATACCCATCTCCTTTTGTTACACGCAATTATGCTTTGATCTCTTCTGACGCATAGGGTGCCATTGGTACGGCGCCTTAGGCGGCATCAAAGCGCGATTTGAAAGTGCCGCAAATGAATTTGCTGGGGACGAGAGTTAAGCTTCCCACCTCGAAGTCAAAACGGGTTCATTCACACTCTCGGTATGTATACGTATATGCATAAGAAATTTTTGTGTTTTGACATGCAATACATGATGCGAATCTGGTAGCATATTTTTTCTAGTATACACAAATTTCTATGCAAGAATTTGATGAATTCTAGAATTGCATCAGCTAATCTTATGGTGTATAGATGGTTTTATAGTAAATAACCATACAGGTGCACACTCAAGGTGTTACCGTAAGCGAAAAATTAATAAACTGAAAATTTAATATCTGCAACTTATTTTACATATAGATAAATGTTATATGGTAGATATTTTAGAGGAAGATATTTTATTCTTGCATTAGATATTTTATTTTGCGGCCTTTTGTGCTTGTCTTATGATGCCGCCTGGATTCAAAGCACCATGCGCACATATAGAAGAACCGGCCCTGGGTCTTACAATGTGTGTTAGTCGTCGGGGACTTACTTTTACATGGACATGATGAAAATGATGCCACTGAAAACCATAAAGACTTTTTGGGATTTTGTCAATTGCTCGCGATGCATGTTTCAAATTTTGAAAAAACATTCTAAAAACAAGATAACGATTTACTGTTATTTCAGCTTAAAAAATGAGTTAATAAAAACAATTACTGCAATTGTCCGCGAGGGCATCACAGATGTAATAAAAGACTGCGGACTGGTAGGTTTTATGACAGACGAACCATGGGTCCACAAAGAAGAACAACTCTTCGTCGTTGTGAGGTTTGCTAAAGAACTAATAGTCAAAGAAAGGTTCCCAGGCATTTTAAATTGTTCAGGAGCTAAAGATACTCGTCTTCAGTAGACATAATTTTAAGCCTATTACACTACTGTGGGCTTAACCAAATGCCTATTGTTGGAGGTGCAAAAACAAAATTAAGGAAAAAGACGCTGAAGCTACATTTATAGCTGTAGCTAGCTCACACGAAGGTCTTCCTTTCAGAGCCCAACCATGTGACTGCAGGATTCCTGCTCAAAAAAAGCAGGAAAGTTTGCAGGGCCATGATAGGCATTCTGACTGGACACAACTGCCTAGGACGACATATGTACCGAATAGGTGTTGCACAGGATAACCTCTGTTCATCCTGCCTAGAAGAGGCTGACTTTGCGGAGCATTTGCTCTGTGAATGCCCAGCGTTTGTACATCTCGAATATCAATGCTTTGGCTGGGATGTTGCACGCATGCAGAGGATAGCCTATTTTCCCCTATCAGTGATCCTAGACTTTATCAAGAAGTCTGGGAAACTATGGTAGGCAGGGGGAAATGAGTACAATGGGCCCTTTGGCCTGAGTGCTTGCAACCCACACACACACACACACACCATGAAATATCTTTACTTACACTTTTCGAAAGATACAGCAATTATTAATGCAACATCAAGAAGCATTTAGTCTAAATACAAAGCGTGAAATGGAAGTTTAAGCTCGATATGCTGACCAATGAGATTTCACAATTGCGAATATGTTATCGATAGCTATGGAATAGAGGATTTACAAAAAGAAATGAAAGAAAGTGAAAACAATTGCAAAGCGTTTGCCACATTTCACGTTATAGCCTTTTCAGCTCTTTTTTTTTACCATTTTGTGGTCTACGTCAGTTTGGGATGGTTCTAGCTTATTAAAGTATCGTTTACGGCTGCATGTTGGAACTCCTTGCCTCAAATTATCTTCGGTTTACCAGAAAAGATGTTGTTACCCAGGAGGTGGTTTTCGGAGTGGCATTGAGACCTTAACGCTCGCTTCATATCGTTTATTTTTATTTTATTTATTTTATTTATTAACCAAACAAGGTACAAAATCAGATATAAAATAACAAATTAAAAATAAAATTGAAAAGTAAAGTCAAGTAAAAGTAAAAACAAACAAGTTAAATAAGTAACAGACAAATGAAAAAAGTAACAAATAGATTAATAAATAAATAACAATCAATAAATGAAAACATTGACATACAAGCTATGGCTTAAGGTTTAGGGGTATGGATGGCATGCAAAAGTGAGGATTTGAAGGATGATTTGGAAATCGTAGGGGAATATAAGTAACTTATGCTGTTGAATATTCTGCAGCATCTATTTATAGGCTCATTTGCTGCATATGTCGTCGAATGTGAATATTCTTTTAGGAAACGATTGGACCTGGTGTTCCTCACAGGGATATTTATCGAAATTTTACTATTCAGGAATTCTACATTAATAGCGCCTCTAATGACGTCGAATGTGAAGCAGGCCGATAGCATCATTCTTCTGGAGGCTAGTGTCGATAGGTTTAAATGACCCAGTCGAAACTCATAAGGGGGTAGGCTATTAAAATCATAAGGGTTGTACAGTTCTCTCAAGGCGAAAAGTAAAAATTGTTTTTGTATTGACTCAAGTCTGTCACTGTGGGTTTCAAAAGCGGGATTCCAGCTAATGCAAGCGTATTCGAGAATAGGACGTACAAGTGAAGTGTATAAGGATCTTGTGACCCATAGACTACGGAATTCTTTGGCACGTCTTTTGATGAAATCTAGCTGAAACTAATAACTTGGCATTTATTGATATTGAGAGAGAGCTTGTTTATATTGCACCACTGATCAAGTGAATCAAGCTTGGATTGGAGAAAGTGGGCGTCCGATTTCGATTCAATAGTCTGATAAACTTTGAGATCGTCTGCATAGAGTAAATGAGGTATGCCTGCTAAGACGTTAGATAAGTCAGAAATAAATATATTAAAAAGAAGTGGGCCAAGATGGCTACCTTGGGGTACACCAGAGGTAGTACTAACGCTTTTCGATAAAAATCCTTGAAATTTTACACATTGTGTTCGATCGCGAAGGTAGGAGGTCAGCCAGCTGAGTAAAGACCCGGCAATACCGAATTTCTGAAGCTTTAGAATCAAGGTAGAATGGTCAACTCTGTCAAACGCCTTACTGAAGTCAGTGTAGACTGCGTCAATTTGGTATCCTTTTTCCATTCTGCATAGAACGTCAGAGATTAGAATTGTCAAATTCGTGGTAGTTGAGCGACTTTTTCTAAAGCCATGTTGTTGCTCGTTCAAACGGGAATCAACAAGCGGAGAAAGTTTATCGTATACCACCTTTTCGAAAAGTTTCGGAATCGAAGACAAAATGGCAATGCCCCTATAATCTCGGATACAGCGTCGATCACCATTTTTGAATATGGGTGTGACATACGAAAGCTTCCAACAGAATGGGAAAATCCCCGACGAAAGTGATCTATTAAAGAAAATATGCAAGGGAGCTATAAGCTGCTCTACACACTTGCGCAAGAAGGTCGGAGGAAGAAGATCAGGCCCAGGACCTTTGTTGCAGTCGAGATCCAAAATAGCTTTACGTATTTCATCACGGGAAATTTCTAAATGGCTCACAAAAGCTGTTGAAGCTGAATCAGAGGAAGAAAGGTGCGAGTTTGATGGGTCTGGTGCATTAAAAATTTCTTGGAAACTATCAGCGAATAGGTCACATATCTCTTTAGGAGAGGAAGACGTTATATTATTAAGAAACATGGACGATGGATAGCCAGTAGTTTTTCGCTTCACATTAACAAAATCGAAGAATTTTTTCGGGTCGCGGACTATATTTTCGCCGGTTGTTCTAATGTAAGTGTCATAAGCCTCATGAGACTTTGCTAAAAATTGCTTAGCAACTTCATTATATTCTTCCTGAATAGCAGGACTAACATCGGTATTTTCTTTAATAAGCTTATAAAGTTTGTTCCTACGATTTCGCATATGCCTAAGGTCCCTATCAAGCCATAGCTCAGACAATTTATTCTTTTTTTTTATCTTTGGAACATATCTTTCAACGGCGTCAAATATTTTGTTGTAAAAAGAGGAAATGGCTGTCTCGAGATCTTGTGTTGAAAGAGTAGTCGACCAATCAGTAGTATCAAGAACATGTTTAATGCTTTCATAATCAGCATTACGGAAGTCAAATACAATTGAGTTATTGTAAGTTTTTAAGCAGGTGGAATCTGGAGTGGAAAGTTCGACTGACAGTGCTGTATGGTGTATACTGTTGCAAAAAAGATGCTCTGCGTCACTAGTTGGACTAATCACTACTTCGTCATAAGCATTTGTGAAAACATTTATGGTTAAACATTTTATGGTGAAGTTCACCAACGTATATATCCCTGCTTGATCTATGACTAATTTTATTCGAACAGCCTTGCCTTCGCAGGCAAAGCTGTCATCAAGCGACTCCAAAAGGTTCCTCCTGACTAGTAGCCAAATATTTTTTTGGCTAGAATTCCAATGTCCTGGATTGATGAGACTATTTGTTTCTTAGATGGAACATATGGACACAAATATTGTTTTTCTGATGAAAAAGAAAAACATAGAGCGGGGAAAAATCCAACACAATATTCTTATGGCGAAAAAATAATGGTGTTTGGTTCCTACAACGGATTTGAATGCCCAGAGAGCATGAAACAGCGAGAATCTTTTTATACTAAATGATTGTGCAAGTTTCGCTTGAGATAAATAGATTAGAGTAGCTTCATCCTACCACAGGACAATGCAAATCGTGATAAAGTTTGTGGCAGAATATCAAACGAAAATTCCTGCCATGTTTTAGTAAAACTTTGATCTCAATTCAATTGAAAATGGTTGGCACTCGATTAAATTTAAAATTTCCTAAGAAATCAGAACATTACCTGAGGAAGCGTGGAAAGATATCACACACGAGTGGTGGAATGTACCAAAGATTATTTTGCGAAACCTAATAAACTGTACATAGCTTAAGGAGGTTATTGCGGGAATAGTTGGGAATACAAAATACTAAGTACTAAATACATAATTCTATAGACTTTAGCTCTGAAACTAGTCATGTTTGATCCGGAATCGGGGAAGGTTCAAAAGAGTACAAAAGTACAGAGTACTACACTAATAAAATCCACTGCTTACCGACGCTCTTAGCAGCCTGACTACGTATTATGGTTGCTGATTCGAACCTACCCCAACTCCGGACCAACCATGACTACCTGAAAATAATTTAAAATTTTCAGTCCCTACGTGCACAAATAAAAATCATTTTAATTTTTTTATACATTATAATATTTTCTTTTTAGTTTGACGTAAGAAAAGTTTATGCATGAGTTATCATGGCATCGGCCGTATAACCAAAACCTATTGCCACAACATTATTTCTAATTTTCTTCAAGTTGTTGTATAATTTCCTGCTTCTACGTTCATGAATTAGTACCACTTCTACTATTGTTCTCTCTACCTTATAGGTAAAGTTGCGGCTTATTTTTAAATGACCTTTACATATGTATTAACGTACTGTATCCCACAAAAAGCAATCAAAAATTCTCCAGAAAATTGGACAAAATAACAAACTTCAAGATCTTATCTTACTTCAGCTTAGGTAAGAAACGATGTGACTATTTAGTACCTTTCTATAGCTTAATACATGTTGCAAAAATGACTTTTGTCTGGCTAGTTTGTTGATATGTTTTACCACAACTTGACCGGACTTTATTACTCTAAGTTAAATTGTATTCATTCATCTTTTTCATACATGTGCTTTTTAGTGTTATCTTGTTTAACAGTGGGCAAAGAGTAGGCAACGAGCCCATCCCTGAAGATTGGGGATGGAAGTTTAGGGATACCATTTTATGGCAAAGCGGAGGGGGGAACTTTTAGGAGCACACTTTTCCATGTACCCTGGAGTGTGGTAGATAAGTTTGCTTACATGTTTTTTTCATGAGCCTCTTAAACATAGAAAAACGACTTCACAAAGATTCCAAGTCGTAATCAAAATCGGATAATATCAACATGCCGTTGAGAAAATGGATACTTTGTGTTACAAATGTTTGGATCAATATATCTCAAAAACGGTATATATATAATTTTTTTTGTTGCAAATTTTTTAAGCTACAAATTTGTCGTACATTGTTTTTCCGTAGACGTGACCGTTACTGAGATATTTAGGAAAGGTCACTTTTGGTGATCTTTGACCCCGTATAAAAAGTAACGCAGCACTCGGATCGATGGAAACTTTTGACATTTTGTTCAACACGCCAGTATCAAGGTTCACACCAAAATTCAGCTTTCTCCTAATTTTTCCGAAGTTTCGCCTTTTGTATGTCGAATTTCAGTGGGCTATAAATAAAACACTGCCCTTAATTTCAATTAGTAAAACTAATACACAAGACCTGTGGAATATCTATTGGTGCTAAATTGCATATCGATACGGACAAAATATTGGTCGCTGCACTAGTGTACCTAGTCGCAGCTTCCAATATAAGTACGAATCAAAAGCTATTTTTAGCAATGATCCGTAGAGTTACTTAATGCAAAACCACAATATTTTCATTTAGCATTTCACAGCACAACCTTGATTGCAACGAGTTTATCTGCACAAGAGACGCTCTTTGGTGTGCACAGTTGTCGTATGTGGATGAAGTTACATATTACAGACGTTCAATTGTTGTAGGCATTCTTCTAAATGTAGCATATATATGTATGTAAGTACCAACAAGATACCCATAAGACTGCAATGACAGATTGAATGGCATATTCATAAGCACCTACATGGGTTATGAGAGAGTAAAATTAAATTTTTTGCTCATGCAATTTTATAGCTGACATTGACCTTAATACGTCCGACTAACGAATTGTTATTTTGAAGTTAAGCGTGCTTATATGAAGCGCACTTTATTTTCACAATTCAAACATAACAATATACAATCCATCTATATACTTAGCATTATTTGTTTATAATGCTAAGTATATAGATGTTGACAATGTGAAAGATCTTGGTGTAACTTTCGATACCTCTCTTAGTCTTATACTTCATATAAAAGGTCACCAAGAAAATAGAATGTTGGGCTTCTTTATAAGAAACACTAAAGACTTTTACAGCTTAACTACTATAAAAATATTTTATTTTTCTCTTGTACGCAGCAAACTTGATTATGCGTCAGTGCTATTGAATCCTTGTTATAGTATTCAATCTGATTCAATAAAAAAAATTCAGGACAAATTCTTGCAATATGTTGGATTCAAACTACATGCTTTTCCGGCTAATATTAATAACGCTGAAGTTATGTCCCTTCTTGATATAACCTCCCTTAAAACTAAAAGAAAAACCGCTGACGCAATATTTCTCTTTAAAATATTAAATGGGGATATTTACTCATCTGACCTGCCTGCGGATGTTGGCCTGAGAACTCCTACTAGGTCAACAAGAAGCAACCATATTTTTTATCTTCATAATTTTCAAACAAATTTTAGCTTCCACTCCTTTTTAGAACGCATGAAGCGCACAGGTAATGAATCATGGAACTATATATTCAATCGTTTGATGTTATGGTTAATGTGATAAAAGCTGTTTTTAGGTAGCTTGAATTATTTCTTGATTGAGTTATTAATTATTAATTTATTAAGATCTAAATTTTTCAATTTATTTATTATTACAAGGTATTTTAAGTTAGTATTAAGTTGCATTTATTGTAGTTACTGCTTTAATGGACAACTTGTCCCTATATAAGTAAATAACTCACAATGCACTTGTTTATTTGAATTGAATATTTGAGCTATCACGATAGCCTAGTGTGTGAACCAAATTTTCCGACACACGCTTGTCGTCTTTACTAAATAATATCAATTACAGCGACTTATCAACAACTTATTTATAAACACTCCATAAACATTCCTAGATTAACTATTGCTCACCATCTGCCATCGTGTCGATTATTGTTATTATTATTGATATCAGTTCAGAAAAGTCAATTGCATGAGAAAAATCGTGCCTCATGCCTCAGAGCTGATAAGATAATCGATTTCAAGCTGAGCTTAATATTTGCATAGAACTTTGTAAAAGCGAATTTTACAGCTAATCACAAAGAAGATTTGGATTGCAATTGGAAAAAAAACAACTAAAAATAGACATTATTGTTCATTTGGAAACGAAATTTAAACATTTGCATGTGCAGGCTCGTCTTAAATCTTGAAGGCAAATGCCAATGATCATCCAATCTAAACTAGCAGAATACTTTCTACACTAACAATATTTGTAATTTGGTGCAAACATTGGGTTATTTACCTAGATTAAGATTGTTTTCTGCGCATCGGGGAATCATATTTTGATTCGCTATTTGTATGCACTTCGATCGCCTTTCTCTGTATGCGGGCGAATCTTACCTATTATTGTATGGAAATAATATGATATTTTTAATCCTTTGAAGATAGTATTCATTTTAGTGATTCTTTAATGGTCCTTATAATAGACCAAAACTATTTCTCATATTTCGAAATGTCATAGCTTTTTATACAAACATTGGATCATCAACACATATTGTCGTTTAGCCGAAGTAGGTATTTGATGAAAAAGCTGCTAGCCCTATTGCTACAGTAAAGTAAAGTAATCCCGCGAAAACCTTCGTACTGGTCTATGGATTGAAGGTTGGTTAAAACCTGGGTTCGAACCAGGGACCCCATACGCAAAAAGCCAGTGCTCTATCCACTAGGCTACTCAAGCTTCTATTGCTACAATAGGCATGTGCAAATAATCCTTCAAATTATCGAGTTTCCTGATTTTGGTGTTTGTTTTTTTTTTTTGGGAAAAAAATTCAGGTGATTGACAAATCTAATGCTTTGCCCACCCTGTCAAATTAATGTTTTCAAAATTCACGTTCCAAAAGAACGGTAGTACATATTAGTTTTAAACAGGACCGCGCTAGCGGGAACAGTGTTCGTTCAAATCGTGCTAAGCACCGGGATAAGGGCAGCTTTAAAGTTAGCACCGTAAGGTACGACCACATTTTCCCACTGGTGCATAACAAATAAAAACTGAGGCAGCATTCGAGAAGAGCTTCAAGGTCACAATTCCATCAAGGGACAAATGGAAGGATGGACCACCTCCCTCGTACAAAGGAGCGCAAATGTGGTATACGGATGGTTCAAAGATGGATTGTGGAGTAGGAGCAGGGATCGTAGGTCCCAAGTGTAAAATGCATTTCCCTCTCTCAAAGGACGCCACGGTCTATCAAGCAGAACTATCTGCCATACTAAAGAGCCTCACAAACAATAAAAATAAGAAACACTAAAATGTCAGAATTAAGATCCTATGATAGTCAAGCGGCTCTCATTACTATAAATCGAGATCAAATAAATTCGGCTATTCTCCTAGAGGTGAGAGAGGCCCTAAATGAAATAGAGGTATAGAACAGCCTCGAGTTGATATGGATCTCCGGCCATGAGGGGCACCGAGGAAACTGATACCAGAGCCAAAAAAGGAGCGAAAATGCCCTTCATAGGTCCTTCTCCGAACTGGGGGTTTACAAAGGCAGATACGGAAAAGGAAATTAAAACATGGAGCAAGAAAAAGATCGAAGACTGCTGGCTTAATATTGAGGGTTTAAAACACTCAAAAAAATACTTTGGCTTCGATAACAAAAGAGCAAAAGAAGCAGTGCCTCTCTGCAAAAGTGGCATAAGAGCCCTATGCAGAGCATTGACAGGACACCTTCCATGCAAAAAGTACCTCCACAGGATAGGTGAAGAGCAGGACGACCGCTGCAGATACTATGGGGAAACGACAGTGTGTAGAACATCTGCTCACAGTCTGTCCAGCACTAGCGAGAAGAAGATTCGAACTACTTGGCTCTGCTCTTCTTGCCATAAGGGACATCACAAATGTCCCGTCAAGGAACATATCTAGGATCATTAGAAGCCTGGACATCCTATAGGACATAACGCAGAGGAGGCACAATAGACCCAGGCGGTCCCTCTGGACCCACTTTAGGCTATCATTGTCATCATCAGCATTATTTTCGGACTAAGTGTTTAATGTAGCTCATTTTTGTCAGTAAGTGTGTGAGATCTATCATACTTGCACTAGGTACGATGAGGGATATGAAAAGGAAAATAACATCTGATTTCGGAGATTTGTTCGGACAAACTGGTTGGATCAAATTCGAAAATAGATCAAAGACATTTTGCAGTGTGAACAACCAACAAAGAAAGATTTTAGTTGTAAAACAGCAAAAAATGTAACGCGAATGGATCGACGGCCACTCGTGAATCGTCATTATCTCCTACCTACTGTACTGAAAAACGAGTTAATAGTCAATTTGAGTTTGTGCTCGAGGAAACCACAAATACGTGATAGTCAAAGGAATTTTTACTTTGGCTGTGTAGACAAAGCAAAAGATTTATATATGATTGGCTTTTTTTCCAAGAAACGACATTTTTTCTGGAGATTCAATGATTTGAAGGTTTTCACTTTCAGCGCCTGCCCTAGCTACGGAGTTACCAACATGCTCATCAAAAGCTACACCAATTTACAACTAAATAATACCAATATGTTCTGAAAGTTTCATAATGATTGAATAGCTCTGTCAAAAGCTATCGCAATTTAAAATTTTTTAAATTTTCCCGTTCTCTTTTTAGGCACCTAGCGCACACATGGGGTTAAAAAATTCCAAAACACTATCCGATTCACATTTAAAACACGTTCGAAATTCATTATGCTACCTTAGTTTTTGCAAACATTATTTGTGTACGGAATAATAGGTATATTAAAAATATCACTAAAATAGCCGCCAGCGCCAAAGGGTTAAAGATAATTGACCTGGACCTATTCTGTACATGCACCAATGTATCCTGAAAGTTTCAGCTCAATGGGATGGCACGTTCCACAGAAATAGTCACTGAATTTTTTTGATGATATATATACATAAATATATATATATATATATATATATATATATATATATATATATATATATATATATATATATATATATATATGTATATGAAATGATCATTACTAATGAATACTATCTTTATTATCAATGAATACTATCTTTATTACTAATGTTCTTAACAATAAAAAAAAACAGTAATAAAGATATACTGCAAGAAATATGTCATTAAATAGAATTAAATTAATGGTGCTCTGACAATCCAGTGCCGCAAAATAAGTTCAAAATCGATCGTCAAGAACACCGCCTTAGAACTTTAATTCAGGATTTGGAGGACATGGTCTATTGAACGATGTGCTGCGAGTCATATCATTTAGGATTAATTATGCCGATTAACTCTCGAAGGTACGACGGGTTTGCAGATTTTGTGGGATTGCATTATAAAATAAAATCAAAAATATCGTATTATTTTATACTTTCACAAATGATCAAGAATGTATATTACATATATTTTTAATCATTTATATAAAATCAAATTGATTATTCGATAGATATGTGCTGATATTTACAGACATTGTGGCTAGACTTTCTATTTTTATAGATATAATCAAAAATTATATGAAATGTTAAATTCAAAACTGAAAAGGTGTTTTTATATGAATTACATTTTATCAAAATGAGCATTCGATATTATTGGCATTTGAAAATCATGTGAGTACGACATCAGTTTCGATTACTGATAATGATAATAATAGAAAAATCATTTAACAACAAAAACACTGCGATTAACATGCATTATCTCTATTAGGCTTTTGTTTACTCTACACGATTTACTTGTTTTGTCATAGGAGTCGGCGTGTGATGTTGATAACTTAAGAGCATGTTTAATATGCGGAGATTTAAATGCGAATTTCAAGTGTACGGATACGTCGATGGATCGTTTTGCCTCAAGCTAAATAATGAGGTTAACGGTTTTCATGCAATATTTCAGTCAAACTAATGCCATTCATTTGCAATTTAATGTATATCTAATGCATAGTTTCATAATTCAGATGGGCGGGTCTTTTAATTAATTCTGGTTCAATAGTATATTCGAGATCGACAGTAAATTCACATTTAAATAAGACTGTGATAAATATTAACCCCGTTGTCGACGTAATCAATTTATTCGTAAATACATTTCAGCTATTACATCAAAATGCAATTTATTACTTTATCATAAAAGAAATTTGAAAATAAAAACTGAAGGTAAATGGTGTAAAAATATATTACTCAGGATGACTTTTTTTAAATTTACTTTATTCCATATACATGACTATAAGTAGAAATAAATACCTTGAAATTCGGTAGCTTTTACTATACATACATATTCTTAATGCCATTAATTAAGTCCCATTTTCGTTTATTGTTTCAGTTTTGGTACAAGGATTGTCCATAGACACAACTACAGTTTCAAGTAATGATGCCAGTATTAAAGCCACTGAAAAGAATGTCGCCAAAAATGAGGATACGAAACATGCTATGGATCCACCGCTAATATTTCCTAGTGAGCAATTTAAAGTCTTGCAGTTGAACGACACATTCTCGAACAACGATACAGCCATAAAAATCTTACTGTCAAAAGCAAGGGTAAGAATGGGTCATAATTTGTTTATTGCATATAATTTAAGTTGTATGGCTAGGTTAATCCAAAATGCTTTTTACAAAATTACTGGAATGAACATTTGGCCAGAAGTTCGCTCGTACAGCATCTTGTTACAAATGAGAACTTATTTACATTTCACACAAACAAGCTATTCTACATTTTTTTCTTACTATTTATCAACCAGCCAGTATAAGCTCTAATATTGAAGAAATACACGTGAATTGCTCGTAAATCAAAAAATTGTTCATACATCGAATGACTCCTTCGGTCTTTTTACTAATGTTCGAAGAACATTAGTATTAAAATCACTTTGGCTAAAAATTCATATTTCTATATACATTTATATGTATATATATATATATATATATATATATATATATATATATAATCAAACAATTTCAGTGAAAAATTCTCAGAAATGCGCCATCCGATTGAACTGAAATTTTCAGGATACATTGGTGTATACGCAGAACAGTGCCAGGTTTCACAAAAAGTTAATAATCTTTAACCCTTTGACGCCGGCGGCCATTTTAGTGATATTTTAATATACCTATTATTCTGTCAACAAATAGCTTTTGCAAAAACAAAGTTAATGGAATGAATTTCAAACGTTTTCTAAATGTAAATATGATATTTTTGAAATTTTTAATCCTATGTGTGCGCTAGGCGCCTAAAATGAGATTGGGAAAATTTGAAAATTTTTGAATTGCGATAACTTTTAACCAGATTATCAAATCATTATGAGGACATATTTATACTACTAAGATGAAGACTCTTGTAGTTTTTATGAACGTGCTGGCAACCCTGCAGCTACAGCAGGCATTGAAAGTGAAAACCTTCAAACCATCGACCCTTTTCGTCTTTTACAGTGAAAACCAACTCATATAGAAATCTTGTGCTTACAACTACCATATTTCTCATCGGACAAAAATGGTACCTCTTCCAATTTACCTATATTTTGAGCATAAAAAACTTCTGTTCACGAGAACTCACGACCCAATTATCAGATACAGTTGAAATTCCCAGAATGTATTGGTATTAAGTAGGACCAGCTCTGCTAGAAGTGATTTGGGAATGCGGGCAATTCTGTGCCAGTGGTGCCGTCTTGAAAAATTATAAAGAAAAAAAACTGCCTTATGCTCTATGAATTCTGATTCAGTCACCAGATTTCAGTCACCAGTCACCAGATTTTCAACATAAGTAAATTTTTTTTCAATTTTAATCATCCCGCAAAAACAATTCCAACAAATATTAGGCGTGTTTTTTTGCTCCGATACAGAACAGAATAAAAAAAACGATCCATCACAAAACAGCTGATGCTTTCGCTAAGACTGACATAGGTTGCTGTATTTGCTGTGGTACCACTCAACAGCTCAAAATAAAGGGAGAAAATAACGAATTTACACTACCACAATCGATAGAAAATAGCAAAAGGACTAACAGAAAATTATCTCTTTGAACTTTCTACACATTATGCGAGCTTTTTTTAATTTACTAACTACCAAAACATTCAACTTAACCTTCAAAAAACCAAAGCCATCTCACAGAAAAAAAGACAACTTCGTATGAGCTTTTCTTTTTTCTATCAGCACATTCTATACTTCAGCACGTGAACTACCTATGACGAATACAATTTCTGTACTAGTGAATTCACTGGTGCAGGAGTGTTGTTGTTTCCAATGCGTATATCCTATTCTCTACTGGATAGAGGAGCAAAAAAACACGCCTATTAAGTTTTCGAAAATTTGAAAACTTTTGCGACTGGTAGCCCCAAATTTCTTTGTATCCCTATAACTTCCAATGCAGTCATCGGATCAAAACGAAATTCGCAGGGTAGGTTGATTTCAATGTGAGGCAGGTGTCATATATTTTTGGCTTTGATTGGCTTTTGGCTTTCGCAAAGGGTTGCCAGCACGAGGCGTTTTTTGTTATTTTCGTATCAATAAATGCTTACAATAAGTATTCTAGAAAGCTCTAGAAATTTTTCGGTCCCAAACATCTTTCGGTTTTTGATCCCAAACATCTTTCTATCTATGTAACTTTCGACGAAATCATCGAATAAAATCGAGATCGATAGAGTTATTTGATTTCGACGTGAGACAATTGTGGGAGACTTTTAGTTGCAGTGCTGGTAAAGTGTTGCAAGTACTAAGCATTTCCTTTGTTTATGTTATGTTATACTGCTTTCAAAGCTTTGCTGTGTTTGGTTTTCCTAAATCTTGAAATTCATGCAAGTGGTAGTCCTGAAATCCTTTCCACCCTATGGGCTTAAATGCGTTGTTAAGATCAAAGTGGTTTTGCACTCGAAACAGGTTGGAGCACGTGTGGTAGAATATACACTCAAAATTTGCACGACTCTTCTGTTGTTCATCGAACATTAGTATTTCTAGCGGTTCAGGTGCGCTAGAGTTTTTTTTTACATATATTTTACATTGGGTACACTGTATGATATCTTTTTACTGAAGATGCCATCTCTGAGCGATTTTTCATTGAATTCACAAGTAATTTTACAAGAAATTTTGGGGTTTTTTTTCATTCACCGAGGAAAAATATGTTTATTTACATGCGATCCGTTAAGTTGTGATTGCGGACACTTATTTAGGAACACTCTACTGCAAAGAACAAGGATAAAAACTCTGCTTCAAAGACGAGATTAGCAACAAGGATAAACGATCACTATACTCACAACAAAAGAGGTGGAATTCAAACAACAAAGAACGGGTGAATATACATTGTACGGGTTCCACCGCATCAATTATCCTGTACTTTCAGTCACTCAATTTTCCTGAATTTTACTGAATCATGTGGTGGGGAAATTCATGAAAAGTACGGGAACGCTCTCATTGAATTCCTGAATATCGACCAACAAAAG
Organism: Nemotelus pantherinus; assembly: GCA_963978885.1. Taxonomy (NCBI): domain Eukaryota; kingdom Metazoa; phylum Arthropoda; class Insecta; order Diptera; family Stratiomyidae; genus Nemotelus; species Nemotelus pantherinus. Next base: position 38,808,439 of record OZ022265.1, on the reverse strand, counting down.
TGTCAGTTTTCGGTTTTTGGGAGAACAATAGTGATTATAAAGTCATTCTAAGCGGTGTGCACATTATTGAAGGCGTGGCGATCCTGAGAATATTATGAATTATTTATGCTCAGAGAAAAATGTAAGAAATCATAGAGAGAAACTTCTTACTTGTATGAGACATTAGATGATATTTCGATATGTTTAGAGCAAATAAAATGTACAGATCGTTTTGTAGTTGTAAGTAATCGTTAGGAAACTCAATTACCCGGAATAGTTTAAAATCATCAGCATACAGAAGTCAAGATGAATGAATAGCAGAGGGAAGGTCGTTTATAGAGACAAGGAATAAGAGAAGACCCAAAATTGAACCCTGCGAAGCTCCGGATTGAGATCAGAGTACGAAAGAAGAAGAAGAAGAGGAAAGCACGACTAGAAGAAACATAGGAAGAAAACCAAGATGGAAGGGAATCAGAAAAATCAAAACACTGGAGCTTCGACAGGAGAAGCTTGCGATGAACAGAATCAAATGCTTTTGAAAAATCGGTCTAAACAGCATCAACTTGTTTCGGTTGACTTAAAGTTGTTTCTGTTGACTTGAGTAACGAAAATTGCACTTGATAAATCCATGCTGCTCAGGAATGAATAAGGGATGGAGGATAGGAATAAGCTTGCATTAAGAAACTCTCTCGAACACTTTATCAAAGCAGGAAAGAAAGCAAATTGGCTGATAATTGGGATTGCAGCCTGGGTCATCAGATTTGTGTATCGATAAAACTTCGAGGCAAACTTTCATTGGGACGGGAAGGAACAAGAAGTGAACTTAGGTTAGAAAAAAGTGCGTAGCAAAAAGTTTACAAATCTCCTAAGATTAGAAAAAATGAAATCATTGAGATACATCGTATCTGGGAAACGGTAGGATTTTTTCATGGAGCGACTATTAGAGCAGAAGCGTTTATAATAATTCTAACAAAAAAAAAAAATTAATGTTTTCGAAAAAATCACGTATGGCTTGTCTAACGATAATTTTGGTCGTTGATAGCAGCGTTGAGGAAAGGAGGAAAGAAAAGCATAAAATTTAAAAATACATTCGTAAGGAGAAAAATTTTTCCCAATTTTTGAGGTTGATTTTGTTAGCCATACTTTCCAAATCAGTTTTATAATAAATGAAACGTAAGGGTCTTATGGAAATTTTGCGGTGGAGGAGGCAGTTGAAATAACAATAGAGAGGAGAGAGAGAGAGAGGGGAATGGTGCATGTCAGGAGGAACGTAAGGCGTAAGAAAAGTAGGAAAGGATGTTTGGAGTAGGAAAATTCAATATTTTGCTATTGAAATTGGGAGCAAATTTTATCTGAAAAAGGGCATATATAAATAAAAAAAGTACCAGTTAAATGCTACTAATGGTATTAGATAAAAGGATCAAGGAGAAAATGATATCCCAAACGAGCCTAGGCAAATGAAAGTCACCGCAAATAAGAAGGGAGGCAGGGTGAACTGTAACTGTTAGAAAGTTCCGCAAAAGAACTGATATCAGATGGAAACAAGGGAATTACATGGAACATATGCAGAGGATACAATTAAAGTTTCCAAAAGATTTTCGAAAACAGCACAAAGTGGAAAAAACTTTGTTGTCATAAATAATCTCTACAAGCCAAGTTTCGGTCAGGTAAATAATATGATCAGATGATAAAGAGAAAGAGGCGAATTAGACTCTTTCGTTGCTTGCGTAAATCCGATGCGCTTGGATGGTGATTGAGCCAGATTTTATTGTGCAATCAGGTTGCATTTTGAGTAGACCTGACCCAGCTAGATTCATAGTAGCGACATAATCTCCACAGACGATGGTGATTGATACCCTGCCCTTTAGTGTGTGGATTCACTTACAAAAATATACATCTGAATTGGATGAGTTTGAACTGGAAGACATCTGGTTTAAGCAAGATGGGGTTGCAGCCAACACAGCAAACATTGTCGTGTACTTTTTGGGAGCAAGGTTCCCCGGACGCCTCAACTATTTAAGAGGAGATTTGAACTGGTCAGCGCGCTCTCCTGATTTGGTCCCTTGCAATTTTTTCCTGTGGGATACCTCAAATTTAAAGTTTACAATGACCGCCCTAGGACCCTGGAAGCCCTTAAGAACAAAATCCGGACCAATATCGCAGAAATTCCTGTCGGAATGCTTCAATGAGTGCACGAAAACTTCAGCAAAAGGCTGTCACAGTGTCTACGGGAGAAAGGAGCACATTTGAGTGATACACTATTGATATGTTTGATTCCGATTACATGTTCGAAAATGAAGTTTGCAAAAAATGTTTATAGAAAAAGGCTTACCGATCACTACTAAGACGATATCTTAAGAATCACAGTAGTAATTTTCAGCTTGATTTAACTGAAATTGACAAAACTGTGTCAGACTGTCAGGGGTCATACTAAATTTTTACTAAATATAGTTTTCACCATGATGTCTCTTGTTTATTTGTCCTGTTTATTGGCCTTTGTTTTTGTAGCTATCACTAGACTGCGGCCCACTTAGCTAAGTACACATTTCTTAGTGGCCCTGAAATAAAAAAGGTTGAGTATGGCTGCTCTAGGCACTACTATAGTATAGTAAGTATACAAACTGGATCGACTTAGACTGGCTTGACTTGAAATCGAAATGTCTGAGAAGGAAAAGTAGGTTTTCGATGTGACTGGTTCGACAGAATCAAATTCAGTCAGCTCTACAATGGTGGAGTATTCCGCATTGGAAAGTCACATACTTGAACAGAAGTTAAGTGGGCTTCGAACTTTTCAATCCCTCAATCCCTCGTTTTTGGTTTTGAAATGCCAACTTCAATCCGGTGCGAAAAAATTTCCTGATAGGATCGACTAATCCAAATGAATCTGGTACGGGTACACAACACGGATTGACCGCTCTCAATCCAATTTCAAATCACATTGTATACGTAACTTATGTCAGTTAGTTACGTTTCTCTATTCATTTTGTTGTCAGTAGAGCAAATTTAGATAGAATGCACCATGGAGATGCCTATGCTTTATGAACAATACAGTTGTCTTCAGTTTTTCAAAGTAATTTTGGGGTTTCTACCAATTTTCTACCAATTTTTTTCAAAATTTTGGGGTTTCTACCAATTTTTTTTATTTATTTTTATTTTTAAACGCGATAAGGGTTACAGTGGGAATACTTTCCTATTATTTTTGGTACATGCAAAGTTCACCATATCGCTGAAGTTTGAGTGGCCAAGTTGGTGCAGCATCGGCAATGAACGTGTTTTGTCCCTGGTTTTAATCGACGCAGGGACGATCAATCATGACGAGTTGAACAAGCGGTATGTAGATACTTGAATCAAATTAAGGATAAAGTGAATCGTGGAACCTATCACATCACACTCGTAATCATTGATGACGGAATGAAGTCCCTACCAACTTCAACAACAAGTCTCGCAACGAATTGTAGTGGGACAACTTTATTATTTTCTTTTATTGTAATACAACGTTTTCTGGTGTGTTTTACATTGGAGTTAAGGGACAGTCTGCATTCTATCTATTATTTGCTGCAAGTCTTTCGAGTTTATTGAACTATACAGGCATATTATTCAATAGTCGCAGCAGGAAAATAAACCATATGACTAAGTGTTTAACAGTGCCAAAAGATAGGTTTTAGCAGTCATCAGGGATGTTTTAAAATGAAAGTCACCGCAAATAAGAAGGGAGGCAGGGTGAAAACGGTTACTGAGGTTGACTGTTAGAAAGTTCCACAAAAGAACTGATATCAGATGGAAAGAAGAGAATTAAACGGAACATATGCAGAGGATACAATTAGAATTTCCAAAAGATTTTCGAAAATAGCATGAAGTGAAAAAAAAACTTTGTTGTCATAAATAATCTCTGCAAGCCAAGTTTCGGTCAGGCAAATAATATGATCAGATGACAAAGAGAAAGAGAGATAAATGCTGCTTATGTTTGGGTTCGAAAGTTTCGCTTTATGTTAAAGCGAAAATTCCCAGATTTCGCTCCGAAGAACCATATCTATTCCAGGAAAGACGATTAAGCAAAATGAAGCGATAATTGGGTTGTTCAGGTTATCTTTTCTAAGTTTCTCGCAGGTAAGAGTCGGAGGAAGGCGACTTAGTTTCGCCACTTATAAGCAAGCCTTGAAACAAATATCTGCAGCGGAGGCTTCATAATCAATAGTTATGGAGTAAGGAACTTGCTAGGTATAGTCTATGAGGAGCCAGAAAGATTCGGTGTAGCGTTTACAGCAGGCTAAGAGAGCATTGGCTTATCGGTGGGCATAAACTGATCCATACACTCAGAAAAATGTCACTTTAAATCACTTTTTTAGAATCACTTTAAATCAAAAGTTGAAATCACTTTGAAATAAAAAGCGAATATTGTATGAATTCCACTTTATTATAAAAATTTTCTTCTCAAATCAAAATTTTTCATCATTGAATTAAAATGAAAACGTATATGGCGCCAAATCATATTTGAACATTTTTGATTCAAAAATTTTCAAATATGATTTGGCTTCATATACGTTTCTTTTTAATTCAATGATGAAAAATGTTGATTTGAAAAGAAAATTTTTATAATAAAGTGGAATTCATATAAGATTCGCTTTTTATTTCAAAGTGATTTCAACTTTTGATTTAAATTTGATTCTATTAAATGACATTTTTCTGAGTGTATGAATTCAATTTTGTTGCTCTAATTACCTGTGACTTAAGAGGGAGCCCTGATTCAGGCTGATTTTGTTATTGCTGTTGAAGTTGTTGTCGATGCTGATTACTGCGACCATTATGCTACAGTAGCTCCTCATTCACAAAAAGACAATTTTCCTTGGCGTTTTCCGAGCACTTTCAAGCTTGAAATAAAACGTTTTTTTGTATGCAGCTCTTTTTTAAAAAATATTTCGTAAGAAATTTAACGGTATTTCGTAATTTTTCTTCAGGTCTGAATCATTATTTTACCAGAATCATACATTAATGTTGCATGTATGATACGAGAAATTTGTTTAATATGTTTTTTTAACATTACAAAAGAAAAAGATGAAAGAGAAAAATCAATACTAGGTTTTCACCGTCTTTATTCTAGAGAAATGATAAACACATAAGATATAACAGAATTTTTTTTTTGTGAAAGACTTTTACTGACTTTTAATTACTGATAACGTAAGCGCAGGGATGCCCTGCAAATCACCTGTAGCTATCGCACGGTCTCAGAAGAGGCTGTGATGGTTGTATCGAGAGTAATCCCGATTGATCTGCTAGCGCGAGAACGCAAGGAAGGGTACCTCTTTCGCTCAGAGCTGGACAGAACTTAGGCTTTGACGTACGCGCGTACAGTGACCCTCCACCTTTGGCAACAGCTTTGGAGTGAAAGTGATAAAAGACGCTGGACGGCTAAGCTAATTGGTCTTATTGAGCCTTGGCTTAATTGGAGCCACGGAAAGGTAAATTTTTACCTTTGTCAATTTTTGACAGGGCACGGTTACTTCAGAAAATACCTGAACAGAATGGGTAAGCTGGTCACACCGTACTGCCGGTACTGTGTGACTGAGCTCGATGATGTTCAGCACACATTCTTTAGGTCTGTTTCCGTACTTTCAGTAACTGAATTTTACTGAATCATGTGGTGGGGAATTTCATGAAAAGTACGGGAACGCTCTCATTGTATTTCCTGAAAATTGACAACCGAAAGTGTCAGTTTTCGGTTTTTGGGAGAACAATAGTGATTATAAAGTCATCCTAAGCGGCGATAAACTATCGCCGCAAAAATATTCGTCCTTCATAGCAACATTACGCAAAAAATATGTTGCTTGCCGCGCACATTTGAAAATATTTACTCGCGACACACCGTTTGACACTTTGCAGTATTTTTCAGTAGCTCAGATCCTACTGAAATTTACTGAAAGAGGGGAAATTTTCAGTTTTCAGTAAAACGGAGTACGGGAACGGCTTCATTGCAATTAATCGCGATTAATCGCAATTAATCGTGGTACGGGAACAGACCTTTTATGTGCAGTCGGTTCGTAAGTTTGTCCACGATCGGCTTGGTAGCGCCTGAGACGATCGTGGATGCAATGCTGCGAAATGAGGAGAACTGGCGTGCAGTCTCAACATACGTTGAGAAAGTGCTGCGCATAAAACTGGAGGAGGGTTGCCTTACCGACCCATAAGCTGTGGTAGTTCTTGAAGTTCATGGTTACCAATGGGTGAGTCAGCACGACCGGCTCGAAGCAGTGCTTAGGCGGGTCCCGACTCGGAACTTCGTGGGCTTGCAGATGGTCCTCTCATACCCCGTGGTGATAGGTCACCCGGGGATCTGGTTAGTAGATGTCATCTACACTAGAAAAAAAAACAGCACAAGCAAATCAATTCCTTACACGTAAACAAAAGTCATTCTCAGTTTCATTCTGTTTCTGCATAATCATCATCTACTCAAATTTAATCTATAATTGTGTTCATTTATTGTATTGAGATTATGCTATAAACTGCAGGACTTAATCACAAGTTCCTTGCGGCATTTTATCTTCTAAGCTTTATAGTAGCTATTATTGGATAGTTCACAATTGCAGTGAGTTTCCTATTGAAATCAAACCACAGTATCCACTCAATCTTTTCCCCATTGAAGTCGTTCAAATCAGCCTAGTTAGCTTAATCATTAGTTAGTAACAAATCAGCTTTTAGTGTATATTTTAATCTCTGATCGAATTTTTATCACTATTGCGACATTTAACCTATCAGCAAGTCTAAAGACACATACCGTACATAAGTTTTTCCATTGCAATCAATTATTTGATAATTCCGTTCAATTATGCAGATGAGAGTCGAATGAACTTTGTCTTAATTCAATAATAGATTTGAACTTGTGGTTTATTGAACAACATAAAGTTGCTATGTGAGAAAAACTTCTCACGTGCTAGTCCCCGTAGCTGATTTGATTAATCGAAGATATTGGTGTCTGTATTATATTTTGATGATTGATTGGTTAATAAAATGATTTTGGAGATAAAAGACAATGTAAATAGACTTCTAAATTGTTTTCTTGTTAGCTGATTGAAATGAAAATGATAAGGTAATCATACACGAATGCAAAACAAAGTTGACAAATGATTTTTTTTTGAAGCAACTGAACATTTTTTTTTGGCCTGTTTGGCTATTATTCTGTTATATATGGTGGGGTTTCCAGCGGTCCACGACCTATTTCAGGTCAGGTCGCTTGAAATCGAGGACTTATCTATCGCCAGTTTAGGTCGGGTACTGAGTGTTTACAGCAGGTGGACTAAATAATTTAGGTCGAATCTGGTGTATGCCACTATTAGTGGAGAGGGTGCTGCAACATTTTCTGCAGATGCAACTATGGAAGCAGCCTTCAGGCTTCTTAACCACTGTAGTATTTTTCAGGCGGAGGTTTTTTGCGATACGTAAAGCCGCAGACCTAGCACACGCCAGAGATACCACAAGTGAGGAAACCAACATCTTTACAGACAGTCAAGCAGCGGTTAAAGCTCTGATGTCTTACACATACAAATCGAAGTGTGTACTGGACTGTATTCAGGCCCTGAACAGACTGGGCAACAACAGTAGAGTCCGAATTTTCTGGGTTCCTGGTCACAAGGGCATTGAAGGAAACGAGAGGGCAGATGCGCTAGCCAAGCACGGAGCTAGCCTTCCCCCGTCAGGATCGGTTGACATTCCAACTCCAATCCAGACGATCAAATATTCTATCGACTCCAATATGATGCAAGATGCGATATGCAGATGGCGTGCAACTCAGACCTGCAAGCTAATCAAAATCATGCGGGGATCATACAATCACGTAGCGACTAAGTTTCTGCTCGATTTAACGCGGACTGACTGCAAGTGGCTGGTCGATATCATAACTGGCCACTGTCTTGTACAAGCTCATGCCATGAAAATGGGGCTCTTAACCAGTGACACCTGTAGGAAGTGTCAAGTGCCGGGAGTCTCTGAAACAATCCAACACCTTCTGTACCACTACCCGGCACTGGGGAAAACCAGGCAACACTGCTTCGGTGAGCCCTGGCTGGCGGATCTCTCACATGTAGCGGAGCAGATGCTGAAGGACATACTTCAGTTCGCAAAAAAGTCCGGGGCCTTCGATGGCCGTTTGGACTGAACTTTCCTTCTCTGGGTCCTTTTATCTGGTATCGCTACGGACCAAATGGGTCTATGTGTGGCCCTGTGCCAGCCAGTTATACCTAACCTAACCTAACCTGGTGTATAGTCCGCGGACTAAGCGTCTGCTGTAAACAAACCCTATGTTGCTTTCATTTTCATGTTAGAAAAGTTTCTGTAAACGTTTTCTTTAAATACTGGCGTGAATAATGTATGAAATAACAGCCATTCGGTTTTTAAAATTATATTTCTTATAGAAAGAAAAACTGTTCAAAATATCCGTGTTTTATAAAATCATAAGAATAAGGAGTATATTTAAAGTGTGTTGGTTCGAAAACGCTTGATTTGAATCTAATTTTAGTGTAAGTGCTACTTTGGGTTTTGCTTTATTGAATTGATTATTCTTATCATTATTTCTTATTTCCTTCTTAAGCGCTTGCGAAAGAAAATCAAAATCGAAAATTATGTTATATGTCTCATTCCCATTATATTTATTTGGCTCGCGGGAATGCTTTTCTTATACTACCGATACGCAGCTGTTATTGGTACTATGGTATCGATACCACGGTATATGTAGCCAGCAAGGGGGGTAACATACATCTGGAGTGTGTTTAAGATTCTTGCTATAGCTGCTATTTTAGCTGCTCTGGCCGTCCAGTGGCAAAAAAAGTTGCTTTCTGATGTAAGGTATTTGACACCAAAATTTCAGAATTTGATTTGCTGCTCGCAGTCTGGAGGATAGCATCAAACGTTATTTTTGATTCGAAATGCAAATGGAAAGCAGTTTTATCGCTTTGGTGACAACAGTCATGAACAATAATAATAAATAGTGCTAGCATAAACTATACAGGTTTGGAACACCTCAACTCAGTAAGGCGCGTGTGAAGCGTAAGTAGCTAGGTGTGCTGATTCATGTTCTATCAGATTTTCACCGTTTTCCTTTTGCTCATTCCAATTTCTACAGACATATTATGAATAAGTGAACCTTTTTGAATATTTTATGAAATGTTTACTCGTTTGTCCTGCTGTATGCTGAAAACTCAGTGCAACGCAATTGTTGAGTTGATTCAAGTAATATAATGGTTTCAATGTTTTTGGTCTCCTCCTCTCCTGGTTTTCCTCTTATCTTCATAGTCGTCCTTGCAGAGTTACTTTTAATGGTTCCATTTCCTTTCCTATATTTCCCACATCCGGAGTTCCTCAAGGTTCTATCCTCGGTCCCATACTTTTTATCTTGTTTGTCAATGACCTTCCTTCTGTTATTAATTCTCCATGTCTTTTATAAGTGGATGACTTAAAATTATACAGAGCAATCAAGTCTGCGAACGATTTTCATCAATTGCAAGCTGACTTGTTTGCTCTTAATCTCTGGTGTCAAGACAACTTCTTGCCACTGAACATTTTGAAGTGCCATCAAATGTCTTTTGCATATAAAAATATTCCAAATGTGTTCTCTTATTCTTTGTCTGGTATTTCCCTGTCACTTGTCCAGCATTTTAGTGACCTGGATATGGTGTTTGACTCAAAGTTAAGATTTGATGTTATGACATCCAGAGCCTCTAGGATTGCTGGATTTGTCTTGCGTTCTTCGTATATGTTTACCAACATTTCCTCCTGTATTCATTTATTTGTCTCCTTAGTACGCAGTATTCTAGAATACGCGTGCCAAATCTGGTCTCCGCGCTTTCAGTATTTATCTGACGCCATTGAATCTGTTCACCGCAAGTTCACTCGCTCGCTTCTTTTTAAATTCAATATCCCCTATTGTCCCTACTCCTCTCGTCTTTCCCTCCTTCGTATGTCCTCGTTGCAATCTCGGAGATTGTTCCTCGATGAGTGTTTTCTCCTTAAAATTTGCCAAGGCATTTTTTTGTCAGATCTTGGTTCTCAGATAACCAGACGTGAATCTAGTCGTCCAAGTCGTTCTTCTGAGGTTTTCTCTGTTCCGTTCGCTCGTACGGAAATTTATTTCCATTCAACTTTGCTGCGTCTACCCAGAACGCATAATGCTTGGTAAGCTTAAGCTTGGTCCTCTGCCGCAATCTTTTTCACAATTCAAGCATGTATTGAAAATGTTACCTTGAATTGCTATTTACCTTAGTCCTAATTTTAGTTTTCAAATTATTCAATTATTTTTGTTATTTCTTTTCCTTTTTTATGTTTCATTCATTCTTGACGCTGTTATTGGAATTGTATCTGTAGCGCAAGGGATTAATAAATAAATAAATACATAAATACAATAAATAAATGCTAAAATTAACTTCAAAAGAGTTCCAAGAAAATTTTTTTTATTGAATTATGCCGTGTAAATCCCAGCCTACGAAGCAATTCTTGGTTTTATAAAACCCAAAGCAGCTTCACCTTGCTATTACGAGCTTTGAAAGTTGGTCAAGTGGTGCTGTCCTATGTAGATTGGCATCGGCCAAATGTACAAACTATCAAAGTAATTAATGGTTTCACCATTAATACCCACTCATTTTTATCTACTTGTCTTAAACTCTCTTTGATCTCGGCGCTAGAAGTTAAAACCTTAGGAACTCTTTTGAACTCTTCTGTCAGGTGAAATTTCAAATGCCCAGATGAAATTCCGAATGTCTTTGCTAAGTGTTATTCTTATCTTCATGTGTTTCTCTTTCAATTTTATTTTATTTAAGCTGGTCTAATGGTGTTTGTTCTCTGTTTGGAAAGTTGCCGATGTGTTTTACACCCTTAAATCGAGGAATTCTGAAAATGTCTGCAACCACCGTCCTTATCGCTTCTGTCGTGTTTTCTATAATCGCTTGGACGAATTATCTAAAACAAGTTTTTTGGCACTATAAGCTATCTACCCTCTAAGGAGCAGCGTGGATTTATCACTTTACATCTAAAAACTTAGTTGAGTTTTTAAATTTCTTCGCCACTTCATTGAATCATGAACAATAAGTTGACGTCATCTACACGGATTTTCCTAAAGCATTTCAAAAGATGAATCTTAATGTTTTGTCGGATAAGCTTCAGCTATTCGGCATATATTGGCCTATCTTCCCATATTCTGTGTATATGGTGTTTTGCACCGAATTGAATTGAATTGAAAAATATTTTATTTTAAATTAACCGTACATTTTTAGCCTAACTTAAAGTTTAATTAACAAAAAAACTTACAATCTAGCGGCTATACTATGTTAGCCTGCTGGCTCTGGTTGGTTTTTTTCTTCTTTTTTTTCGGCACAATTTTTATTTCCTTACACTCTAATGGTATTACCCAGCCTGTACAGCAACTGGGATTGTCCTGGCAATGCATTTCTTAAAAACTACCTTACGCTAAAAGTACGATCTAACTTATACCTAATTATAACTAGGTCTTAAGTATAACCTCTTCTGTTCGTCGGGTGGCCTGTGTAGGTGAACAGCGCATCCGTGAGCCGCCGTTGCACTGCTAATTTCGCGGGGCGCATAAATGGCTCATTAGAACCACCTGTGCGCCCTAGTGACCGAATCAGTCTGTTCTTATGTCCGTCTGTTTGGCTGTAGAATCGTGTCGTTAATTCCACAACACGGTCCCTAAGTGGCTTCAATCCTGACTCCTGATAGAGGAGAAGGTTCTTCGGTCACTTTTTAGCTACCGGGTTGTAGAACCTGTCAGTGCAGAAGCGGAGGATTCTTCTTTCGAACATCTCCGCTTCGGCCATGACAGTCTTTGAGCAGGTAATCCAGGATGGGGATACATAAGTCAGGATGGGTCGAATAAGGGTCTGATAGCAAATGGATTTAGCTTTGGTGGTCATGTACATCTTTTTGGCGAAAAGAGGTCGGATGCGTTGAAATGCGGATTTGGCAGCTTTGATTTTTCGCCGCACAAAGGGATTAAACTTTAAAAATTCCTGGAAATCGATTCAGAGTTACTTTAGAGATGAACAAGAAGTAATATTAGATGTTAGACAGTGAGTTTTTTTACGTTGTTACGGATAGTTTGATATCCCCGATACTTGGAAGGATTGCGAAATGCACATAGCTGGATCTTACTGCTGTTTGGTTTGAGGCCCCATTCGTCAAAGTAAAGACGTAGTTCTACCAAGTAGTATTCCACGCACTTCGGTGCTTTGAGCGGGTCTTGGCTCGAGGTGATGGTGTTTTACACCGCGACGGGAAGCTCCGCGCTTAACATGAATTAAATCAAATCCAATAATAGATGCGGTTAACTCTCTATAATGACTTTAAGTGCCCCAATTGGCACCCCATCAAGTCCCGGGCCTTTTGTTTCTTTATCCTGTCCGCCTGGTTGGCAATTATGGGGTCATCACTCATTGATGGATGCGCTGAGAACAGCAAAACAACGATACACATGCAGTCGAGTTTATGAGTGACCAATTTCTAGCCATCTTTCTACCGATCTGAGTTGACTCCTTCACAAAGAGCCTGACATTTGGCGTATTTGCTTTTAGTGATGACCTTAGTCAGCTCTTTCTTTACCGCAAGGTGAGCAGCAGATAGTTCGGCCGGTCCCGGCTTATTCATGGTTTTCATCTATCCATCTTATCATCTGGTCCCTATTAAGCTTAGCGGCATTCAAGCCTAACCACTTACGAGGGGAGCGATGGTGTCTGTGCCTGCTCTAAGCGATTTGGAAGGTGATCTAATTATGATTAGTCGCAATGTAATTTTCCATCACTCTCCAATCACTGACGAATGCCGCCAGTCTCTCCGCTGCCAAGGTGTCATCGAGAATAGATTCGCCAAATCCAGGCCTTCGGAATGTTGATGTCAAGCCCGCATCCAGCGCCAACAAGCCCAATTTCGGTGCAAAGCCGACTATGCGCCGTCCACGAGTGTTTTCGGTGGCCATGCCCCACTCCGATTCCCTCGCACCCTCTACTATGATGTTATCGAGGATGCCAAAGAGAAAGTTTTCGAGTGAGCTACCCCTGTCTCCGAATTCCTGCATAGAGTCTTTGGGAGACAAGTAGCAGCTTACAAAAGTGATCTCTCCGTATGTCATCCACACGTAACTGTTGATAGCGCCGCAGCTGCCGATATGGGTCCTAAAGCCGTCAGCAATCCAAATCACTGCGTATACTGTAGCATCTGCCAAACAAGAATCAGCCAACTCCTATCCAATTATTCAAGGTACAGCAGATGGTCTGCTTTACCTACACACTTTCTGTAGCATGTCTACAAGAAAATCACGTGAAACTTAACTTTTAAACTTGCTGCATACGTTTTGTGATAAAATCGGGAATTGTTTTTTTTTAGTTGATCCTGCCTTGAAAATAATCTCATAATGCCGTTTGCATGAGTAGCAGATTACAACAGACAATACTATCGACTGCATTGTCAATACTCGACAGCTTGATATCAGTATCAAACCAGGGTCAAAATATTTGACCGTTGAAAAATAATCAAAGAATTCAATTGCAATTTAATTTAACGATCAGAATAGCTTGATTCGATTTTTGAACATGAAAATTCAATAAACCACTATCAGGTAGCCTAGTGGAATTGCCCCTGACTTCTTCACTATTAGAATTGTTGAACAGATATTGTGCTATTTTTTGTGAACGTTAATGAAATTGGGTGATGCTCATGGCTTTTTTTTCATTTTATAGCAAGAAAATTTTGCAAGCACTGATGGCCAAACAATTTCAAGAGAAGCAAACCAGGTAGAAACTACGATCATGACTACACCTAAACCAGCCCATATCGAGCCTACAGATGAGACTGCAGAAGATGTGGACGAGGGTTTTAAAAATGACGTCGAAGAAGTTCAAAAATCAGAAGAAAAGTCCGAAGAAGAAAATGCAGGCCTTGAAGAATTGTATCAGTAAGTAATCGAATTCCTTGAAAACATGAAAAATTATCAAGTTCATTAAATATTATCACGTGACATGGTTCTTGTTTTTCGAGAAAGAAAATCACAGTGTTATCGCAATTTGAACACTGATTGTATTTTTTGTATCTGTACCCAGTACCTTATCTAATTCTGAATTTTTTCCAATAGCAAACAACAAAGTTCGAACTTGGTCGTAACTCAGGTATTCGCTGAAGATATTGAAACACATGGAAATAATTTACATGGCGGACACATTACCGCCATCTTTGGTGGCGTGTTGGCTGCTGTTGCAATTGCAATTTACGTTGGTCTAATCTCGTGGAGATCGTATCTTGAGTAAGTATATTTTAAAAAAAAACTGCTATAAATCACCCAGAGAGTTTAATTATAATTTCACATTCAACTTGCAGAAAAAGATACGGCATGAGAGAGCAATTAGTGACTGAAGACGATTACTATAACAACAACGACATCAGACATTTCTCGGTGAGTTTATCATGAAATCTGTCTTGTTGCATGAAGTTCATTATCAGTTTCGTACATCAATAGATATAGTAAATAGATAACAAACAATATATTTATTTTATATTTCTGTCAACCATCCGATCCTCCGGAAATTTCTGCAAACAATTTATTAATGTGTTTTTCTTTTTTGTTTTCAGCTCTAAAACCTTCGAGAAAGTCAAAAGCAGTGTCTACCGTTATTCTGTATATTATCATTTCAACATTGAAATTAACTAGTGCCATTGTATTTGTCCGAAAGATAGATATTTATGTTGTCAGGCCAAGGTGTGACACGATTTGCTGGGAATTCAACAACAAAGATTTGTTCAGGCAGACATATTAGAAAATTTAAGACTATTTTCTGTGCTTTTGTTTTAATCGCATTCAAATCGACGATCGTATTATGTGTATGAAATTCAATTTTCTACAAATGTCTAATAAGTGGTAGACTAATAAAAATTACGCGTGCCCAAATGGCTGTGATATAAAAATTATATATATATATTTTTTTTTATAAAAGCGATGTAGCAAAATGACGAATTTATGTGTATATTTTTGTAACATATCATATAAAAAGAAGTTATAAATACATCTATAAGAATGTGAGAATCCATATGTTCTTAGTTGTTTTGTCTGTAGATGGTATTGCTCATAATTACTTGGTAACATGAATCAGTTTCAGGACAATAATAATTTATAATAATTCCATATCTTTGAAACGATCGTCTAGAAACCGATACTGGTTGATATTGGTACGATATGCTCCTGCTTTCCTATTAAATTTTCACTCTGACGATTGCAAATATATTCAAGATGATCACTTAAACATTTTAATTGTAAGTTATCTTTTACTAATAGAGCAATAACTTTTATCGGCCATTAGATAAGTTGTAATTATTATTCAATATTGCAAGCTCTTCTTTCAGTTCCGGCCTCATGCCGTACCAATCTAACTCCTTTGATGCAATATACTTGTGGAAGCTGATGCTACTGAATGGTCACTTTACCTTCATTTGATACTAGTTACTTAGAAACCCGTAAAATTTCCGTAAAAGGTCTTTCAGAAGACGTGAAACATTTGTGAAAAATTTTACTGCATTGATTACATGCAGTTTCTTACGAATTAAATGGTGCAGTCAACTATTGTAGTAAAACTGGACAGTATTTTAAAATATCGATGATTTTTCGAAAAAAGAAGACAAAATATTTTTTTAAACCAAACATTTTAATTTTAGAAATCATGTTTTTCTGTTAAAAACTACATATATTTCAATTTCTTGATAGATATCAATATTTTGAGGTTAATCTGCCCCCTTCTTCAGTGTCTATCAGTCAGTACATGAAGTGCTGAAGAGGAGAGCAGATTATTATCGAAATATCGATCTATATCCATAAATTGACGTATATCTAGCTTCTAAGGTCACAATGGTCTTTAAATTAAAACATATGATTTTGAAAGCTAGAAAAAATGGAATCAAATTCTTTTGATAGTTTTTCAATTAATCATTATATCAAAATAGTACAATAGCAAAGTTTCATTGAAAACTAAAAATCAAAATATATTTTCTTAAAGCCAAATATCAGCTACATGCATATACATTCTTGTGGAAACTCGATAAGGACACTAGCGCTTTACCTAAATTAAAACATTTTTCATACCTCCTTCACTTACCTCTCTAAGTTTGGGGTAAGTGCAGGAAATGTATGAACTATTTGGTTGGTTTTAATCAAAAGTCTCTCAATAAGCTCGATGTCTTGGTTCATCCTGGGTAACGCAAGATGATCGAGACTTTCCCACGACTGCTTTCGTTTTCAAACTTCTTCAGACTCAAGAGTTTGTGCTGTGGCGCTTGGGGTGGTGGGCGTAGTATTCCGCACCTAGTCGAACCGACGGAGTGAAATCTACATTGTGAACGGCTCTGGTCAAATATGACTTTCTTCATCCTGTTAAAACTCTGACAGGCCTCAAAATGCGTTCTCAGTCTCGTCGCCATTAAGTTTGTGGTGTAGGTTCAATTGAGGCAGACACCTGATTAGCACCTGCCTAACTCTGAGCACTTATCCCCAGAAAGGCTTTTGCCAACACCATCACATGGCATCATTGCTTGCATAAATAACCATGGGATGATGATTATGGTGACTACACATCCGGACTGCAGCAGCGGCTCTGTGTGGGGACTCTATTGAATAGAAAACAAAAAACCTTAACTCGTCAGGCGGAAGCTTGGTACAAAATCCATCAAGCTCCATAGTGTGGAAGGGGAGGGGACAAAGACGGCTCTGTCGCCGGTTACAGCTAAAGCGTCAGGAAGTGGAGTTATGGCGAATGAGCCAACACCGGGGACTGTTGCTACAGCTGCTGGAGGCTTTAGAGATATGACAACTGATTCAGCTTCACTGGCTACTGGCGCATCCTTCGCTTCTGCTTCAAGCAGTCTTAGAGGGACCCTACACGATCAATATGGATCGTGATATTTGGATCGCGATACAAAGTATTGACCGTGTAGGGTGCTGTATTGATGGATCACGATACAAATCGCGAAAATATCCGGATATTTTGAAATCCATCAATCGATGTAGTTGGATTGCGATAAATATTGAACGTGTAGTCAACCGGTCAATAAATTTTCGTCAGTATTCAGTTAATTGGCAACGGAGGAAGATATTTTAAGCGGCACCGGTATATTTTTATACATTTTAACCGCCACCCAAACATACTCTTTTCAACAATATTCACCATGCCCATCCATTATAAATATCAATAGCCCAACAACTTCTAGTGAATTTATCATGAACAAATATCCAACATCCCTATGTGACGATTCTGGGACCTCAACAGCTCGCCACAATATTATCATCGATTATATCATTATACCACTCATTTTGCAAACATTAATTCGCAAACGTATACACCAAACGAGATTATCAGGCGTATTGACGTGTGATCCGATTGAACGTGTAGGCATTTGTCTTATTCCATCAATATTTACTTGAGTATCACGATCCAAATATCACGATCCATATTGATCGTGTAGGGTCCCCCTTAAGTCACCGAGCCTGGCCCGGGGAAAACCCAGAAACCCGTTTGTGGCCAGAGTGGCTAGCCAGACCGTTAACAAGTGCTTAACAACACTAAAAGATCTAATGATTCCAGCTCACACGGCTGGTCAAATGGAGCAAGTCCGCAGCTTTGCACTGAATCTAAGGATCTCAAACTTCCAATTGAGGTGGACCATGAACTTCCTCAAGCCGTTTAAATATTCGGGCCGTGATAGTGTTCTTACGGCTGATATCCAGTAGTCTATAGAGGTTATTCTACCGTGGCTGAAAGATATCTGGAATGCGTGCTTGCGCTTCTCATATGTTTCCGTCAGCTGGCGGGAAACACGCGTTGTGTTTATTCCTAAAGCAGGGAAAGTTTCGCAAGTGAAAGTAAAGGACTATTGCCTGATATATCTTAGCTCTATTTTGATAAAGATTCTGTAAACAAGCTAAATACTAAGGAGCCAAATGATTTTTTGTTAATATCGCAGTCATAGCATGCCTATATCAAAGGCAAGTTTGTCGAAACTGATTTCCATCTTCTCACTGGGCAAATTGAAAAATTTCCCACTTATAAAGAGTACACGTTTGCCGCCTTAATAACATTGTGGGGTCCTTTAACTACCTCAGGTTTGATACGATTGTGGAGGCTCTCGTTAGTCTGGGTACTGCTATGCGGCTTCTATCGAACAACTCCTTAAAAATAAAGCGGTATCTTGTGCGCTGGGAAACGTACACTTGCGAAGAGGGCTCAACACCGGCACACCCGAAGGACGGGTCCGCTCTCTTTGGGTCTGAAACATTACGGTAAATACTTTTCTGATGCGGCTAGAAAGTGCTTGCTTATGCGGATGACATAGCCATAGCATAGCCAGGAAAGTATCTAACTACGTTTTCGGAGAGGCTTACTCACACTATTGATATACTTTCACGATTTATCGGATTTGAAACTTGAATATGAGTTCCACTAAAACGGAGCTTGTACTATTTACAAGAAAGTATAAAATTCTTCGTTCTTCCATTGACTTAAGCACAAGGGTCAAATACTTGGGGCAGATCCCTAACTCGAAGCTCCTATGAAATGATAAACATAGCAGAGAGAGCATGAAAGCCACAAAAAAACAATGGAGCTTATTTTCATCATTATAAATTACTGTCTTCAAGAATTTAACTTTCGTTTTATCATTTACAAATGGCCAGTTATGTTTAACAGGACCAGCTAAAGTAACATTTTTGAAGACTACGAATCGTATTTTTTCGTGCTATTCTTTCGTACTATTTTTCGTAGATATTTTTCTCTTTCTGTAAGTATTACTTAAATCCATACCCAGCAATTTACACAAACGTCCAAACCATTTTTACTTACACAAGACTAGTTTTTAGAAGGTGGGATAGAAGTGTGAAACTAGTCTTTTGTAAATGAAAATGCTTAAGCCCATGGACTTATGTCTAAACAGCTCTCTATAGTTTTTTTTTGTCTGATGGATGTACATCTAAACGAATTAATCATCAATAATCTCATCACCAATGTGAACAGAGGAGAGAGGTAGACAATCAAATAATGTTATATGTACGCCCAATACTCTCTTTTCCCCCTCGAATTAGGAATGAGGTTATCAATGAGCTAGTTAATGAAGTTTTATGCAGGTTTGAGCTATTAAGTTTTCTTCAGCTTAAAAACTAATTTGATATTTCTTAAAAATTGTCGATATTTTCAAATAGATCATATTTTTACCGCAAAATTTGAATACATCATTTACGCTCTAACTTCAGGCCTGACCAGACATCAGTCTGGCAACATAACCTTGCATTAAAATGAACTGGCTGAACCACTGAGGGCAGAACACCATTTTTAACGTCCGGAAAGACCTAGGAAACTTGGTGCCCAAACAGTTCTTCCGGGAAGATGACGAATGTCAAAAAAGGATATAACATGTAGCAACTGAAAGAACTGACAAATTGCTTAAAGAGCTTACCTTACGAAACATCACTGATAAAATAGGCTTTGCGTTTAACTTGCACATGCGATCACCGTTTCAACATACATATTAATTCCGAAAAACCCGTATTGTGAAAAGTATCCAATTGCCACTTGCTGCACTTGCGTTCGCCATTTTGACAGCTACCAAATAGTTGCTCAAAGCTAATGACACCTCTGAAGCAGTTTCGAAAGGGCTATTTGGTTGCAGAATACGCTTTGCGAGGGTTTCCTTGTCGCATGTGCATCGCCGCACAACTAGATTCAGGACTGATTGATTGAGTTTACATTTCTCTAAACGCAATGGCCAACTTTCCAAAAGAAGACAAACAAACTCACCATTAATTAGTTGAAGTTCAACAAGTAACGTGTCTTGCCAGAATTTTGCCTTAGAAACAATGAAACTTTACACAATTAAAGACACACACAAAAAAAACACTACTGAAACGTTACACACGTGGAAAAAATAGCAACTGTGCCTTAATGCCAAATTTACGTACTTCCTGTTAGACTTAATCACGGCCATCTGGCAAGCCAGTCGAATCGACTACTCGAAAGATATCTGTCAAATATTTCAACCAGCTGATAACATTTCGACCAGTTTAAACCTTCCAGCTGTCTCTTTGCAAGCGTTTTCGTGATTGACAGGCATTTCGGCTCCAAAGCCATGCGCTTCGTGAATTTATCTTCGGCGATAAGTTTTGTTGTTTCTGCCAGCTAGAATCTCTTTTTAAGCTCGGACCGTGAATTACGCTCGTTCAACATATAGCGCATCCGTAATCAGTCTGAAATAGGATCAAAGTTCATTTCGATATCGAGTAATAGTAGACGGTGTAATAGATTCTGTGACAAGTGAATCGGACGCAAAATGGCTCAGACTCATTGGGAAGAATTCTATGCAACACATCTGCCACCAACGGATTTCGAGGATAATCGATCGCTCCTTAAAGAATTCTGTGACCGCCACAATAAACTCAACAACAATGTTGTCCTCGTTACGGTAAGTGGTTGCTGAGAACGACCCAGGGGCGAATATTTTCTGTTCTGAAAGAAGTAGACTTGTGGTTGTGAAATAAAAATTCTTAAGCTAGAACATGATTTTGAAGCATATGTCATATTGGATCAAAGTGCACTTGCTAAAAGTTCAAAGCATTTGTAGAGCAATATATACATTCACCAATGTGTATATCGTTGACGAGTTTGTATCATCCAACAAGAATGCAGCTATATCTTATTATGATAGTATCATTAAGGGTTGTAAAAAGGATGCGGCATATTCAAGTATTGGGAATTTTTATTTTGATCATTGTAAATTACAAGCAACGATAAGCTATCATCGCACGGCGAATTCCGATGTGTTTTATCTCCTAAGTCAGGATAGCATCATATTAAAAAAAACGCTCGCTGCTCAAAACAATCATATTAGAATTGATTTCAGCAGTTTATTTCATGATTTATGGTGTCAAATTATTAATAATATTTGTTCATTAACATGTTGAGGGCTTATGGCAGATACTATTCTTACTAAGTTTCATAGATTAATGAAATTTTTGATATTCATTTCTTGCATTGGGAACGTCTTTGTCTCAATTCAATTTTACCAACTGCTTCGTGAATAGAGCCTTCGTGAAAAATTTACTCCAGTGTTGTTTTTGATTCTTCTGTTAGTATTCCAATTTCATATCAATTGGAAGCTCAATATTATATACCATACATACAATATTATATATATCAATATATAAATACGACACGTGATGACAATTTGCTAGTTGCTGCATGTGTTGCTGCTCGAAAAGCCATGAGAAAAATTGAAATATGACGGTATCAATCACGCAAATTATCCTCTGCAACTTTAGCTAGGTGTTTGATCAAGGTTTGGTTCAAATCTTGCGGCTATTCCGTTGAACTGTAGATGAAAGGGTTTGGTGATATGGAAGACGCCACAAACCTCTGTAAAATTTTCTCTCAAAAGTTCGACTTTGGTCAGAGTAGAGGTCGTTTAGGACTTCGGACCTGCTTGTTCTGTTATTCAATAGTTACTCCGTCAATATTCCCTGATTTGGAATAGTGTAAACTTCTTGTCATTTAGTAAAATAGATAGCTACTATCAGCACATAACAGCTGTAATCTTCCATGTCCTCCCTCGTATGTAACCAATAGAACGGTTCTCTTATTTTTAGTGAGCACTTTTTTACTCAGGTGGCCGTTCTCTGTTTCTCCTGTAAACAATCTTTAGTATTGCTTGGTGGAAGCTCAACTTGCATGCGATGTGCTGATCTGTCCCCAGTTTCCCACTTCCGCTTTAAAAGACCTCCATCAATATGCGGCTTGCTCAATTCGGCCTATTGTTTTTTTTAGCTCAGCCCATGTAATACACGCTAAGACGTTCGAAGCTTGCAGGGGCATTGCGAACCCCAAAAGGCTGCATTCTCGCGGTTACTTCCCTCGATTTCGACTTGTTAGTATTTGCTTTTCAAATCCAAAGTAGAAAATCACTTGGCGCTGGCCGGGATATCCCTGATGTTGTTTACTTTTCAAAATGGGATGAAAATGGATGACGTAAGAAAAACAAGATGTTTTTCTTACGTCATCCAACCGGCGATATTAACTGCAGCACCGTGTTCTACAATCTTTCTTCTAAACTAAGACTAATAACGGTGACGTCCAAGAACTGTTCAAAAGCATGACAATACCATGAGTTTGCATGCCTTGTATCATATCGGGGACTTCAGATTGTTTAGCCAGTGGTAGACGGCGGAGAGCCTGTCGAATCGGAAGTGAATAACGGGTATTGACTCTATAGTTAGCCAAATTAGGTCTTTTATTTCTTGAACCAATAAGATGTCAACGTAAGGTTTAATGAGCGGTATTGACCATCGTTTAATGCTAAAGACCGTAGCATGTCGTCTAGGTCATCTGTCTCCTTACTGGATAAGTTTCTGTGTGTTGAATTCTCATTTATAATATCCGTTGAAGATTTCGTCTATTTTTTTAAATTCTACTCTCTTGCTGGGCTAGTTTATCACTCTTACACAGACATAACTTCGCACCGCAATTTTGTTTAAGCTTTTTATCACTCGCATTAAGGCCGCCAAGCGATGAAGTTTGGGTCAGCTTAATAATGAAAAATTAGTGGCCCCAGGTGTGATGACGATGAAATGAAATTTTCCGACGACTTTGATACTTTCGTGTTTCTGCAGACTACGGTTGGCAGCTATTTATTCCTTTCCCTTACGTATTTTTTTCCAAGAGATTACCATCCCAAGTTACTGATTTTAACCTTGTGAGTACTTCCGACTCCAAACCAAAGTGGTAATGGGTTAGATTTAATTTTTACAAATAATTATGACGAAGAAGTCGTTAGTCCAACTAATGACGCAGATAATCTCTTCTCTAATAGCACTCACTATTCCGCTCTTACAGTTGAACTTACAACTCTATATTTGAATATGTTTCGTACTTGCAATAATACGATTGTATACGATTTCCACTATGCTGATTATGATAGCATTCATAATTTCCTTGACAATGTCGATTGGACAAATGCTTTTATGTGTCATTCCCTTGGTATTCCTTTGATAGAATATTGTTTGACGTGGTTTAAATGTTTGTAAGGGAAAATAATAAACTCTCTGGCTTGATACGACTCTTATACGCCTGAGAATCGTAGAATCAAGTCGAAGTCATTGGTTAAATATCACACCAATTTATAAATGTGGCGATAGACTTGTTATTCAAAATATAGAGCCATCGCCAATTCCTAAACTATTCGAAAAAACTATTTATTTCAAACTCTCTCCTCTGGTCGACGATCGAAGCACCGAGCAACAGCATGGTTTTAGGAAAGGTCTTTCTACTATCACTAATCTTATGGTGCTTATTTCTGATGTCTTATACGAAATGTGATCAGAGTGACGCAGACTATACAGACTTCAGGAAAGCATTCGACCAAGTTGATCACTCAATTTCATCCCCAAGCCGCAGCAGTTTGTAATTGGAGAATCTGTACTAATGTGGCTTGGCTCCCATCTCCACTATCGCGTTCAATTCGTGAAATATCAAGGACTCATTTCTAAGAAAGCCCACGCTAACTGTGGTGTATCTCAAGGAAGTCATCTTGGCCCCCTTCGTTTTAATATTTTTATATCAACCCTATCGCAGGTTTTACCTGACATTTCTCATTTATCATACACAGACGACCTTAAAGTTTAACGTGTCATCAGGCCACCATCTGACGTTTCCTTTTTTCAGTGAACAAACGGACAAACTCCCTCTTAATATTGCTAAGTGCCACATAATTATCTTATCTCGCAAAATTGCACGCGTTCACTATACGTACCGCATCAGCAACGCGGCACTCAGTAGGGTTGGAAACATATTAGGTCTCGGTGTCATATTAGATGAAAAGCTCCGCTTCAATATGGATTAAAATAGACTGCTCTCCCGAGCAAGTAAACAACTTGGCTTCATTCAGCGACGAGCCAAAGAGTTTCAGAATCTTTCGGTTACTAAATCTTTATATATTTCACTCGTACGTCCTCTTCTTGGATACGTGAAATTCACAGCCAAAGATTTGAGTCTCTTCAGAAGCAGTTTTTACTTTTCGCTCTAAGAAATCTTTTCAACCCTTTTGATTTGAGCCACCTACCATCATACGAATATCGCCTTAAATTTATTTATTTATTTATTTCAATATTCATCACAACATAATACAAATTCCAGTTATGGCAATGAAATAAGAAAAGGATAAAAAAAAAATAAAGATTAATGTTTACAAAAAGAAAAATATAATTCAATAATCTAATGACCCAACGCTCAGGTCTAGAACAAATACTTTTAAATATCTTTTAAAGGAATAAAACGATTGTGGTAGAGTTCCAAGCCCCAATTCATTATGACGTCTAGGGATTCTGACGAAAGGAGAAGAGAAGTACACATTTGTACGCGCGAACGGAACAAAAGATTTCTTGAGACCTGTTGCCCCATAACGATCTGCAAGGTCGGAATGAATCGGTGAAGCCAAATATAATACCTCGCTACGATTGGAACAGGAAGCAACAGCCAGCGTGACTCCAAGGAAGGAATTTGAAGAAAGGACAAACGGGAAACATATGAGGAGTAAAGGATATTATATTTAAAAAATAAAGAGCGTGTGAACCTACGCTGCACACACTCGATGGCCTCAGAAAGGTATAGGAAACGTGGAGAACACACTTGACAAGCATATTCGAGGACACAACGAACTAACATTAAAAAAAGACGAACACATGTACGTATGTCATCGAATTTAAAGGCAGAGCGAAGTACCAATCCGGAGACTCGGGAGGCTTTAGCGGTGACTTCAGCAACATCGAAATTAAATTTTAATTTAGGGTCAAAAGTCACACCCAAGTCTCTAAATTGATTAACGGATGACAGATAGTTAGTGAAAACTGAATAAGAAAAAGAAATAGGAGATGATTTGAGGAAAAAGGTCAAATGTTTACATTTGCTAACAGTTAAGGACAAGGAATTGCGGTTGCGCCAATTAAGAAGAGCACACAGATCATTCTGGAGAATAATACAGTCATCAGCTGACCTGATGACTCGGAACAATTTCAGCATACAGTAGACAAGGAGAATCGATAATAGAAGGAAGGTCATTAATATAAATTAAGGAAAGTAAAGGGCCAAGGATAGACCCTTGTGGAATACCAGAGGAAAAAAGGGAATACCAGAGGAAAAAAGGGAGCAGAAGAGAAGTTTTTAATAGTAACTTTGCACTCATGGTTACTGAGGTAGGACCAAAACCAAGAAAGGATGGCCCGAAACAACCAAACTGTGAAACGTTACAGAGTAATATTCTATGGTCGACAGTATCAAAGGGTTTATAAAAGTCTGTGTACACTGCGTCCACTTGTTCCTGCCGATATAAGGCAAGGGCAACTGTGTCTGAGAAGAGGATAAGGTTAGTCAAAGTAGACTTACCCCTCACGAACCCATGCGGTTCTGGAGCTAGAATAGGATGAATCATGGGCTACATTCTAGACAAGCCAATTTTTTCAAGGATTTTACTAAAACAAAGGAGAATAGAAATAGGACGATAATTGAAGACGGAAGCAACATCGCTAGTTTTGAAAATTGGGTAAATATTAGCAACTTTCCAGGCAGAAGGAAAAATACTTAACTTGTTATCTTAACTTGTTATGTTATCTGCCTGCTTCAGCTTCGATGTCATCAGAAACGTGGCTAATGTCGACTACTTAAAGGACAAGTTTGTGCTCAATCAGCCCTTGAGAGTCAAAAGATCCCGACGATTGCTTATTGAATACCAACACACCACAACATATGCAGCAAACGAGCCAATATATAAATGCAGCTGGTTATTCAATAGCATAAGCCAGAACTTCTCCCTAGGGTGTATAAAACAACCTTTAAAAATAACATTATCAAGGATCTGTCATGTCCCATCACACTAATATACCTGTATTGTAACTTAACTTAAGCTTACATTAACATTGAATTTGTGTTTTTTCTTTGTATTTTTATTACAAAAAGTGTATTTTTTTTGTTTGTCTTATTGTTATTATGTTATGAATTGTTTTTGGTAGTTGTAAGTAAATAAATAATTTGTAGAAAAACGCCTCTGAAAACAGGTTCTTGTAGGGTTCTTGTTTTTGTAATACTTTCTGTATTTAGATAGAAGCCGCACATAGATTCAAAAGCAAAAAATACTCTCTATTGTGTCCAGATTCATAAGTGCATAAACAATAGATCATAAAGTAAAAAAACCCTGAACTTTAACTAAAAATCAACAAATTAGAAAAAACTCGATAATTTAACTTACCCTTATAGGTAAAAACTTTAACCATACATACCTACGAGTTTTTGTATAACCAAGGACGCGAAACATATTTTTCTTTATTGTATTAGTGTTAACAACTAGATTTTCGATAAATTTTTATGTGGGCGTGCTATTAAAAAACTTAATGTATTATAGATAAGATTGCATTAAAAAGGTGAATTTTATTATATCTTTTATAGTCGGGCGGCACAACAGTACCATTAGAACACAATACGGTTCGTTTCGTGGATAATTTTAGTGCCGGTACGCGTGGCTCTGCGTCAGCTGAATATTTCTTGGACCATGGTTACGCTGTGATCTTTATGTATAGATTGAAATCCCTGGAACCTTTTACCAGGCATTTTACTGGTCAACAATTTATGGATATGCTCGAATTGCATGAAAGTGGACCAAGTACGGCGATAAACGTAATGCCCGATAGTGTTGATGTTCTTGCGCCCATTCTGCAAAAATACAAAAATGCCAGAGAAAGTCAAAGCATATTGTATGTAAGCTTTACAAGTGTCGTTGATTACATGTGGTTGTTGCGAGCGGCCTGCGAATGTTTGGCTACTTTCGAACAGCGAGCAGTTTTATACCTTGCCGCAGCTGTATCTGATTTTTACATTCCATCTGATAAAATGGTAAGATTGACTGTCTGTTATCGAAAAGAGCTTACTTTTGAAGGAATATAATTTTGTTTTCAGCCAACGCACAAAATGCAGTCAGGACAAGGGGCACCTGTTATATCATTGCAATTAGTACCAAAGATGCTTGCACCACTTGTTAGTCTATGGGTTCCTCTGGCGTACGTTGTGTCTTTTAAGCTGGAAACAGATGAAAATCTTCTGATAACAAAGTCTAGAGATAGTTTGAATAAATATAAGCATAAAGTAAGTAAAAGTATAATGTATAATTTCTATATCAAAATTTGCCACGAACTCTTTTTCAAGCTTTCCAATCCTTTCCTCCTGAAATATACATAGTCCATGGACTAATTATTGAATTATCTCCTTGTTCCAATTCTCATTTAATGCTAAAATAAGCACTGAAACTAAAAATAGCTCATATCAAAGTCTGGCGGCAAATTATCTGAAATCAATCGTAATACGTAATAATAATAGAGCTTTTATTTATCACACAGCTAGTAATTGCCAACATCCTACAAACGCGAAAGCATCGTGTCGTATTTGTAACACCGACCACATCCTATGAATTACATTTGACAAGGGAACAGTCGCTAGCTGGCCTAGAAATTGAAGAGCCCATTGTTGCCGACGTCGTAAGTGAAAAACTATTCTAATCCTTCTTTACCATTGAGCTGCCATGTTCGATTTACGAAATGAATCTAAATTGTGGGACGATTATCTTTCGAATTTGGTTAATGTGACACGACATTAACAAATTTTGATCCGAAACATAAATAAATAAATAAATTAATAGATTCAATGTAAATTAGTTAATTTGTTTAATTAGTTGCATCACATCTAGCTTTTATGACGAAGTATCTCACAACGAGTCCACATTAACCAAATTGTTTTAAAATTTAGTTGAAGTTATTATTTTGTTGTAACGATGGAATTGCTGTACATCACTCCAATCATATATGTAATTATTGGTTTTTGTTGTGTAGTGCTACTTAAGCTAATATGCTGGCTTGTTTCGATAAAGTAAATTTATAAATTATTAAAAACTTACTGGGCTAAGTAAAAAAAAAATGATATGGAGATTTTGCAATCTAGAATAAAGAACATCGAAAATGGCAGCTCATACTGTATGAAAATATTTATTTATTGACCAATAACAAATAATTATCTGTTCGGATGCTTTTCTCTAATTAGGTTTGCAAACACAAGGAATTCGTAAATTCGGCAACTCGTCAATGACCCCAGCGTCAACCACGACACAATATTCAAGTTGATTGTCGCGTGACTTCACCACATTTCTGTCGACTACTTAATCCGGGGGTGGGCCGTAAGTACTGAACAAATTCGTAGAACTGATGTAAAATATTCGCATCCAGTGTAAATATATGCTTATCAAATAAGATAATAAATACCAAAAAGTGTACGAATACGACAGATGAGATTTATGTCCAAAGAGACTACAGTTACATAAATTGGAATTGCCGAGTATTAAAAAAAGATAAATATAGAATGAAATTTTGTGGCGATTATCGGTGCAAGAAAACTTAGAGTTGATCAATGTTGTAAACACTGTACGAAGACATTTGATATATCTATTTGGTTTCAGTTTTGTGCGTGAAAGTTATGCAAGAAAAAAATCGGATTTCAATAGTTAAAAACTATTCTGTGCTAGTTTTGAAACTTGTTTTCGTAGAGTACGTTTTGAAATCTAATATCCTATCTGCGTACAGTGTTGACAAAAATAAGCAGGCAATAATTAATTTCTGGATTGCAAAAAATATAAACTATATACATATTTCTAACAAGAAATAGATGGAATTGATACGATTCGTACGCCATCTAATTAAGAAAATGGAAATATTAAATGCAGATTTTCTTTAAAAATCATTAATATGTATTGGAAAGCTTTCGCCCACAAAATTTTGCCGAATTCTAATTTATTTTTCCTGAAATATAGAGAGACTGATTAACTAATTGAAAAGGCAAATATAAGTGAAAATGGAGGCAATGCACAGCTATTAAATTAATCTAAATTGATGAAAACACTGACCAGTTTAGTGAATAAGATTGATAAGAGACACATTAGTAGAAGCTTTGATAAACATAGCTCTTTTATATAGCGACTTTTTTTGTCGTAGTAAATAGTAACAAATGACATCCCAATTAGGTAAAAAAATTAACGAACGACAGTGTGGTTGCATAATAATCAAAATTTATAGTCTGTAGATTAATTTTAAATTGCAGGATATCATCTGAAATATGCATAAAACTCGTTAGTGCATTATAACATTGAATTACGTATTTTAAATATTTCATAAAATACCGCACCATGTAGTGGAATAGGTTCGTTCGGTGTCTTCAGAATTTATTCCTTGAATTTAGTTTTGATTGATATGCGAGGCTCGCAGTAAAAAAAAATATTTTTGAAAAATATTCAACTTATATCAAAACCTGCGCATATATACTGTGTTTTAGTTTTGATTATAATTGAGTACAAAAATGCGTCTGTTTGAATCGAAAAACTTTCTTTCCAATAATCCTAAAGTTATTGGACCGAAATAATTTTTCTGGTAAATATGAAAAGCTATGTAAGTTCCTAATTCCAATAATTATTGGACCTTACTTTTATGATTATAACCCTAAAGTTATAATCAGCTGAATATCAAAATCAAATAAGGAGTCGTATGTACTACTTAAAATTCTTTAATATTCTGAAAAATTGGGTACAGCAGTGGTTCGCTTTCACACAATAATGTGCATTTCAATTTATTAACCACAACAAAATACCTGACTATAATGCATATACTATCAAAATTTACTACAAAAATATTCGTCGCAAGAATTTTGTTGAGTGCACAATACCTTAAACTACATATAATGCATTGCGTGTAATATTTGCATAGCTGCAATTAATACGATTTTCAGAAATTGTTAAAAATGCTGACAAAATTACATGTTATATGCAGTGTGCTTATTCGGTTGCACGAGCTTAACAAAGCTCATGAAAGCAAGATTTTTGTCTTGCTTGACATTTATTTTCCTGAATTTGGGAAGGAACTCTTTGACTTTTTTTATACCTGTGATCTCCATGCTGTCTTTCATGCAGAAATCAAAAGCATCCTGCTCAGCCACAGTTGTTTAGTTTTTGAGACGGGCCTACCGGCGGCTACACTGGCATATGAAATGTTATTATTGGCAAATGTACTTACTGATTTTTTTATAAACTGCTGTTTTTGCGTATTTTCTTCTCGCCTGGCTTCCATCTGTTTCTTGATTTGGGTAAACGTACTGCATCCTCGGTAATTTAATGGGTGTCCATACTTCCCACAATTGACGCAGCACGCCGGAGACTCCTCGCTGGCGTCATTCTTTCCACGCTGGCACTCTCCTGGTCGATGTGACTCGTTACTCTTGACACAACGATACTTCATCCCACAGTTTGTGGCAACATGTCCGTATGCTTGACATCTGAAGCACTGCGTAATGCCTCGTGGTCGAAGTCATTCGAAATGAACCTTCTGATTGAGAAGGTATCGGATTAGGGCTAGCTGCTCTAGTTTCGCGTCAGCTGGTAACTGCACCAGGAACATGAGGAAGCGTTGAATTTTTTGCCAGCTAGTGCCTGGGAGCGCTAACTCTAGGGCTGCCTTAACTTCTTCCGCGGAAAACGAATGATGAATGCCTCGCAGAATAGCTGATTTAGTTTTCTCGTCACGTAGTGTATACGTGAAACATTCAACGCCATCCTTTTTTAGCTGCTCGAATATCTGCTTTGGCTCCGTCGTTTTGATTATCGTTTTCCTACCGCGATTGGAGATTTCCAGCTCTCCTACCTTCTCTCTAATGCTCTGCTTGAAGTTCCTCACGTTAAAGTTTTCGCACATTATCGGAGTTTTGCTTTTCTTAGCCGTTTCGGGTTTTTCGATAAGCGTATCCTTCTCTGCTTCCTCCATTGGTTCACTTGTTCGTTCCTCGTCATCATCCTCGTCCATTGATAGAACCTCATATCGATTCTTTTTACTGCATGATGCTTCGGGCTCGGGAACCGTTTTGATTTTGCACGGTTTCTTCCTTTTTCCAGTTGATTCGACGGTTGTATACCCAAGGGTACTTGCGCAGTCCTTGTGTGCACGGCAAACATCCTCAATCGTATAATTGAATTTTTCCATCATAGCTTGATGGAGTTTGTTATACGCGATGAGGATATTTTCATGTGTCGTCTTCTCGTCATTCCCTCGCGAAACGATGCAGAGAGTAGTGGAATGTAGTGGAATGTGTAGACCATTGAACGTAATTGATCGTATTGTATGCCTACAAGGAAATTATTATTATATGCAGACATTGAAGCATTTTCGTTATTGCTGATAGCGGAATATAATTTTCTTTCAAGCTTGTCCTCGGCACATTTTCTGTGGTACTCCCAACACAAGCTCACGGGGCCGGCAACAATATTTCAGCTATAATGTTTTGAACATAATTGAATACTGTGTAGGCTAAAAATATCGTTTCAGGAAAAAATTCGAGGCATATTCATTAAATTATGCATAATATGGTTAACTAAGCGGTAATTATCATAAATTGTTCTAGAGAGCTACAGCAGCATCATAGTTAGCATTGCTTGGCGTGAACTCGGCAATGCATTCTGCCGTCTTATCTGCGAGGTGGCGTGATAGGTAGTAAATTTATCAGCAGCTGTTATATCCTGCCTTTCATGTACAGCTGCTCTAAATCGTTCTCCAAAAGGAATCCATTCTACGAAATTGTCGTTAAATACGTTCAAAGAAAGTTTCGATAGTTTTGAGCAACAAGAATTATTCGACCGATATGGTTCTGTTCGATAATAATTCAATTAAAAACCCACGTTTCTAAATCAATTCAAAATACTTTATTAGATTCAAACTTCACAATTTAAAACCTTCAAGATTCAAATTCAAAACTATTCAAGTTCAAATATTAATTCATCTCTATGCCCAAAACTGTACGACCGATTCAAAATGTAACTCGAAATCAACTGTTCATGACAATGGACTTGGAAAATTTTTCCATGAAAAATACCGGTAAAATCAAGATTCTATTTTTAACATTACTTGTTAGACTACTTGTTTGGATGTGAGAAATTTTAATTTGAACACATTATTAATATATTGCATCTCAGCTGACTATGCGCTCCGTAAAGTTCCAGCCTAGACAAGACCCAGGTAAGGTTTTGTTATGTGTTCACACTATCCATTTAGGTGCTTATTTTCCTTTTGTCAGATTGGTATCGAACAGTTCTGTTTCGACACGTTGCTGGCGGGTACCGCAAATTGCTCAATCAGAAGATGCGCGTATTGTCTTTAGACGTTGGTTAAGCCTGGCAAACATTCCCGTAGCCTTATCGTCGTAATCGCAGATAGACTCGAACTCTTTTATCGCATTCTCGTTTTTGATTAAAGATTTAAGTTCGTAATTAAATTTATGAAGAGTAGTTTTGGCTCCCGTCAAACGATTGATAAAAGAAATCAATTCTTCTTCGATTTCTGAAAATATGAAACCAAGTGTCCGAAGGAAGAGTCATGAGAAAATAAGCTAAAAATTTTCGTTCATTATATCGCTATAACGGCCATACATAACTTTTTTTATGGGGTGATCGCTGCAAAATGTTTAAGGGGCTGTATCGTAGACACTTTCTTCTACCGATTACACACCCCCACCCTACCCCGTCTGGGGTGAGGGACCTTATCTAAACATTTACCATAATTTTTAGCTGCGCAAAATATTCAAAACATAACCCCTCACCTCTCTCTTACATATTAAAAGCTTTACCCCGTAGCTTTAGCCCCGTAGCTTTACCCTTTACCGTTACCCCTTAAAAATGCCAAAATCTTACATATTCATTTATTGTATATATATTGATTCCAGTTTTTCGCCGATTGTGCGATTAGTGCAATATATGATTGCACCACTTCACACCATGAAACTAAAAGGTGAGAGCTGGCAAAGCGGTGGGATTCGACTATGGTTTGGTTTGCATCTTCACACACGTCTGGGCAGTTTGAATAAGTAGGTCAATGGTCATATCTAAATTTGTGGAGATTTTCGCGAAAGCAATCGTACCCATTAAAAAACTGAGACAAGTAGTAATTCGTTTCGTCATCTTTTCTTTCTTATCAGGATATTATGTTCAGGATTAGGTGATGCGTCCATCTTCCCTTTTTCGAAGGACGCTAGCGCAACTATCATTTGTTATTCAAGGTTTGTCGATTTTCTTTTCTTAACCATCCTCCTTGGCTTCCGATTGTTGGTCGGAAATTATCTTTATTTTCCTTCTGCTTCAGTGTCTTAATCGTAAGAGCGTCAGCCCACACTAGAGATGCGTAAAAAACCACGTTGTAGACGACTGCGGGTCTGTTTCGAGCTTCCAATGTCGGGCAAAATCCTAGCCACAGTTGCTTGTAACTTTGCCGCCTTTGTAATGATGTAATTTTTGTAGTTTTTGAAGGTCAGTCTATTGTCGATACTAATCTTTTGGCTACTGAAGTTTAAAAATGCTGATTGATATTGTTAAATAAAGATTATTTTAATTTTCAACAATAATAATTCGACAACCCTATAATTTTCAAAAAATTATTCTAATAACCCACTTTTTTACAATACATTTTTATATCTTAGTCTATTTGTTGTGTTAGCGGAGGGCTGTGAATTGTTTGTAAAATGAAAGTATGTTTGTTCATACCACAGCGCACCCATCCCCAGACTATTAGTTATTATTTAGGCAGATGGCATCGTTCACTCAAATCGGCTATCGTGACTCACAACGATGCATTCTGGGCCAGAACACTGCTAATTCTTCTTGCATTAAGATCTCTAATTCGAGGAAAATTCACACCATCACTGGCATAGCTCCTTTACGGAGAAAACTCGCGTCTTAGTGATTTTCTTCAAGAAAATCATAGGAAGATTGGCCAAACCGACTTTGCTTCCGATTTTTTGACAACAATGACAAAACTCCGACCATCTGACGCGAACACAACACCGAAAATATTCATCTTCAAGCAACTTGATTCTTGTTCACTTGTCTTGGTCAGAGTCGATTCTGTTCGTCTACCACTTCATGCCCATCGTATGATTGTCCTTTCGAATTCTTAGCCAGCCAACAGAGTTATTACACTCTCGGCATTAGAAACAAATTTGTCAATGTTTCAAGTAAGATGTTCAATACCTATCACATGACATCCTCTTCGATCGACGGTAAAAATCACTCACTCTCGTATACGGAGGGACTAACAAAAGTTCGGTAAATTTAAATAAAAAAATCATCAAACGATCATTTTTAGTTCGTTTTTATTATTTGTCATTAGTTTGAATTTTTTCGACATAATCTCCATTAATTTCAATGCATTTTTTCAGTCTGTAGATCCAGCTTTCAAAACAAGCTTTAAAATCGGGTTTTTGTAGCTTCTGAATTTCCACATTAACTGCATTGATAATCTCGTCATTTGAATTAAAAAGTCTTCCCCTTAAATTTTTTTTAATTTTTGGGAATAACCAAAAGTCGCAAAGTGCTAGATCAGGAGAAGATGGAGCTGGACGAATTTCTTCAATCCCAGCGAGCGCGATAAAGTTGTTGGTTTTTTCAGCAGTGTGAGCTGGCGCATTGTCGTGGTGTAAAAAGTAGCGTCGAAGTTCCTTTCTCGGCCTCTGTTCGAGCAAATTTTCGAAAACTTGTGGTAAACATGTTTCAGTGTACCACTTTGCTGTCACTGTTTGACCAGTTTCCAAAGGAATAGCTGCTACAATTTTGGTCCTGGTAAAATAAATGGATATCATCACTTTTGTAGCTGACTTCTGCTGTTTTGCCTTGATGGGTGGGTTGGCTCCTTTTAGGCTCCATACGATGGATTCCTGTTTTGTTTCTGGATCGTGCTTGTAGAACCAAGCTTCGTCACCTGTTACGATTTTATTAAACGTGCTAGACTGCCCGTTTTTAAATTTCGCAAGGAAATATTTGGCAAACTGAACACGTGCCTCCTTTTGAGCGTCATTCAAAATGCGTGGTACCCATCGAGCAGATTTTTTTGTGTATCCGAGGTGATGATTGAGTATTCTTGACACTGCCATGGCATTCAAGCCCAGTTGATCAGCAATTATTTCCTCGGTCAATCTGCCATCTTCGTCTATTTTTAATTTCACACGGGCCACATTTGTATCATCAGTGGCTGATTTCGGACGCCCTTCACGCGGTTCGTCCTCCAAAGAAAAGTGTCCTGTCTTGAATCTTCAAACCCACTTTGAAACAGTTTTTAATGATGGTGCTTTGGCTCCATATACGTTTCGGCATTCTTCAAAAATCTGCACTGGCTTTAGCTGACGTCGAAAACCGTACAGAATTACGCATCGAATTTCCTGCTGTGTTGGAGCAGGAATTTGGATAAACCTAGCGTCACCTAATGTTCGTTTTCTCGTATCCATTTTTACAGATCTTCCTGAAATTTTACACAGAATATTATTAAACTATGGCAAATAGTCTACAGTTTTTTTAATTTGACGTAACTAGAAAATGAAACACTCGTTTACCGGACTTTTGTTAGACCCCTCGTATTAGCTTCGTGTTCCTAAAAAAGCTTGCTTTCATATTTAGAACGTACTTTGGTGTCTCCATCCTTCGAAACTTATTTTCGATGTGCTCCCAGCTGGGCGTCAAGTGTAATCACAGCGCAATATTCGTTTGCGCCTCATCATCTCTCGCCAACAATGGCATCATTGGCGATTTTAACTACTTCTTTAATTGAGTTAATAGCTGTGCGTGATTTTCTAAATCCATATTGGTAATAAGCTAGGGCACTTTTTGCATTTACGATAGATAGTTGCGTTTCATAGACGATGCGTCCAAGAATCTTACCTTCGTGTCAAAGATGGGGACTCGCTGCGTGGTTTGCCGCTTTTCAGTATAAGGCGCAAGAATTTGCTGCTTCCATTGCCTTGAAAATTTTTCATCATCCAAACAATCTGAAAGAATTTCATGAATACCTCTGGCCTTCTTTGCATTGCTGCTTTTAGAGCAACATTGGAAATACCGTCCACTCCTGAAGCCTTTCTGTCTGCAATTTTTAGGCAACCTTCTTTAAGCTCGTCCTCTGTGACCACTACTCTTTCCTCGATCGTGGTTGAACTTCTATTTCTCGATAGTTTTTTTTCACAACTATTCTATATGCAGAACCCCACGAGTTGATATCAGTTTCCTCGTGTAGGCAGTTTATGCTCTCCTCTGTGGAAATTTTTATAGCAGTTCCTAAGGTTGTATAGAAACGAAGTAATAATTGGCGATTCCGAGATGTTTTAAAAATCGAGACAATCGCAATTGGTGCTACGAAACAATCGATTCGCCCAACTATGCGACTGCTATATTTAAAAAAATAGATTTATTGGAGAAAAACAATATGTGCATGTGGCTAAAGCTGAGGGCACGAATTGCAGCTGTTGATATGGCGAGCACTGTATCTAAGATCTAAGAACACAATGCTGTATTTCGCTGCCCAAAGTGATAGATCTCACAGTTTGATTGTTTATGAGCATTTTGTCGAAATTGCTCAGTGCACGAAATGATAAAAAAATATTTATTAGTTTATAGCGTATACATGTAGCGAATTGTATTATTAAAGCGAGTCTTGGCAGGTGCCGCTCAACCAGTGCAGTCAAAACTCTGGCAAATAGTTGGATTGCGAACCATCAACGGGGTAAAAAAAATTGATGGCCCCGGAAGTAATTATCCTATTCAAAACGACGAAACAATAGTGGCCATGCAATATATCAAAGGCGGCCAACTCGCTCCTCGGACTGGTAATGAACGACTGTTTTGATCAGTCGCTGAGAGCTATTCAATTCACATCGAATTGCAAATCGTTCTTGGAATTTTTCAGTCGAAAAACTCTCATATACAAAGGTAGGGTAAGTTTCCCGGTTGTGGCCATAGTTTCGTTTTCCAACCATAACTTTTGATCAAATCTTATTTCTGCAGGTATATGTATATCAATGGAAAGCTTGAGGTCTTAGGTAACTACTTATAGAAGCATAAACTTGAATTTGTAAAAAAAACAAAGTAGTTACTCAACTGTAAAAAATTTGTCTTTTTTGACCATCAAATTTTGTTTACCCGGTTGTAGCCACCCCTGGAAAATGTCCTAAAAATGGAAAAATATTAAATAAAACGCCACTCGATGTTTAGATAATGGAATTTTATTGAATTTCGAAGGTTTTACTTGAAAAAAGAACAAGAAGAAGTTGCAAAAAACCTTTCAGAAAAAAAATCTATGAATCTGAAAATGACAAGAAATTAAAACGGAATTATTCGTCGTCCCCATCGGTTTCACAATTTTTGCAGGTGTAATAGCCGTTAGCCGTTTGCATGTTAGCGCACTTCAAAAATACCGGTC
This sequence comes from Nemotelus pantherinus, assembly GCA_963978885.1. Lineage (NCBI taxonomy): Eukaryota > Metazoa > Arthropoda > Insecta > Diptera > Stratiomyidae > Nemotelus > Nemotelus pantherinus. The sequence continues at coordinate 38,771,103 of OZ022265.1, read as the reverse complement.
GTTTGCACATGGTGCATTCGATAGAGTTGTTGGCGGTTAATCGAATTGGCAACAGCTTCATGCAAATCATGCAAAAATCACGGTCCTCCTTATCATCAGGTGATGCTGATCGAGTTTTTTTTTGCATTGGCTCGTTTAGCCGTCGGTTTGACTGGCGTTGTTGTAGCTCCTCGCTTAGTGGTTCTCTTTCCTCGTGTCGGCTTATTTTTCTTAGCTTCTTGCTTGACTGCTCGCTTCATGGCTTTGTCCTTCAATTCAGCGAGGGCTGGCGGCGAAGTGAGAACGGCGCTTCGTATGGGTTTTCGGTCACGGTTGGAAGGTTTTCGTGGTGGAGCTCCCTGCAGAGGACCTATCCAAAATCGATAGGCTACTTCTCGATGTAGTTTTGTTAACATCAACAATGATATTCAACAGTGTGTTCACCAAATACGCCCTTTAACCGATAAAAAAGTAGGTGCCTACAACCGGGCAAATATTGGTGGCCACAACCGGGAAAAGCAGGGCTGTCTAAAAATGCTCAGCAAATTTATGTGGGGCAAACAATTTGATCAAACCGAAACATAATCCCAAAATATAATGTTTTCCCTTTCCAAGAGTATATTGCATTTACCTTTTCGAAGTCACTCACTATAATTAATCGCACTTTCAACACGACACGAAGTTACATCAACGTTGACAGGAACACACAAGACAATTTGGCCGTAGCTACGTTACGTATGGGTGTTCTGACGGTAGATATCGACAGAAAACATCGTGTTGGCATCGCGCACCAACGACAATTGTCATATCGACTGTATCTGCCCCCTATCGAAAAGTAAGAAAAGTGGCCACAACCGGGAAACTTATCCTACTTCTGAAAATACCTTTGCGTTCGCGAACGTTTATCCCCAAATTCCATGCGGATACTCATTCGAATTTTAATATTTATATAATTCAATGTGAATTTCAGCCACAGATACACAAAGTGTTTCTCTAGTTATGCCAGCACTAGCACGGTAACGATGCCGGTTGTCATCATTGCTTTTACTATCGAGATTCGGTCGTTTTGACAACTTCTCGAGCTAAGCCTGTTTTTACTATACTTGTATGAAATTGCCGAATAAGAAAACGCTATTCGTTTCCGAACTTTATTGCATAGGCACAAGTATCCTGGAATTTAGTATAAAGTTTTATATAATTTTTGCTTTTTTTTTTATTTTTATTTATCCTCATGAGGGGAAATATCTCCAAATTACAATTGAGGCTTAATTGCAGCAATATCCCGATATAGCTACGTTTAGTTTAAAAAATAACAAGATTACTGAAATTCCACATTCTGGCTTCAAATTTGGCCAACCCGAACAGAAATGCATAGAATTATTTCGGCAATCGATTGCAACAAAGGCCCTGGTCCTGATCTTCTTCCATCGCATCCTGTTGGGCAATTTCATATACAACATTAATTTTTAAAAGTAGCGATGGACATTCCATTAGATATTATAGGGGTATTGCCATTTTTGTCAAAAAGTATCTTTACTATCTTTGGCGTACTTGGTCCACTTCTTTTTAAAAATAATAACTAAAAACGTTTTTTTTCGGCAAAGTTGGTTCATTTCTCACGCTTCGATACACTGATTTGCACGACTTAATAGCATTTCAAATGAGGATTTTGGTACACTCCTTTTGGATGGCCGGAACGTCAGCATAACGCATGCTCTTCATTGGCAAATGAAGTTTTCGGAACAGATAAAAATCACACGGAGCCAGATCAGGTGCAAATGGGGAATGGTTGAAATCGGTGATGAGTGTCGATCGGTAAGAGGGCGCATTATCGTGCAACAAACGCCAATTCCCTTCCACACGATATTCTGGCCGAATGTGACGAATACGATGCAACAACCGCCTCAAAACACCAAGATAAAATGGCGTGTAAACCTTTGTATCCGGTGGAACGAACTGATAATGAACAATACCTTTTGAATCGTAAAAACAAATGAACATTGTCCTCAGTTTTGACTTCTCAAAACGAGATTTTTTGGTTGCCGGCTCCTTTTTGGGCTTTCATTCAGAACGTTAACGCTTTGTTTCCGGATCGTATGGAAAACACCACGTTTCATCATCAGTAACAATATTGTAAAGGAAGTTTTCGTCCTGTTTCGCCGCTTTAACGATGTCCCTGCAATGTTGGATTCTGAGCAATTTTTGGTCGTCAGCCAACTTATGCGGCACAAAGTGAGCACACACCTTCCGATAGCTCAAATCGTTGATCCAAATGCGATAGATTGAATTTTTGGAAATTCCCAATTCCATTTCCATAAAACGCAACGATGATTTTGGCGGAATTTTGAGAAAACGGCGTAATCACGAATTTCGGCTGCCCGATATGGAGGTCGTTATTGATGTCGTCAAGACTGTTTTTAAAGCGCGTATACCACTCATGAATTGTGCCACGAGATAAATAATCACCATAAACTTGTTGCATTAATTGAAACGTTTCGGTAAACGTTTTACCGAGTTTGAAACAAAACTTAATATTGGCTCATTGTTCGATACTCATTTTTGTACCGATGACACAAACATACTGTTACCTAGATGCAATATCTCCACTTCCAGTGGAGCAAATGTCATGTGATTTTTACTGGAAGTGGGTAAGGGATGTACCTCTCCAACCAACCAGGTCACCACCAGAACTTTGAGAGAGACAGAACTACTTTGAGAGAGACTGTGTATATGGCGTTGTTAGACTTGGTAAAGTTTGAAATCATTGTTCCGCAATGGAATATATGTGACAACCACTTACCTTTCTGTTCTAGTGTTTTGGAAGTTGACTTGTATGAGTCTGAGATCTTTGAATGTATTCTGGCTATCTTCCTGAGATAGAAGAATCTTTTATGGCAGTTGTGCCTTTTGTGATTGTCAAGAAACGATCCCTGTATTTAGCGTTCGATAAGTACAATCTGACAATCACAGAAACCACGAGAATTTGCTACGGTGTGACTTTAAGGGCCAACACATGCCCACAGTTTGTAGATTAAAGCACAAAAAAAATACAGCCCAACAATCATTACGGCTCCACCGCTTCACTCCGTAAATAGTAGTGTACCCACCACTCGATAAAGCGACAGGCAGGGCCGTTGTAGCATCCGACTTTTGTGTTATATTCGTCGGATGCTTACAACATAGACGGTAAGGTAGCTAAATACAGACACCCGTGAAAACACTAAAATCAGGGCACAGTCAATTACCGACAGGAGTTGTATAATACTGGCAAGGATCAAGACCATATATTTTCCGACAAACTTTTCTAAAATTCTCAAAAACATATGTCAGAAGTAGCACGTCCGTCTTTAAATATAATTCCAAATAGTCCGAAAGCACTGTACAATTGAACTCTTTCCAAACATTTTGCGCATGTTGGTAATCGTTCTCTTGGCATTCGCTATTTGTCATTTTATTGAAAAACTTCTCGCGTGGTGGTAGACAAACGTCATTCAATCGATCCCAAAAATTAATATAGTTGTTCGGACCAGGGCGAATCGCCGAGATCTATGCTGGGGTATGATTAGCACTTGAACTAGCACACCAATTACAATAACCAAATTTAATGCAATTAAAAGACACAACGCTTGGACGCCAACTGATTTATTTTCTTATTCTAAGCTTTTTATATACAAAATTACATATCATACACAATTATAATGTTGCTGAGGCAGCGTCGCACGAATTCACATACAATTCGTGGATACAGTCGACTCATAGTTACATTTGAGTCATATTTCCTGCAAATACGGAATGTTCATGGGAACGAAATCATAGTAGTCAAAACAAACTGCTCACTGTATCTACGTTGCATGTGCATTCGATGTAGATGATGTCTAGTGGTGTCGGATGGTCCTCCATCAGACGACGGAATTTGTTGATGTTCATTAACAATAGTCATAAGGAAATACATCCTTTCGAGTAAGTAGTTGAACTTTCTCATCCTCTCCATACGCCGAAAATACCGTTTTCAAATCTTCTTTGGATAAATTTTTCACAAGAGCATCCAAACTGCTCTGCATAAATCTAGCCGAGTCCAAGAATCTAAGTTCAATCGTTTCAAAGCCGTTGTCATTAATAACTTTAACGCGTTTAGAGAGTGAGACGTACAGCTCCTTATTCAAGGGAATTACTGATATTCCCCCATCAACCCTATCCAATTCTTTAATAAATAAATGACAATCGTAGCCGGAGAGGTTGTGGAATAGTATTGGGAAGAATTTCGGAACCCGAAACAATAAATTACACGTGTTATGAGCTGGATCTCTATAATTGCCAGTGAAATGACAATGATCACGCATCATGTCACTCCCAAGCTCTTTTTGGCAAATATGGTAATAATTTAAATTTTGAAATTCTACTTCCTCTTCGAATGTAAGGGGAGTCATTGCCTTTGGTTTCCTGACGTAATTGAAGTAAAGGAATTTAACGTCATTGACAATTGAATCAACGAATTGTTTAGGCGAGTCAGGTCCTTTATACATTCTAAACTTATCTAAACGTTTATCATACGAACACTTAATATAATAGGCGAAAGCACAAGGTCCAAGAATCTAAGTTCACATTGGCTTATTGGCTAAGACATTGGCTTATCGCCCGTTTCTTGTCGTCCGTTATATATATAATAACTTTAATGCGTTTAGAGAGTGAGACATGCAGCTCCTTATTCAAGGGAATTACTGATATTCCCCCATCAACCCTATCCAATTCTTTAATAAATAAATGACAATCGTAGCTGGAGAGGTTGTGGAATATTATTGGGAAGAATTTCGGAACCCGAAACAATAAATTCACTTATTATACGTCGTTCTGCCGAAAACAAATACATTGATGATTTGTGCGGACCGGCGATGTGTATTATTTTAGTAGAGAATTGAGATATGTAATCTAGTTGTCGTAGTTGACGCGGTGATGTCTTATCGAGTTTTTGTGCAAATGCATAAATCAAAGGTTTATGATCTGTTTTGATGTGTTCAAACCCATAAAGTGTTTTGCACTTCCTGAATTTTCCTTGTTGATGATTCCTCTGGATCGGGTTCACAACTATCAATGTCCTGCAGAAGGCACTCAAAGTCCGCGTAGATGACGAACGGTACATCCAGTTACCGCTCGTAATTTTTATACTGCAGTGTTGACTTCTCCGGCTCCACCATTTTCGTCACTATTCGACTGCATTCGGTTTTGTGTGCTTCGTGCTTTTCAGCGGTGGTAAAGTATTGCAAACACTTGTTGCACACATATATTGCTTTTTTGCCCAACGTTTGTTGAGAACGAATTAACCTGTAAAAAAGAAACATATTTAACTATAAAACATTTATTCTTTCGAATAATCATCCCTTGAAATATCTTTAATCCAAATATAGTGGCACTTCTCCTCGACTTGCAATAATAGCAGGTTAACATGGTGTTCTTTTTCCTCCTTTGTAATATGGTAGGGTCCAACCACTTTTTTTAATTCTGCATCGTAGCCAAATAGATTAATGCTTATGGTGTGATTCATCAACTCAAAACTTCGAATATCTTCCGCCTTTAACGGAAACTCAAGTCCCCAAAAATTCAGAACGAGCCCATTTCTCAATCGTATTACTGTGTCAGTGATATCATCGATTTTGTATGAGAAAGTTAGTTCTGAATGACGTTCCACTGGGTACAGAGCGGAAATTATGCTCCACTTGAAGCAATAACTGTCTTTATTTTTTAAGTTCACACATGCGTTTTTCACAGATAAATAGTTTGGGGTGGGGATGTAACCTGAACCTCTGTAACGCCAGCAAATATCGTTTTAAGAAAATGTACAGAAATATTTGAAGTGTAGAATTTGGAGCAGTAGAATTTAAGCTTAGTACGGTTAGAATCGTAAAAAAGTAAAGTAGAATTGTAAAAAGTAGAATTGTAAAAAGTAGAATGGTAGACAAAAGTAGAATTGTAAAAAGTAGATGGAAGGAAATTTGGGAAAATGCATGAACGCGGACACTCCGGCGTGCTCTGAGTTTGTCTTCTATCAGGTCGCACCATTGCCGGCGATTCAAATAAGACGAGCGGCGACGGCTCGACCCAATAAACAACAAACCATTTTCAATGAATTCAACCGCTAAGCTGGAACGAATTATTGCTGGAACCACCAAACTAATCCGACGCGGTTATGGCCTTCGGCAAACGAGCACCACATAAGCACAACACTAATCAAGAGATCCCTGACTTTCTGACGAGCACTGTTTTGACGTAAAATGATTTCTGCAAAACTGACGAGAAGTGGAGTCTAATCGTTTTTATTCGTACTTATCTGGCCGCTAGAACGTGGAATAGAGTGCATTCAACATTGTGATAGTTCAACGCCGACAGGTTGCTGTGAATATCTTGTTAATTTGCTAACGTAATCCATGTTGACATTGAACATGGCTGCTTGTTGGAAATTCAAGTGATTGTTGCCTGCAAAGGAAGCAAGCAAATCGAAACGAAACGAAACTTACCTATAAAGTAATTACCGCGAGAAGATTCCAAAAAGTACGATGTGGCCGTGGATAATGTGCGGAAAATGACGACAGCCAAAAATACCATTCGGTTCAACGTTCATACACTAGACAAGGTGACAGGGAAAACAAGGAAAATATACCAACTGACAGTTGGGATGGCAACATGGTGACTGGCAGCGACGGAGCCGCCACCACGCGGCAAAAAGGCAGAAAGGGGTGCGTTCCGCTAGCCATCGTTACTACTGCGGGAAAATGCACTTTCAAATGCGCGTGCAAGGGGCCAATGCACCCGCCAACATGATAAATTGGAGGTGGCGGCAACGGCAGTTGGAATACCGCAGAAGCGGTTGAAAATCCCTCTAGGAAAGGTTTCGTGGCGAGTTGACAGGGCTAGGGAGCTCTCTTCTTTTGGCAACCAGGGTGAGGCTCGCACGCGTTGGCGCAAGCTCCTTTTTGTTAACAAATTTTCTTTTTTCTGATTTGAAACCTGACTGGACGGGACGGGGAACGTGAATTTATCTACAGCATTTGGTCGACAGCCGAGTGGTGTGGAGTATCGAGGAAGGAATCTAGCTCGATTTCTCGCTTATAGACGGTGGTTTCAGAGACGGTTCCGGTTGCGAATTTTTAAAGCGAGTGCCGCCTGTAAACGACCCACCCCCGTTTCCACGGGAGTTTGCCGGACCGGAACTGTCCCCTTTGCCCTCCATCGGGAGGCGGAGGCTACGCAGGTTACGAGAGTAAGAGACGTAATACGGTTTGTATTCATTAACGTTCAACTCACAATGCACGATTCTAAGTAGAGCCCACCCACTGTCTCACTGTTGGAACTCTTCCATTTTCACTTTAATTTGAATACACATGTCCTTGAATGCAGAGTTCAATTCGCACTTATTTGTAATCACAGTCATTTTTGTATTAAAAGAGTTTACACTCACTATTAATTCACTATCCAGATTATCATCATTGTTTGCGTCCATTTTTATATATCCCCAAAAAATTCAATGTTAAATTTAATCGCGCCGCGTTCGTCCACAGTCTTAATAAGGTATACCATTAATGGACCTTCCATTCCCTTTAAAAATTCTTCGGGGTACAACAAACCTTCATCTTTATTTTCAAAGATAAGGGTTTCAATCCGGTTGTTGAAACACCCTTTTACCCTCTTGAAATGCTCATTTACGGACTCTGTACAGTTTCGTTTGTGGAAATTCGTCCGCAAATGGCTCACCCATAAAGTGTTTTGCACTTCGATTTTACAAATTTCACAATACATATTGTCTTCGAAAATAATGTCACTTGATTAAACACCGAAAATTGTCTATTGCTTTACACTTGATTATATATATATATATATATATATATATATATATATATATATATATATATATATATATATATATATATATATATATATATATATATATATATATATATATATATATATATATATTAACGATATAATGTCAAAGTTTTCTCAGAGTTTATTTTTTCACTTTCATTTTTCACAGCCTGAAAAAAACGAAAAGTCGCGATAAGTAAAACAAATAAAATCAAAATGTTACACACAAAAAATATTCATATTTAAAGTTAGTCACCAGATTTAAACTGTTTTCGCTTGCTTTCCACCTACTCACTGTTCAAACAATTTAATCGCTATATTAAATTGAAATAATCGAAACTGTTGATAAATTTAGTCAAAAAGGGAATCGAATTTCGAACCGTCTGAATTCACCAGAAGCCGAATACAAACTTGTGTCAAGAAACGATTGCAGTTGTTTTTATACAAAAATCGCAATTAAATGCTTATCAAATCAACTACTGCAAAAGTTTTCTTCTGACATCCTAAAACAATAAAAAGCACAATTGTCGCAAACAACAACACGTTTGAACATGCGCGTGAAAACCACAATTATTTCGCTAATTAGTGAAATTCGAACTTGTCGTTGAGTACTTCCGTCTATTGTTGATAAGACATGAATCAATAGGCGTGTTTATTTTTGCTCCTCTATCCAGTAGAGAATAGGATATACACATTGGAAACAACAACACTCCTGTCGCAGTGAATTCACTAGTACAGAAATTCTATTCCTCATTTGTAGTTCAAGTGCTGAACTATAGAATGTGCTGATGGAAAAAAGAAAAGATCATGAGAAGTTGTCTTTTTTGCTGTGAGGTGGCTTTTCATGTTTATGTTAAATGTTTTGGTAGTCAGGAAATTATAAAAAGCCCTCATAATGTGTAGAAAGTGAAAAGAAATGATTTTCTGTTAGTTTTTTTCTATTTTCTTTCGATTGTGGTAGTGTATACTCGTTATTTTCTCCCTTTATTTTCAACTGTTTAGTGGTACCACAGCGAATATAGCAACCTATGTCAGTCTTAGCGAATGCACTGCTGTTTTATACTAGATCGTTGTTTTTGCGGCATAGTTCTATTTTGTTCTGTATCGGAGCAAAAAATACGCCTAATATTTTTCCATACTCGCGCTCTATCAGTCACTTCAATCTAACCTCACTTATTCACATAACAAACAAACCCGCAACGCGCACTATGCTACCGCACACGAATCGTGTATACTGATTGAGTGATGGAGAGAGTGGAAGGAAGGAGGAAAAAATGAAAAAATTTTGTTTAACTTTACATTTATTTATTAAGAATGAATGAGAAAACTTAGGGGAGGTAGGGGAGGGATGGGCACTTTTTCACTATTTATTGCAAAAAAAATCAGATTTTATAGATAATCAACTTTTATTGCCAATTCTTATTGCACCACACATTTGGCTAGATATAATTAAAGAGCTTTCTTAAAAATTACAATCAGTTTCAACATTACGAGATATTTTATAAACTAAGTCAAAAGTGCCCAATGCTCCCTATGGTAGGGAGGCTTGGACATACCCTGTGGGAGGCTTGGGCACGGCCTATAAATTACTTTATATCCATAATAGAATTCAATAATTAGTTAACAAATATACTATTATTAAACTATATCAATAATAGAAACCAGATATAAAAGTTAACAAATAAAAAACATCTTAAACAGTATCTTAACTTATCTGAGATTGGGTATAACCCATAAAGGACTATCGAATGTGTACTTAGAGCTACCACGTTTGGTTTTATTGCATGTCTTTGGTACTGGCAATTTAGTTTTGATGTCGTCTAAAAGGACACTAGCTATGTCATCTACTTCAGGAAAAAAAAAGGTGCTTTTTATCTTACTCAGCCTCATAAATTTTATAGTAGCCATGGTAGGACTTATGTCTTCGATTTGACCGACATAGTGCACAACAGTCTTTTTTGTATTAAATTTAACAAGAACGAAATCATTTATTTTAAATTTTCTGTCAACGATTATCACATCATCTTCATCAAACTCTTCTTCTGCCGTTTCATTAATAAAAGATTCTCCGGAACTTTCATCGAGTACAACATTTTCTACATCACTATCACTGCTGCTCATTTGCTTTTTCTTTGCTCTATTCGATGTTAGTTCTGGTGGAAGTTTAGGAATCTGTTTCTTCTCTGTATTTTTAAGAACCTTTTTTTCCTGTCTCTCTCTTTTAGCTCTGTTCTTGGTTTGTCTTTCTTGTTCTGCAAATTCTATGAGTCTCTTTTCAGGTGTGTCAGTCAATATCCTTGTCTTTCCTTTCTTCCTTACATTTCTAATCAGTTTTCTAGGACTAGCCTTTGGATATGGTCTCACTATTTCAGGGGTTACAACTTCAGCGACTTGAATTGTAATTTGATCTATAGCAAATGACGTGGAAGCATCAGCAACATCAATGTTTTTGTCAACTGGATCTACTTCAATTTGATTTTCTCTTTCAGACTGTTCTGGAAGGACTTGAGTTGAAGTTGGCTGGATTATTGGATCATTTCTGGACGGTAACGCTTCATCAGTTACAGGTGCATCGCGATCAGTGACAGCAGCGCAAAGAAAATCTTCATCTGTGAATATATTTGAATTAAAAGGCCATATCCCAGGTTTTTCAAATCCTTTTTGTATGTTTTGTGGTTTGAACGCTAGAGGTATAGCAATGGCTGCTAGTTTGGGGATATCGTAGATTGTTACGGTTTTTCCTGGATTGCTGACCATCCAGTCTGTTAAAGCTTTATTGTAGTAATTTTTTAGTGGTCCATACACTGTTAAGTCAAGTGGCTGTAGCTTGTGGCTACAGTGTGGTGGAAAGGTCAGCAAAACAATGCCAACTTCTTTACAAAAGTCTAAGACGTCCACAGCAATATGGCTCTCATGATTATCAAGGAGCAACAACACTGGATTTTCAGGCGTCGGTTTGGCATGTTTCGCAAAATGATGCATATATTTAACAAAATTTGAAGATGTCATCCATCCAGATGGATGTGCTGAGCCATCTGACCCAACGGGGGCATCATGAAGCATGTAGGGTTTGAAATTTACTCTCGGGAATATAAAGTATGGAGGTATTGAATTTCCAATACCATTGATTCCACAGCATATTGTGACAAGTGAGCCTCTCTCTGCAGATGTTGCTTGTCCAACTTGTTTCGAGCCTTTTGAAGCAATCACTCTTTTTGTACGCTGAACAGTCGTCAACCCTGTTTCATCTATATTATATATAGCTTCGGGGCCAAAATGATGTCGCTCAAAGACGGCTTTTACATTTTCGAAAAAATTATCCACATTTGTTCTGTTAAAACTTGTTGCACGTGACAACGATGTAGCTTCTGGTGTCCGTATTGATAAGTGAGATTGCCTGTTTAGAAATCCCCTTATCCAGTCCTTAGATGCGATTGTTTTCTTGGTCCAATTATCGGGTATATTAGTTATCTTTCTGGCTACAGCATAGTCATAGGCCAATTTACGTGCCTGTATCTTTGTCAACCCATAATTATGTTTAGAACAAACTATCATGTAATTTGACAATTTTTGTTCTTCTTCGTCAGTGAAGATTTGTGAGGTTATAAATCTGTGCGAAGAATCCTTTATAGAATCTTGTTTTAGGTACCGTTGCAAACTTGATCTAGGGATTTCATATTTATCAGCTGTCGTTTTTATTTTTGATCCTTTTGATACCTCTTCTATGGCTCGTAATATTAAATCTTTAGGAATTTCCCGTCGCAAACCTTTCTTTTTGAATTTAAACGGCATCTTTCTGTAATTAACAATAAACCAATAGTTAAAATCCTCCTATACTGAACATAATAGGAGGGAGCGTTGGGCATGCCCAAACCACCCGCACGTCAAGATGCCCATTACTCCCTCTGTATACATTTTCGACATAGGTTACCCGTATTTTTTTGAATCTACGTATTTAGGCTTGGATTTCAGTTTAATTTATAGATTAGTGAATGTACAATAGATTAATAATAGAAAATACACATACCTTTCATTAGTTTTCTCTTTATAACGATCCGAAACCGCAACAAAATATTTACTTTTACGAGCGCATAACCTTCAAACGTGTTTGTGTTTGACAACTTACAGAAATGACAGATAGTCTATGGATGAACAGTGTTGCCAGTCGGTAAAGTAAACTACCAAACCAAAAAAAAAAAAAAAACTATGATCAAATCAGAATAAAAGGGGGGTGCCCATGTCTCCCAACTGCCCATCCCTCCCCTACCTCCCCTAACTCTATTATAATAATCATTTTCTAAAGAATAAAGTTTTTAGTAAATTTAAAAATTCCGCTTCGGCGCGATAGTGTTCTTTGTCACGGTCGATCACGTCGCGAGCCGTACCGGTAGCAGATAGAAATCCATACTACTTCATTGGCGCGGACACGCTTGCGGTAGGGAGTCGAAGGTTGTTTCAAGCTATGTAAATGTAAGATCGGTAATAAGAATCAAGAAAGAAATAGAAAGTAAGATATAATAAGGTAGGGCATAACGCGGTATCACAAATAGCATCGAGTCGTGGAGCAGGCTTCGAGTCTCGACGAGCCCTGTCAAGAACGGCCAACATCAAAATCAAGGCGCGCACTCGTCAGGACCCGGCATTCCTCCAAAGCTGTTGGTGGGGCCGAGTCGCCCACATAACCGTCCCGAATAAACAATAGGATCAACGTACTCACCTGACTGAAGCGATTTGCAAGATGGATTTCAATGATTTTCTTGTTTGGAATTGTCCAAAAGTGCCATGTTCATACCAAACTTCATTACATCAGAAGAAGAGAAACGAATTTTACAGCAAGTTGAAAATGCACCCAAACCATAAGTGGACACAGCTATTGCATCGGCGGCTCATTAATTATGGCGGTGTTCCACATCCAAATGGAATGATTGTCGAAGTGATTCCAGATTGGCTGCAAGTATTTGTTGGCGTGGTTAATAATCTAGGTATTTTTGAATCATGCAAAGCAAACCATGTTCTAGACAACGAATACCTGGCGGGGCAAGGCATAATGCCCATACCGGCGGGCCGCTCTTCTATCCTACTGACAACACAATTTCATGCGGATCGCATACCATACTTGAGTTCTATAGACCACCTGAGATAAACGTAAACGATAAACATAAACGCAAACTGCAATGCAAACTGCTGCTCGAACCGAGAAGTCTTCTAATCCTGAAGAACTCACTCCCGCACGATTATTTACATTCCATTTCAGGAATTACTGAGGATTTAATGTGCGACAATGTTTACAACCTGAGCAAGTATTCCATAGACTACAAATGCGGCGACAGACGAAAACACAGATTTGACAGTTCGTGTGTAATTGACAACCGGGCGGAACGCCAGCGGAACGGACCGCGTTCCGAGATGCACCGAGGCGTTGCCATACATGTATTACAGTGGATTGAGCGCAATGCAAAGTGCAATGACCAAATGCACTTGCGGCAATGCACACGAATGAGAAGGTGCAATGACCGGGAACTAGATGCATTTGAAATGCACTCAAAGTAGCACTCAAAGTCCGCGTAGATGACGAACGGTACATCCAGTTACCGCTCGTAATTTTTATACTGCAGTGTTGACTTCTCCGGCTCCACCATTTTCGTCACTATTCGACTGCATTCGGTTTTGTGTGCTTCGTGCTTTTCAGCGGTGGTAAAGTATTGCAAACACTTGTTGCACACATATATTGCTTTTTTGCCCAACGTTTGTTGAGAACGAATTAACCTGTAAAAAAGAAACATATTTAACTATAAAACATTTATTCTTTCGAATAATCATCCCTTGAAATATCTTTAATCCAAATATAGTGGCACTTCTCCTCGACTTGCAATAATAGCAGGTTAACATGGTGTTCTTTTTCCTCCTTTGTAATATGGTAGGGTCCAACCACTTTTTTTAATTCTGCATCGTAGCCAAATAGATTAATGCTTATGGTGTGATTCATCAACTCAAAACTTCGAATATCTTCCGCCTTTAACGGAAACTCAAGTCCCCAAAAATTCAGAACGAGCCCATTTCTCAATCGTATTACTGTGTCAGTGATATCATCGATTTTGTATGAGAAAGTTAGTTCTGAATGACGTTCCACTGGGTACAGAGCGGAAATTATGCTCCACTTGAAGCAATAACTGTCTTTATTTTTTAAGTTCACACATGCGTTTTTCACAGATAAATAGTTTGGGGTGGGGATGTAACCTGAACCTCTGTAACGCCAGCAAATATCGTTTTAAGAAAATGTACAGAAATATTTGAAGTGTAGAATTTGGAGCAGTAGAATTTAAGCTTAGTACGGTTAGAATCGTAAAAAAGTAAAGTAGAATTGTAAAAAGTAGAATTGTAAAAAGTAGAATGGTAGACAAAAGTAGAATTGTAAAAAGTAGATGGAAGGAAATTTGGGAAAATGCATGAACGCGGACACTCCGGCGTGCTCTGAGTTTGTCTTCTATCAGGTCGCACCATTGCCGGCGATTCAAATAAGACGAGCGGCGACGGCTCGACCCAATAAACAACAAACCATTTTCAATGAATTCAACCGCTAAGCTGGAACGAATTATTGCTGGAACCACCAAACTAATCCGACGCGGTTATGGCCTTCGGCAAACGAGCACCACATAAGCACAACACTAATCAAGAGATCCCTGACTTTCTGACGAGCACTGTTTTGACGTAAAATGATTTCTGCAAAACTGACGAGAAGTGGAGTCTAATCGTTTTTATTCGTACTTATCTGGCCGCTAGAACGTGGAATAGAGTGCATTCAACATTGTGATAGTTCAACGCCGACAGGTTGCTGTGAATATCTTGTTAATTTGCTAACGTAATCCATGTTGACATTGAACATGGCTGCTTGTTGGAAATTCAAGTGATTGTTGCCTGCAAAGGAAGCAAGCAAATCGAAACGAAACGAAACTTACCTATAAAGTAATTACCGCGAGAAGATTCCAAAAAGTACGATGTGGCCGTGGATAATGTGCGGAAAATGACGACAGCCAAAAATACCATTCGGTTCAACGTTCATACACTAGACAAGGTGACAGGGAAAACAAGGAAAATATACCAACTGACAGTTGGGATGGCAACATGGTGACTGGCAGCGACGGAGCCGCCACCACGCGGCAAAAAGGCAGAAAGGGGTGCGTTCCGCTAGCCATCGTTACTACTGCGGGAAAATGCACTTTCAAATGCGCGTGCAAGGGGCCAATGCACCCGCCAACATGATAAATTGGAGGTGGCGGCAACGGCAGTTGGAATACCGCAGAAGCGGTTGAAAATCCCTCTAGGAAAGGTTTCGTGGCGAGTTGACAGGGCTAGGGAGCTCTCTTCTTTTGGCAACCAGGGTGAGGCTCGCACGCGTTGGCGCAAGCTCCTTTTTGTTAACAAATTTTCTTTTTTCTGATTTGAAACCTGACTGGACGGGACGGGGAACGTGAATTTATCTACAGCATTTGGTCGACAGCCGAGTGGTGTGGAGTATCGAGGAAGGAATCTAGCTCGATTTCTCGCTTATAGACGGTGGTTTCAGAGACGGTTCCGGTTGCGAATTTTTAAAGCGAGTGCCGCCTGTAAACGACCCACCCCCGTTTCCACGGGAGTTTGCCGGACCGGAACTGTCCCCTTTGCCCTCCATCGGGAGGCGGAGGCTACGCAGGTTACGAGAGTAAGAGACGTAATACGGTTTGTATTCATTAACGTTCAACTCACAATGCACGATTCTAAGTAGAGCCCACCCACTGTCTCACTGTTGGAACTCTTCCATTTTCACTTTAATTTGAATACACATGTCCTTGAATGCAGAGTTCAATTCGCACTTATTTGTAATCACAGTCATTTTTGTATTAAAAGAGTTTACACTCACTATTAATTCACTATCCAGATTATCATCATTGTTTGCGTCCATTTTTATATATCCCCAAAAAATTCAATGTTAAATTTAATCGCGCCGCGTTCGTCCACAGTCTTAATAAGGTATACCATTAATGGACCTTCCATTCCCTTTAAAAATTCTTCGGGGTACAACAAACCTTCATCTTTATTTTCAAAGATAAGGGTTTCAATCCGGTTGTTGAAACACCCTTTTACCCTCTTGAAATGCTCATTTACGGACTCTGTACAGTTTCGTTTGTGGAAATTCGTCCGCAAATGGCTCACCCATAAAGTGTTTTGCACTTCGATTTTACAAATTTCACAATACATATTGTCTTCGAAAATAATGTCACTTGATTAAACACCGAAAATTGTCTATTGCTTTACACTTGATTATATATATATATATATATATATATATATATATATATATATATATATATATATATATATATATATATATATATATATATATATATATATATATATATATATATATATATATATATATATATATATATATTAACGATATAATGTCAAAGTTTTCTCAGAGTTTATTTTTTCACTTTCATTTTTCACAGCCTGAAAAAAACGAAAAGTCGCGATAAGTAAAACAAATAAAATCAAAATGTTACACACAAAAAATATTCATATTTAAAGTTAGTCACCAGATTTAAACTGTTTTCGCTTGCTTTCCACCTACTCACTGTTCAAACAATTTAATCGCTATATTAAATTGAAATAATCGAAACTGTTGATAAATTTAGTCAAAAAGGGAATCGAATTTCGAACCGTCTGAATTCACCAGAAGCCGAATACAAACTTGTGTCAAGAAACGATTGCAGTTGTTTTTATACAAAAATCGCAATTAAATGCTTATCAAATCAACTACTGCAAAAGTTTTCTTCTGACATCCTAAAACAATAAAAAGCACAATTGTCGCAAACAACAACACGTTTGAACATGCGCGTGAAAACCACAATTATTTCGCTAATTAGTGAAATTCGAACTTGTCGTTGAGTACTTCCGTCTATTGTTGATAAGACATGAATCAATAGGCGTGTTTATTTTTGCTCCTCTATCCAGTAGAGAATAGGATATACACATTGGAAACAACAACACTCCTGTCGCAGTGAATTCACTAGTACAGAAATTCTATTCCTCATTTGTAGTTCAAGTGCTGAACTATAGAATGTGCTGATGGAAAAAAGAAAAGATCATGAGAAGTTGTCTTTTTTGCTGTGAGGTGGCTTTTCATGTTTATGTTAAATGTTTTGGTAGTCAGGAAATTATAAAAAGCCCTCATAATGTGTAGAAAGTGAAAAGAAATGATTTTCTGTTAGTTTTTTTCTATTTTCTTTCGATTGTGGTAGTGTATACTCGTTATTTTCTCCCTTTATTTTCAACTGTTTAGTGGTACCACAGCGAATATAGCAACCTATGTCAGTCTTAGCGAATGCACTGCTGTTTTATACTAGATCGTTGTTTTTGCGGCATAGTTCTATTTTGTTCTGTATCGGAGCAAAAAATACGCCTAATATTTTTCCATACTCGCGCTCTATCAGTCACTTCAATCTAACCTCACTTATTCACATAACAAACAAACCCGCAACGCGCACTATGCTACCGCACACGAATCGTGTATACTGATTGAGTGATGGAGAGAGTGGAAGGAAGGAGGAAAAAATGAAAAAATTTTGTTTAACTTTACATTTATTTATTAAGAATGAATGAGAAAACTTAGGGGAGGTAGGGGAGGGATGGGCACTTTTTCACTATTTATTGCAAAAAAAATCAGATTTTATAGATAATCAACTTTTATTGCCAATTCTTATTGCACCACACATTTGGCTAGATATAATTAAAGAGCTTTCTTAAAAATTACAATCAGTTTCAACATTACGAGATATTTTATAAACTAAGTCAAAAGTGCCCAATGCTCCCTATGGTAGGGAGGCTTGGACATACCCTGTGGGAGGCTTGGGCACGGCCTATAAATTACTTTATATCCATAATAGAATTCAATAATTAGTTAACAAATATACTATTATTAAACTATATCAATAATAGAAACCAGATATAAAAGTTAACAAATAAAAAACATCTTAAACAGTATCTTAACTTATCTGAGATTGGGTATAACCCATAAAGGACTATCGAATGTGTACTTAGAGCTACCACGTTTGGTTTTATTGCATGTCTTTGGTACTGGCAATTTAGTTTTGATGTCGTCTAAAAGGACACTAGCTATGTCATCTACTTCAGGAAAAAAAAAGGTGCTTTTTATCTTACTCAGCCTCATAAATTTTATAGTAGCCATGGTAGGACTTATGTCTTCGATTTGACCGACATAGTGCACAACAGTCTTTTTTGTATTAAATTTAACAAGAACGAAATCATTTATTTTAAATTTTCTGTCAACGATTATCACATCATCTTCATCAAACTCTTCTTCTGCCGTTTCATTAATAAAAGATTCTCCGGAACTTTCATCGAGTACAACATTTTCTACATCACTATCACTGCTGCTCATTTGCTTTTTCTTTGCTCTATTCGATGTTAGTTCTGGTGGAAGTTTAGGAATCTGTTTCTTCTCTGTATTTTTAAGAACCTTTTTTTCCTGTCTCTCTCTTTTAGCTCTGTTCTTGGTTTGTCTTTCTTGTTCTGCAAATTCTATGAGTCTCTTTTCAGGTGTGTCAGTCAATATCCTTGTCTTTCCTTTCTTCCTTACATTTCTAATCAGTTTTCTAGGACTAGCCTTTGGATATGGTCTCACTATTTCAGGGGTTACAACTTCAGCGACTTGAATTGTAATTTGATCTATAGCAAATGACGTGGAAGCATCAGCAACATCAATGTTTTTGTCAACTGGATCTACTTCAATTTGATTTTCTCTTTCAGACTGTTCTGGAAGGACTTGAGTTGAAGTTGGCTGGATTATTGGATCATTTCTGGACGGTAACGCTTCATCAGTTACAGGTGCATCGCGATCAGTGACAGCAGCGCAAAGAAAATCTTCATCTGTGAATATATTTGAATTAAAAGGCCATATCCCAGGTTTTTCAAATCCTTTTTGTATGTTTTGTGGTTTGAACGCTAGAGGTATAGCAATGGCTGCTAGTTTGGGGATATCGTAGATTGTTACGGTTTTTCCTGGATTGCTGACCATCCAGTCTGTTAAAGCTTTATTGTAGTAATTTTTTAGTGGTCCATACACTGTTAAGTCAAGTGGCTGTAGCTTGTGGCTACAGTGTGGTGGAAAGGTCAGCAAAACAATGCCAACTTCTTTACAAAAGTCTAAGACGTCCACAGCAATATGGCTCTCATGATTATCAAGGAGCAACAACACTGGATTTTCAGGCGTCGGTTTGGCATGTTTCGCAAAATGATGCATATATTTAACAAAATTTGAAGATGTCATCCATCCAGATGGATGTGCTGAGCCATCTGACCCAACGGGGGCATCATGAAGCATGTAGGGTTTGAAATTTACTCTCGGGAATATAAAGTATGGAGGTATTGAATTTCCAATACCATTGATTCCACAGCATATTGTGACAAGTGAGCCTCTCTCTGCAGATGTTGCTTGTCCAACTTGTTTCGAGCCTTTTGAAGCAATCACTCTTTTTGTACGCTGAACAGTCGTCAACCCTGTTTCATCTATATTATATATAGCTTCGGGGCCAAAATGATGTCGCTCAAAGACGGCTTTTACATTTTCGAAAAAATTATCCACATTTGTTCTGTTAAAACTTGTTGCACGTGACAACGATGTAGCTTCTGGTGTCCGTATTGATAAGTGAGATTGCCTGTTTAGAAATCCCCTTATCCAGTCCTTAGATGCGATTGTTTTCTTGGTCCAATTATCGGGTATATTAGTTATCTTTCTGGCTACAGCATAGTCATAGGCCAATTTACGTGCCTGTATCTTTGTCAACCCATAATTATGTTTAGAACAAACTATCATGTAATTTGACAATTTTTGTTCTTCTTCGTCAGTGAAGATTTGTGAGGTTATAAATCTGTGCGAAGAATCCTTTATAGAATCTTGTTTTAGGTACCGTTGCAAACTTGATCTAGGGATTTCATATTTATCAGCTGTCGTTTTTATTTTTGATCCTTTTGATACCTCTTCTATGGCTCGTAATATTAAATCTTTAGGAATTTCCCGTCGCAAACCTTTCTTTTTGAATTTAAACGGCATCTTTCTGTAATTAACAATAAACCAATAGTTAAAATCCTCCTATACTGAACATAATAGGAGGGAGCGTTGGGCATGCCCAAACCACCCGCACGTCAAGATGCCCATTACTCCCTCTGTATACATTTTCGACATAGGTTACCCGTATTTTTTTGAATCTACGTATTTAGGCTTGGATTTCAGTTTAATTTATAGATTAGTGAATGTACAATAGATTAATAATAGAAAATACACATACCTTTCATTAGTTTTCTCTTTATAACGATCCGAAACCGCAACAAAATATTTACTTTTACGAGCGCATAACCTTCAAACGTGTTTGTGTTTGACAACTTACAGAAATGACAGATAGTCTATGGATGAACAGTGTTGCCAGTCGGTAAAGTAAACTACCAAACCAAAAAAAAAAAAAAAACTATGATCAAATCAGAATAAAAGGGGGGTGCCCATGTCTCCCAACTGCCCATCCCTCCCCTACCTCCCCTAACTCTATTATAATAATCATTTTCTAAAGAATAAAGTTTTTAGTAAATTTAAAAATTCCGCTTCGGCGCGATAGTGTTCTTTGTCACGGTCGATCACGTCGCGAGCCGTACCGGTAGCAGATAGAAATCCATACTACTTCATTGGCGCGGACACGCTTGCGGTAGGGAGTCGAAGGTTGTTTCAAGCTATGTAAATGTAAGATCGGTAATAAGAATCAAGAAAGAAATAGAAAGTAAGATATAATAAGGTAGGGCATAACGCGGTATCACAAATAGCATCGAGTCGTGGAGCAGGCTTCGAGTCTCGACGAGCCCTGTCAAGAACGGCCAACATCAAAATCAAGGCGCGCACTCGTCAGGACCCGGCATTCCTCCAAAGCTGTTGGTGGGGCCGAGTCGCCCACATAACCGTCCCGAATAAACAATAGGATCAACGTACTCACCTGACTGAAGCGATTTGCAAGATGGATTTCAATGATTTTCTTGTTTGGAATTGTCCAAAAGTGCCATGTTCATACCAAACTTCATTACATCAGAAGAAGAGAAACGAATTTTACAGCAAGTTGAAAATGCACCCAAACCATAAGTGGACACAGCTATTGCATCGGCGGCTCATTAATTATGGCGGTGTTCCACATCCAAATGGAATGATTGTCGAAGTGATTCCAGATTGGCTGCAAGTATTTGTTGGCGTGGTTAATAATCTAGGTATTTTTGAATCATGCAAAGCAAACCATGTTCTAGACAACGAATACCTGGCGGGGCAAGGCATAATGCCCATACCGGCGGGCCGCTCTTCTATCCTACTGACAACACAATTTCATGCGGATCGCATACCATACTTGAGTTCTATAGACCACCTGAGATAAACGTAAACGATAAACATAAACGCAAACTGCAATGCAAACTGCTGCTCGAACCGAGAAGTCTTCTAATCCTGAAGAACTCACTCCCGCACGATTATTTACATTCCATTTCAGGAATTACTGAGGATTTAATGTGCGACAATGTTTACAACCTGAGCAAGTATTCCATAGACTACAAATGCGGCGACAGACGAAAACACAGATTTGACAGTTCGTGTGTAATTGACAACCGGGCGGAACGCCAGCGGAACGGACCGCGTTCCGAGATGCACCGAGGCGTTGCCATACATGTATTACAGTGGATTGAGCGCAATGCAAAGTGCAATGACCAAATGCACTTGCGGCAATGCACACGAATGAGAAGGTGCAATGACCGGGAACTAGATGCATTTGAAATGCATGTGAAATGCATGGGGGCAATCGGTTTTATCGCCAAACGGAGAATCGAAGATCCCGTCTAAGCGGGATCAGGAAGCAAAGCCGAGGCTACTTGCGAGGTGTGCAAGATATAGTTCGTCCTCTTGTTGATTGGACATGGTAAGGAATAGACGAGGGTGCAGATTGTTGAACGAAATACGAGCGATCGAATATTTTTCTTTTACATGTATCTGGCGGGAAAGAGCTTGTCGGTTGGCGGTTAGAAAACGATAACTTGCGATAGCGACGACGGTTGTAAAAGAATCGAGGAGCAGATTTTGGGACGAAATACGAGCGATCGAATATCAATTTCTTTCACATGTACCTGGCGAGAAAAAGCTTGTCGATTGGCGATTAGAAAACCATAACGTTCGATAGCGACGACGGATGTAAAAGAATCGAGAAGCAGATTTTGGGACGAAATACGAGTGATCGAACATCTATTTCTTTCACATGCACCTGGCAAGAAAAAGCTTATCGGTTGGCGGTTAGGAAACAATAACTTTCGATAAGCGACGACGGTTGGAAAAAGGATTGAGGAGCAGATCGAGACTACCGAACGAGTTATTGAGGAGATTATCGGCGAAGTGACGGCGAATCACGACGAATCCGCTGCGGGAGGAGATTGATTGGAGATTAAATTGTAAGTAGTTTAAGTTTATTCCTTGTTTAATACCGAAATTCGGAAATACGAGATAGATGATGAATGTGATACATAGAATAGGTTATCAGAAGTGGTAGAGTGTAACTTTCGCGGCGCCGTTATAAAGTAGGGCATAAGTGCCGATATAGGTAAATTAGGAACCTTCGTTAATAAACTATTGTGTATGAATTTCTTGGAAACCGCTAGCGTGTTTTTCTTTGTGCTATACATATTACGCGAAACCGTCGCATATTCTCGCTTCCGAGCGTCGGCAAGCGCAGTTTCGGGGCCGTGAAGCGAGTGGCGCCCGACCCACCCCCATCTCCGGTGAGGCTAGGCCCCCGAAACTATCGATTTGGGATCCAAGAAAGAATATCGGTAACAAATTGGCGCCCAACGTGGGGCATAACGGAAGTAACGGTACGTAACGGTACGTGGAAAATTTTGTCTAGCCAAGTCCCAAATTGTGGGAGGCTCGGTAGGCGTGTAAATTCAGGAAGAAAGAAACCATTAAGGCATATTTCGGAATATTCTTTTTTTTGAAGAGAAATCGCGGAACGGGTATTTGATTTAGAATTCACCCCATTCGTGTGGCGGGATAAGTAGGGGTTGTTTGCTTTAGAACATTATACTTTTCTATTTATTATATTGCATAACAATTATTGATGCAGTGTATATTATTGATCACCGTATATATATATATATTTATCTGAATTCTGGATTCCGAGCATGGTTGTGTGAATTAGAGTGTTTGTGCCAAAGTGAGTAATCAAGGTACTAAAAGCATTTCATTTGAATTTTGGAGCAGAGTGTGTATGAGTTTGGATATAGTGAATTTATATTGAAGTTTGGGTGTGTGAAGTAGTAGTGTTACTAGCAATAAGAGGCCGGATTTTCAGGACAGAACTGTGCGGGAGTAGAGGGCGTGAATAGAGGATCGAGCGAAAAGGCGAGCACCGATCTATCACGTTTTGGTATTTTAGTCACTGGGGGGTTGATTTTAGATTTTCGGGGTCTAGGAACTAGTTACATTGGAATTGAGGGATAAACCATATAGAGAGTGCGGTGTTGGCGGTTTCGTTGGCTACTGACCAGTCTGAGAAGAATTTGTTCTTTTGAGTTCAGTGCGATGAAGATTTTAGTTGATCGCTTGAGCAAGGACGAGCTCACATATGAGCTCGCTATTCGGGGCTTTCCACAGGATACCGTCGACAATATGCGGAAGACGTTGAGGGGTACGTTGAAGGCAGAGGCGGCGTCCGACACGTCCTACGTGGCGGCAGAGTATCCATATGAGTATGATACGGATTTTTTGGAATTATCTGCGAAAGTGTCGGAAATTGAAGACTTGGTAGCAAGAGTTGCGGGGGATCAGACCTCTTCAGACTACATTAAAGCGAGAGTGAAAATTGAGTTTGGCTTCCGCCGGCTAGGTAACGTAAAGGCAATCACTCAGGAACAGAAGGAGGGCGTGAAGATGTTACGGAACCGGTTGATAATCTCGATGGGAACGTTGGTCGGGAACACAGAAGAATCCAGCGACGGCGAAGATGAGACAGCGAATCATGTCCCGGTGATGTCTCCGCCGCAGGCGTCGAGAGCTCCGAGCCTAGCGGAGGTGGCAAAATGGGGGATTAAATTCAGTGGGGATTCGACCGGATCAGTGAGTGCTTTTTTGGAGCGCGTGGAGGAATTACGGCAGGCCAGGGGACTTACAAAGCCGCAACTTTTTAGAGCAGCAGTGGATCTATTTGAATCGCAGGCTCTCATTTGGTTCCGGGCGAATCGTGACTTGGTCAGTTGCTGGGATGAGCTGGTGCAGGAACTGAAGGCAGAGTTTTTGCCAGCAGATTATGAGGATCGCCTGCGTGATGAGATCCGAAGGCGCACCCAGGGAGAGCACGAGTCAATGGGAGTATACGTGGCGGTAATGGAGCGTCTGTTCAGCCGGTTGAGGACCAACTACTCGGAAGAGAAAAAGTTAAGAACGCTGCGTAGAAACATTGCCCCTTTCTACCAGCAGCAGTTGAGTCTAACGCCTATCACGTCGGTAGCTGAGTTAGTGAGGATGGGGCGGACATTAGATGCCACCAGAGCGTCAGTAGCAGCGTTTGTGCCACCTCCTACGCGAGCGCGACGTTGTTTGGAGCCGGACTTGGCATACGTAGGAGCAGAGACTTCGGGGCAGATAGCTGTACTGACCGAAAACGGGCGAGTACAGTGTTGGAATTGCCGGAAGGATGGTCATCTGTCGAGAGAGTGCACGGAGCCCAGACGATGTTTCGGTTGTGGCAGACAAGGCGTGATGCGAGCAGCATGTCCCACGTGCCGATCCAGGGCGAGGAATCCCGTGGTGCGAGCACATACGGATCAACGGGAATCGGGAAACGACCGGCGTGCTCACTAAGCGGCAGAGGGAGCACGAGGATGAGGCCGCAGCAAGTGATTCATTCGGCGAACGTGGACTACGCCTTGGTAAAGAGCGGCGAGGATAGTCGACCGCATTTGCAAGTTGAGGTAGAAGGTGTGGAAATGGAGGGACTTCTGGACTCGGGCGCGAGTCGTACGATCTTGGGAGAGAAGGGATGGTCACGGTTGGAAGCCAAAGGGTTGATTTTGGACCGAGACAGAGTAGAGGAGGTGCGGCTGGCAAATGGAGAGTCGTGCGCTGTAGATGGTGTGGCAAGGTTAGAATTCAGTTTAAGGGGGCGGAAATATGTGATAGAAGTACTGGTGATCGCGGCAATTCCACAAGAGGTAATCCTAGGGGTAGATTTTTGGCAGCTTTTTGGAGTCGTGCTTGATATGAAGGGGCAACAATGGACCTCCGTGGCCACTGTAGAGTCAGGAACCGGGAAAGCGCTACGAGGTTGGTCACACTTAACGCAGGGTGAGGTGAAGATTCTGTCGGAGCTATTAGAGCAACAGTTTGAATTGATGGGGGATGGTTTGGGTTGCGCGAAGTCTGTCAGCCACGTCATAAAGACAAAATCGGAACCAATCAAGCAGCGATATTATCCCGTTTCCCCCGCAGTTCAAAAACAAATAAACCTAGAGTTGGACGATATGTTGCGAATGGGAGTGGTTGAGCCATCGAAAAGTGCTTGGTCCTCCCCGATCTTGTTGGTTCGTAAAAAGGACGGTTCCTACAGATTTTGCGTTGATTTTCGCAAAGTAAACGCGGTGTCGGAAAAGGATGCGTATCCGTTACCTTATATCTCGGCAACTCTCGACAAACTACGAAATGCAAAATATCTGTCGACGCTGGACGTGAAGTCGGCGTATTGGCAAGTGCCCATGGCGGAGGAATCTCAACAATACACTGCCTTTACCGTGCCGGGTAGGGGTTTATTTCATTTTCGGCGCATGCCTTTCGGTCTCCACAACTCAGGAGCCACCTGGCAAAGGTTAATTGATACGGTATTAGGGCCTACTCTCGAACCTTTCGTTTTCACTTACCTAGACGATATCATTATTGTCACGGAAACGTTCGAGCGACACTTGGAAGTACTGCGAGAGGTCTTCTCTAGGTTGAGGGAAGAAGGTCTGCGAGTATCGAAAGAGAAATGCCAATTCTGTAGGGCTCAATTGCGGTATTTAGGCTACCTAGTGGATGAAAGAGGTCTGCATGTAGATCCAGAGAAGGTTGAGGCGATTAAGGGATTTCCTAAACCGACATCAGTCAAACAAGTCCGACAACTACTCGGTATGGTGTCGTGGTATAGGCGTTTCATCCCGGATCACGCCACTCTTGTCGCGCCATTAAATGATCTGTTGAAAAAAGGACGTAAGTTTATATGGTCAGATATATGTGAGCAGGCTTTTGTCGCGTGCAAACAGAAACTTATGGCCGCGCCGATATTAGCCTGTCCTGATTTCGACCTCCCCTTTAAAGTGCAGACGGATGCATCGGATGTCGGAATAGGGGCTGTTTTGAGTCAGGCTCACCCATCAGGAGAGAAAGTGGTCTGCTATTTGAGTCGGGCTTTGTCGAGACGGGAGAGAAATTATTCTGTCACCGAAAGGGAGTGCTTAGGGGTTGTGTGGGCCATAGAGAAGTTACGGCCATACATTGAGGGGACGCATTTCATCGTGATTACCGACCATCATTCCCTTGTCTGGTTAAACAAGCTGAAGGACCCGTCAGGCAGGTTGGCGAGATGGGCAGTACGCCTCCAGCAATTTGACTTTGAGATCGTTCATCGGAAAGGGAAGGAACATTTGGTGCCAGACGCACTGTCTCGAGCGGTTGCGGAGGTGGGAGACATAGCGGCTTCCCCGGCGCCAGAGAGATGGTTTGTGGAAATGGTGGAGAAGGTTCGGAGCGATCCGCGTAAGTTTGCGAATTGGAAAGTGGTCGAGAATACTCTGTGGAAGCAGCTACCAGGCTATGGGAGCGAGAGGGACGGCAACCCGGTTTGGAAAAGGGTAGTTCCGAAAACGGAAAGGGGTTCCATACTGTTCCGGTGTCACGACGACCCGAAGGCGGGACATCTTGGTGCTACTCGAACGTTGGCTCGCGTTGCTCAAAATTTCTACTGGCCCCGGATGCGGAGAGACATACAGAAATATGTACGTTCTTGTAACGTGTGCCAAGCCTGCAAGGTGGAGAGAAAATCACCGATCGGCTTGATGTCTACGAGGGCTGGCGAGGCCAAATTGCCATGGGAACTGATCAGCGTGGATCTAGTGGGACCATTACCTAGGTCAACGAGAGGGTACACCTACATTCTCACGATTGTAGACTATGTCACCAAGTACTCGGTAATATTACCAGTACGGACGGCGACGGCATCGGCTGTTTTCCGGCTGTTGGAAGAGAACGTCTTCTTAGTGTATGGAGTACCCAGAGCTCTGATATGCGATAATGGGGTGCAGTTCCGCGGAAAGCAGTTCAAGCGGGCGGTGGAAGAGTATGGCGTTAAAATATGTTTCACCGCGCTGTACCACCCCCAGGCCAACCCAGCGGAGCGCCGTAATCAGGACATAAAATGCATGCTGAGATGCTACGCGTCAGAGAACCATCGCTCATGGGACCAATACCTGAGTAAAATCGCGTGTGCGCTGAGAACGTATAAGCACGAAGTTACAGGCTTCACTCCTTACTTTTTAAATTTTGGGCGAGAAATGGTCACATTTAGGGAGGAAGTGGAGCGGCCTGCAGGAGGACGAGAGGCGTTTTCACCAGTCAAGAACGCAATAAATTTGGAAAAAATAAGGGAGGAGGTAGTTCAGAGGATGAAACGGGCAGCGGTTTCCAGTCAGAAGCGGTATGACCTTCGTCGACGCACAGAGAATTTTCAGGTGGGGCAAAGAGTTTGGCGGAAGAATTACGTATTGTCGGACGCTAGTAAAAATTTTTCCGCTAAATTAGCCCCGGCGTACATAGGACCCTTCACACTGAGAAGGAAGACATCAGCGTGGACATACGAGTTGGTCGACGGAAATGGTAAAAATGCAGGCATTTGGCATGCGAAAGACCTCAAAATGTATACTGAAGGCGAACGTGATTAGCATGGATTTTGGTGGCGGGTTTCGAATTTAGATACACGTTTCTTTTGAAAGGTTAACCATTAGACTCTGTGGTGGTGGGATGCCGGCGCGATAAGCAATGGAAAAGAAATGGTGGTGGGATTTAGTTTTACAATAACAGAATTAATATTATTGAGTAACTTCCGTGATTAAGCTTTGTAAAAAAAAAAAAAAAAAAAAAAAAAAATATTTGGTGAAGGGTCAGTAGAAGTAAGCCTAGTATTAGTTAATAGTAAATCTTGAGGAGTTAGTCGTATGAGTTAGAATGAATGAGATAAAACTGAAATAATATACCATAGTTTGGGGGCGTGACTTCCGTGCCTCTGTTGAGTAGGGTTGATCTTTATCTTTTCCTTTCCTTTTTCTCCTTTTTTTTCGTCTTGTTTTTGCGCCTCTCGTTTTTTTTATCTTCGTTTTTTTTTTCCTTTTTTTGATGTCCTTTGGTTTTTATCCTAAAATTGAGTTCAGGTCGTATTAGAATATTGAAATATTACGGGCACAGATACCAACACCAGTTAGAGCTATCAGTCGAGACACATATGCATGCATGATAAGGTATGTCTGGGATTTGTGATGTGAATGTGCAATTCAGAATTCAAATAAAGAATATCAACGACCGGAAATTGTTGTACGATAAGCTAAAGCGTACCGAAATATAAAACTCGGGATTAGTATATAATTTCGCGTGGCGTCTCTGAGAAATAGCGTCAAGAATTCCCAGGGAATTCTCTGAAGAGAGGGGGGTGTCACGGTCGATCACGTCGCGAGCCGTACCGGTAGCAGATAGAAATCCATACTACTTCATTGGCGCGGACACGCTTGCGGTAGGGAGTCGAAGGTTGTTTCAAGCTATGTAAATGTAAGATCGGTAATAAGAATCAAGAAAGAAATAGAAAGTAAGATATAATAAGGTAGGGCATAACGCGGTATCACAAATAGCATCGAGTCGTGGAGCAGGCTTCGAGTCTCGACGAGCCCTGTCAAGAACGGCCAACATCAAAATCAAGGCGCGCACTCGTCAGGACCCGGCATTCCTCCAAAGCTGTTGGTGGGGCCGAGTCGCCCACATAACCGTCCCGAATAAACAATAGGATCAACGTACTCACCTGACTGAAGCGATTTGCAAGATGGATTTCAATGATTTTCTTGTTTGGAATTGTCCAAAAGTGCCATGTTCATACCAAACTTCATTACATCAGAAGAAGAGAAACGAATTTTACAGCAAGTTGAAAATGCACCCAAACCATAAGTGGACACAGCTATTGCATCGGCGGCTCATTAATTATGGCGGTGTTCCACATCCAAATGGAATGATTGTCGAAGTGATTCCAGATTGGCTGCAAGTATTTGTTGGCGTGGTTAATAATCTAGGTATTTTTGAATCATGCAAAGCAAACCATGTTCTAGACAACGAATACCTGGCGGGGCAAGGCATAATGCCCATACCGGCGGGCCGCTCTTCTATCCTACTGACAACACAATTTCATGCGGATCGCATACCATACTTGAGTTCTATAGACCACCTGAGATAAACGTAAACGATAAACATAAACGCAAACTGCAATGCAAACTGCTGCTCGAACCGAGAAGTCTTCTAATCCTGAAGAACTCACTCCCGCACGATTATTTACATTCCATTTCAGGAATTACTGAGGATTTAATGTGCGACAATGTTTACAACCTGAGCAAGTATTCCATAGACTACAAATGCGGCGACAGACGAAAACACAGATTTGACAGTTCGTGTGTAATTGACAACCGGGCGGAACGCCAGCGGAACGGACCGCGTTCCGAGATGCACCGAGGCGTTGCCATACATGTATTACAGTGGATTGAGCGCAATGCAAAGTGCAATGACCAAATGCACTTGCGGCAATGCACACGAATGAGAAGGTGCAATGACCGGGAACTAGATGCATTTGAAATGCATGTGAAATGCATGGGGGCAATCGGTTTTATCGCCAAACGGAGAATCGAAGATCCCGTCTAAGCGGGATCAGGAAGCAAAGCCGAGGCTACTTGCGAGGTGTGCAAGATATAGTTCGTCCTCTTGTTGATTGGACATGGTAAGGAATAGACGAGGGTGCAGATTGTTGAACGAAATACGAGCGATCGAATATTTTTCTTTTACATGTATCTGGCGGGAAAGAGCTTGTCGGTTGGCGGTTAGAAAACGATAACTTGCGATAGCGACGACGGTTGTAAAAGAATCGAGGAGCAGATTTTGGGACGAAATACGAGCGATCGAATATCAATTTCTTTCACATGTACCTGGCGAGAAAAAGCTTGTCGATTGGCGATTAGAAAACCATAACGTTCGATAGCGACGACGGATGTAAAAGAATCGAGAAGCAGATTTTGGGACGAAATACGAGTGATCGAACATCTATTTCTTTCACATGCACCTGGCAAGAAAAAGCTTATCGGTTGGCGGTTAGGAAACAATAACTTTCGATAAGCGACGACGGTTGGAAAAAGGATTGAGGAGCAGATCGAGACTACCGAACGAGTTATTGAGGAGATTATCGGCGAAGTGACGGCGAATCACGACGAATCCGCTGCGGGAGGAGATTGATTGGAGATTAAATTGTAAGTAGTTTAAGTTTATTCCTTGTTTAATACCGAAATTCGGAAATACGAGGTAGATGATGAATGTGATACATAGAATAGGTTATCAGAAGTGGTAGAGTGTAACTTTCGCGGCGCCGTTATAAAGTAGGGCATAAGTGCCGATATAGGTAAATTAGGAACCTTCGTTAATAAACTATTGTGTATGAATTTCTTGGAAACCGCTAGCGTGTTTTTCTTTGTGCTATACATATTACGCGAAACCGTCGCATATTCTCGCTTCCGAGCGTCGGCAAGCGCAGTTTCGGGGCCGTGAAGCGAGTGGCGCCCGACCCACCCCCATCTCCGGTGAGGCTAGGCCCCCGAAACTATCGATTTGGGATCCAAGAAAGAATATCGGTAACATCTTTTATTAACATTTCCATTAGGGCCTGCTGCTGTTCTGGTGGCGGTGGTGACATTGGCGTCTGTAAAATATAATACGATAAAAAATTTGAATAAATATGATTTTTACAAAACTCACTTGAACCCTAAGAGCCTGCTGCGATGGCGGTGTTGGTGATAGTCCCGAATTTGAATAAATATAATTTTACTACACTCACTTGAACCCTATATACTGGAGGTATTGGTTCCAACTCCTCCTCTTCTGTCTCCACATCGATAATGTTTCGTTAAATATTGTATTCCATTGATAACTAAACTTCGACTGAACTAAACCTAATTCAAGATTCTACTTTTATACGAAAAATCGTAACCGCAATTATATTCTTATCAAATCATTTTTAGAAACTACTTACCATAGAAAAGTTTTCTCACACTTCTCGCATCCTAAAACAATAGAAACCACAGTTGTCGCAAAACTTCCTATACGTAACCACATCGAAAAATTCACTAATCACCTAATTTCCTACAATACTATATTCCAAATATTTCACAATAAAAAAAAAAATATTCTCAAATACTAGAAAACCGCAAATTAAGAAAATATTGCAAAGCTAATCCGTTACAATTCACAAAAAACACAATTGCTACAAAACACTAGATAACCACATCGAAAAAAAAATCCGTAATCACTTAATTTGACTATAATATTCTCTACCGAAAGAATTTAAAACCGCCACATGAAATTCCATTGCTGATAAGCCGTTTTCATACGATCACACATTCATATGTTGCTTATTATCATTCGAAACCACAGGTTAACAAATTCTTCGTCATTCGAATATCACAGGGTAAAATTTCATATTCAAACATGTCGACGCGTGACGTCATCCAGCAAAGGGCTTCCCCAACAAATTCAAATGTAAACAAAGTCGAATGTAAACAAAACTCAAATGTAAACAAACTCGAAAAGCTAAAACCACAAAGCATTGTTGATAAGACGCTACGATCATATGCCGCTTCATATGCAGCATGCGCCAAAAACCACACATGAAATTTCATATGAAGAAAATATATAGCACAAAAATGTATCGTTGATATGAAAACCATACAGCTTCGTTTGAAAATGAACGTATTCGTAATGCTTTGATGATTATGCATTTTACGTAGGAATCAAACAGTAGATCAATGACCATCATTACACACACCTGTCCCCCTCCCTCTTGTATCATACGCCCCACACCTATCCCCTTCCCTCTCGACCGGCCCAAACGGCACGCGCCAAAACCTCCATGCAGCATGCACCACAATGTGTGACGTCACACGACCAGATGTCGCTAACCGCAAAGATTTTTGTATGCAAGGGAGTTAGAATCCTGACCGGATGTCGCTAACCGCAGATGTTTGTATGGACTTGAGTTAGAACCCCCTTATCCCTACTACTATCCTTGAATCGTTTAATCAAAAAACCAAAATTAATTCACATG
Organism: Nemotelus pantherinus; assembly: GCA_963978885.1. NCBI lineage: Eukaryota > Metazoa > Arthropoda > Insecta > Diptera > Stratiomyidae > Nemotelus > Nemotelus pantherinus. Next base: position 38,738,785 of record OZ022265.1, on the reverse strand, counting down.
GGTAGGCTTAAGGCTCACATACGTAGGCGTAGGCTCACGAGATTTAACTCAAACTATAATGCGCACGCGCAGTAAATGGAGATTCGAATTCGTAAAAGTGTAAACATATACTGTAGTACTTATTTGTGCTACCATATACTTGTGTCGTAGTACTTCTGGTGGTAGCTATTGATAACGATCTTACAAAAAAATTTAATAATCATACTTTACTGGACCTTCTATGAGCACAACTACGTTTCAAGAATTGCAAATTCAAGGACAATTAAACATACAAATTCAGAACTGAGCAATCATGTGCATGCAACTAAATCATACTTATGTATACTTTACGAACGTGTTGCTGTTATAGCCCGTCCACTGTCCAGACTACGGATACTTAAGTATCCGCATACATAAGTATCGTCCACACTTTTCATTGATTTTCATTTCAAGGGTAAAATGTATCTGCAGATGTCGCTGCAGTGAGGACAATACTTATGTATCCGGATACATAAGTATCCGTAGTCTGGACGGGCTATTACGCTAAGTATGCTCTGGATCGAATCGTCCCATACGTATGCCTTCCATTCATCGGGAGTCGAAAGTCAGGTGTTGATTACCATGCAAGCCTGAGTATACCAAGCGGCGTAGCTACATTCACCTCCGGACTACAGTAGGATGCTGTATTCGAAACAGGTAGAGCGTTCATACACATTGTCATCGAACACACATATGTTTTCAGGTATTCATCTGCACAACAATTTCATGGATCGTATCGAGTCTCACATGCAGTATTCTCACACAAGTCGAAAGATAGAAGCGGCTGCACGGTTAGCGGCAGTCAACACCCGACAGAACTTTTCTCGAAGACCCCTCGTCGCCGCGACGGCCCAGAAAAGACTCTCCTCGGCCACGATCTTAAAGCGACCGCCCGTCGCTACGACTTCACAAAGACTCTCCCGAGGTCCGTTCGGTTTTGCTTTCGACTCGAATACCAAGCCAGGCAATGTCATATCGGACTAACTGCAACTTGTTATTTTTCAAATCGAACAACAAGTTACAGTTAGTCCGATCGAAAAATACATTATGTTCAGGCGCGTTACAGTGCGCGTCGAAATATTGTGTACAGAAATTTCTGGATGAAATTTCTGGATGTTACAAACGTGTCGTGAAAGGACATCCACTTTTCGTAATTAACGCTGAATTTCGGTAAATGAATGGTAGGCAGTTTCATTCCCGCCTGAACTCCGGTTTTGTTATCCGCAATTTTAATTGTTTCAAACTTTTCTTCTAGTCGCCCTTGCCCCACACTGACTGTTTTGAAGACTTCCGCAATGACCGATGGATTCATGTCCGCTTGATGCCTTGGGTAATCCACTTCCTCAAGTACTCGTCTCCTATGCATCAGGTCCGCCGTTGTTTTCATATATTTGTGTAGAAGCGTGGCTCTTACCTCCTCTTCAGCCATAAGCGCTTCTTCATCATTGCTACTGTCCGCTATTGAGTTCTCGATGGTTGTCCGGAGCTCAATTTACCTAAAATACTGCTCCTTGAGTTGATCGATTCTCACTGTCAGCTCCTCAACTGTGACATTCTCAGATATTGACCAACTGCAAAGATCAGTGATGGTCCGTTTTGCACTATTACGCGATCTTTTTAGTCCCTGAATATCCGCTATTGTATATGTTCGACGGACCGACGGACCAAAATGTTCGTAAATAAAACCCTGTTCGCTTTATTTAACAATTTATTAAAAGAACTCAAAAACGAAATTAAAAATACACATTAATACACTTGTGAATGCTACTGCTGTTCTATATAGACTACTTGTACAAAACTCAACGGTGTGTTGAGTTAAGGCGGCCTAGTGTGATAGCCGCTTTTTAATGCTTTTTTGGGGACTTTTTTTTGGCAAACCATTGAAATAAAATAGTTCATAAATTATATATCACTTTTATTACCATTTAGACAAACTTTGTACATTTTTTGAAGTAAATTTATACAAAATAGTCGGAGATACACCGCCCAACAAGAACACATATATAAAAAGAGGTGCTCCACTGCTGCCATATTCCTGCCATGATTTTTTTACGCTTTAGAAAAATACAATCAATTTTTCGTGTTTTTTTTTTTTGGGTTTGTCTAGCTTGTAAAATGAAAAGTAATGAAGTAATCTTAATTATTTTACTTCATTTTGTAGTTATTTATGTACTTAAAATGATGTATGAATTTGCGCAGAATCAATCAAATAGTTTTTGAGATATCATGGCAGCAGTTTGAAAAAATCGTGTTTTGAGAAAAACGCGTTAGAAAGTTGTATATAATTCATGACAAAAGAAAATCGTCTCACGATCAATCTGCTATGCCTGGACCATAGAGTACACCTTCCTTTTCTTCAAAGAAGTCACGTAAGGCTGTTTTCTCCTTTCTGTTGGATTTGTTAATCGTGAACACTAATTTTTCGAATTTTGAATCGAGCAATCGTTGGAACCTTGTTTAATTTACCTTGAATTAATAAAATATTTAGCTGTGATAAAATATGGTTGGAACTTGAAGTAGTTCAGAATAATATTTCAAAACTAGACCTTAAGAAATTAGACTCTCTCTTTGTTGAATTTTGTGTTTTCGAGTTAAACATATTTGGAAAACGATTTAGCTTTGACATTTTGCATACTTTATTTTTGCATATTTGCATTTTTTGTATATTTCCCTATTTTGTCAATATGTTCTGATACTGACAAAATAGTTTCACGTTTTGCATAAATCCAATTCGACGTCTTCCTTTCAGAACTGTGATATCTGGAGGGATACGCGTCCGATACTTTCGCGAGTGTTGTCGGAAGGTTCGATTTTTGGCGACATCGTGAATGGACTGTCGTTGTCAATGATTGTGTCGTGAACGCAGACGTCTTAGCTTGAGCCGGAGAGTCAGAATAACTGGTCACTTTTAAATTTTTCACACTCGATTTACTTGTGCGGCGCGTCGTTTCACACCTCGTAGGTAATCGCAGTATAAGCTGTACACGAAGACTTCAACGTCTATACACAATATGATTATTAGCAGGGCTTTGATTTTTTCACTCTCGACGGCGAGCGAAGAATTAACTAACATGGAATTCGAGACGTTGCCTACCATGAGTCTTATTTCTGCAACGTCCATTACTTGGAACATAAAAATCGTCGTTGTTTATTGATCCCGTCAACGACTGGGCTAGGATCGCCACTTGGGCCCTGTCGTGGTTCTTCGAATATAAACACCGCTTGTTATATACTTAAATGCTGTGCCGAGACCGTAACTCAACAGCAGCGCTATTGTGAAATTTGGTATGTCCACATCAGTCGTTTTGCTGTGGCCTCGAACTTACCATGGGAGAATTGCTGATAAGACATTCAAATAGTACAAGTCGCTGTATATGCCTTATTAAAATTTTTTGTCTTTGTTCCATATGATCAGCAATGTTCGAGCGACGACTCAAATTGCATATGCAGACGTACATACAGTGGCTCACAGCTTATTCCGATCAGCATTTAGAAAAAACTTGAACTGCCAATAAAACCTAAACTAAATAAGATACTAAAATAATTTAAACGCAGATTGTTAGTGTAATGCTCATAATTATCATTTATTCACTTTATTTTTATTTATACATATTTTTATTATTTCTTAACAATCAAAAATGAAAAAAGTAACTTAAAACAATGCCACAGCTTATGTCGACCAGTTCACAAATTGATTATTTTAATTCAATTTGAAGACACAAAATAACAAATTCAATATTTAGTGTGACCTCCCCCCTTCTGATCAACGACCATTGCTAGTCTCTTAGGCATCCAATCGACCAGTTTTTGTGTAATGTATGGGGTAATTTTGGCCCATTCCTCGAGTAATGCAGTTTTGAGGTCATTTTTACTCGAAATTTTCCGTTTTCGGATATTTGTGTCCAAAATGGCCCACAAATTTTCAATGACGCTTAAGTGGGGCGACTGTGCCGGTGGTTGTATAATATGCGGACAGTTCAAAATCAGTCATGTTTGTGCAATACCCGATTTATGTTTCGCGTCATTATCTTGGTAGTATTGGAAGCCATCGTGAATGCCCAGGTTTTGGGCTCTTGCAAGTCAGTTTGATTTTAAAATTTGAAGATATTGTGACTTATTGTTACGGATTAGATGTTTGGGGAATGTTTTTAAACTGTAAATTTAGAGGAGAGCCACTTTTGGTCCGATTCCTGGTTTGGTTTGCTTTATTTCACCAACGGTTTGTTTGAAACAAGATAAATGTTTATTACTAATGTTATTGTCAAATTCAGTTTAATACTTTGATGATTGTATATTGAAAATGGATTGTAAACTCAGTAAGCTGAGAAATGAAAAGACAGTTGTGAAAAATTGAATTGAAAAAAATGTGAGGTTTTAGTTAGTTGAGTCAGAGAGTGAGTCGGCAAGTAACCGTAGAAGAGGGTTCGATTGAGAATAATTGTAATAATTACAATTGTGCTGAAGCAAAGCTGGAAAAGTGAAACGCAACAGGAAGCGTAAAAGGTGGACGTTTGCAAGAATCGCTAATTTGTCTAACAAGTCAGTCAATAAAAGAACACCTGGTCAATAGTCCATGCATTTGTTCGGTGACGCAGCGGTGCGACCAAACCGATTATTTACCAATTTATTTCATCATCAAAATCATCACCATCGGGCGATTTTCACCCAATCGTGGATAACGACAGCGAATATCGTTTCGTTAATTGGCATTCGTTTGCAACGACATTTGCTCTGGTTCTAGGGTAGGGCGAAATTGCACAGATGACATAAATGCAGTTGTGTGCGTGAGAGCAACGAAAAAGCGTCAACAGAAAACAAAAATAAAGTTTAAAAATCCTTTTCCGATTCATGAAATTCTGTTGATTATCTACATTCAAATTTTTGTTCGACTCTGAATCGCCTTCAATATCTTCCAGTCGCCAATTCGTTAACTCGATGTTACATCGGTACTGATCACCATTCGCGATCATTATCACCGTCCGATCGCTTACCCGATCAGTTTCTTCGCTTTGTGCTTCCGCACGAAAATTTTCATTCTATTGTGACTTTCCCTGATCCGTTGGGTTCACTCATCCCATCTTAATTTCACTCAAACTGAGTTTTAGGTTCCACATGCGATCCACACGTCGGCTTTGGGAAAGTAAGACTCTGACTTAATTGTCATCCGTCAGCTGTCAGATGACTGTTGATTGTCAGATGACGAGTGTGGTAGTTTGTTTCGCCTTCCCTAGCACGATCCAACCCAACACAGAGCTTTGTAGCATGGGTAAATCTGGCGCTAATTTAAACTGACCGTCTTTTGTTAGGTTTGCACAGATACCAGCCCTTAGGAGAATGTCTATGCGTTTGGGTTTGTAAAGCTCTGGATCAGCTAATTTAATATGATCTGGTATTGGCCATGAGATTGTGTTGCATGTTTGAGTTGGTTGACAGTCAGTAATGTAAGGACCAAATTTTAGTTTTTTTTTTATTTAAAAAAAATACTTTTTCATTTCGAAAATTACCTCCGTGTACCGAAACCGTCCAGTCGTCGAGGAGCTTTCACCATCTGTAAAATAAGGATAAGCCCAAGTCCAATTAATTGATACGGGTGGACAGCGTGGTGGACACGAACCAATCACTAAACAAATTTTATACAACCTACAGGCATCAACCAAAACAGATCAAACACACAACAACGATTTCTCGCCGCCCGAACCATAATCCATTTAACACACACATAGCTGATCCTTCGGTTGGGGACGCAAAGCAATAGTTGGCCGAACCAGGGCGGGACACACACACAGTAGCGAGTCATCGCCACCCGAACCGTGACCCGTCCAAAACAGACAAAACTGCTTCCCTTCCTATAAACTTAAACTCGGTCCACAACGCCGAACAACCTTTCGTAAAACACAAAAATATCAATAAAACTAACGCACACCTAACAAAATCAAACAAACTTAGTGAGCCTACTCACCTTAAACCTTTTTCACAGATATTACTCAGATATCAGATATTCACACCACTTTTAACTACTCAGATCAATAACACTACTACACCGGGGGAACTATCGTACTATACTGCATTCAACTTCTACGAGGGCTAGGACACTGTCTCGAAACTATGTAGCTCCTTAACAGATGTCACAAAACCCAGCATTTAACGAAAATTCACACTTACGAATTTTGTAATCCCTAACTAATATATTTATTCATCCATTTGCAATCATGATTGCCGATCCATCTGGATGTGGTAAGACGAGTTTTATAGATATTTCTTTGAAATGACTCTATGATACAGCCGAAGGTGAAGAAGGTTATTTGGTGCAATGGTGAAACTAAAGCTGTTCCAACATAAGTAGATTTTAACCCTCCCCAGACACACTACAATCGGAGCACCTCCCCAGACACACATGGGTCTACGGAGTCCTGCCGATTTTTTAACCATACTTCGAATCGTTTTAAAATCTCAAAAAATTCACGAGAGTAGCTTGATATCTAAAGAAAAAGAGCGTGCAAAATGAAACTTTGAAAAACGTATAATTATTATGCCAACTGAAAAAGTACAATTTTTTGGAGTCGAAAATTCGTGTGAAATCATAATTTTTGGTTTGAAAATAATGTTCCAATTAAAACCCTAAAAGGAAATTTATTAGTGAAATAAATTTAAATAAACAAATTGATTTACCTGCTGTCGCTGTCACCGATTGTAAACAATGGAGACTTGTCAAATTGTCAATTCGCCTAATGCTCTCGACAACTCTTGTTATCTCTTTCACTCTTACTAGTCAGCTATTGTAAAGTAAAGACTGTCCCGGAAAAAAAAGTCCTTTTGTTTTTTTGCTATAACTCAAAAACAAATAATTTTTTTTTCAAAATTCTTTTATTATATTATGATATGAACTGTCTATAATCTATGTATATTTTTGTTGCACTTAAAAAATACACCTAAAAAAAATTTATTACTTTTTTATTAATATGCATCATTAGGTTTTTTAATATCGCTTCGTTGACTTCAGTGTACCCTCGGCGCCATTTATTCCGAAAAATTCTTATGTTTTTTGCAGTTTCCTCAGTCTTCTTAAGATTCCTTTTCATCAAAGCCCAATATCGTTCGATTGGGCGAAGTTCGGGGCAGTTGGGCGGGTTGGCATCTTTTGGTACTACGGTGATGTTATTAGCTTGGTACCAATCCATCGTTTTCCGAGCATAGTGAGAAGTTGCTAAATCTGGCCAAAATAATACTGAACCTTTGTGTTTACGTATAAAAGGCAGCAAACGGCGCTCTAAACACTCGCTGATGTAAATTTCGGTGTTTATTGTGCGATCTGTTACAAATTCTTCACTCCGGAGACCACATTTGCAAATGGCCTGCCAAACCATATATTTTTTTGGAAATTTGGTGTGCTTCCGAGTCGTAAATTTAGGGGATGCACCACCCTTTTTAAGTGCAGTGTAAAACTCCTGTCCAGGTAACTGCTTGAAATCTGCTTTGCAGTATGTTTCATCGTCCATGACCACGCAATCAAATTTGGTCAGGTAGAGGCGGTATAATTTTTTAGCCCTTCTCTTAGCTTCTGCATCTTTTTCTTCGGAGCGGTCTGGTACTTTCTGAACTTTATAGCTCCTTAGGTTGTAAAATTTCTTAATACGTTGAACAGATGATTTTGATGTACCCGCTTTTTCCGCTGTATCACGCACCGACAGACCTGGATTTCGTGTAAGCAACCGTCTTACTTGACAAGCTACTGTTGGACTAAATGAACCCTTTTTTCTACCTGATCCTGGTGCTCGTGACAATGTAGTGACCTCCTTGTATCGTTTTATTGCTCTTGCAACAGTTTTTTCACACACGCCAACTGCCCAAGCAATGTTTTTGTATGGACTGTTGGGATTTTCCAGATATTTGCAAATAATTGCCTGTCGCTTCTGCTCTTGAGAGGATGACATCTTATCAACAACTTAGTTAACTAGAAACTGATTATTTTTCCCATGATCTGGAGTATTTAAACTATTTATGGGCAAAAAAAAATTGAATTTGGACCAGTAGTTTTTTTTTATGAACGAAAAGCAAAAGGACTTTTTTTTCCGGGACAGTTCTTAGTTTGTAGTATTATTTCGCAAAGTAAAACTTGAAGTTTGTTAAGATGTTACAATTTGGATTGAAACTTGAAGTTTGCTAAGATATTAAATTTTGGATCCTAATTGAGAAAATGTTGCTCAAAACTGTAACCTTTAACGGATTCTCGCTCTCTTTGTTCATAAATTTTCGTCGGAACCAGATGAGTTTTAGTTTGTTAGAAATTTGAGAAATAAAATAAGAATTTTTTCAGATCAAATTAGAGTTTTGAAAAGCTGAACTTTAAAACAATAATGTAACTCAAAGTTTTATACGTTTATGTGTTATTAATTATTACTTGCACTTATTCTTATTAAAATAAATAAAGTAAGTGAAAAAACTATAAAATGCATTCATTGCATACATGAAGCTTGTGCTCTTCGCAAATGGCTTTCTTACACTTACAGCAGCGAAATCTAGTTTTCCTGTCCTTATCGCTGGGGAAAAAATGACACCTTTTTCTTATCTCCAATCTGTCAGTTAAATCATGACAATAACCCGGATCATCGACATTCAAAATCGAGCATATTGATGAACGTATATTTTTGCGCAAGGATGGTCTTTCCAATCTTCTTTTCATTTCCTCGTTCGTTAAACTAAGTGCTAACGTTTCAATAAATTTATATCTGCCCAATGCAGTATTCGCTTGATTGAAATTGTACAAAATGTTACAATTCACTACCGCTTGATCCAATATACCGAAGAAGAGCCTCATTGGCCAGCGAAGTGTCGCTCTACACGTTCTGCATGTGTGGTTTTGCATACTGAGTGATTGTGACGCTCACTGGAATTCCAATAGCGTATGCTCTTTGCTACTAGGGGGAATTGGTACTCTTGTTTTTCATACATTTTACTTACCTGTGATGATTTGATGTATAGTATTCACACAAAAAAATTAAATGTGTCTGTTCCACCTTTTTGTGCTATTATAATACGCCACAATGTCCGGTTTTTGTGTTTTCTCATCAACGCGACCTTTCCCTTTGTGAAAGCTACTAACCAGACAGACCGCTTTGTTCTTTTCATCACTTTTCACACACTTTTCACAAAAATCATTGGAATATGCATAACGTACACAACCTACTGACGCTGACCGATGAAATGACATTGATATTTGTCGTTTATTTTTCCTTATGGTACCTACAAATGTTAACGATTTTGTCGATAATATGTTGACCAATTCTATCGAGGAAAACCAATTATCGTATGTTACATTCCTTTCGGTGCCAGAAATAGGTTCCGCTAATTTGCGTACATAAAAGGAGGGAACACTTTCTAATCTTAAATGTGCAACTTTGCCTATATACGGTATTGCATTCAACATATAAAATGTTTTAGAATCGTTTAAACAAATTATTTTTATACCGTATTTATCCGGTTTGCTCGGAATGTAAATACGCGCAAAGAATTTTCCTCGAAAACCGAGCAACTGTTCATCTATTGTCCAATTCGAGGACGGGTTATAATATTTTTTGCAATTTACAATAAACGCGTCCCATATTTCGCGAATTGCTGCTACCCGTTCGTTGTTATGCCTTCAGGCCTTGTTTGCTTGTCATCAAACCGAATGCATGTCGGAAGAAAAACAAATCTATTTCGTGGCATGACCGCTTTATATAAAGCACATGAATGTTGCGCCCACATATTTTCTGTATGCTGATCTTTTTGCGCACCGCTGTAGTATAATAAGCCGAGAAACGCTTTGATATCAATCAAATCGGTATGATTGTGATATGTTTGTGGATGTTTCAATAATGCTAGTACTTTTCTTTCAATTTCTTCATTTGTATGAAGCACTATCACATTCAACAGTTCGTCCGGTAAAAGTAAGCTCCAATATTCAAGCGGTGTGCTAACGAATTTCGCTTCATCTTTTCATCCTTCTAGGTGAACTCGAAGAGATCTTCTACCTCTGCTCTCCGGAGCATTTATCGACCACTTGTAACTTTTTTTCCTTCAATACTTTTTCTCGGTCTTCCTGAACTTGATGGACGTGATGCGGCGTCAACATCGCTGCCATAGAAGCATTTCCACTGACTTCCACTCACTTTCCGATTCGCTTTCAGAAATTACGTAGTCCTCCTCATTTTCTGAGGAAGCACCATACAAATCCTCCTCAAGTTTTTCTTCCATCATTTGGCGTCTGACCAACTCCGTTCTATCCATCACTTCTCTATTTTTATAATTTGAAAAACAAATTATGTTTAACAATTTTTTCATGTTTGCTTTATAAATGTTTATATAAAAGTTTGCATATACAATTATATGATTTATATATGTAGAATGTATATATTTATATTTTATGCATAATTTTTTTATTTTATGTCTAATATATAAATAAAACGGGTACTTACTTTTTGACTTCAAAATAAAGATACGTGTACGAAAGTTTTCGCTTTTCACATACAAGGCTCGTGACATTGACGAAAAGGACTTTTTTTGAAAAAGAAAAGGAACAAAATCTAACACAATTTATTTCTCCTCATGGAGACATCATTCGAAAAGCTGAGCGCAATACTAACATTTAAACGGACTTAAATACTATTTGTTAACTAGGTATATAACAATTTGTTGTTGAAGCGACAGTGATCATAAAAAATGCTTATGCACCGATCGATCATAGATCACATCTGTGAGGCGACAGTGGTCATAAAATGTATTAGGGGACACATGATAATATAACTATAATGCACTTTTTGAGAAAAAAAAATCACACTTTTATGCTTCCGCAGACACACATGGGTCTTTTGTTTCCGCAGCTGACTTTGACAGCTCAGCAATTCACGAAGAACGAAGAACCGAGCGTGATGTTCACTACGCCAGTTCGCATCTCAGGTACAATTTTTTAAGAGGAGGTTAGAACCCGAAATATCGACGTACCTGTGAGCCCTGGCCATTTTCAAAAACAGCCGGACACCACAGAGCCAGTTATGTCTGGCGGGGGTTAAAAATATCGAATATTTAAGCACGATTCCAGAAGAGTTTGTGAATAATGCAAATGATCCAACACTTATTGTTTTGGACGATATGTTGTTAAATGCGTTTTCAAGACAAGTTTGCAAACTTTTTACCAAATGATCACATCATAGGAACTTTTCGGTAATATTGGTAGCACAGAATGTATTTCATCAGGGAAAATTTTGCCGTGACATGTTACTGAATTGTAAATATCTGGTATGTTTCAAGAATCCGGGTGTTAAAAATCAATTTCATCATCTTGCTAAACAGATTTATCCTGAAAATAGCAAGGAGCTTGTGAGGATATATAAAGAAATTATTGACTCATCTTCCTCCGCCATAACGCTGTGGCGGCAGTCACTTATTTCTTTCTGCAGCAATCCCAGATCGTCTAGGTTCTGGTGATAATATGCCTTAGATTGTGTTGATTCTAAAGAGCTTTCCACATCTTAAAACATGCGTTATTATTGATACAAAAGCCTTTCGAGTTCTCATGAATTTAGTGATTTGACTTTCTCGACCCAATGCAGTGATTGGGCGATCTATTTCCTCTGTATTTATTTGATCCAAGAGCACCGCCTTAAAACCTTCTTAGACTGACTTCACCTGGCTGAAAAGATTTTCGTCGAAGTAAAAATGTCCCGATTCCTTTGAACATGTGTTAATTATCTTTTCGTGGTTCTTCTCAATCTAGAAACCATGAAATCACCACAAAGTATCATGTAAAACTTTTAACCAAATTATACTTACCTGATTTTAATTTCATGTTGAAACGAAGAGGTGAAACGCTTTCAACCCCGATATCGGAATGGTACGAAGTCCTAACCGCAATCAACGGTCACAGTGTCCATCCACCAGCTTAATTATAAACGTTATGAGAGTTGAGCTGATGGAAGTGACTTCCTGCACTGCACCGACGTTGTTGAGAGTCGAATTTGTCTGTGTCACCGTCGCTTCTTGGAATTTATTGCCATGTAGACTATCACGCCCGAAATTCCTATATCAAATTCTTAAGTCGCGAGCAATTAAATAATCCAGGTATTCCGTGATCCTCTCGATGACAGAAATAAATTGGGATTTTAATTTCTCTACACTAATGGCTGCCGACAATCACCTACGTGCCGTATCCCTACAACACGACCGCACGTTACGACGTCTTCTCACATATGCACCTCCCTCTCCGCTTGGCACGAGTGCGTTCAAAGCTCCGTCATATGGAACACGACGGGGTAGCAAATTTGATTTGAAAAGCAGGATAATTTGTCGAATGCTACATACGTTCCAAGGCTGGGAGAATGTCGGCGATCCTACATACTGATGTGGCCAAATTATTATCACCTTCTGAAAATCTTAAGTTTTTTGTCCTAAATTACACCTTTTACAAATAAAAACTAAAACTTATTGTAATTAACATATTTATTAGTATTTAGTGAACATTCCTTTCGCATCTTTTAAACGCTGTATTCTACGAGGCATTCCACTTATCGTATTTTTGGCTTTTTCGATTAAATCCGTATCATTTTGCCAGACTTCCTTCATTGCTGCAATCAAGTCTGATTTTGTCCGGGGGCAGTTTTCTGCCACTTTTTGTTTAAAAATAGCCCAGATATTTTCGATCAGATTCATATCTGGACTATTTGCTGGCCAATCAAGGATTTGGATACCTTGTGTTCTTAGAAATTCAATGATTTTCTTCGCCGTATGGCATGGAGCCTTGTCGTGCATGAAAATCGCTTCTCCATTAAATTTTTCGTTGAGAGTCGGTACCAATTGTGTCTGTAGAACAGTTAAATATTGATTGGCATTCATTGTTCCCTCGACTACGTAAAGTGGGAAGAGTCCTTTCGATGAAATTGCCGACCAAATCATGACCCTGACTGGTTGTTTGACTCGTTGCTGAACACACGAAGCTGAATATTCCTCTCCTTTGTATCTGCGGACAGTCCTGACCATTGGTAGTGTTAAACTCATCATCGTTTCATCGCTGAATATAACCTGATCAGAAAATAAAAAAAGGATAAAGTCAAAAGACGAACTTTTTGACAAGTGTCATTTGTGTCATTTCAAGTGTGACAAGGTAATATTTAAAAAAGAGATATTATTAGTTTATACCTTTTATACCGACTGCAGACCATGATAAATGTTCATTCGCCCACGTTTTCCTTTGTAGTATCATCCTAGCATTTAGTTTTTGCTTTTGACGAGGACGTCTTGCACAGAGCCCAGATTGGAAAAGTCGACGCCTAACTGTTCTCTCCGATATTTCCACACCAACGTCGCGTAGAGTACCTCTTAGGGACTTGCTGGATAGCGTTCGGTCTTCTTTCGCTTTTCGCAATAAATATCTGTCTTGACTGGTTGTTGTTTTAGGCTTGCGACCGCATTTCCCCTTTCTTTTCGGACTTCCTGACGGCCGGACAACTCTACTTTTCGCAAATTTGCTAACAAATGACCTACTTACTCCCACTTTTTGAGCTATTTGCGCATGAGTATAGTGTCCTACTTCCAAATACGTAGAAATTTTAGCTTTCACCACTGAACTGATATCTTTTGCTTTACCCATATTGAAAAATCACTACTTTTACAAAAGCCACTTTTACGTTCTCCTTCAAAAGTCAAAAAGGAGACTGAAATTTTTCGGTAAAATACTTCACCTTAAATGCTACTTAGAAACCATAAAACAGAAACAATTAGCAGCTCAAACAAATTAAGAGGGCAATAAAAACTCAGAATTCATATTTATCTCAAAATGGCTGCAGGTAATTAATTACCCATTACGGAGGTAATTCCGCGGAAAAGGATATTTTCATTCCACGAATCTTCGTAGTTAAGGACACCTAATCTAATTACAAACCAACAATAAAAATAACTATAGTTCCTCGATTCTAAATAGGATTAACAATGATTTTATATGAGGTGATAATAATTTGGCCACATCAGTATATCATACGAAATGCAGAGCAATTAAAATGATGTAATCTTTAGTAATAATAATAGGTTTAAAATAATTTGCGATATCCATAGATGGAATTCATAATGGAAAATTATTATTGAACGTACGTGGTATTCCAAGTTATGCCTAGTACTATACTCTTCGCGAAACGAATTCAACGGTCAAATCCCATACAAAAGAGCTTTACTAACGAATTGAAAAGCTCTTTTTGTATGAGATTTGACCGTTGAATTCGTTTCGCGAAGAGTATAGTACTAGGCATTAAGATTCCGTTTATCGGAAATTTTCACTTTATAGTTATTGTCGTGGCACTCAGATTCATCCGCTTTTCAAGCAAATAAATATACACGCTGGTCTCGATGGTGATAGATTTATTTCTGTAAATATATTTAATTACATATAGACTAACATACTAAATGGTAAGGTAAAACACAAACTTCTTGTCTCGAGATGTCCTTCTGCGGATGAGATTTAATTGTCGGACGACTTACTCACGACTGCCGTCGTTAGTTTGTTTTAACCTGTATGTGGGTGTGTTTGTAATGCTTATTTTAGTGCTGGCCGTCAGATGGCTTTTGATCATGATCGGGCGGGAGTTCGTTCAATGACAGTTATAGTTAAAAAAAACGTATCGAATCAATAAAAATTATGTGTGCGATACAGAAACATATAGGGTTTAACGAATTAATACGAATAAATAAAGGCTATACAGAGACACCCACTTTTTAAAGTTATTAAATATCGGAGCTATTAGATATCGGAAATTTTTTCACGTCTTCGATGTTTTATAGAAGTGTTCTACTCTTTTATTAATTGCCTTACCAATCTTTGATTGTTTACGAAACAGCTTCTCAATTTTGCTATTCTGAACGTTCCTAAATGCGCGAATGCTTTAATTCAACGATTAGACTAACGCGTAACTGAGTACGATTGACTTTGAACTTAACTTTTGATATTTTTGTGCGTATTCAAAGAAGTCACCAAAATGTTGGAAAGAAAGTGGATGGAAATAAAGGCTTGTTCACCAATGGACCATACCTTCTTTATTGTTTGTTAATCGGTTTTTATAAATAATTTTATTCGTAGCATTGTGCACATACAGAAACTTCCAATGGTGAAAGTCCAGGAATTTTGATGTGTGAAAAATGCAACGAAGCACGCAATTAATTCATCAGAAGTTAATTACAGTATGAGCACATTACAATTTACATGCGTATTGTACAATAAGTTTGTATTTTATTGATTCATAGTCACAACAGTACTATCAGAAATAGTAGAGCTCTATGACCCATTAGGCAGATTAACACTTATTTATTTATTTATTTGCCCATAGGGAAAGAGAGCAGCGCTTAAGGGAAGTGATGATTTTGGGAGATTGGACAAAGCAAGGTCCAGAATAGAATTCGGGACTGGTATGCTGTTAATCTGTGAGAGGGAACAAAGTGAGAGAAACGATGACATTGTTAAAGAGACACTACTAGTTGAGATGATAACCGAATAGGCATCATCCCAATCCAGTGTTGGGAGGTTAAAATCACCACATAGTTGAACATAAGCGATGGAGAAACGACTGTTGAGGTAAGAAGAAAGTTCCGCAAGGAAGCGTTCATAAACTGACAGATGAAGGTTGCAGGGGATATATATTGAAGCAACGACTAAGGTGTTGGCAGAGGGTAAGGAAATACGCACAAAAATACACTCAAAAGCAGGACAAAAAGGCAAATCACGACAGAGTGTTCCGTTGAGTGCCTTGTTAATACCGATGAGAACACCTCCACCATCGGATTTACCACTATTCAAACGATCCCTGTCTTTACGGAAAACCGTGTGGTCAGGTAAGATTTCCGAATCGAAGATATCATCAGTAAGCCAGGTTTCTGTAAGACATATTATATCATCCGAAGCTAAAGTGGCAGAGAGCCTGAACTCATTAGTTTTGGTCCTCAAACCGCGGATATTTTGATAATAAAGTTTTAAGCCTAAGTTCTGGAGCTCCTTGCTCGTCTCGGATGAAAATTCTTACGAAATTTTTTTTAACGTAGGGAAGTGCACCATTTAGCCCAGAAGATTCAATAATACGAGGCTGAGGAAGACCTATTGAAAGTTCTCGATGAACTGCAGACGGTGCATGATTCGATAGCAAAGAGTCGGAAGATGAAGCAATTAAAACAGCATCTGCATTTTTAGCGGAAACATCGCGTTGCGGGACAGGTGAAACCCGTTTACGTTGAGCTGGAGGCTTGGATGACGAATTAGTTTGCGCCTGTGAGCTCGGAGAATTTTTTTGACGTAGATCCACTGGTGGTCCCGACTCCGCCAAAGTAAGAACAGGCCGAGCTTGAATGTTAGGCTGCAGCAGCTGGGCCTGAGTTGAATGCAGTTGCTTTTGGCTGCGAGTGCAAATTCCAACTGGTGAAGCAGGAGGCAAGAACGTAGTCACTTCACAGACGGGCAGCAGATCCTGCGAAGCAGACGTAGATGGACGCTCCGTTAACGCGAATTTAAGGAGCTTTTCGGTCTCTTGCGGGAATCCTTAAGCTGCTTATTTAGAACGTTGAAAGAAACCTCGAGCGCAGCTAAGTTTCGAAGATTAGCCCTGAGTCTCTCAAGGTAGGTTGAAATGGAGATTTTCCGGAATTTATCGCAATAGTAATGGATGCCGGAGTCCGCGCGATTGATGCAATCGCCCATGGGTGCGGTGAAACCTGCAAACTTTGCGTGAAAGGATAATCCGCAAAACCCGAAGCAAGTTATAAGAGGTGTTTTTTCAGCTTTATCGCAACAGCCATTGGCGGAACAGAGCGACATTACCAAAGTAAAAGTATAAAATTCAGTAAAACAAATTTCCAATATATGAAAAACCGATACGACAATGTGAGCGTGGTAGCACTTTTATAAGCAAATGCACAATCTTGGTAGCACTACGATAGAAGGCTGGTTAGTGTCTAGACTACAACTACGGTATTAATAAAGCTTCGCGATCGATCAGGTTTGAAAATTTGGAGAAACCTGATTGAAGTGATCACCGTGGGCTTAGAAGTTCCAAAGCATTGGAAGCTTAGGATTGGAACACTGATGGATTTAGGTGGGTGATTTAACTATTGTTTATGTAACCGCAGTTTCACACCAGAACGAATTATTGTACAAAGGACAAGTCGCACAGCAGATCACTATATGGCCGGCAAAAAAAAGTTAGCAAGTACTTGGGAGTGGATCACAAAAGGAACGCCATCTTCGTTCATACGAGCAGATTCTAACCTGTCAAACTATATGCAGTTTTCAAATGTAAAACAGTTGAAAATAAAGGGAGAAGATAACGAGTATAAACTACCACAATCGATAAAGTATACAAAAGCAACTAGCAGAAAATTACCTCTTTTAACTTTCTACACATTCTGAGAGCTTTTTCTAATTTCCTAACTGTTGTTATAAAAGGCATTTTGGGGTTCCTGTAATTAATACACTTGATTTTGCTTAATACAAATAATTTCTTCTTTATTAATAATGTAAGTGAAAGAATAATATATAAACTTTATTTAGAAGCATGGTTCGACTTCACACTTCACACGACTTCACACGAGGCTCGACTCTGATCGACTGACTGTTACAGAGAATTTCATTTACTCTTGCTCGCAATGCAATACATCTCACTCTCAGACTAGTTGACTCACTGTAACAAGTACACTGTCAAAAAGTAGATAGGACAACGAATATGTCTATGAAATTATTAGGGTAAAAGTGGGATAGATGCCCCACTTTTTGTAAGCTGACTATAACTTTTTTTTTTAAAGCACTATTCGAGTGAGTTAACTATTTGTAACAACTATAGTCCTTATACTGACTATCTACTCATATCATTATTCAATGCATACCGTAGATTTGTAGATATTCGGCTCTTAAAAAAACTTATTGTTTGAGGATAGACGCCTACTGTATGGGGTAGTTGCCCCTGGCAAAATTTCGACATGAGTATAGATGCCCTACAATGGGATAGATGCCTCCGTAATAAAAAAAAAAATTCGTAGAAAATTAAATAAAATGTTTATTTGCTTTCTTAGTTGCAATAATATATTATAAGGTTTTCTTATCCAAATATACCGTAAAACTGAAGTAAATGGCACTTTTATAGGAACAAATGGCTCAGTCTTTCAATCATTCTTTGGGTAAACTTAGCAACTTAACAACGTCTATTAAAAATTATTTAAAACTTTACAGAACTAAATTTAGGAATAATAAAACTTAAAACAAATCCGTCCCTTAAGACTTCTTGGGGAAAAAACAAAGCTTCCTTCTTAAAAAAAAATAACAGTAATCAAAATTTTCAAATAATCAACAAATATAGAGATACTGTTTACTTTGGCCAGGTTACTTATTCTTTGAATTCACTTTGGCCAGGTTAGCTTTTAGAGCTGCAAGCTTCTTCTTGTGTCCACATCTATTACAGTAATCGCCATATAGAGTGCAATCTTCGTGTAACCAGAGTTTACACATCAGACACTGAATCCAGTCCGCCGTGGACTTGGTACTTGCATAGTCATCGAAACATTCTCTGCATTGAGTATTTTCTTTATCAGATTCAGTCTGGTCAGAATCTGATTCATCGAGCTCTTGTTCACTTTCAGAGCTAAACCTCGGTCTTTTCTTTTTAGGAACTGATTTTTGGTTGTTTTTTCTAGGTTTGTCTGGTGTTTGCTTCTTAGCTTTACCTTTCAACTTAGCTTTCTTAGAGTTAATATGTTCTTCTGAATTTAAAACGGCAGCACCTTGCTTGCCTCTTTTGTATAATGGAACAGGAATTTTCGGGATAGGTGAACATTCGTTAAGATATTTACTTGGAGTTATGACTTCTACAGTTTCAACATTATGATTCTGAGAAAGTATGGACGGACTGACATTTCCTTCTAAGGGAATAATAATTGCGTCCGCTGCAAGATCTTCATATAGTAAGAACCCGAAATCAGGCTCCCGCTCCCTATTGATAGTTGACGACGATGGACCAGGCTGGGGCTCAACATAATATGAATTCACATCAGCATTAGCGTCGAGTTCTCTTGCTACTGGTTGGTCTTGAGCAAGGTTTCCTTCATCTACATTTTGAAAGCTGTTATCAGAGATAGCAAAGTAGCTGTCGGGAATAGCAGAAGGATTGTACGGGAAAATACCACATGCACGAAACCCATTCACAGCATTAGAAGAGGTAGCAGCGCGAGCCCATGCGTTACCTATTAATTTTCCAGGAATGTAACGATTTATTTTTCGATCTTTGTGACTCAACATCCAGTTTTTAGTTTCTGAAGCGAAGTAAGTTTTGAAAGGTTTAAAAAAACTCCGGTCAAGCGGTTGTAAAGCCTGTGTAGTGTGGCTTGGCAAACAGAACAATATGATGTCATTTTCTTGTGCTAATTCTAGTAAATCAACAGCAGTAGTGTGAGATGAATGCCCGTCAAGTATAAGCAAAACCTTACCCTGTGGTTTTATTGGCATGAACTGTTCTTTCAGCCACTTTTGAAAGAGTTCTGAGTTGACGTAGGCAGATTTTTTGTTCATGTACACGTTGGCTCCGGGCGGAAGACCCTCTTGGAACTCTGGTCTTTTATTGACCCCCTTGATAATGACCACCGGAGGAACATAGTTGCCAACAGCGTTACAGCAAGCTATAATTGACATTGTCTCACCTTTTTCGCTAGAAGTGATGGAATTTACTACTTTGGCACCTTTAGTAGCAATAACTTTACCAGGATTATTGTTCATTTGAACTCCAGTTTCGTCAGTATTATAAATTCGATCAGGTTTATCGATCAAATCATTTTCAGTTAGTATTTTCAGCAACAATTCAAACATTTTGTTTACTTCATCTCGATTTAATCCTTGAGCCCTTGCAATAGACAAACCTTCTGCCTGGCGAATACTGAGTTCTGGGTGTCGTTCAAGAAATGATTTGAGCCAGTGCTGACCAGCCATACGTGTCTCTTTGTTAAAAGGATTTTCCAAACCCAGTTTCTCGGCAAATTCAAAAGCGAGTCTTCTTACATCCTGTCGTGTTGTGGGAAATCCTGCCTTTTCTAATTTTTGTATGTGCGCTACGAGACGTTTCTCGTTGTCAAAGTCCAGTGTGGGATGTTTTCCTGAAAAAGAAGAAATTAATAGGTACAGAAAAAAAACTGAGGATTCAAAAAGGACAAGTATGAAAAAACAAACTAAGAAGACAGTGCCTAAATTGAATTTGATTAGGGTAATTAATTCCTCTATTACTTACCCAAAGTAAGTTTTTCACAGTTTTTTTTAGCATATCGCCTCCTCAAAGTTCGAGATGGAATACCATAACGACGAGATATTTCATTTATACCGACTTGGCCTTTATCCATTTCCCCAAAAGCTTTGCAAAGGGCTTCTTCAGACCAAGCAGCACGAACGGGTGCCCCTATTTTCCTTTTATATTTTCGCGGCATTTTGTCTAAAATAAAAAATGAAATTAGGTGATACGCTGCATTATTTTTTACAAGTACAGTGAAGTACGACATGTAAAGGTATAAACAGCTCATAAATAAACTGGAAAGTGAATTTTCCTACTAAGTTGCATATTAACTAGATAGGTACGTTATTTAAAAAAATCTTACCTATAGCCTAAGTACCTGTAAATAAGTCATAGAGGATATATGCCTCTAAGGGCGTCTATACTCAGTCAATAGTGGGGCCTCTATCCTTTTTAGTAGGGATAGACGCCCCAGCAAATAAATAAAAATACTTAAATAATTTCGTAATTTTATAAACACACCATAAATATAAATGATACATACTATTTAAATAACAATACACACTTAAAACTTACCTTCGAAAACGAAAGTTCTGACCACGTCAAAATGTCACTGTCACAAGAATCATGCAAGCGCGATAAAATTTTGCAACGTTTTTTTAACTCAAGCGGCGACACATGCAGTCCTGTCGAAGCGCGTGCGCGGACTGAGCTGTGGGGGCGAGATCTGTCCGAGAAACTTGGTACTAGAGCGTGAATTTGGTTTTAAATTCTCTTTTTTTAAGGTGCGGCGTCTATCCTCCAAGGGCGTCTATCCCACTTTTATCCTACCGCTGTCGAAACATTCACAATATTACAACACTAAATACCAAAACATTCAACATAACCTTGAATAAACTATATGTCACTATCGCAAACACAGCATAAATTTGAACCGGTAAATTAGCAAAGTTATTTACAAATAAATCTTAAGAATAATTTATCAAGAAAGCGCAGAACCAGCACTCAGAAAAAACTGCGTAATGGTGCGAAAATAATTTTAAATAACACAAACTATCGATGAAAAGCGCGCAAAAGAAAAGATGATAGAAAACAATCCCAGCAGAGATTCAGCAACAGTAAATTTGCAGAGTGGTTCACTCATAAATCTTAAAAATAAGATAATGAACTGAACTGGCACTTTAAAAAATCATGTAATGGCGCGATAAGTATTATTAAAAACACAGTCAATGCAAAGTGCGAAGAAAAAATGACGGAATTATTTAAATAGAGCGAAAAGAAAAGCGGAGCGAAAGTACACGACGTGGACACTTGTCAAAGCACTTTCATAATACTGGCTTAAATTTTATTACAGACGTTATGGCTACACGGGCAATACTGTGATGGACCTTTGTCTGATGTGACTAACGTAGAATGGATTAAATTTCAAAACCAATTGAATGAAATAGAAAAAATTAACATCCCAAGATGAGTAACTTACAAACGTGAATTGAACATCAAAATCCACGGGTTTTGCTACGCTTCAAAACAAGCATATGCTGCAGTGGTCTACTTGTTGAAGCGTTACCAGTACAGCCGCTAACACTTATTTAATTGCTAAAACTAAAGTCGCTTCAATCAAGCCAATTAGCAGTCCACGTCTGGAACTGCGTGGAGTCGTGTTATTAACACGTGTCCTGAAAGCACACAAACGGATGCACACAAATACTACTATTAGTGGCATAGGCAGAACAAATAACACTTTGACGAAAGGAATCGTATGCTTAATGTTAAATCTTTGTGGTAAACAATCTTTGGAAATAGAAGCCTATATTTTAGATCAATTGACAAATCTAATACTCACTTGGAAAATTTCTTCGGAAGTACAAAATAAATTGAAAACCTTCAATTTAGCTGATCCCAACTTCGATAAACCGGGAAGGATTGATTTACTGCTGGAAGCGGATGTTTATGCTCAAGTTATATCAGGCGATATTCATAAACTTCCGATGGGACCAATTGTCCAAAGAACAAGCTTAGGATGGATTGTTTCGGGGGCAGTGCACACTCAACCGCAACGTACTCTTCAAAGTTTCAAATTGGAAGTAAATCATCATGACGATTTATGTGGAGAACTTAGGAAATTTTGGGAATTTGGGAAGCTTTGTGAAGAGTTCTACTTGAAAAATACTTATCGTGATACAGATGGTAGATATGTTACTCGTCTGCCATTTAAAGAAGTTTTTAACCGACACATGTTAGGTGAATCAAGAAATAGTGGGCTCTCCAGCCTAATGTCGTTAGAAAAAAAGTTTGCAAAGAATCCAGACTTGTATACGGAATATTCAAAATGCATTTGGGAATATTCGGAGTTGAATCATATGCGTGAAGTCGGTGACAGTATTGAATTACAAGTTGCCAATAACGGAGTTGCTAAATGCAAGAGTAATTACCTCCCTCATCATGTGGTATACAAAGAAAGCAGCAGTACACGAGCTCGAGTTGTTTTTGATGCTTCGCGAAAAACAAGTAATGGAATTTCTCTCAATGAAGCACTCTATGCTGGTCCTTCTCTTCAAAATAGCCTCGATACCATCTTGCTAAAATGGAGATATTTACAGTTCGTATTCAGATATTGAAAAAATGTACCGTCAAATTCGTATACATCCAGAAGATGCTGATTTACAACGTATTGTTTGGCGAAATAGTCCTCAAGAAGCAATCCATGACTATTGCTTGACCACAGATACTTTTGGTGTGACATGTGCACCATTTTTAGCCATCCGTACTCTCAAAAAACTTGCGGAAGATTCACAGTCCTCGTTTGTCATGGCACACAAGACATTTAGCTTAAATATCAGAATGCCTTATTCAGTATGTAATCCTCATCCATATCCTATCCTATCCATCGCGGGGAGTATGTTGAAGCAACCTAAAACGAAATGATTTAATATCATCGTACAATTATATTTACTCACCTGACCATTTGTTGACAGTATGACATCAGTCAGACGTTCCAGTGAAACTAGTGAAATTCCAGTCAGCTGATATGTTGAAAGTTAATGATGTATTCCATTTGAAAATTTGACCAAGTTAATAGTAGTTCAGTAAACTGTTAAAATGTACCGAAATTTTCTTCAATATAAAATTGAAGTTTTGCGGGTTCTTTGATATAGTACAGTTGAAGTTCGCATTTGTTTTAAACCATATCTTTTGTTCGTTTGGCTTTTCGCTAAATTAGTTAATTCGCTTTTTTCGCATCAGTGTATCAGTTAATCATTAGTTCAGTTTATTTAGGTTATATTTGTGAAATCATTAGTTTCAAATATAAGATTAATCCCTTGAAATTTCGCATTTGATTACAAATAGGAAGATTGTGTCAGAACACTTGTTTTGTTGTGTATCGAAAAATTGCACATTGCTAACCTGATTTTTACTTAATTAATTTCAATGTGCGACTCATATTTTATATTGATGAGTTAAATAAGCACAATTACACATCGCGTACATTGCTCTAGTTTATTCTTCGTACATTGTTTTGATTTTCGTATCGTTACACTTTGTACATATTGTTCTTGACATGATTAATTAGAGCAAATTCTTTGTCCGTACATTGATTTTGAACGCATTTGCGTTGTACATGAATATACATTGTGACATATTGCGCAAAATGATATGAATAATTGTATGTTAGCATTTTAGGAAGCGTATTTGACTTCCTAAAAATATATTTAAAAAATAATGGTTTGCATGGAAAATATATTTTAAAGTTATTTATACAAGTTTAAAATACTTACTAAACTTACATGCTACGGACATTAAAAAAGAAAACTATCTTAGCCTACTTTGAATTTATAAAATTTTGATGTTTGTTTAAGTGTAAGGTGTTTGTGGATCGTGGATGTGTATTTATGTTGTGTATTTGGTGTTCCCACACTACTCCCCCCAAGTGTCAGGATGACGCTGAGGTCGAGGAGGTGGAGTGACGTGGTTTATTAGCCTTGGCGACTGCCTGTACGGGACCAAGATGGACGATGGCCAGCTCTCGGGACCCGTATTCAGCGCGTGCCGAGATGGACGATGGCCAGCTCTCGGGGCTGATGGCTACCGTCACCGATGGTGGATGTGTGGTGTGAGTGTTTTTCAAATAAAATATTGTGTTGGGGCTGTTCCCCATGTGTGTTTTTATTTTACCTAACACAAAAATGTTCACGATGTTGTAAATTTCACACTAAAATTTTTACTAAAAGCTATTTGAGTTATAGGAATGACTTGCTGTACGATTTCCGGAATATGCTATCACATAATATGCTATCTTCTTACATCATGAGTGAAATTCATAGCGGCTCGACGGGTGTTTCCCAAGGTAGCGCATATTTCATAGTTTTTTGCTGTTTGGGGTAAATTCGTTGGTAATTTGTATGATTACAATAATATGTGCTCGCACAGCAATTGACGCCTTACAGAAAATCGAGTGAGTGGAAGTTATTTAACTTTGCTTTATTTAGTACATATAAAATATATATATCTGGCCATATTACTTGGCATATATTTTCGATGCTAAGAGTATTTAGTCTATACATACATTCGCAATCAAATGGGTTACAGCAACTGCTGTTGCTCGCTGATGGCTGACAAGATCCTCGACTGCTTTCTTCATTGCCTGGTCTTCTTCTCTGACGAATTTTTAACTAGATATTGCTGAAACCGACCCGGTAGTGATGAATTGCTGGATGCAGTTCTTGGTCATCTGATACCCTTCGCGGACCCTCTCGAAGTAATTTTGTGATAAATATGAATGATCAAAAGCATTACCATATATTCGCGGACCGAATTGCCCTGTTATATACATATTTTTTCATTTACTTTTTACAAGTTCATTCCTGTCGTTTCCATCGTTTCATATGTCATGAGGGTTCTTAATTCCTTTTTTCATGTTTTGTTTTTTTGTTTTGCTTTGGCTCCTGCGAAAATCTACTAGCATGCACTACGATTGCACTCCGGCCACCATCACAACGAAACTAAACATTTTGTTTCCCGCGGACTTGGAGGATAAAAAAAATAAAAACACAACTTCCATTTGAATTTGAAAACGCGCTTTATTTCTTAGTTTACTTTTACATTTACAATTCGCGCACTTGAATCGACAAGCACCCCAAAAGCAGCCTCACTTTGGGTTCCCGGGATTATGACCTAATTTACTTGATAATATTATCTGTTCGATGTCTGTTAAGTGGTTTCGTAACAAGGAAAGGTCATTGTCGATTCGATGTACTTGTTGAAGGAATTTGACTTCATCTCTAAGGTTTGCTATGCCATTTTGGTTAAAGTCTTTGAATTTGTTTAAATAATTCGTGATTACGGTTTGTTGGATGCGACGCGACGTTGATGCGCTTTACGATTTTTGATAAAATCAAGTAATCTTTTACTTAACGCATCCTACCGACTGCGCCAATTTTGTTTTATTTCTTTATCTACTTTTTTACATTAGTAATTCGCGCACTTTAATCTTCAATCACCCCAAAGCAATGAAATCCCCGGGAAATCCTCTTCTGGTAAGAGGTTGTGACGTTGTAACAATATATATATATATATATATATATATATATATATATATATATATATATATATATATATATATATATATATATATATATATATACAGTACTGCTCAAAAATCCTTGAACACCATAAAAAATACAGTTTTTTCAACTTTATTCTATTATATTTGCCCAAATATATATTTATTCGCTTTGATTTTGTACGTACTACGTAGTTACAGAGTTAAGAGACTGTTTTATTTACATTTTGATCATTTTTTTTGGAATTTCTAAAGAAAATATTAAATATATCATTTCAATCGATTTTCTTGAATATGTCCACCTTTTGCTTTGATGACAGCGGCGCACAATTTTGGCATTCTTTCGACAAGTTTTTGTAGTGTTTGTGGTTGAATATTGTTCCACGCTTCTTGTAAACAATTCCAGAGGGTCGGTAGGCTCGTTGGCTTTAAGTGTCGGACGCGCCGATCCAATTCATCCCATAACAGCTCGATGGGATTCAAGTCCGGCGATTGTGATGGCCATTCCATAATATCGAGTTCTCCCGCTTCTTTTTTTCCATTCAAATAGCGAGCACAAAGTTTGGATGTATGTTTTGGATCATTATCCTGCTGGAAAATGAAACCACGGCCAATTAAACTGACGCCTGATGGAATCGCATGGCGCTGCAGTATGCTGTGATATTGCTTTTGTTCCAAAATTCCATCAACTTTCACAAGTTTGCCGACGCCAGCGTGACTAAAACAGCCCCAAACCATAACTGAGCCACCACCATGTTTCACAGTTGGCAAAATACATTCTTTTTTTAATCTTTCATTGACTTTTCTGCGAACGTATTGACGCCGTTGAGAGCCGAAGAGTTCAAATTTCGATTCGTCTGTCCATAAGACTGATTTCCACTGATCAATCGTCCAGTTGACATGGCTTTTGGCAAAATTTAGTCTTTTTTGTTTATTTGCGGGTCGGAGAAGTGGTTTTCTGACGGCAATGCGTCCAGTCATACCTTTTTCTATGAGCCGACGTGACACTGTCTGGCGCGATATTGGCGTAGTCAAATCTTTGTTGATTTCAGCACGAATTTGTGATGCAGTTTTGAATCGGTCGGCTTTACTTATAGCGTATATTTTGTTGTCAATCCGTTGGTTTGTTTTTCTTGGCCGACCAGATCTTTTTCTGTCAGCATTTTGACCGGTTTCACGATATCTCTTCAACGCCGTAGACACTGAACCCACTGAAATCTTCAATATTTTGGATATTTCTCGATATGATTTGCCGGTTTTTTGTAAAATTACGATTTGGGCGCGTTTTTCCACGGATATTTCCTTTCGTTTGACCATTTTGAACGTTTTTTAATGAACAAATTTTACGAAAACACTGTGCACACACAACAAACACTTACGCCTACGAACACTGCTTATGCGCTTTCTCCGTAGTTAGTTTCAAGTGTTCCACACTGTACAACATCATGACAAGTGTCAAATGACCAAATTTACCGTTATTTTATGACAAATCAGTGCATCAATCATGACGTTTGCATCATACTTTATTCAAATGATTGATAATTAGCAATATAAATCGCGGCAAGTTTGATTTAAATGTAAAGAATAATTAGAATCGATAATGGTTATTTTGGCCGTTTTTGGCCAATATTTTTTAACTCGAATTCGTGGCAATAAAATCATTTTTTCTCAGTAAAATGCAATGATAACAGTTTCTAATTAATAAAAATACATTTAATTTACAATATTAAAGCGAATAAATATATATTTGGGCAAATATAATAGAATAAAGTTGAAAAAACTGTATTTTTTATGGTGTTCAAGGATTTTTGAGCAGTACTGTATATATAAAACATTAATTGAATAAAAAATAAATAAATAAAGCAACCCTCCCTTCCCGGGAAAGGTTGCTCATATCTGCTTCGCGGAGTCACCACTGAATTTAACAGGCTGCGGATGTAACCACTACTCGTATTGCTTTTAGCAATAATATCATCTGACTTGTTTATTGTACTTGCTGACGATGCTGACGATATAATAACTAAGATAAGCTAAATATCCATACACGATATAAACTACATCTACATGTGCGAACTACACATTAATACAAGCCTAGTCGATACATATGAAATTTACACCAAAACACACGATGCACTGTGGCCTGAATCCCGATTCTAGCTGGACAAAATTAATTTATGGGTTTAAGAAGGGCTTAATTGTTGGAATAGCTTAAAAAATAATAAAAAAAATATACGAGATAAATAGTAGGTGTTTCAGTTATTAAAACAGAATTTTTTATATTCTAGTAAAATCAAGTATTATTATTGCATACTATATATATTACGAAAATTCAAAATCAGAGTCATTTTCCGATTCGCTCGGAGAATCCTTCTCTGCTTCGCTATCATTCGTATCCTCTTCCACTGAATCCGCGATCAGCTTCCTCGCATCAGGACTCAGCTCTTTCAACGGGACCTTCTGGAAAGTTTTAAGGCTTGTAATAACAGGATCCGATGAAACCAAAAGCCTGTGAACTAAGTCTTCACAGGTTCTTGTGTATGAGGACTTTCTAGTAGGCTGGACTCTGAATCGCCTCATGTCTTTATTCCTTGCCTCCTGTACCTCCTCTGAAAGCTGCCCTATTGGAACAAAAGCATGTTTGATGGCTAAAGAACCATGTAAAAAGATTTTGTGTACGCTGGGAGGCATCCTGTACCAGCCATATATCTCCACAAACAGCTTGGCAGTATCAAAAGCAAACGTATTGAACTTTTCTTCCCTGATCGTGTTTCCACTTGAAATTACCTGCAACAATAAGAAAGAACGAATAAGAAAAAAGGACTGCCATAGTGAACAATTTGTGGAAGTTGTTTTATAAATACCTGAAGAATAGTTCCAAATCTACATATTAATCGTTTATCAACTCCTGTAGCTGCAGCGGCTTCATATACATGCTCAAAAAATCGGCGAGACAAGTTCCCGGTGTTGGACGTCCCATTTCCTTGAACCACTTTGTCCACTTTTATTCCTATCGAATCATAAAACCGAACCATAAAGCCTTCGAATCGAACCATAAAGCCTTCTGGATATTTTTTTCCTGATGTCAATCTCATTCTTCTCATGAGCAGTAGCCCCTCGCATGGTTGGCTTTCTGAATTCCAATTTGTAAGCTATATGCAGGATGCATTCTAGGAATTTTATCCATGCATGTAGAGTACTGAGACCATATTGTAAGTTTTCCGTCTTAATCGGTCGATTTTTAATGTTTTCTAATGAATTCATTTCAGTAGGCTTACAACCACACAAAGAGCATTGATAATTTTTGTATCGAGCATTGTCAATAACATTTTTAAATAAATGTTGACATTTTTACCTATAAATAACAAAATATATTATATATTTAGAGAAATGTTAGATTAAGCATTTTAATTACCATTAATTATGAACTCGAAATGTTCCAGAGCTTCTATTTCTTCTTGGACAGCATCTACTTCTCTTCTAGAGGCAATTTTCGTTTCTTTAATAAACAACAACTTTATTGGTCGACAATATCGAGTCGATGAAGGATGTGGGTTTTCCCACAGCATGATTTTCTCTCCCGATTCCTTTAAGATCGCCGTCAGCTGAAGCGGAACAGTAGAAAACATAAAAATCATATCACTTGAATATTCTGGATTGTCTTCGTCTATTTCCTCAGATGATGCTTCTGGGAAATTAAATTTTCAGAAACCTGAGTCGACTCGTGTAACTTCGTGTTCACTTGATACTTCTTTTTATTTTTCGTTTTTTTTTTTGTTATCTTTGAGAGTCGGTGGACTATCCCGGGATCCAAAAAAAACTCGTCCGGTTATCCTCCCGAGACCGGGAGGGCAACACGCTGCCACCTCGTTTGTAATATTTGTTGTAGCAAATGCCACTTATATTTTCAAGTAAATTTTCTTTTTTCGATATTAAAGTCCCCGAATATATTAGTGATTGAGTGAAAAAAATATTTGAAATGCTAAAAATATGTACTATGTGCTCATTAAAACATGTTGCTTTACTTAGCGCTATGAATTCAAACTCTTTTCTAGAAATAAGTTTTTTCCTGATTACTAAACAATGCGATAACTGCTTCAGCTAATAATGTCCTTAATGCTTCAATTACATTTTAGCTATTTGGAAAATCTCTTAAATTATAGTTACGAAGCCGCACGCATGAGTTAACCGTGTCGAAGGTTCGCCACCGCAGCGAAGTAACGTAACCGCATGAGATCAGTTGACCTAAAAAACTCTTTAAAGCGACCCCGCTAGGCCACCGAAGAAAAATTACATAAAAGAAGAAGGTGTCGATCCCTGCTCCACTCGCAATCGCACACCAACCTCTTGAATAGATCACACGCTCTCACACTAAAATGAGCAATACTTAATTATTTTTACATTATAAATCTCTCTATCTTTGAAAGTAGTAGCTCACTAGAAAGCTAACAGTTTAATGTAGAATAGGCTACGGATGTAACCACTACTCGTATTGCTTTTAGCAATAAGAGCATCGGACTTGTTTATTGTACTTGCTGACGATGCTGACGATATAATAATTAAGATAAGTTAAATATCTATATAGGGGGCCCGGTAGCTCTGCTCGCTAAGGTGTCAGGCCGAAAAGCGGCGTGCTACGGGGCCTGCGGGTTCGAATCCCGCCAGTGCCATGACTGTAAGTGTGAATGCGTGTGATTGCCTATGAGGGTGGCAAATGGGCCCAAACTGGTGGCCTAATGCTGGCCGCGTTCCCGGCAGCCCTCTTCTCTAACCTAACTTAACCTAAATATCTATTGGGTGTACAAATAAGTTTCCGGCCTTTTTTACTGAAATAAAAGAAATTAGTTTGTGTAGAAAATAAAAGAATGCTTTATTCAAAGTATGCTCCTTCGGAAGCTATAACCTTCGTCCATCGTTCAGGCAATAAACGGATTCCACGAAGGAAGAAGTCTGGTGGTTTCGAGGCGATCCAGTCATCGACCCATTTTTTGACGTTTTCATATGAAGTGAAGTGCTGCTGTGCCAGGGCTGATTGCATCGACCGGAACAAGTGGTAGTCCGAAGGAGCAATGTCTGGTGAATACGGCGGGTGGGGTAGAATTTCCCAGTTCTGCCTGTCCAAGTAATTTTTGACAGGTACAGCAACATGTGGCCTAGCGTTGTCGTGTTGCAAAATAATCTTATCGTGCCTTTTGTCCCATTCCGGTCGTTTTGCAGCTAAAGATTGCTTTAAAGCCATCAGTTGTCGTCGATAAACTTGTCCCGTAATGGTTTCACGCTCTTTTAGCAGCTCATAATAAACGATACCCTTCATATCCCACCAGATACAAAGCATTACCTTCGAACCATGGATATTTGCTTTTGGCGTGGATGGCCCTGGTTCACCTGGCTTGCCCCACGCTGGTTTGCGCTTTGGATTGTCATACCGGATCCATTTTTCATCCCCAGTGATGATCCGATGCAAAAACCCCTTCCTTTGTTGTCGTTGAAGCAACAACTCGCACATGGTTTTCCGACGTTCCATATTCCTTTCTGTCAATTTGTGTGGCACCCAATTTCCCAGCTTCTGAACCAATCCCATTGCATGCAGACGTTGCGAAACACATTGTTGGGTGATATTCAACTGTTCTGCCAATTGTTTTTCAGTCTGACAAGGGTCCACATCAAGCAGTTCTTCCAATTCTGTATCTTCAAATTTTCTCGGTCTCCCTTCACGTTCTTTGTCTCTTACGTCAAAATCACCAACTTTGAATCGTTGAAACCAATCTTTGCATGTTGTTTTCGATGGAGCATGTTCTCCGTAAACTTCCATAAGCAAACGATTTGTTTCCGCTGCACTTTTCTTCAAAAAAAAATAATGAAGTAAAACTTCCCGCAAATGTTGTTTTGTTGGCACAAAATTCGACATTTTCAATTACATGAAAATAACTGTAGTTTACGCTTTGAAAAAATGTCACCAGTAATTATTGAAGCTTGACACCTAACCTCCAAAACACATGTGTTGCCCGATTGAATAAAATGCAAACAGTGATACTAACGACATCTATCTAAAAAGGCCGGAAACTTATTTGTACACCCAATATATACGATATAAACTACATCTACATGTACGAACTACACATTAATAAAAGCCTGGACGATAATATGAAATGTATGTTACACCAAAACACATGACGACCACTACTGCTATTAGTTGCGAAGAATGCGGAGGTTTAAGATTTTTTAATTCGCAGCTCAAAAACGGGGTGGTCTTATACTTTTGGCCATGGCTGTGCATTATTACAAGTTTCGCAAATTATCTCAATACGCCATTATTATTTGTAATTGCTTCGCATCTTCTGCGATAACTTTGGCTCAATTTTTGAGCATAATCCACTCTAAGATGTCGCCAAATATGTTTCAAGGTGCGTATAAGTTACCGTGTACTGGATATTTTTTTCCCTTTTAGTTTAAGCTTCGTCAGCGACCACACTTTTTCAATGGGATTCGCATCTGGACTCTGTGAAGTTTGTATCCTATTTTCCTCCTTCCAAGATGTGCAGAGACGACTTCGATGCTTGGGATCTCCTGTAGAATGCAGTCATCGTTTTCAATCCCATGTAATTTCTCTGCAGATTTCTGTAGTCCTTTTTTATACAAAGTGAGCATGAATTTGAGCATCGAAGTTTCTAGCGAAAGTAATTAACTCTCCGAATCCGTTTTCTGAGAAGCAGCCATAAACATACACCTTTGCTAGATGTTTAACTGTATGGTGCAAAAATTTTTCTCCAATTTTTTGTCCCAGACAATGCAATCACGAGCTTCTGTCAAAATATCTTTGTATTCGCTGCACAATATTTGCTTACTAACAAGGAAACACTAAAAAGAAAATCTGTAATTAAATTGCTGATTGAAAGTTGTCGAAAAAAATTTATATTAGTTGCTCAGATAAATTCGCTGCTCGGAAGAATTATTACTTCATGACTATGAAAGCGCAAAACATGGTTATACTAATAAGATCAAAAATTCATCTTTTTATATTATTCCAACTATATAATTTATTTTAGTTTCGTTGAATTGTATAAAGGCCGAACCTTCAGATACATCTGTAAGCCGTCGAAAGCAAAATCTTTTATATTCTCTTTACAATGATGCAATATTTTTTCTAGAAAGCTAGGCCAGTTTTTAAAAACTTTTTCCGACTTTCCTGGATCAAATCTATTGTAAAAGGGGAATTTAATTTGCTCGTCGCAATTATTGCTTACTTACAAGACTTGATCCTAAAATTGCACTTTTTAATAACGGTAAGCCCATAAAAGGCAATTGCTACAAATTCGAACTTAACATTTTTCTATTACTACAATGCTATTTTACAGAAATAAATCTCTTCAGAAACAGAAAGCATCCTAAGATTGTCTTAAGCGTAATATAACAGTAATCTTCGCGGCAGGCCGCAGATATTTTTGCTTTGCTATATGCACAGTGTGAAATTTGATACAAAACACCTAACGAAATAGCTAGTATTGAAACGAAGTATAGAATGAAGGCTACCTGAGAAGCTTTGAATGGCGTAGACTGTAGTCAGACTTTTAATACTTTTGATTTCCCTCTTGAGAATTTTGAAAAATAAATAAAAAAGGACGTATTGGCTCGCTTGAATCTTTATTATTTGATTGCCCGCTCTTAACTAACTCAACAACTATCAATGTATGACCTGCACGTATCAACGTGTGTTGACCTTCAACGTATCAACGTATATTGATATGAGTGTGTGTTGTACGCTCTGCCATGTTGGTTCCGGCAGTTTTTGAATTGTTTGCCGTACCTGTCCTTGAATCCTGTTGAGAATGAGCCGGAATATGTATACCGATCGGTTTCCTGGTGGTGTCAAGGATAGGATTATATTTGCTTCGCTGATTCTAGAGCTAAGTTCATATTCGTCGTTGTTGCTGCTGTAAATATGTAGACGTCTCGCTTCCTTTAATAACTCTTCAAAAGAGATATCTAGTGGTAGCTATGGGACTTCTCCGTTGTTTACCATGTTATTAGTGTTTTAATTTTTTTTGGCTTTAAAAACACTTTTTTAATCGTCTCCAGATAATCCTTACACGAGCCACGAATGTAGCGAATAGGTTGAATGAGCTGGCCTTAGCACAGCCCAGAACCAGACCGAAGTCCAGAACCAAGAGTGCTAAGGTCCAAAAAGTGGAATGGCTAATGCCATCCAAGAGGCAAATTCAAAATAAAAAAACAAGAATTGCTCCGAGAGCAGGGTACCCTAGAAATGGCCGTGAAGGCCCCTCGTCCGCATTAGCGGAGTAGCCTTCAACCGACTCCGACGGATGCTGGGGTGCCGCTTTGCTAGCTCGCTGCGGCTGGGTTAGGTTCTTGAAATAAATGGGGTTGATTCGCTCTCAAGAAAAACGGTATGCTACGTATGAATTCATCGCAAACTGCTACATAAATACTCAAGGGAAAAGGGGGCATAGTTCCGTAAAGGAAACCACCCGTGGCTCTGCAACCTGGGCTGACTAAGCAGACCCAGAGCTCGTGACGATGCACGGAGCCAGAAAATTGAAATTTGAAGACGAAAAGGGGGGGAAACACTGCCTCTATTTTCGAAGGAACCCGGGTGAGGCAGACAGCCCCGGGCCCCCGATGGTGGCGGAGCCCTGACCCCTGATGGTCTGGGGTCCTCCACCCACTGACATTGGCCTTATTATCAAACAATGCAAAAACAATCTATAAGTGGCCAATGTCCCTCCTTTTGAAGAAAAGCTGAAAAATCACGAAAATGAGTCACCAAATAATCATATTATTGGCCAGCCAGGCCATGCGCGGACCCTGGAAAGAAAAGGACTTCACGGGCTTTCGCCCAATAAGAAGGCCGGAGGATTAAATTTTAATAATAATACATTATTTTTTTTTTCAATTTAATAAACAATTCAAATCTACTTTCGACCTCGTAATCACGCTTAACCTTTTAAGATATTAACATTTTTCTTCTTCTTTTTGTTTGTTTAATGTTTACAAATCCATGATTGTTTATTTATTAATTTGGTAGAAATCGTAAGTACAAATAACCGACAACTCCTAGGCCTTGGCCTCCCACTATTAAGATCGTTGGGTGCGCTGATCAAATCCAGAAAACCAAATTAATTCATACATGGTTTGTGTTCGAGATTGCACTCAGATTTTCAAATTTCAATCGATCCCGCACATTCCCGCACAACTTCCAAAAGGCAGGGATCTCAATTTTCACTTTCCACTGAAACTCATCGTTTAGATTCACTATTCAGGCAATCAATTGATAACACATCGTTTTGAAATTACTTTCCAATGGAAGCTATTTCTCTAGTATTTAGAATGCTCAAAGTATTCTGAACCGGTAGAACGACCACGCGTCAAAATGTTTCCAATTAAAACACACCGAATGAATTCTGACTTTTTTTTGCAAAATTGCGCGTCCCGGTGCCGGTGTCTTGATTTTAGATGTTTCCAATGAAAACCACTCCCGAACGTATGAAAAATTATTTTTATTCACACAATTAAGCCGCGCCGAACGCAATTTCGCTCGAAAAATTAGCGCGAAGTACTCAACTCTCGCACTCTAAATCCTCTCGCCTTCTGGCCGCGGCCACGACTTCAATCCGAATGTCTCGAGCTCTGATTTGCGATTCGAGGCGAAAACAATATACCGTTATCAGTTTTGCTTTCGACTCGAATACCAACCCAGGCAATGTCATATCGGACTAACTGCAACTTGTTATTTTTCAAATCAGACAACAAGTTACAGTTAGTCTGATCGAAAAAATGTAACAATTTCGAGCACGTTACAGTGTGCGTCGAAATAGTTTGTCCGGTAATTTCGATTAAAATTATCTGGATGCTACATGAATTCTCCTAAAATTCTGTTGCAGGGCAATTCAAAACCCTTGGTATTATAGTTTGTATTATTTGTGTTATTAAATAACCGATATTTTTAACACTTTGTTCCTTGTAAATTGTCACTTAGTGGAACTCCAAAAATGGTACTTTTCATTTGTTAGGCTCGCATCTAAGGCGGTCCTCCAACCTTAGACAGGAGATTGCGTCAGTTTTGCTGATGGAATGTTTGGTGATTAATAAAAAAATTGTTAAGTTCCTTCCACGGAACTTGTTTTAATTAAAACACCAATATTTTCTTCAAAACACTTTTATTTTATTAATCGACTGAATTGATTCAGAAGATTTGTTCACTAAGTTTTTACAAGTCTTGAACTTAACTTCTAGACTAAATGTACTTAAGTTGTGAACTGAGTAACTAGAACTGAACTGACTAACTTGAGTAGTCTATTTATATGGTATCTGAATATGTTTATGTTCTCGCGATCGCTTGGTTTATGATCTACTTAAATTTCGATCAGTCAGCAAAAGACAGGATGTTTACCTTTAATTTTAATTGTGTTTGGACAATCGGTACGTTTTCAATTTCGATTATTGCTGGCTCTTATTTGATAGTTTATTAGTTCTTTGTTGAATTTTGTTGAATCGATTAGTGTATAAACTGGTTTCGAATTTAAAATAAAACGTAATTAATTGCTTTACGTTTTGACCACTTAGAGGGGCTGGCGCTTTTGTTGATAAGTGTATGCGATTGTTGACGTTGTCAGTTTGACATTTTGTCACTAGTCGTACACAAAGCTGGAGTAGCAGTTTTGTGTTGTGTTGTGCTTTGTTGTGTGTTCTGCTGTGGTCAATGCTATTGTAAATCTTGTGCTTGAAATTTTTCAAATAAAAGCACCAGCTCTGCAGCGAAGAAATCACAATCAAGTCCTGAGTTTTGTTTAGCTTAGATGGTGCTAAGTATAGAGAGGTCTCTAAAAGTAAACCGTCAGCTGTAGTATTTTAAAAATATATAGTAATAATATTACTGTAATATTTTTAAAATATTGGACTTCTGCAAACACAAGCCATCTCCTTTAACCCAACGTCTTAACAATCCTAACAAAAAACCAGACAGTAGAATGAATTCGGAAAAGCTGGCTCTTTGTATGCACATGCTACCCCGTATCCGTGTAATGCCTTTAAGATACAAAAGTTTCATCCTTACTACTCTCGTTGGCTTCAACAGTGTCTTTGTGCGGTGGAGTTGCTGGTGCTCGCATTCCCTTCGGGCAGTGTGTTTTTTTTTCTACAGTCAAATGGCTTTCGCGTCCAGATAAGTTAAATTATTTTATATATAGTGAATGCTGGATACATTTTGCTTTCTTTTTCAGGTTACAGCGATAGTAATACTGCGGATCAACGGTTTTCGTAGATTTAGATTTATGTGTCTGGTATATTCTTCAATGCGAAGCATCGTGAAATTGCTCGCGAAGTTTCAAGTTGATGCGGACAAACCTGCACTGTAGTACAATCAATGAAAATTGAAGTTGAATACAAGAGTTCTCGAGAGGAAAACCGAATTGGTAAATTCGTGCGTTCATTTAGCATTGTGATGACACACACCGCGGTTTGGACGCCTCTCGGTTTTGTAGTGCAAAACTAATATACACCCAGATACGAAAAAAATTACACGCACAAACACTAATTTTAATAATAATAATAATAATAAAAAATAATATTCAAAAGAAATTATTGGTTTTCACTAATTATTATTCTTGTGTTTATACAAAAAATATTTTGTTTTTCAATCAATCGTTATTTTCTTCATGTGCAAAAATATTTGTTATACGGGAAAGCATTTATTTCGCTCAAAGTACCCATGCCGAAAGCAAAAAATAACAAAACAAAAAAAAAACATTCGTTCGATAAATTCAAAAAGCAATGTTCTATTGTGTTAACTTTGCGTTAACTCTCAGTAATAGGGTCGGAAAAAACCCTTACAATAAAACGTGTTAGAGACATTCCGCAGGATCCACCTATAGAGGGATCCAGATAGAGTGATCGAAATAAGTAATTATGATCAATAAGGGTGGAATCTTTAATTTTTAAAACCTTGTGAATTGGTCCCCTAAGGGCAGGGTAATGAACTTCACACATTATCCTCACAAAGTTCCCAAAGAAATTGTACAAGAGCATTGCATCGATTGGAGAGTCTGAAAAGTGTGCTACTCCCAGAGCATTGTTAGATGTTGTCGACAAGACATTCGCCATTGTAGGTAGTTGATCATTGGTAACACAATTTACCCTAGACCACTTTTTTGTTTCGAGATTCCTTATATTTCCTCTGAATACACCGTTTTTTCCGTAGTTGAGAAACTCAGTACTTTTGATCGTTTCATCTAAGTTGATGATCAATCCAAGTTTGCCTGTTCCGATAGCTATGTTATTGAATAATTTCCTATTATTTTCACACATCTTTGATGTTGTCGATGAGTTGAGCCTGTGTACGTGATGGTCGCAATCTATATTTTGAGCAAATGACCTGATTATCCCCCTGCGCGAGCACTTTTATGTCTGTGTTTACGGCTTGCCATTCTCTCTGTAAGAGCAATAGGTTGAAAATACTCCAACCTTCTGTCTCAGACCTTCTAGACCCCCTAATTGCCCATTCCAACACACACGCTGACTAGTCTTATTGATTAAGCTTCCGGAATTATCGATGGTCATTAAATCACCACGTGGAGCATAATAAATCCATGAATTTTGAAAGATTTCATGGGTTCTGGAATTTCCCAACTCATAAGGGAGAACATTCTCCCGTCTGGCTTGAGCTCACGTTCTTTGGCTTTCAGGCCAATCAAAAGTTGATTAAGTGATATACCATGATAATTTATCTTTTTCAAGAAACTAGGCCAGTTTGTCGCAGGATTCTTCAATAGAGAAGATAAAATTTTATGAGAAGGGATTGGTCTTTCCGGATGCTCAACTAAGTGTCTTCTTAACTCTGATCTTGGTAGAGAATGTCTCTTATCTGAATATATAATTGATGGATCTACTACATTGGGTATATTAAAACATTTAACCAATGGTAATTTATGCCATTGGCCCCCAAAGTTCCGAATAGTGAACTGAATTTCCTTTAGTTGAGCTAGTATTATTATATGTTTATTTTTACTTTGTTTGTCACACAGGAGTTTCCAGTAGTTATATTATTTGTATTATTATATTCAACTAAATTTCCTTTAGTCGAATTTGTCTTCATTTTCCACTAAGGAGCTTGTGTTCTAAGTTTATTCAAGTTTTTGTGTATTATATATTGTTTAGCCTTGTCGATGCAATATCTGCAAAGCAACGAGGCGAATTCTCGGAAAATTCTGCTTACAGGGCAATGCTAACCCTTGCTGTATTATATTTTATTATAGTGATTTTAGTTCCCTGGGTTTATATTTAATTTGTGATTTTAGCTCACTATGTTTTTGTTTTTAATTTTTGATTTTAGCTGACTTTTATTATTATTGCTCGTAGATTCGGTAGTTAAGTGGTTTCTCCCTCCTTAAAAAATAACGACTGCGCCAGTTAACTCTTTTTCAGGGTTAATTAAAAAAAACTTTTTAAGTTTCAGTATTTTTATTTTTCACTTTATTAATACACTTGATTTAACTCGAACTACTAAACTGAGCTCAAACTGTGAACTGAAACTTATACTGAACTTAGACTGATCTACTATGCTCTATATATATAGTATATGTAGAATTATGCTGACTATGCTAAATGTAACTCTTTATTTTAATAATGTTTCGTCAGCATATTTCTTACAAAGATTTTGAATTTGGGAAATGCAAGCTATGCATTTTAGAATTTGATCATTGTTTGAATCAGTCATGATCTTTGAATAGATTATGACTAATAAGTTTTATGTTTGCAAAATATGAAGTTTATTTACTATATATTAAATTTTGATAAATAATGATTAATACTTTTTTATGAAGAAAATGAGAGATGGTCCTGTGTATGTGCTTTGTATATTAGGTTGAGTGTATGACACTTAGCTCGCGTTAGATGAGATCGAATGTTTATCGATCAATAGTAATTTTTTATAGTGGATGTATCGAATGTCTATTGTTTACAATGAGTAGATCTGTATCAAGTAGCTATTATTGAGCTCTGATGATTATATTTTATGCAGCTGCTAATTTTTTATCTCAAATTGTGAAATTGATTATTCTAGAATATCGGTTCTTGTGACTCATGGTTGTGCGCGTTATTTTCATCGTTATTGCGCAATTCGTTTTTAGAATTGGGCAATGATTTTAAGGTTATAACATTATCATCATTTACATATTCCCAACCCTGGTGCATCGCAAAGGACTGAAAAAAAGTTTTCTTTCATTTGGTGGATTTGTTTCTGCCCCAAATAGCAGAATAACTGTCAAAACATCGGAGAAATTCATAAAAAAAATTGTGA
This sequence comes from Nemotelus pantherinus, assembly GCA_963978885.1. NCBI lineage: Eukaryota > Metazoa > Arthropoda > Insecta > Diptera > Stratiomyidae > Nemotelus > Nemotelus pantherinus. The sequence continues at coordinate 38,698,635 of OZ022265.1, read as the reverse complement.
AAAAAATTCTCTTATACATTTTGCGTGAGAAAAAACATTAAATCCGTACACAACGCCATTGAGCTAGCTGTGCGATTTTTCAGTGTTATTTACAAATCCGCGAGCCAGAAGATCTAATCTTTCACCACGAAACCGTAATGCAATTAAACGTTCGTAACTACTCATCGCATTCAACACCACGTCCTCGTCATCGCCGCGCTCACACACGCTACCAATATCATTATCTGTAGTGAAAACAAGACCCTCATCTTCCAAATAATTTTATCTCCTTAATTAAAGCAGCTAAAATGTTTGGATACCCACAGGCAAAGTAGTACTAAGTGAATATTTTCAAGGAAACTATTTAGTTCAAAAGATGCACTCTCATATAAAAACAGGAAATTTTATGAATAGTGGTTTTTGAACCAATGTAATTAACTAGTTGAAATTCGTCGAAGTATAATTGTAAAATCAAGACAGGCTTCTTAGCATTAAGTATAGGATGATTTTGAAAATAAGTTCCATTGCATATGTTTTCGATTAAATCTGTACTGCTATGTGATAGAACTAATTTCAAATGCACTAGCCGCCAAAAAACGCCGCATATTTGAAAATATTATGAAATTCTTAGTATTTAACATTTGCAAATCAAATTCACCATTTTGCAAGTCAATTTAACACTTTTGCAAATCAATTTAACGCTTTAAGAATAATTATATTTTTAAAATTCGATTGTACCAAATGAATGTAGAAAAAATTGAAAAACGATGAATTTGAGTGATTGTTAAATTAAAATCGCAGAAGTATTAGTAAAAAAATAAGTAAACATATTTTTTACCAATTCTTATATTACTTATAATTTCATTACTGCTATTAATACGATTAGATCCCTAATCTAATCAAATTTATACTTGATTTTACAGCTAATAATATTAATTGCTACGCTCTTAATGTGAATACATTATACATTCTAAACTTATCTAAACGTATATCATACGAACACTTAATGTAATAGGCGAAATCACAAGGTATATGCTCCTGAATTTTCCTTGTTGATGATTCCTCTGGATCGTGCTCACAACTATCAATATCCTGCAGAAGGCACTCAAAGTCCGCGTAGATGACGAACTGTGCATCCATTTGCCGCTCGTAGTTTTCATACTGCAGCGTTGACTTCTCCGGCTCCACCATTTTCGTCACTATTCGACTGCATTCGGTTTTGTGTGTTTCGTGCTTTTCAGCGGTGGCAAAGTATTGCAGACACTTGTTGCACACATATATTGCTTTTTTGTCTGACGTTCGTTGAGAACGAATTAACCTGTAAAAAAAGAAACATATTTAACTATGAAACATTCATATCTTGAAATATTTTTAATCCAAATATAGTGGCACTTCTCCTCGACTTGCAATAACAGCAGGTTAATATGGTGTTCTTTTTCCTCCTTTGTAATATGGTAGGGTCCAAACACTTTTTTAAATTCTGCATCGTAGCCAAATAGATTGATGCTTATGGTGTGATTCATCAACTCAAAATTTCGAATATCTTCCGCTTTTAACGGAAACTCAAGTCCGCAAAAATTAAGAACGAGTCCATTTCTCAATCGTATTACTGTGCCAGTGATATCATCGATTTTGTATGAGAAAGTTCGTTCTGAATTATGTTGTGCAGAGCGGAAATTATGCTCCACTTGAAGCAATAACTGTCTTTATTTTTAACGTTCACACATACCTTTTTCGCGTACAAATATTTGGGAGTGAGGATGTAACTTGAACCTATCAGCGGTTTATATTCATTAACGTTCAACTCTCAATCCACGATTCTAAGTAGAGCTCATCCACTGTCTCTCTCTTGGATCTCTTCCATTTTCACTCTAATTTGAATACACATGTCCTTGCATGCAGAGTTTAATTCGCACTTATTTGTTATCACAATCATTTTCGTATTAAATGATTTTACACTCACTATTAATTCACTATTAAGATTATCTTCATTGTTCACATCCATTTTAATATATTCCTCGTAATGTTAAATTTGATCGCGCCGCGTTCGTCCACAGTCTTAATAAGGTATTCCATTAATGGATCTTCCATTCTCTTTAAAAATTCTTCGGGGTACAACAAATCTTCATCTTTGTTTTCAAAGATAAGGGTTTCAATCCGGTTGTTGAAACACCCTTTTACCCTCTTGAAATGCTCATTTACGGACTCTGTACAGTTTCGTTGGTGGAAATAGGTCCGCAAATGGCTCACCCATAAAGTGTTTTGCACTTCGATTTTACCAATGTCACAACACATATTGTCTTCGAAAATAATGTTTCACGGTCGCTAGTATTGTACCAGGTTTTATTTTAATAATAAAAAAAAAAGAATCTCCACGGACCTTCGGCAGCAAGGTCGATGGAGGTTGAGTCGCATTCACCGAGGAATTAACTATCTATATTAAGTTTCAATTCGTTAAACTAAGGTAACAATGTTTCAATGAATGTAACAATTACGAAAATAGGGCAATAGATTACAGTGTGTCCCAAATTTATAGGGGCACCCAGTTTTTTAGTCAAATTTTTAATGTTTTTCAACCAAACAAATCTTAATTTGCACAAGCTATTCCTACTTATAATTCACGATTTCTGTCTTTTTTTGGTGAGCCTACGACAATTTGTTCGTTTATTATGCTATTTTTAAAAAAAAAATAGTGTCCCAAGTTTATAGGGGCATTGAAAAAAAACACGATTTTCCATAGAAAATTATTTTTGCTGGTGAAATTCTATCGTGAACTACAAATGATTGTGTCTATACTGTAGTTCCTGTTGAAATTGAACACTTTACCAACAAATTTTACACAAGTATAAAGGAAATACTCCTTTGCACCGTGAAATTTTGAGGCACTGTAAAAAGGTACATATAAAGGTACATATAAAGTCATATAAATACAGGTACATATAAATACAGACACGCTTGTTCAGAAAACTCAGTTGCGTGCTAATCGCCAGCAAAGATTTATACGTGGAGTGTTGTGTGAAAATGGGTAGAGGAAAACAGCTATCGAGAGAAGAAAAGGCATCTATTGATGCATTCAAGACATGCGGCAAGTCTAATAGAGAAATAGCCAGGCTAATCAATCGTTCGAGTAATGCCGTTGATAGTTATTTAAAAAAGAAAATCAAGGAAACTGAAAAGAAAAAACGTGGTCCACCGTCAAAACTTTCGGAACGAGATAAACGTAGAATCATTGCTGCTGCCTCTCAATCAACCAAAGGCTGTAGGCGTATCAGAAATGAATACACGCCTCACGTCTCAAAAAGCACAGTTCATAGAGCTTTGAAAGAATCTCCAAATTTGGTGCGCGAGAAAATGCAGAAAGCCCCGAAGTTAAAAGCTCATCACATGGTGGTTCGCTACAAATTTGCCGAACAGAGGTTGCATTGGACCCATGAATGGTCTAAGGTACATAACTTGCTTATTTTGGAGTTCATACATTCAATCATCTGCAGGTGGAGTAAGATTAAAAATGTGGTTGTTTATACGTATTTCAGATTGTTTGGTCTGACGAAAAAAAGTTTAACTTAGATGGCCCAGATGGCCTTCGGGACTATTGGCGAGATCTGCGAAAAGAGCCACGTTTTTTCTCCAGGCGGAACTTTGGCGGTGGGTCCGTTATGGTGTGGGCGGCCTACAGTGGATTCGAAAAAGTTGGCATAGAAATCATTTCGCATCGAATGAACAGCGAAGACTATCAAACAGTGCTAGAAAAGCATCTGAAGCCCTATTTCCGCCGTTACCGCTCTGCAAAACTAATCTTTCAACAGGACAACGCGTCAATTCACTCCAGTAAATCTACCAAGGAATGGTTTTCAAAAGCGAAAATTCCTGTACTTCAGTGGCCTGCCATTTCCCCGGATCTAAATCCAATAGAGAATGTCTGGGGCATGATGGTCCGTGACGTTTATGACAACGCTCGTCAATATTCATCAGTCACAGAGCTGGAGGAGGGCGTCAAAAAAGCTTGGGAAAACATCAGTATGAGCAGCTTGACAAATCTCAACAATTCCATGCAAAAACGGATGAAAATGTTATTTAAAAACGATGGTAACGTTATTAATTACTGATTTTTTGTTGCGAATCAATGGATTTTACCAATAATAAAAAATTTTCTATCGAAAATCGTGTTTTTTTTCAATGCCCCTATAAACTTGGGACACTATTTTTTTTAAAAAAATGGCATAATAAACGAACAAATTGTCGTAGGCTCACCAAAAAAAGACAGAAATCGTGAATTATAAGTAGAAATAGCTTGTGCAAATTAAGATTTGTTTGGTTGAAAAACATTAAAAATTTGACTAAAAAACTGGGTGCCCCTATGAATTTGGGACACACTGTAGTACGCGAAACTTTCAAACAACTAAGTGACATAACAATCGACACATGCAACAAGATTCCCAGCTATACATTTAACACAGCATTTCCTATAACACAAATGATGATAATGTTCAGTGCTGGCAACATTTGTCCAACACAGCAGCAATAAATCTACCATAACATGATCATGCTTAATCAACCTATCCTTTGAATTTCGTTTTCATCCGAGGATATCATCGAAAGTTTCAGCGATTAAACTATGTCTGGGGTTGCCATCCGAAAAATTTAAATATCGGTTGCTTATTTTATTGTAAATGTTTTGCTTATGAATACAAAATGGAAGCATCTGTTGGTGCAATATTTACGAAATTGTCTGGTGCTGGCAATCATGTGCTAGCACCATAGCTTTTGTTGTTAATTGTCATTGCAGAATCATTCCCATTTGGAAATTTTATGACAACATCGCTCGATAAAGAAATGTCAATAAATTACAATATTCATCATAGCTGCCAACTCTTTCACAATTTTTCAACGAAATTTCTACAGAATTAGAAATGCAACAAGGTCCACTTATCACATAATTTCGTTTTGATATCGTTACTGCATCGGAAGTTATAGGAAAAAAAACCTTTATTTTCCTGAGCAAATTTACAATATTTAGGAGACAAAAATTGCCATAACTGGCGACCCTATACTAATTTTTCAATCAAATTTCTATGAAATCTATTTCTCTATCTGAATTTTGTTAAAATCTGGTGGCTAAATTGGAAGCTACAGGCCAAAAATCAGTTTTTTTTCTCAGCGATTTTTCCAAATGGCACCACTGCCACAGTGTTGCCCGAAATTAGCTACCTGGTCCTAGCTAATTTCAACATGTCCTGTAAATTTCATATTGATCGCATTATCCGATCGTCAGTTCTCGTAAACAGAAGTTTTAAGTGCTGAAAATAGAGGTTATTTGATCACGGGTTGCCGTTCTTTGATTAAGACTATGAATAAGATACATGTGTTAGAAATAACAACGCGATTGTGGTATGCAACAGCCGCAAATGTGGCAAGTAAACATTTTGGAAATCAAAACACAAATCTATTACTTATTTCTTTCAATCTAGGAGTAAGTGAAGTCATATGAAATTTTAAAAAGAACTTCTTGCACGAATATGAAAAAAGAGTATAAATGATCTAGATATACAGCATGAAATACAAAGAAGCTCTTGAATAACAGCTCAAATGAAGTAACACTGTTTTCACTACTAAGTGGTATTTCGTGCCCATCTATAGCTACTTAAAATGATGAAATCTCTCGCTTCGAATTTCCTTTCAGGACAAGATATGGTTGCTTTATATTCGCGCTGTTTTCAAATTCGAACGATCCGAACTTGAAAAAACATCTAGTTAATATGTATTTTAAGATCTTGCTGAAAATTTACTCTGTGGAAATTAAATAATGAGTAGTTAGTGTTTTTCTGTGCTCTCCTTTTTCCAACTGTGGTAATGATCTTCGTGAGCAGGATGATTGTTGTTATGTCCTCGTCAAATTCTAAGGAAATAAGAAAATGGAGATGGTGCTTATTATGAATAATATTTGTATACCTAATTTCATCATCCGTCGTATATTCGTCGTAAACTTCAATTTTCTTTTCTGAGGCAATTGTTTTAATTTGAAATTTTATTTAAGGCCAATTTTCAGAAAATTTGATGCATTGCTATATCTCAGTTTAAAGTCGTATTCAATCTAAAATAATATAATATATATATGTATATATATAATTTATTTAATATCTTTGACATATTAAATCTTACCAATCCGAGTGTGTCTAAAAGCCTAGGAAATTCCTCAAATGAAAAAGATTATTGCCTAGATTGGACCGTTTTCGGCATGAGATTCAAAATATCTGCAAAATCTTGCTTTGGACAAGCTCTTTTCATGCGTTCTATATCGTCATTACAGTCATAGGCAGTTCCACTTAGCTCGAAAGATTCTGTATCAGTAGTGCTATTATTTTCTTTGCAGCATTTTCGATTTTCCAACGATCTGTTAATTGTCCTCAAACGATAAGCAATAAAGCGTGATCTGTCTCGTGGATCATAAAATATGTTCTGAAACAAAATATGCCGAGCACTTCCACTAAATGTTCCACGATTAAATTTACTAATTTGATGCGAAGTTTTTTGGGCAATGTCTCACTTTTTTTATATAGCTCTATTATTTTCGCACCGCTTGCTTTAATTTCCAAAAAACGAGCTAATTCCTTTAACAGCACACATAGTTCAGTAAAATCAAAAAAATTTCGTGAGCCATACAATTACCTCTTTCAGCTCTTCAACTTCCAATTTAACTCTTTTAGGTATTTATATATATATATATATATATATATATATATATATATATATATATATATATATATATATATATATATATATATATATATACCTGTATATATATATATATATATATATATATAACGCTTTTATGCCATAAACGAACATTGTCTTTATAGAGAAAAATTATCGCTATGAACTCTAAACTTACCGAAGTCTGAAAAGCACTTATCCTGTAACTCTAAATCGTAGCTGTGGAAGCTATCTTTCAATAAAATATTCAGAATTGTAAAGTCCAAATGTGTTCCTTTCGCATCGCACAAGCACACATTTTTACTCCGCGATATATTGAATTTGAAGCTTCTTCTAACACATCCAAGACACTAATTTTATTATCAGAATCACTTTTTACCATTAAATATTTTCGTTCTCGGTTATAAGTTACACTAAGCACTGTTTCTGACATCTTGACGCGTTTATATTACATGGCAAAGAATTATTAATTATAAAGCGATAAAATATCTGAGTAATGTTGTGTTATGGGCTCGTTAAAAAGAATTAAAAATCACAACTTTTCTTCTTAAACTTTACACTTTATTTTTCACAGGTTGTAGCGTATGATGAAGATGGGAGTGGCCTTAGCACAACTTAGAACCAGACCGAAGTCCAGAACCAAGAGTGCTAAGGTCGGAAAGTGGAATGGCTGCTGCCATTCAAGAGGCAAAAAAAAAAAAAGAATTGCCCCGAGAGCAGGGTGCCCTAGAAATGGCCGTGAAGGCCCCTCGTCCGCATTAGCGGAGCACCCTTTAACCAACCCCGACGGATGCTGGTGTGCCGCTTTGCTAGCTCGCTGCGGCTGGGGTGGGTTCTTGAAAATGGAGTTGGTTGGCTCTCAAAGAAACGGGATGCTACGTAATATTCATCCGTCATGAATTCGTAGCCGCAAACTGGTATATAAAAATACCCAGGGACCAAAAGGGGGCATAGTTCCGTAAAGGAAACCACCCAGGCTCTGCAACATGGGCTGACTAAGCAGACCCAGTGCTCGTGACAAAACACGGAGCCAAAACTTGAAAATTATACAAACGGAAAGGGAAAACGCGCTACCTCTCTTTTCCAAGGAACCCGGGCGAGGCAGACAGCCCCGGGCCCCCGATGGTAGTGGAGCCCTGACCCCGATGGTCTGGGGTCCTCCACCCTCTGATACTGGCCATCAAAATTCAACAATTCAAAAATCTAAATCAATCACAGAAACTACTATTAATGTATGGCCAGTATCCCTCCCATTAACAAAATGCTGAAAAATCCCGAAAAAATCACGAAAAGCTAATCATTTTTAGGCCAGCCTGGCCACGCGCGGACCCTGAAAAGCGAGAAAGAACTTCTCGGGCTTTCGCCCAATAAGAAGGCCAAAAGTTCAACTTTTACAAATTCATTATTATTTAGTGCTTTTTGGTATATCTGCCTCTCAGTGTACAAATCCTCTCAACATACTAAGATGCTAAATATCAATTGTTATCATTGTCATCATCGACTATCATCTCACGCTAAGTACATAAATAGAACAATCAGATGACCATTGTAGTATTCTTTCTTATAATATATTCAATTTTGTATCATATCACTTAAAACTCAATTTAATTCAATTCATTATGCATGCATAATAATGTGGATATACAGAAATTTTTCACAAAAATAATCAATTACTATAAAATTTCTGTAATCAGGTAGTATCGCTAACGAAATGAATGCTTTATATATATATTTTTTTTTTTTTTTTGTATTTGTATATATTTTTTGTATGTAAATATATTTTTAATTTTGTGTCATCAAAATTCCCTGACTTCCATACATTTCGTATTTTTTTCTTTTTTTTTTCTTCTTAATCAATGACGAAATAATCAATTTAAGAAATAAGGCCCTAAACATTGACGTATTATCGTTCTGGCCGTAGACTTGCACTACAATTATATTAAGGCGCGTGAAAGTAATGTAGAATTATATAAAGTACAACAAGAATTATTTAGATAATGTCGTCGCCTGATGGCCAAAAACAAAAACTCAATTTAAACTGTTAAGTCAAAAACCATTTACACACACTACTACGGCCGTATATGACAAAGATAATTAACAATTCCAGGTGAAGTGATAGAGACCATGAACACAATCCTTTTCATTTATAAGTCAATCAGTTCATTCAAAAAAATTTTGTAGCACGTTAACGTTTCACAATTCTGATCCGATTATTTATTACTTTTCTCTATTAACCCTTATGTGCATACCCGGGTACCCGGGTGCCCACTTCGTCATTGTTTTAGTTATAACTTTTAAAATAATTGAGGTAGCAACCTGAGGCTTCAGGAATTCTCCTTTTAACTCTTTTAGAAGCTAATGACAAACTCGAAAAATTTTTGCGATTTTTTTGAACCTATGAAAAGTGAGGTCAAAGTCAACATACCGTTAGCTCACACCCGGGTACCTGGGTGCCCACTAGTATTTCAGCCCAGAAATTCAATGATATTGATATATTATGAAGATTGAAGTCAATAAATAAACAATTAGGAATAATTTTAGCATATTATAAAACATTTTTATTGGTTCATAATACAATGGTTACATTTTGTAGTGGATGTTGAATGTTCATCACACACAGGATTTTTGCAAACACAACAAGACTTTCGCGTTTTCCTGCGTCTTTTTATTGTGTCTTTGTAACATATATGGCAAGAGCCAGTTATTTTTAATCTACCAGTGTTGTCTCGACATTGAGTTTGTGGAAGAAAGGCGGAAGCAGACAGCTGTGGTCCGATTAGTCCAATTACACTCTCGATCGCAGTCTTTGTAGTAAAGTTCCGGAGTATTTGGTCATTTTTAGCGCGATCTTCAATGAAAGGTTTTGATAACTCATCGCTCAGTTGACGTAGGAAGAGTCGTCGTTGATGAGTTTTTTTCTTTATCATTTTATTATTTTCATAATAAATGATATATGATGCTAGAGCCGCTATGTCTATGACGTTGAAAAATAAAGCCAGAGGCCATCGCTGGGTACGCCTTTGCACGGTATAACGGCTAACCATCTGATCCATTACATCCACGCCTGATTTGTATTTGTTATAATAGGTAATCATGTGAGGCTTCTTTTTTTCATCATCAGTTACAGCAGTATCTGAGTGCATCGTCGAGAGTAGGATTACAGTTTTATTTTTCTTTGGCACATACGAGCAGATTGCTACATGCTCGTGGAAACCAAAGAGAGAAGAGTATAGCTCTCTCGATCTAGAAGAATACATTTGCTCGGGAATATATGGTTTATTCTTCTTCAGGGTACCAACTATAGTCAATTGCCACGATAATAAGTGCTTGGCAAGAGGCAAAGTGGTAAAAAAATTGTCCATTGTAATGTTTCTCCCACTTCCTTTGAACGGCGCAGCAAGTTCTTTCACAACCCTCTCCCCTTGGTTTGTTTCGCGAACATTTCCCTGCTTGCCCGTGTAAATGATGCCCTGAATAGGGTATGAATTTTCGGCATCGCAAATCCACCAAATCTTGATGCCGTATTTGGCTGGCTTGGAAGGTATATATTGGGTAAACCTGGTATGGCCGCGGAAAGCATAAAGCTGCTCATCAATAGTTAAATTTGCTGTCGGCTTGTACATTTTATCCAAATTAGAGTTCAACATTGTCCAAATGTCACGAATAGGAGCTGCTTTATCCTGTTTGCTCTGGCGCGTACGAGCATCGTCGAAACGAATAAATCGCATTATAGATCGAAATCTATTGTTTCCCATTGATGCGCGATAGAGAGGGTATGAAGTAGCTTTCCACATTTCGTTTATGTGGTCAGTATTCGAATTGTTTGCGCCAGAAGAAATTAAAACCCCAATGTATGCATAAAATTCTTGCACACTAATTGGTTTCCATGATCGTATCGAATTCGGGTTCCTTTCGTTATATATAGAAATTTCTGCTTCAGCCTTCCTGTTTGTATGTCGAACAATTAGATCCACCATCTCCACTGTAAAGATTTTCTTGAAGGTGTCTCTTATCGATAGGGTTTCTGTCGACCTATGTGGACCACATCTTTGACGTAAAATATTTTGCGCGTGTGTTTTGTGTATTGGAGGCGGCGTCTTGCTCCACACAGTTTTATCTTTCGATATATATTCATTTGATCTTTCCTCACCAGATCCAACCGCTGATGTACTGGGCGTTTGATACTCGTTGCCACTCTCAGCCGACTCAGAATCCTCTTCACCTTCGGTCGTTTCGGCAGGAGTTCCTGTGTCTGACGGTGGCTCTTTTACTATACTCTCAGGCATTCTCATCATCGCTGTCGTCTTCGAAATCTGATTCTTCATCACTTTCTCCAAGCAGATTTTTCAGATAAATTTCTCGTTCCAAGCGACTCAATCTAATAGAATGATAAAAACGAGTTTATTATTATACAAAAATGAGATAGTTATCTATATATTTGGAAATGATATTCACCTTGCAAATTCAGCTCTCGATAGTTCTTCCATGATTTATTATAAAAATAACACTTAATTCAATTATAAAAATATCACTTGTTCGTCTCAGCAGCACTATTCAGAATAACACAAAACGCAGCATGTGGCAGTTTTTATGCTAGAGGGTAAGCGGGTTGAAGCAACCCTTAACAATTATGTAATTTTGAATACGGCAGTAGATCGACATTTTTTTCGCGTTACCTGAACAGCGTCTGCGTACGTTTCTAATGATGTTTATGAAACATTCCGTTGTAAAAAAAATTTCTAAACGATTTCATGGAAATGTGTCTTCAATCCAGCCGCACATCGCGACCCTGTAAAATTTTTCCTGGAATTATAAAATGCTAATTGACAACAAAATAATTTTGGGAGTTTCTGATGATGTTGAATTATTGTTAAAAAATATTGTAAGCGATTTCATGGAATTACGGACTCAGGATTGAGGACAAACTGGAGGTGGGCACCCAGGTACCCGGGTATACAACAACGTTACTTAAGTTGGGTATACACATAAGGGTTAACGTGGGAATCTGTCTTCAGGTTTACTTGCTCGGCAATTGCAGTGTGTTTTGAAATACGCTTTGGTTTTTTCTTCACTATACTGAAACCGACAATGGTCACTATCTTGAACTCTTTGATAGCACTAGCACACACTATCCAATAGATTTTCCGATCGGAGCTCTTTACGGCACTGATATTCCTAGGTATGTGATCCTGTTTCTTGTAGGTTTGCCGCACACTGACCGTATAGCGGTGCGGATTCGAATAGAATCTTTATTTTAGTTGCGTATAACATCGCACAAATCACGTCTTTTTTTTTTTTTTTAATCGCTGTATTCCGAAAGATAGGGAGAGCACACTAATATTGCCCGTATGTGAAACTATCACATGTTGGGTTCACTCGCGGAACATGTCACGGCGTTATAAATCGCGCGCTTTTGTATTTAAAAAAAAAAAAAAAAAAAATCTCCACCGCCATCCTGAAAAGGAGGGCGATGGAGATTTACGAGCAGAGATATTCGTTCGATAGATCCGCGTCTGAGTTAATCTAAGTTAGTTACAGAATAACAGATAGGGTTAAGTAAACAAGGCCGTCGTTGTAATGGTTCATTAGTACTATGCAATTAGTATGTAAATAGTATTATGTAATCACTATGTAGTTAATATATAGCAACAGATAGGGTTAGATCAACAACGAGAAAACAACACGAGTTCAAAACAAAACAACAAGAAACAGGTCGAGCATCAGACAACAACATCAACATCAGCGACAATCACGACATGAATAAAACCCCGATGTTACGACAGCAAGCCAGACCAAACTCACGGCACACGCAGGACATCCCGAGTTCAAAACAAATCACGAGTTCAAAACAAAACAACAAGAGACAGGTCGAGCATCAGACATCAACATCAACATCAGCGACAATCACGACATGAATAAAACCCCGATGTTACGACAGCAAGCCAGACCAAACTCACGGCACACGCAGGACAACACGCCATAGAAAGGACACACGATCCACGGTCACCAAAACAAGCTATATAGTCATCAAAATAATTGGTTTCAATCGACTTACGAGCAAATTACTAGTCATCCGGACTTACGCTGACAAATTGCAATGACAGTGCTGGCTGTCAAACGGCGGGTGGAACAGATGTTCCACGTTAAAGATCGAAACGAAATAGCCGGAAAGGGGCCGAGGTGAAATTCAGCTGGGGAACGCACAAGCTCACAGCTGAGTTTAGTGAACCCAAACGGATTCGAAAAATTCCGTTGCCGCCAAAAGTTTACGTGCGCGCCAACAGGGAAAAATAAGTCCTCTTTTATATTGGAACTGGGTGAGTGGTCGGATGTGCTTGGCGACGAGGAGAAAACTGATTTTGGTTTTTCTTTTTTTTCAATTGGAACTGGGGACTTTGCGACTCGAGCGGGAAGACGAATTCGAATCAAGACGTTCTCCAGTGTAAAGTTCGTAATCGAAATCGAGGAAAGTTGCAGAATCGAAAATTGGCGAAAAGTCCAAGTTGAGCTGGAAGGCGTTTAACGATAAAGCATAATCCGAAGAATATGTTAAGAGGTTGCGAAGCGACGGGATATATTCGTCAATAAGGGGGCCCCAGCGAGGCAGCAGCCGACGTCGTGGGAATTGGTTAAGGTAGTGTGCACACTTTTTTTTTTATTAGTTTATAGTTCTTTTGTTACCCTCCATCCGTTAAATCTTAAATGATAGTTTCGAACTAAGTTTGGATTCGATAAGTAAGGACAGAACTATCGTAATTGTTGTAGCGTATAGATTAGTGATAATAAGGCAATAAAGCGGGAAGAAATATTGTAGTGTTAAAAGATCGGGTTTTGATTAGTGTTGTGAATTAATTCAGACGGCGGAATTTTTGATATCCCGACGTTAGTTTTCGGGCTACTTTGATTAGTGCGCTAGTTCGATTACGTGAAGCTGTTGCCATACTTCTCGCTTCAGGGCGACAGCCGATAGCTAGTTTCGGGATTGGAAGCGAGTGGCGCCCACCCACCCCATCTCCGGTGAGTTTAGGCTCCCGAAACTAAACCCCTTTGTCTTTTGCGGTAAAAGGGGTGCGTAGAAGAAAGATACGGTAATAAATTGGCGCCCAACGTTTAGGGAATTTGCAGGCGGTATCGAAGGAACGAACGAAGGAAAGGAAAGAGCGAAGGCTTTGCGTAACAGGTTTATATTAGCAATGGGTGCTCTAGTGGAAAAAGTCGAGGAACCCAGTGAGGACGAGGAGGAGCAGTCTGACGCAATTCAGGATGCAGCCACGCCACCATCCCCCAAATCTGGAGGTCCGGCAGAAGTGGCCAAATGGGGATTGAAATTTAGCGGTGACTCGTCAGGATCAGTCAATGCTTTCCTAGAGCGCGTAGAAGAGTTGCGACTGGCAAGGGGACTTACTAAAGCTCAACTGTTTAGGGCAGCGGTAGATCTCTTCGACTCGCGAGCGCTAATTTGGTTCCGAGCCAACCGGGGCTTGGTCAGTTGCTGGGACGAGTTGGTGAAAGAGTTGAGAGCGGAGTTCTTGCCATCCGATTATGAGGATCGGCTATGGGAAGAAATTCGGCGGCGAACTCAGGGCGAAAGCGAGTCGATAGGGGTCTATGTAGCTGTCATGGAACGCCTCTTCAGCCGTTTAGAAACCAACTGTTCGGAGGAGGAAAAACTGCGTCTGTTGCGGAGGAACATAACTCCGTTTTATCAACAGCAACTGAGCTTGACGCCAGTGACTTCCATTGCGGAGTTGGTGAAGATGGGCCGGACCATGGATGCCACCAGGGCATCGGTGATGGCATTCGTGCCTCCCAACACACGGTCAAGGCGTTGTCTCGAGCCAGACCTAGCATATGTTTGCTCTGGAAGCGCGGAACGAGTTTCAGCCCTGGCAGAATCGAGTAGGGTTCAGTGCTGGAACTGCAGGAAGGAGGGACATATGTCGAGGGACTGTCCGGAGCCTCGTCGCTGTTTTGGATGTGGTCGTCGAGGGGTTATGAGGTCCGCCTGTCCAAATTGCCGAAATTGAAGCCAGGGGCAAGGGTCAGGATCTCAATCGCATCCCAGGTCTTCGGGAAACGAGCGTCGTGCCCACTAAGCGGTCGGGTAGGCACTAGAGCAAGGCCGCAACAGGAAGACAGTCAGCCAATGGTGGAGTATGCCCTTGTAAAAGGAAAACCAGACAGCCGCCCACACTTGAGAGTGGATATAGAGGGCGTCGATATGGAGGGGCTGTTGGACTCGGGGGCAAGTCGCACAATATTGGGAGAAAAGGGATGGTCACATCTAGTGAGGAAGGGTTTAAAACTAAACCGGGAGAAGGTTGAAGAAGTGCGACTCGCGAATGGCGACACCTGTTCGGTAGCCGGGGAGATTCAACTAAAATTTACTTTAAACGGGAGAGTACATCATCTGGACACGTTAGTCATACCGTCCATCCCTCAAGAAGTGATCCTTGGGGTCGACTTCTGGCAGCGTTTTGGGGTCGTATTAGACATGCAGGGACAGCAGTGGACCTCAATTGCATCGGCTGAAGTGGTGCCAGGGAAAGCGCTGCGGAGTCAGTCCCGCTTGTCAGAACTCGAGTCAGGGATCCTACAGAGTTTGTTGGTGGAGCAGTTCAGCTTAATGGGTGAGGGTCTGGGTTGCGCCAAATTTGTCAAACATACTATCAAGACAACTGCTAGTCCTATCAAACAGAGGTACTATCCTGTCTCCCCAGCAGTGCAGAAACAAATCAACGTTGAGTTGGATGAGATGTTGAAGTTGGGAGTGGTCGAGCCATCGTCAAGCCCGTGGTCGTCACCGATTTTGCTGGTGCGCAAGAAGGACGGGTCGTACCGATTTTGTGTGGACTTCAGGAAGGTAAACGCGGTATCAGAGAAAGACGCTTATCCACTGCCCTATATTTCTACCACATTAGATAAGTTACGCAATGCAAAATACCTTTCGACATTGGATGTTAAGTCGGCTTACTGGCAAGTGCCAATGGCGGAGGAGTCTCGCCAGTATACCGCTTTCACCGTGCCGGGAAGGGGTCTTTTTCACTTCTTGAGAATGCCATTCGGTCTACACAACTCGGGTGCGACGTGGCAACGTCTGATTGATACGGTGTTGGGCCCCGCACTAGAGCCATTTGTCTTCACTTACCTCGACGACATTATTGTGGTAACTCAGACATTTGAGCAACATATCGCGATTTTGCGCGAGGTTTTCGGTCGTCTGAGGGAGGCGGGTCTACGGGTGTCGAAGGAAAAATGCCATTTCTGCCGGGCTAAGCTACGTTATCTAGGATATCTGGTGGACGAAGAGGGCCTCCACGTAGACCCTGAGAAGGTGCAGGCGGTGAGTGACTTTCCACGACCAAATTCGGTCAAGCAGGTCAGGCAATTTCTGGGTATGGTATCTTGGTACCGGAAATTTATACCTAACCATGCGACGTTAGTGGCACCTCTTAACGATCTTTTGAAGAAAGGCCGGAAGTTTGTTTGGACGAAGGAAAGCGAGCAGGCGTTTGTTGATTGCCGGATTAAATTGACTACCGCACCAATTTTGGCATGTCCCGATTTCGAACTGCCGTTCAAAGTGCAGACGGATGCATCTGATGTGGGGATTGGGGCGGTTTTGAGCCAGGCACATCCAACAGGGGAGAAGGTAGTGTGCTACCTAAGCCGGTCACTATCCAAACTCGAAAGGCAGTATTCGACCACGGAAAAGGAGTGCTTAGGGGTGTTGTGGTCTATTGAAAAACTCCGTCCGTATATTGAAGGCACTCGGTTTGTAGTGATTACCGATCACCATTCTTTGGTTTGGCTACATAAGTTGAAAGATCCAACTGGAAGATTGGCGAGGTGGGCTGTTCGTCTCCAACAGTTCGATTTCGAAGTGGTACATCGAAAGGGGAAGGACCATCTGGTTCCAGACGCACTCTCACGGGCTGTTGTTAACGTGAACTGCGTTTCTACTAACCCAGAGAAAGATAAATGGTATGGGAACATGAGGAAGAAGGTACGAGGGAACCCCGACCAATATCCGAAATGGAAAGTTGTTGGAGATGTGCTCTGGAAGCAGGTGGAGGGCCGGTATCCCGAGCTACAGAAAGCCGACAAGTGGAAGAGGGTAGTTCCAGCATCCGAAAGAACAGGGCTTTTGGTTCGGTGCCACGACGAACCCACTGCTGGACACATGGGAATAAAGAAAACCTTAGATCGGCTGACACAACACTTCTATTGGCCAAAGATGGCAGTAGATGTGGGGAAGTATGTCCGGAGCTGCAAAGTCTGCCAAGCGGTCAAAGTGGAGCGGAAGGCTCCTATGGGGCAGATGGCGTCGAGGAGTGAGGAGGCGATTTCTCCATGGGAGATGATCTGCGTGGATTTAGTGGGACCCCTACCACGATCTACACGTGGTCATGCCTACATCCTGACAGTGGTGGATTATGCCACCAAGATGCCACTACTCTTTCCCTTGAGGAAGGCAACAGGGGCCGCAGTAGGTCGTTTGCTCGAGGAGCACGTTATATTTCTGTTCGGAGTACCACGGGTCATCGTGTGTGACAACGGAGTACAATTTCGTTCTAAAGAGCTCACACGGATCGCGGAGACCAACGGAATGGAAATAAGGTTTACCGCTCTTTACCATCCTCAAGCGAATCCGGCAGAACGCGTGAACCAGAACGTAAAGCGCCTTCTTCGAACTTATGCGTCCGAGAACCATCGAGAATGGGACAAGGAACTGTCAAAGATTGGTTGTGCCCTGAGAACCTCAACGCACGAAAATATGAAAGTCACCCCTTACTTTTTGAACTTCGGGAGGGAAATGATCATTCACCCTAGGAGTCCTCAAGGCCCGGAAGCACAAGAAAAGAGAGTCGATCATGATGACGGAACTGAGAAGGCAATATTGCTGCAGAAAGTTCGCGAAGAAGTTCGCGAGCGTTTGAAAACAGCAGCTCGGGTATCCAAGTCACGATATGATCTGCGGCATCGGGATGAGCGATTTCTGCCGAAGGATCTAGTATGGCGTCGAAATTATGTCCTGTCGGACGCAGCGAAGTACTTCTCCGCCAAACTTGCCCCAGAGTTCGTTGGACCATTCACGGTGAGAAAGAAGGTGTCCGGTTGGACGTACGAACTTGAAGATTCCAATGGGAAAGCTATGGGTGTGTGGCACATCAAGGATCTCAAGCGCTACGTGGTATGAGGTAATGGAGTAGAGTCCTGAAATTATCGTAGGAGACGAGGTAGTCTTCCATTAGCAAAAACAAAACAAAAAAAAAACCCCCCCGAGGTATTTTGCTAGGGCACTAATGATTGGTGGTGGAACTAGAATGTAAGAGGGGTAGATTAGTGGTGGCGGTGTAAAAATATACAAACTTTAACATAGTCGGTGGGGGGATAGCGTAGGTTTTCGCGTGTGTGGTGTGGTAGCCGGATTGAATTGCGTTGGATGAATTAGCGATAGATGGTTGTACAGATTAAGGCTGGTACTGAGCTAACCATGAAAATAAATTTTGGCATGTCTCCACCATCTGGTCACTCTTTCGAGTGAAAGTTTGGGCAATGGAGAAAAGCAGAGACACTGCTCATTTCTGACGGGCAAAATGCCAAGAATCTCTCTTTTCGATCGATTTTCTTGTTGAAAAGATATCTTGCGCTGCTCTATTTTCAAATTAAAATACCAAATGTCACCGGTAGGCTCGGAAGTAGGAACTGCACAAACTAATTTGGCGGGACATGATGGGTGGCATGTTTCGGTGCCATCTACGTCTTCAACGCGAAAGCGACTTCAAAGCAACTTTTCATGCTAAGTACAGAGTACAACTCTTGCGTATTTTCAAGCTAAATTTTCGCCGAAACAAGTTTCACGTGAAATTTTGTGTGAAAACGTGGAATCAAACTCAGTACTAGGCTTTAGATGGTGATTTTGTCGTATAGATTAGGTGGTGGTTATCTAGGATTTTAAGGTTTTAAGTTTAAGCTTGTACATAAGGGTTAGTTTTAGTTAGGTTAGAGAGTCGTA
This sequence comes from Nemotelus pantherinus, assembly GCA_963978885.1. Classification (NCBI taxonomy): domain Eukaryota; kingdom Metazoa; phylum Arthropoda; class Insecta; order Diptera; family Stratiomyidae; genus Nemotelus; species Nemotelus pantherinus. Next base: position 38,679,926 of record OZ022265.1, on the reverse strand, counting down.
AACTTAGATATAAATGAGTATGTTAGTTTTTTTCAGATACTGAGGACATAATTGCAATTAAATTGAATGAAATTAATGATGAAATTAAATGCATACCATGAGCGAGTGATCGACTCCCAGTAGGTCCTTATATAAATTTTTTGTTGGCGTTTCATTACTGTTTCCTTTCCATTTCCTTTATGGCGTTTAATTATTATTTCCTTTCCCTTTCATTATATTATTTTTCTTTCCTTTTTCGAGTACCATTCGGACTCGGGTACCTCATTCATTTCGGAGTTTTACCTAAAATCGAGTTCGATCGGCATTAGTGGTTGATGTAGATAGATGGGTTTCAATTCCAACACCAAAACAATACACAAGTCAGAAGTAAAGCATGTATTTTAAGTAAGGTAGGTGTAGAGGGGCTCAGAGATAGAGTGATAGAATGGATGGTTGCGTGAAGATACAAACCAGAATTCAAGAAGAAAATAAAAGATATAGTGTATTTTATGATTTACCCGAAGAGAGAATTAACTTTCAGACAAGATATGGAATCTATGAACTCGGTACGGGTGACGGTCGTAGAAAATTATCGAGAATTTCTAGGAAATTCTCTGAAGCGAGGGGGGTGTCACGGCGTTATAAATCGCGCGCTTTTGTATTTAAAAAAAAAAAAAAAAAAAAAAAAAAAATCTCCACCGCCATCCTGAAAAGGAGGGCGATGGAGATTTACGAGCAGAGATATTCGTTCGATAGATCCGCGTCTGAGTTAATCTAAGTTAGTTACAGAATAACAGATAGGGTTAAGTAAACAAGGCCGTCGTTGTAATGGTTCATTAGTACTATGCAATTAGTATGTAAATAGTATTATGTAATCAATATGTAGTTAATATATAGCAACAGATAGGGCTAGATCAACAACGAGAAAACAACACGAGTTCAAAACAAAACAACAAGAAACAGGTCGAGCATCAGACAACAACATCAACATCAGCGACAATCACGACATGAATAAAACCCCGATGTTACGACAGCAAGCCAGACCAAACTCACGGCACACGCAGGACATCCCGAGTTCAAAACAAATCACGAGTTCAAAACAAAACAACAAGAGACAGGTCGAGCATCAGACATCAACATCAGCGACAATCACGACATGAATAAAACCCCGATGTTACGACAGCAAGCCAGACCAAACTCACGGCACACGCAGGACAACACGCCATAGAAAGGACACACGATCCACGGTCACCAAAACAAGCTATATAGTCATCAAAATAATTGGTTTCAATCGACTTACGAGCAAATTACTAGTCATCCGGACTTACGCTGACAAATTGCAATGACAGTGCTGGCTGTCAAACGGCGGGTGGAACAGATGTTCCACGTTAAAGATCGAAACGAAATAGCCGGAAAGGGGCCGAGGTGAAATTCAGCTGGGGAACGCACAAGCTCACAGCTGAGTTTAGTGAACCCAAACGGATTCGAAAAATTCCGTTGCCGCCAAAAGTTTACGTGCGCGCCAAAAGGGAAAAATAAGTCCTCTTTTATATTGGAACTGGGTGAGTGGTCGGATGTGCTTGGCGACGAGGAGAAAACTGATTTTGGTTTTTCTTTTTTTCAATTGGAACTGGGGACTTTGCGACTCGAGCGGGAAGACGAATTCGAATCAAGACGTTCTCCAGTGTAAAGTTCGTAATCGAAATCGAGGAAAGTTGCAGAATCGAAAATTGGCGAAAAGTCCAAGTTGAGCTGGAAGGCGTTTAACGATAAAGCATAATCCGAAGAATATGTTAAGAGGTTGCGAAGCGACGGGATATATTCGTCAATAAGGGGGCCCCAGCGAGGCAGCAGCCGACGTCGTGGGAATTGGTTAAGGTAGTGTGCACACTTTTTTTTTTATTAGTTTATAGTTCTTTTGTTACCCTCCATCCGTTAAATCTTAAATGATAGTTTCGAACTAAGTTTGGATTCGATAAGTAAGGACAGAACTATCGTAATTGTTGTAGCGTATAGATTAGTGATAATAAGGCAATAAAGCGGGAAGAAATATTGTAGTGTTAAAAGATCGGGTTTTGATTAGTGTTGTGAATTAATTCAGACGGCGGAATTTTTGATATCCCGACGTTAGTTTTCGGGCTACTTTGATTAGTGCGCTAGTTCGATTACGTGAAGCTGTTGCCATACTTCTCGCTTCAGGGCGACAGCCGATAGCTAGTTTCGGGATTGGAAGCGAGTGGCGCCCACCCACCCCATCTCCGGTGAGTTTAGGCTCCCGAAACTAAACCCCTTTGTCTTTTGCGGTAAAAGGGGTGCGTAGAAGAAAGATACGGTAATAAACAGTGATTGTAAATCCATTTTTTTTGAGCTTATAATTTACTGTATATCGTGCGATTATTCAGACCACGGATATATAGGTCCGATTTGCGCGTATACTTCTCAGGAAAACTATCGGATTCCGGAGATATTTTCTGATTTTATTGTATCCCGTCGTAGCTATCCAAAATGGCCCTCACTCACTACTTCGCCACGACGGTAAAAACGACCGCACGTCGCTACTACTTCACCCAGACTGCCTCGATCTCGAGCACTTCAGCTCGCAATGCGCGCTTACACAGCTAAAAGAAATCCCGTTAGGAATTTCGTTGCTGTGCGAAAACAAAAATAAGGTCACCGGGGGACTTGCGGGACTTTATTTTTGTGCAATTGAAATGCATTTTCAATTGGAAAAATGTTGTAGCGTCTCCGATCCATACAGTGTGGGTCGGAGATATGTGACCAGTAATTTTTAAATAAAACAAATAAAAATTACTGGATGCTACATGGTTTACTTGCACATTTACAAATTCACTTTAACTCGATTTAAGACTGACTAAAAAGTGACTCGATACAATGATTTCAAAGCCCTTTTATAGGGTCTATTTGTTTACAATAGTACAATTTCACAATCTCGCACGCAAATTACATTTTTCCTTTGTTTATTAAAGTATCAAATTTCAAGAATATGATTCGCATTGATTTGTTTATAAATTCGCTAATCTATTGGTTTCAAGAATATGATTCGACTTGGATTTGTTTATTAGTTTCGGTCACGAATTTATCTACTTCGCATTATTTGCGCGTAGAATTGGACGGTCCGTTGCGATTTTTATTATAAACACAATTTATTGAATTGTGTTTGTCGGATTTGCAAATGTCGCAATAGTATAATCTCTCATATGGGATATTGCTTTGTTTAGACGAATTGTTTCCCATACTCGGCATAATTTATGATTCTGGAAAGTTATTACATTTGGCATTTTAATTAAAGTGATTTTCTTGAAACTAACTATTGTTTATAAAGCGGGTCAATTAAGATATTTGCTGACGTGCAAGATTGGATTCTGAGAATATTGTGGTCATCGGATAAAAAGGTAAGTGTGGGGTTAAATGGTCAACTAGGATTTATTGATAGGAGAGTGAATGACTATGGTCCATAACAGTTGTCTACATTTGAGGATAAAAATCATGTTCTGTTACTTTTGGGTTATTTTGAATAAGTTTTATCTTTTTAAGTACTTTTTAGATTGTATCCAGAGCATAGGTGACTAAAATTCGGTTATTATCCCATATTCGTTGAAAAATTGAATAATTTCGATTGAATTTCCATTCACCTCGTCAAATTGTTTTCTGTGTAGTGAAATTTTAACTTGCGGTTGAATAATTCCGTTCATTGCTGATAAGGCACGAGCCAATCTTTTTCGGCATCCAATTCTTATCCGTCACTCTAATCTAACTTATTACCAACCACAGGTTAAAAGTTCATCGCAACGCGCATGTTCAAACGTGTCGACGCGTGACGTCATCAGTGAGCCAGAAACCCCATATCCCTGCTACTGCGACCATTTCTAGGGTACCCTGCTCTCGGGGCAATTATTTTTCTTTTTTGGATTTGCCTCTTGGATGGCATTAGCCATTCCACTCTTTTGACCTTAGCAATCTTGATTCTGGATTTCGGTCTGTGTTGTGCTAAGGCCACTCTCAATCACATAATCGCTACAACTCAGAACCAGACCGAAGTCCAGAACCAAGATGGCTAAGGTCCAACAACAGTGGAATGGCTAATGCCATCCAAGAGGCAAATTCATAAACATATACAAATATATATTTATGCAATTTTGAGCAGCACAACGGATACTAGGTTTTCCAAATAGGTGTATTTCACAAAATGTATTAAAATGTTTAAGTTCGCTTAATCTAGGTATTTCAACCTGCACTATTTTAGTGGTTGGAGGGTATTATTTAATAAACCGCTCCTTAGTATCTCCTTCAACATATATAATGTAGTAGCTTATTATCGTCGCTATATGGTTATAGACCATGTTGCCATCGGTCCAACATAAACCATTTATTTTTTTCAATTTCAAACTGATTTTGTCGGCGTGCTTTTATGGTTAGCTCTTGGTACGGGTAAGGTGGAGCGAAATGGTAAAGCATTGGACAAACCGATCCAAAAGGAAGAATAGCAAGTTCTTTTATAAAATAATGTCCGGAATTTCCCGAAACGAATTGAATATCGAAGATAAATTTTGTCATATCGGTATTATTTAGGGTGTTGCTGTTGATGATGCCGATAGTATATATGTTCGTCATTTTAAACCTGCAAGCGGAAAAAACTACTCTTTTATCTACAATCTGCTTTGACTCGCTTAAATTTACTGCGTCGAACGAACTGTTTTTCTGAAAAAAACAACTGTTTTTTAAAACTGTTTGAAAAAACAGTAAAAAAAAATGTTATGCTGTCCGGCAATTTAAAAATCGGTGTTCTTATGATAGATGATAATCCGATCATCTCTCCCGCATAATTTCTCCAGTATTTCCGTGCTGGATAGAAATTCTATACCGTTGACTGTATGGTTTAGGCTTATGCAACTATAGAGAGCAGGTTTCTCTACTTCTAAAATTGTGGCCTGGTTTTGTAATTCTCTATTATGGCAGGAAACTCTACCAAATAGATTTTACTCGCTGAGCTGTGAAACGTCTTCGAAATGAATGCTAAAGCGTTTGATTAACAACTTAATTTTATTTTACTATTACCAACGTATTTATAACAAATTACCTACACTAATTCTTAGTCTAGAAAAAGCTGACGCTGCATAACATGCACAATAATTTTCCCAGGCGCGAGAATAAATTTGATATGTCGTTGATTCGTTTCCCACATATGGGAAAAGAATCTGCAAAATGTGCTGACATAATGTCTGGATTTGAAACGTTCGTTTGGGAAGATTATTGTGCATGCAGAAGTTATTGTATCAGTATGTTGATTCAAATATAGTACTTATGCTGTTTGAATGTGAGATGAGATGAAATGAAAAATAGTACGTTACAATCAATTAATTTAGTTATTGAAAAAATAATTAGTGAAATGTAATAAAGTTATGCTTAAACATACTGCCGCCTGTTGAAGTATTATACTTCAAAACTATACTGAAGATCATGCGTTGACTGCCGTGGAGCTGGGACTGGCTTATTGACGATTCGGATCCTTGTTGACTTCAGATGTCGATAGATTAGCCATACACCGATGATAACAATGATGACCAAGGCACTGTAACTCACTGTTATTGTATGAGTGGTATGAGGTTGAAGGTCGTGTAACTCTGTTTGCTTATCTGTTAGTTCGTCCATCTTCCTTGTCAGTGCTTCCATGTGCAATGTATGTTGGATGATTTTGGGATTTGTTATTGATCGAAATGAGCCAATTATATCTTCGAACTCTGAAATGGATATGTTAATGATAGGAAAAAACGATGCATTCAATGAAGTTTGTCTGTAGTCAAATGATTGAAGTGTGAGCTCCCCATCTTTTAGTGTGCAGCCGGGTTTCATTGCGAAGATCCCTTTTTGCTGAAGGCGTTGTTCAGACAATTGGTTGTCGCAGACAAAAGTGAATTCATATGGTTTGTTTAAGGAAAAAAGCCAATGGTTAGGTGTTCTTAATTGAATCTTCTATAATATCCACAAAGTCCTAAAAAGGATTTTATTCCTTTCGGATTCTTTGGGATAGGAAATTCTTTTACTGCTCTTACTTTCTCTAAGTTAGGGGAAACTCCCTTCCTGGAAATAATATGTCCCAATTATACGACCTCGTGTCGCATGAATTCGCATTTGGCTGGTTCCAGTTTCAAACCACTTTCCCTGATTCTATCAAAGAAATTTTTTAGCTTGGATTGGTGATCGTGGATGGAGCTTGCATAGATGACTATATCGTCGAGATAGACGAGACACTGAATTCCCTGCAATCCGGACAGGATAGTATTCATTAAACGCTGAAAAGTTGCTGGAGCGTTTTTAAGTCCGAAAGGCATTCTAAGGTACTCATAATGTCCCAGGAGTGTAGTGAAAGCTGTCTTGGAACGGTCTTCCGGGCGCATATTGATCTGGTGGAAACCACTGGTCAAATCCAGAGTTGTAAAATATTTTGAATGTCCCAACTGGTCCAATATCTCTGTAATATTAGGGATTGGGAATACATCCGACTCGGTAACGCCATTTAACTTGCGGTAATCGATCACCACTCTCCACTTAGTTTTTCCCGAGGAATCTTGTTTCTTCGGGACAACCCAGAGGAGTGCCGACCACAGACTATTCGAAGGTTGGATGTTTTGGTCGAGCATTTTCTTAATTTGCTCGTTTACCTCGTTTTTATGGATTTCCGGATATCTGTATGTTTTTGCTGAGATAGGTCTTGAATCGGTAAGATTTATTTCATGTTGACACAGATTTGTACTGGTCAACTGATCACCTTTTAAATGGAATATGTCAGAAAAGTCATTCGCAATTTCACGAATGGATTTAGCTTCTTCAGGATTAAGGTGATCTAGTCTGAGAGATTGTTCGAGTAGAGATTTACGATTTGGATTATTCGATTTTGAATTGAGTGTTGGATTTTCCAACTGATTGACTGAATAAAGACTTGCGAATTAATTTTCAGGATTTGATGTATTTGTATTAATTCTTTCTAGAAGAATTTCAGGTATTATGATTTCTTGGTCTTGTTCGTTTATGTTCAGAATTGGGATGAGTGCTTGATTATTGTTGTCGACGGTAGTTAAGGCTTCGCCTAAAAAGATATCTGGAGATAATTCCTTTCGATTTACTATTCCTTCTTTTATCTCAGGGTTTTGTACATTTACCCTACAGAAGTTTATGGAGCGTGAATTTATTATGAACATCGATTGATTTTGACCGTTTAGGTTAGAATTGAATGATGTATTTGATTTAGTTTGCTGGCTTTGCCATTGCGATTGAGTCTTGGACTCCAAAAATTGAGGAAGAGATAAATCCGAATCTGCTGAAGATTCGTTATTATCATTCTGGCTTTTTTCAGGGGGACTCTCAACACTAAAATTCACCCACTCATTTCTAAATGATAGAATGTTTCGTGAGAAGTCTAGTGTGCAGTTGAACTTACATAAAAAGTAACAACCCAACAATCCATAACCCGGTATATTTGAGTCTTCAACAATTACGAGGAACTCATGGGCTAGATGTTGCCGTGGAAATTGCAGATTTATTCGGGAGGAACCCACAGCTGTTGTGTTTCCATTTATTTCGTGAAGATCTGTACGATTTTCCACATTAACAAGTGTTCTACCTGCTAACGATTCATCTTTAATTAAGGACATTAATGCCCCTGTATCCACCAAAAATCTAAAGTAGTATGTTTTCGAGTCTGAGCTAGCTATTGTGAGGTAATTCATGAATATATTTGGAATATTTATTCCGACATTATTTCTGATATAGTCCGAACATTCGCGTTCGGACGAGCATCTCCGTTTTTTGAATTGTTATTTTGTGATACGACCGTATTGGTTTGCGAGTTTCTTAATTTATTATTATATTCACGTTTCCTACACTCTTGAATTAAATGACCGACCTTTTTGCAATACTTGCAGATTTTTTCGTTAGCTACATATGCACGATGAGTTGGATTTTGTTTATCCTTACGGTAACACTCGGAGGTGTTGTGATTTTTATATTTGCAGATATTGCAGAATTTCGTTATTTTATTAGCAGGGGAGGAGGTTATGGATTTTGATTTAATTAAGGAAGATAATTTTTCTTCCTCGATTGCCACCTGCATGGCTTCTGTTAATGTTTTGACATTTCTGGCACGCAGTATATTACTGATTGAGGGATCTATGTTAAGGATAAAGGTGTGAAGGATGAGATCATCCATCGCGGCTATTCGACCCTTTAATTCTAATTCGTCCTCATTAGACTGTTTAACACAGACAATGCGATTTTTCGCGGCGGTTTCGATTCGAACGATAAATTGAGAGATTGTTTCTTTTGTTGTTTGCTTGCATTGCTGCAATTCGATCAGCAAATGACTATAGTGTTTTTTATCACCATATAACAATTTTAGGAAATCGCACAACTCATTCCAATCCCCGAAAGTGTGATTAGACGCGGCCAACTCAGCCTTTCCCTCTAATTGAGTTATTGCGTAAGCCAGTAGGACAGGTGCCTGTTCTGGATACGCCAACTTGAATGCCCGACTGCATCCAGTTATATATGAATTAAGTTTTTCACGGTCACCGTCGAACGGCTTAATAAACTTTAATAGGATTGTTGTGCTAATTCTTTCCGTGCGAATATTTTCCGAGATACTATCTAATTCTAGCTGAATATCTTCTAACTCAGGTTGGGTGGAATTTACGTGCGACATTTTACAAACACTTCACAATATCACTTCACAAAATATAAATTAGCTTAGTGTATAATAAATATCAAAACGATATGTGTATTTATTAATGTTTGAATGGAAAAATTTATTTTGAAAAAAATGTGCAAGTAAATATTTTTGACTCACGTGGATTTCTGTTTCGATGTGGTATTTCAGCGACCAGAATTTGAGAACTCGCTCCAGAAGGATGAATTTTGATTTTTGATGTTGTATTTTGAATTTTGATGTTCGATTTTTGATGTTCGACACGTATGCTTGGGGATTCGTTGAGGTGAGGTGAATGACTCCTTAGCTGTTGTTTCGGCAACCAGGATTAGAGATTTTGTTCGATTTGGTTGTGTTCGAGTAAGCTTGAATTTGTTGAGGCAAAATTGCGAACAAATAAAAAGTGTTCGTTTTAAAAATGTGTGAATTCCTTTTATTTTATCACTGGATGGTTATCTTTCGCGCAATCATCCCACTTCTGACACCAATTATTTTCTGCCTGTTATGGGCTCGTTAAAAAGAATTAAAAATCACAACTTTTCTTCTTAAACTTTACACTTTATTTTGCACAGGTTTACTTGCACATTTACAAATTCACTTTAACTCGATTTAAGACTGACTAAAAAGTGACTCGATACAATGATTTCAAAGCCCTTTTATAGGGTCTATTTGTTTACAAAAAAAAAAAAAAATTTGACAATCTCGCACGCAAATTACATTTTTCCTTTGTTTATTAAAGTATCAAATTTCAAGAATATGATTCGCATTGATTTGTTTATAAATTCGCTAATCTATTGGTTTCAAGAATATGATTCGACTTGGATTTGTTCATTAGTTGGTCACGAATTTATCTACTTCGCATTATTTGCGCGTAGAATTGGACGGTCCGTTGCGATTTTTATTATAAACACAATTTATTGAATTGTGTTTGTCGGATTTGCAAATGTTGCAAAAGTATAATCTCTCATATGGGATATTGCTTTGTATAGACGAATTGAGTAGATAGAGAATGGCGGTTCTGGCGCCTCATCCTCCTCCTCTGAGGAGGGTGACGTCACTGAGGAGGATGACGTTAATGTGGAGGATGACGTTGATGTGGAGGATGACGTCACTGCGGAGGATGACGTTAATGTGGGGGATGACGTTAATGTGGGGGATGACGTTAATGTGGACGATGACGTTTGCGAAACGCGTGGGAATTACGATGATGTCATATGTTTGTGGCCTTGACCGTCTTATTTAAATTGGGAATTTCCAAGCGCCAGCCATTATTGCGAAGCGTGTGAATTTTATTGATAACAGCATTTCACAGATGTTAACGTTTTTATAATCATGTGACCTTAACCGTCTTATTAAAATTGGGATGAATGGCTAAATTTCACGATTATCGCATAGCGTTTGAAATAATTAGAATTTGATAACAGCATATGAATTTCACAAATGTTATTGTTTTTTATAGTCATGTGCTTGTGTCTTTATAAAAATTTAATTATAGCCTATGGGGTGAATGGCTTTGATGAATTTCGCAACAAGAGAAATGCTAACGTTTTTTATAGCGAAGATGGGGTCATGTGACCTTGATCGTCATAGCGCCGGCGATTGTCGCATAGTGTTTGAAATAATTAGAATTTTATTGAGCGTTTGAAATAATTAGAATGACAACAAAGGAATGAGAAATGTTATTGTTTTTTATAGTCATATGTTTGTGTCTTTGACCGTTTTATTAAAATTGGGGTGAATGGCTTTGATTTCGCAACATGAGAAATGCCAGCGTTTTTTAGCATGCGCGTGATAAGAGAATAGGATATCCGGTGAATGAAAATATTTCAACAATGGTACAGCGTGTAAAAAAAAAGTTTCGTAGCGACAGTGACTATGAAAAAACTTGAGTTTCATTGATAGCAGCAGCAAACGAATTTCGCAAATAATTTTTTAGCATGTGCATGATAAGAGAATAGGATTTCCGGTCAATGAGAACTATACGACAATATGATACAGCGTGTAAAAAAAAGTGTAGTTGCGTGATAAGAGATAGCTTTAAAAGGAGGCTGTTTGCAAGCATCTACATCAGAAACGTTTAGTGCGAGTGACTGCAAAGTGCTAGTAACAAATATATTCAAAAGTGAATTAATTATGGAATCAGCTGGTAAGTACCAATTTTCTATATATATATATATAGAGTTAGTGAAAATAGAAGCGTAAAAAAAAAATGTTGTTGAAATCGGTTAAAATTGTGCCTCTATAGGCCTCTATATAGCCATTTGTATATGGTTGTTTATGTGTGTGTGTGTGTGTGTGTGTCTCTGTATGAAAATAATTTGAGCCAGTGAAGCAGATTGGAAATAAAAGAGTAGTTTTCTTCCGCTTCCAGGTTTAAAACGCCCATTTAGCTCGGTAGGCAATAATCGGGACGCTAGTATAAAAAAAGCCAAAATAGAAGCAATACAAGCATTCAACGATATCGCAAGATATTTTAAGCCTTGTATTAGCGTAAAAGACTTGGTTATTAACCAACCGTACCAAGTGCTGAATGGTAGCGTGAAAAAAAAAACAAAATTTGGCGAAAAAAATTGTCTAGAATTGGAAGAGAACGTACTGTTCTTGCCTGACCGATACAACAAGCTGATTGGGGAAACGTTGGACATTATAAGCAAAAGTTCGTTGTCGATTAAATCGAAAGGTCTAGTCAAGGACGGTGCAGGCATATACGATTTACATCTGGTTGATATTGGAAAATCTGTTGCGAAGAACCCAGCCGATGAAATAGAGAAGCCGGTATTTTATGCGAACGAAGAAGAGACTATTGACGACACAATTTACTCGCAGTGGAAAACATTGGTAGCGCCGGTAGATTCAACATCATCGCGACACATATTTTAATTATTACTATTATAAATACTCTTTATATTTGATCAAGTATATAATAAAATTTTACTATATATATAATCTATAATGTTTGACTGTCCCAATCGTAGCAAAAGTTTTAATAGGCCGGATAATTTGAAGCGTCACATTGAGAGTGTACATGAACGAAAAAAGTCCATATGCAGTGTATGTAAAGTAGGTTTTACTAATTCGTGGAATTTAAAAAGGCATATTAAGTTAAAATATAATAGAGAGAGCTCATCATATGTAAAAGTGTTCCCAGCTAAAGAGGTAGATCGCGAGAGTTCATCGAATGTAGAGTTGAATAAGTCTGTGTCAGGGGAGGTAACAATTGCCCCACGTTGGGCAATTGTTACCTCCCCTGCCTTCGGGGGGACGAGATCCGGGTGGGTCCGTGTAGGTCCCGGTCTAGCCCAATGGAAATGGGCGTGGGCGCCACTCACTCACCCCTAGAATGGACCTGGAGCCGTTGAGTGAGGTTTGGCTTCCCCAGAATCTCGGTTTAGCTCGGTTGGGCGCCTCAACCCGCGCAGGCTCGAATCGCCACCAATAAAATCTGAACCTCTAACGCCCGTAAATCACTATGCAAGCTCGAAACGCTAGTAATGTTATCTACTATTCTTTCACCCGCAATTCGGAGTGCGAGCTCGAATCGCCGCAAATGAAATCTGAATCTCTAACGCACGTAAGTCACTATGCGAGCTCGAAACGTTAGCAATGTTATCTACTATTCTTTCACCCACAATTCGGAGTGCGAACTCGAATCGCCACAAATGAAATCTGAACCTCTAACGCACGTAAATCACTATGCGAGCTCGAATTTGAAAGTAAACCCGTTCCGTTATATCTCTTCTATTCTTGAATTCACGAAAGGTTGATTCGGGATTCACTTACTATCATTACCCCGATGCGGGGGTCTGCCGAGTCTGAAATTCACTTTGTTCTAATTCAACTTTTACTCCCGGAACAACATGAAGTCACTTCATCTTCCAATTACTTTTATTGCCGAAAACAAATTAAACGGCTTAGCAAGCTATTGTCTCGAATTTCTATATGGAATTTACGCTACGCGGCCACCACTCAATTTTTAACACAATGTCGGTGTACATAGAAAGTAGTATCAGTAATATTTCTCCCTATACTAATCTTATAGCTATTTGCACGTTAGTTATCTAATTTTTCGTTTTCCGCCAAAACATTTGCTCACCAAAAATTTCATATGTTAACTAATTGACTGACCTTTTTTTTGTTTGAAGATCCGCCGAAAGTTCGAACGTGTTGACTCCCTCCAACTCGATCAGCCCCGTCGTCGTCATTCCCGCGTGGATCCCCTTTTTATCCCAAAAGTCCGCTTCGCACCGATGTACAGGGTCTGTCCCAAAAGTAAGTTGAATGACCTTGCGCCGCCGAAGCAAGCCACTAGCAAGGCGCGCCAAGTGACGTGAATGGTTGTGTGGGGTTTAGGGAAGCCAACGATAAACACGTCAGTTGCCTGCAGGCTCTTCCACAGTGCGCATCGCTGCTAGTTCGAACCCTTGTCTTAGTGACGCGTCGGAATTTTAAAATGCCGCGTTTCAAGGACCAGCGTTACGCAATAAAATTTTGTGTTGCGCTCAAGAAAACGGGCGCTGAGACCGTTGCCATGCTAAGGGAAGCTTATGGCGATAGTACCATGTCCAGCAATATGGTCTACCGCTGGCACAAGATGTTTCGGGAGGGCAGAGAGGACGCCGAGGATGAAGACCGCTCTGGACGCCCGTCAACGTCACATTCCGATGAAAATGTGAAGAAAGTGAGGGACATGCTGAACTCTAATCGACGCCTGAGTGTTAGAATACTGGCAGATGAGTGTAATATCCCTAAAAGTACTGTGCATCGCATTGTTACCGAAGATTTGGGCATGCGGAAGATCTGTGCGAAGATGGTCCCCAAGGTGCTTTCCGATGAACAGAAGGCTGCTCGTGCAACGATTTCGCGTGACCTCTTGGAGCAGTGTGAAAATGATCCGAATTTTTTGGATAATGTGATTACGGGTGACGAAACATGGGTTTTCGAGTATGACCCGGAGTCCAAAAGACAAAGTGCTGAGTGGCACACGCCAGCTTCCCCGCGCCCAAAAAAGGCGAGAATGAGCAAGTCCCGTGTAAAGGCCATGCTCATCGTTTTTTTCGACAAAAGAGGCATTGTCCACTCAGAGTTTGTGCCACAAGGACAAATAGTGAACAGTCATTTTTACTTGGAAGTCCTGAAAAGGCTCCAAAGCAGAGTGAAACGCGTCAGGAAGGAGATCGCCAGCACTTGGCGTCTTCACCATGACAACGCGCCGTCGCACACCGCATTCATTATTAGAGAGTACTTAGCGAAACGCGGTGTGGCAACATTGCCCCAGCCACCGTACAGCCCCGACTTGGCACCACTGGACTTCTTTTTGTTCCCGAGGATCAAGAGGGAACTCAAGGGCCACCATTTCGGGACTTTGGAAGCCGTCAAAGAAGCGACGACGAGGTGCTTGAAGGAGGTCTCCGTCGACGCCTTCCAGGGTGCGTTCAGCGACTGGGAAAAACGCTGGCGCAGGTGTTCCGACGCGGAAGGAAGCTACTTTGAAGAATTTTAGTTACTTGTATATTTATCTGCAATAAATCTTTTATCTTGGACTTATTCAACTTACTTTTGGGACAGACCCTGTATATTGAACTGCTACACCTCGAGAAGCGCCTGATTCTTGTATTCGTCTACACCTCGAAAAGCGCCTGATTCTTGCATTCGTCTACACCTCGAAAAGCGCCTGATTCTTGCATTCGTCTACACCTCGAAAAGCGCCTGATTCTTGCATTCGTCTACACCTCGAAAAGCGCCTGATTCTTGCATTCGTCTCAACGTGTATTTGGGAACTTCGTTGCCACTGGTTGAAGAAAAAAACTCGGCTCTGCACCGTCTCCACGCACCTTATGGCCTCGCACCTGAGTATTTAAAAAAAACGTAGACTTTACCCAATACTCCTTCCAGACTTCCGAATGCTTTGCTGTCTCGTGTTAGAAAGCAATTTTTTCACTTTATCGAAACCCACCTGAGTATTTAAAAAAAACGTAGACTTTACCCAATACTCCTTCCAGACTTCCGAATGCTTTGCTGTCTCGTGTTAGAAAGAACTTTGGCGCGATCTTTCTCCTCAACGTTCGCTACTCCTGAACGGTTTTCCGTAAGCTCCCGTTGTTCAGGTGCAATGTACTCTTCGCTTGTGGCACCCGAGGCACCAACCTATGGTGGGTTGCATGATTCACCATGGTGACTGTTCTACCAGAGCTTTCGGGCAGTGTGGGACTCAGGTATGACATGATGACATTTTGAACGTCACTGTCAGCGGTGTATATACTTCAAGAGCAAACATCAACCAAAACGTCGTGGCGAATTAATGAATACCCGTGATCTCGCAGCTCCGGGGCCGATTCGGTTTCTGGATGGATCGCTCAGGCGTGGCGGGTCATTAGCGGGAATCATCGCAGCGACTTATTGACGGCGGACAAGCCAGAGTCAGGTAACTGACTTATACCATTGTTGGACCCGATTCTTGGTGGTGTCTTTTCCGTTTCAGGGCGCTCGCGGACGATTTTTCCTGGATTATGTCTACGCCGCCACCCGAAGCTATTCCAAGGAGTTACCCAGGGGTTGGAAGTCTTGTACGGCGTTTCGCCAAGGATTACGGACAGGTGAGTTGGTGTTCTCTGAGTCGTCGCCGTGTTTATGTGTTCCGGCCCGCCAAGTGGTACATTCGCGTATTTCTTCCGACTGTCCACGTTCTGGGAGGTCCTTCGTGACCAGTCGGCAGGCATTCGGTCGTTGCGTCGGTCTCGTTTCTTAACTTAACTTAAATCTAGGTCATCGGCATCCGACCAATATATGACATAAGTCGGATGCCCTGACTCCTATTCTACCTACGAGTGGTGGTTACATTCAATTGTTCGGCCTGCAAAATTGAGTGGTGGCGTCGCGGATCGGAAAGGAGTAGCCCTTCGGGGAGAAGGGTTGCTCCTTTTTTTTTTTTTTTTTTTTGTTGAATTGAAACTTCCCTTTGTTACCGCGTAACAAAGTACTCAAGGGGTGCAAGTTCAGCGTACAGCTATTAAAAAAAAAGCATGATAATGTTGATACTATGCATTGTCATATTTGTGAAAAAGACATTATAAAATCATATTTTAAAAACCATCTGAGAAGTAATTTGCATAAAATAAATGTCGGTAAAATCAACAATGTTCAAGACGAGAAGGTGAAGAAAATTTCACAAGCATTTGCAAGTCGAATAGTTTCATACCAGATTAATAACGAAAATGAGAAATCAAGCATTGAGGAGTTTTTGAGAGGGGAGAATAATTGTTTCAAAGAACTATTGCAAAATCAATTTCATGAGCTTACTACGGTGAAAGTCAATGTGGAACTGTTTGCAATTTACATTAAATTCGATGTGAACGAAGAAAATAGCTCGAGTGATTTGAAATCGTTTAATACTAAAAATGTTGTTGTAACTATCGGATGCGACCTTGATGAAGTGTATCAGAATTTTTCGGCTATTATTTTAAAGAAAAGTGAAGAGTTTCAAGAGCGGGATAGTGGATGGGCATTCCAACAGGTTCTCTACTTACAAGTCAACATTAATAAATATGAGCCATTTCACGGGGATCCTATTTACCACTGCCAAAAGAAGTTGCCTTGAAAAAAGCATGTGTTAATATTAAAAATCCTGATGACGCATGTTTTGCTTGGGCGATTATTTCAGCTTTATATCCTCCTGCACGAGATTGCGACCGCATTAGCTCATACCCATCTTATTCAAGTGTTTTAAACTTGGAGGGTGTTAGTATGCCGATTTGTTTGGACGATATCCCCATTGTTGAACAAACGAATGGGATAAGTGTCAACGTTTATGGGTGGAGGGACGGTTCCATTATTGGTCCATTTTATTATTCTTAAAATAGACAAGAGCAACAAATAAATTTACTCTATATTGAGAACGATAGTGGTACTAATGCTCATCACTGCTGGATAAAAAATCTGAGTCGATTGGTGAATAATGGGTTGTCCAGCAATGGTCATCAGACACATTTATGTGATGGTTTTCTCATAAAATTCACATCAATTGAGCGATATAATAAACATATTGAGCATGATTGCAATAAAACCCGCACAATTCTACCAACAGACGATGATAAAATATTGAAATTCGAAAATTTCGGGAAGCAGCTCAAAGTCCCCTTCATAGTCTATGCAGATTTCGAAGCTATATTGCAACCAATTCATTCATGTTCACCTTGCCCTGAAAGTTCATTTACAGAGAGCACTCATCGGCATTTACCATTCAGTTTTGCATGTTATATCAAATGTAGTTATGATTCATCTCTTAACAAACTAGAAATATTTCGGGGTGAAGGATGTGTTGATGTTTTCTTGACTAGGCTGCTGCGCGATGTTGAGAAGATAATCAAAATCTTAAAAAACAATAAGCCAATGCAAATAACAGCTGCAGAGGAAACACAGTTTCTAACCTCCATATCTTGTCATATATGTGGACAAAAATTTGGTCCGGAAATTCAGAAAGTGCGAGACCATTGCCATTTAACTGGAGCATTTCGAGGTGCAGCATGTAATAATTGCAATCTTCTTTATAGAGTACCCAAGTTTATTCCAATTGTTTTCCATAACTTGAGTGGCTATGACGCCCACTTCATATTTCCAAACTTTGGAGGAGATTCGGATAATATTAGTGTCATTCCCAAAAATAAGGAGAAATACATTTCCTTTACGAAATACATGAGGATCGATGAACAAAACATTGCGTTAAGGTTTATCGACTCATACCGATTCATGAGCTGTAGTTTAGACCAACTTGCCCAAAACCTCAGCAAAGACAAATTTTTCGAAACCCGTCGATATCATCACGACGATGAGCTGCTTGAACTTGTCGTTAAGAAAGGTATTTTTCCTTATGAGTACATTGATTGTTTCGATAAACTCAATGAGTCATCCTTACCAGCTAAATCATCGTTTTATAGCACATTGCAAAATAGCAACATCACCGACGCAGAGTATGACCACGCTCAAAATGTTTGGAGAAAATTCAACTGCCAAACTCTAGGCCAATACTCGGATATATACCTGATCACAGATGTGCTGCTACTGACAGATATATTTGAGGAGTTCAGAAATGTATACTTGATCCGGCTCATTATTTCACAGCGCCCTCAATTAGTTGGGATAGTATGCTGAAAAGCACTAAAGTCGAGCTGGAACTGCTGACCGATATTGACATGTACCAGTTTGTAAAGCGTGGGATAAGGGGCGGGCTATGTCAATGCAGTAAGAGACATGCAAGGGCAAATAACAAATACATCTCTGAATATGACTCAAATCTTGCTAGTAACTACATTTTGTATGTGGATGCGAATAATCTTTACGGGTGGGCAATGAGTCAATACTTGCCCATTAACGACTTCCGTTGGCTAAATAGCCATGAAATTGACCGCTTGGATGTAATGAATACAGTGTGTCCCAAATTCATAGGGGCACCCAGTTTCTTAGTCAAATTTTTAATGTTTTTCAACCAAACAAATCTTAATTTGCACAAGCTATTTCTACTTATAATTCACGATTTCTGTCTTTTTTTGGTGAGCCTACGACAATTTGTTCGTTTATTATGCCATTTTTTTAAAAAAAATAGTGTCCCAAGTTTATAGGGGCATTGAAAAAAAACACGATTTTCGATAGAAAATTTTTTATTATTGGTAAAATCCATTGATTCGCAACAAAAAATCAGTAATTAATAACGTTACCATCGTTTTTAAATAACATTTTCATCCGTTTTTGCATGGAATTGTTGAGATTTGTCAAGCTGCTCATACTGATGTTTTCCCAAGCTTTTTTGACGCCCTCCTCCAGCTCTGTGACTGATGAATATTGACGAGCGTTGTCATAAACGTCACGGACCATCATGCCCCAGACATTCTCTATTGGATTTAGATCCGGGGAAATGGCAGGCCACTGAAGTACAGGAATTTTCGCTTTTGAAAACCATTCCTTGGTAGATTTACTGGAGTGAATTGACGCGTTGTCCTGTTGAAAGATTAGTTTTGCAGAGCGGTAACGGCGGAAATAGGGCTTCAGATGCTTTTCTAGCACTGTTTGATAGTCTTCGCTGTTCATTCGATGCGAAATGATTTCTATGCCAACTTTTTCGAATCCACTGTAGGCCGCCCACACCATAACGGACCCACCGCCAAAGTTCCGCCTGGAGAAAAAACGTGGCTCTTTTCGCAGATCTCGCCAATAGTCCCGAAGGCCATCTGGGCCATCTAAGTTAAACTTTTTTTCGTCAGACCAAACAATCTGAAATACGTATAAACAACCACATTTTTAATCTTACTCCACCTGCAGATGATTGAATGTATAAACTCCAAAATAAGCAAGTTATGTACCTTAGACCATTCATGGGTCCAATGCAACCTCTGTTCGGCAAATTTGTAGCGAACCACCATGTGATGAGCTTTTAACTTCGGGGCTTTCTGCATTTTCTCGCGCACCAAATTTGGAGATTCTTTCAAAGCTCTATGAACTGTGCTTTTTGAGACGTGAGGCGTGTATTCATTTCTGATACGCCTACAGCCTTTGGTTGATTGAGAGGCAGCAGCAATGATTCTACGTTTATCTCGTTCCGAAAGTTTTGACGGTGGACCACGTTTTTTCTTTTCAGTTTCCTTGATTTTCTTTTTTAAATAACTATCAACGGCATTACTCGAACGATTGATTAGCCTGGCTATTTCTCTATTAGACTTGCCGCATGTCTTGAATGCATCAATAGATGCCTTTTCTTCTCTCGATAGCTGTTTTCCTCTACCCATTTTCACACAACACTCCACGTATAAATCTTTGCTGGCGATTAGCACGCAACTGAGTTTTCTGAACAAGCGTGTCTGTATTTATATGTACCTGTATTTATATGACTTTATATGTACCTTTATATGTACCTTTTTACAGTGCCTCAAAATTTCACGGTGCAAAGGAGTATTTCCTTTATACTTGTGTAAAATTTGTTGGTAAAGTGTTCAATTTCAACAGGAACTACAGTATAGACACAATCATTTGTAGTTCACGATAGAATTTCACCAGCAAAAATAATTTTCTATGGAAAATCGTGTTTTTTTTCAATGCCCCTATAAACTTGGGACACTATTTTTTTTTTAAAAATAGCATAATAAACGAACAAATTGTCGTAGGCTCACCAAAAAAAGACAGAAATCGTGAATTATAAGTAGGAATAGCTTGTGCAAATTAAGATTTGTTTGGTTGAAAAACATTAAAAATTTGACTAAAAAACTGGGTGCCCCTATAAATTTGGGACACACTGTATTGAAGACGATGCTTCTAAGGGTGTCATTTTGTCTGTTGACTTACATTATCCAGTAGAACTCCATTCGGCTCATAATGATCTCCCATTTTGCCCAGAAAATCAGGTTCCCCCTCTTGAAACTTCAAAATACAAAAAATGGTTGGCAACTGAATCTGATAAACAGAATTATATTATTCATTATAGAAATTTAAAACAGTGTTTACGGTTCGGACCCAAATTAGTAAAGATAAACCAGGCATTAGAATTTACTCAGTCACCCTGGCTAAAAACTTATGTAGACTTAAATACCGAAATGCGTACAAAAGCCGCAACTGATTTCGAAAAAGACTTTTATAAATTAATGAACAGCAGCGTTTTTGGTAAAACGATGGAAAACGTGGACAAGCATGTTGATGTAAAAGTTTCAACCCATTGGGAAAACATTGGCAAGAAAAAAGGGGCCAATTATTATACTAGCAGACCCAACTTTCACAGTAGTAAAGAAATCAATGAGGATTTGGTTCTGATTTAAATGAATCGGGTGAATGTCGAATATAAAAAGCCTATATATACCGGGTTCGCAATTCTTGATTTATCGAAAACACTCATGTATGATTTTCATTATAATTTTATTCAAAAGAAATATAAAGATCGGGCGCAGCTTCTCTATATGGACACAGACTCATTCATCTACGACATTGAAACATCCGATATTTATGAAGACATTAAAAATAACATTAGCTTATTTGATACAAGCAATTATGACATAGATAATCCATATCATATTCCACATGCAAACAAAAAAGTGCTGGGGAAAGTTAAGGATGAAAGCCCTCTAGCTCCCATTACAGAATTCATTGGCACTAAAGCCAAATCTTATTGTATAGTTACCGATGAATCATGCATCAAAAAAATAAATGGAATAAAAAAATCTGTAGTAAATAGAGAAATAGAACCATCAGACTTTCTTAAATGTGCTCAAAATAATAAAATTAAAATGTTTAGCAAAATGTATGTGTTCAGATGTGATAAGCATCTTATTTATACTAGATTAGTTAATAAAGTAAGCCTATCGGGTGATGATGATAAAAGATTAATTATACCTAATTCTTGTAGTACATTAGCATGGGGCAATAGTTTAATAAATAAATATACGTAGCATTATAAGAAAAAATAATGTTTATTATAGATAAGTTCAACAAAATTGTTACAATAAATCATTCTTATTTATCCATGAATTGTGTTCTTTTGTAAATCCTAGCCATTTAACGTAGACTTTGGATCCTTTCGCCTTCAAAACTTTTTCCACTAGGAAATCATTTGGGTATTTTGTTTTGCTCAGCTCCAGTTCATAGAAACAGCCTCGAACCGGGTTTCCTTGGTAGTCGTCAAGTAACTATGTAACTGGATTCGTGAGTTGCACTCGACGAATTTTAAATATTTCAGTTGTCCAGTTTGGTGTGTAACCCTTCTCGAACAGATGCTTGTATTTACTGATGCGAACATGCTCGCCAACCTTATATTTCGGCCATCCATAAGTTTTAGTATGATTGAAAGCTGAAGATAGTAAGCTGGATTCATTTGATTTGTTAACGTCAATAGGCCGCATCTTTATCGTACGATGCATAGTTTTATTGTACTGATTTGTTAAAGTCTTTATGTTTTTAACCCATTGATATGTACCATTTGCACTGAATTGCCTCCAAACCAGATTTTTCAGAGTTCTATTGAAGCGTTCCACAATCGATGCTTTTTTTATGCTAAATGTTGAGTAGTGATTAATATTATATTTTTCCATCAGATGCTGAAAGATTTGGTTGAAAAATTCTTTTCCGTCATCTGTTTGAAGGTTCTTCGGCACTCTACCACCGCTACTATTGAAAATAGACTGCATGGCGTTTTTGACTCCTATTCCAGTTTTGCTTTTGATTGGTATGGCCCATGCATATTTTGAGAAAGTATCAATTACGGTAAGTAGAAATGAATATCCATTGTTTTCAGATCGGTAAGCGCCCATTTCAACTAGATCAGCTTGCCATAAATCATCCAATCCTTTTATTATTACATGCCGCCTTTTGAAATTTTTTCTTGCGGGCTTGTGTAGCTCGTCAACAATGTGGGTTTTACTCATCACGCTCGTTTTTTATCGCTTATTTGAGTGTAAAGTTTTGTCATTTCTTGCATTATGTTTATATAAACTTGCTCAATTCTCTCCTTACTACTAGAATACATATCAGCTATCCGCTTTTCTAATAGCTCGTTCTGCTGTTTGATAAGCTCATACTGATCGTTGATCAGCTGTTGTGTTTCAGCCTGATGGTATAAATTTGCCTGCTTAACTTTATCACTATTATCAACAATCATAGATTGTGATAGTTTACTCTGATCCGTAATAAGTTTTCGTATTTCAGTGAATTGTTTAGAATTTGCTTGATCAATCTTTGTATAGAAGTCGTGTGCTTCGTTGCGGGACGTTGTTAAATTTGTATCAATATACTGTTTTGTTGCAGCATCGTTGGTATCAATCGGTTCAGCAAGTCTTTTCAAACGCTTGGATTTGATATAGTCACCATCTGCTGTTAGATTAAATCCCTCACCGGCTGGGCCTCGTAAACCTTGGGGTCCTTCAACAACGTGACCTACGGAAATACGTCCGAACTTATCAACACTCATAGCAAGAATGATTGAAGAAACTTACCTCGATAATACTTAAATAATGATTTGACTCTCGCGCAACTCTTCAATAATGGAGGCAATCTCGTTATGATGATTATTGTTCCCAGCCTGGGTTGATCCTAGTAATAAGCGTAATCGTTCAACCAGTTCATTGGGATCGTCCCAGTAAATATAATCAACACGTTCTTTAGGAAGGTGCATCAATCCTTCGCCTTTATGCAAGCTAACATTTTTAATGAGGTTTTTGATAATTTTCTTATATTTAAATGACTTGCTTCCAGATACTTGTTCATTTTTATCATAGTTTCGAAAGAATGCATTAGTTCTATGTAATATATCTGTATAAGCATCCAAATCGCGTTTAGTATAATTTTCAGGATATTTCTTGAATAACAGTTCAAATAAACCAACAGTACCATCATACGTTCTATCCGCTACATGTACCGTATTATCAGACATAAAATCTATGAATGAGTTGCCAATTTTCAGCTTATGAGTATTGGAATCGATGAATACTCCATATTTAATATCGGAAGTTTTTTTACCAATCGATTGTATATACTTCGAAACATCTGTATTTGTAGAGGATTGAAGCTCTTGTTTAATCGGTGTTGATGTCGAAACTGTATTATAAAGTTCATCGCTCGTTTGCATTAGACTATCTGGTTCGCGGCTCTTGCGGCTCATCATTTGGTTCTTCTTTTTTAACTATGGGAGCGTTCAAGGGATCAGCTGATTTCTTAACAAGCTCTTTCAGAGGTTCGGTAATTGGTTTCAAATCTTCTTCCAGTTTCTTATAGCTGATTTCTTTGCCAGACTTTAGCGAATTAAACTTTTTTCGTATGACATTGGAAGTTTTAACAATATCTTGGATTAATTGTTGATTCAAGATTTTTTTGTCCTAGTCTTCTCATGACCTCCATTTTTTTTATAAAGTTTAATCGTCATATCCATCTGCTCAATAGAGCTGTTTTTTCGGTTCAACTGGTCTGTTTACCAGTTCAACAGAGCTGTTTATCTGTTAAACTGTTGATCTGGTGCTGATTGGCGATCTGATGATCTGATCTGAAGCTGATAGACTCTGTTGAGCGGTTCCGTTCAAGTTCAAAGTAAGTGTTAAACTAATTCCAAATTTGCAATATCAGTAGCTTTTATAATTGAATAAAAGTATCGAACCCTTTCCGATATCTTCCTCTTTCAACGCTGCAGTTCTTGTCGATCACTAGAAAGCCATAATCGTTTTGCCAACACTCACCGCATGCGTTACGGAACTGATTGAATGTCATATCACTATTAACATGATCGTTATATATATGTCTCAGGTTCATATCATCCTGCTTGAAGATTATAATGAGATTGGCGTTATCTCGTATCAAATGCTTAGGAATTCTAGTGTATGTTTGACATAGGTAAAAGCTGTCAACATCTTGATGTCTTCCCATGCTAAAGTACGCTCGTATATTATGCTGACGCTCACATGCTACATCATCGAATATGAATACAGAGTTGGATTTTGCTTGTTCTGGAGGAACTATTTCCGAATTGTTTGAAAACGTGTAGTAGCCTATGCTCTTTACTCGATCAAGAACTTGACTTAAATATTGATACTTTGGTTGTTGCAAAGACTTTGAATAAA
The DNA here is from genome assembly GCA_963978885.1 of Nemotelus pantherinus. Lineage (NCBI taxonomy): Eukaryota > Metazoa > Arthropoda > Insecta > Diptera > Stratiomyidae > Nemotelus > Nemotelus pantherinus. The sequence goes on along the minus strand of OZ022265.1, from coordinate 38,655,656 downwards.
TGTAGAGATTTGCGAATTTCAGGTCATTTTGATGGGTTATTAAAGTAAGCATTAAATTAGTTTTCCCGCAGTTTGATGGTCCAACAATCAGTGACCGAATGCTATTTGGTAGTAAGGACCCATGCTTATGTTCATTCTGCCCCTCAGTAATTGAGATATTCTTGACTGATAGAGATTTACGCTGTTTGATAAATCGCATTTTTCTCCGTTGACTGTACAAACATTTATAAAAACACTTGTTTATATAGCTTTGCTGCCATTCGATTTACGCTTCTGACTGAAACATTAGTGTGTGTGTGCTGAAAAAGTATATAAGTGATATGATTACTCATAACAGCATCATTGGTAGAAAGTCGTTCAATCGAAAGAAGTCGGCAAAAGGCAGCGGCTTACTAAATTCTATTATAAGCAGTCTCCCAGTTGAACTGCATATACCCGGCTATCAATATTGCGGCCCTGGTACAAAGTTAAAAGAACGTTTACAAAGAGGTGATCCAGGTGTAAATCCTTTGGATCAGGCCTGTAAAGAACATGATATAGCATATTCTACGCATAAAGATACTCAAAACCGAAATATTGCCGATCGAATTTTAGCGGGAAAGGCGTGGGAACGGGTCAAATCAAGAGAAGCAAGTTTGGGTGAACGCACCAGTGCTTGGCTTGTGACAAATTTGATGAATGCGAAAGCAAAAGCTTGAATGGGGTACTCATCGCAAATGAAGACGAAGAAGAAAGGCTCTCGGGTGAAAAAAAGCAATGCGAGAAAATATCAAATACCATCTTATAAACAAGTGGTCAGAAAAGCGCGACATATACTAAAACTACGCAAAGCACAAAGTACATCGGAAGCAATTCAAATCGCATCCGACGCAGTCAAAACCGTTCTTAAAAATCGAAAGAAGCCCATGCAAATTCCTAGGATTATACCTATTCCGAAAACTGGAGGAGTGTTGCCTATTATCCCTATACTAGCTGCTATAGGATCTTTGATCGGAGGCGGTTCAGCGGTAGCTAACGCCATTCATTCTGCTCAAAGTGCTAAGAAAAAACTAGAAGAAGCTATTCGACACAATAAAAGAATGGAGGAAGTTGCGGTAGGTCGTGGCATTTATTTGAGGCCGCATAAAAAGGGGCTTGGACTATACCTGAAGTCTTCAAAAAACTAATAGAGAAGCTACCCAATAGACCGCTAAATGAAAATGAGTTGAATGAATTTTGCAAACGGCATATTACACATTTTAGAGGAGTATTCATGCGCGATACTTTACGTACGAAACCATGGTTATGTGAACGAGGAATAGTGAATTTGGACAACTCATCTGGACCGGGAACACATTGGGTAGCATATAGCAAGCATAACCAAAACATTGAGTACTTTGACAGCTTTGGCAATCTTCAACCATCGAATGAAATCATTATGTATCTTGGACGAAACATCAAATATAATCATGACCGTTATCAGGACTTTAAAACAGTAATTTGTGGTCATTAATGCTTAATGTTCTTATTACGAAAACAATGTGAAGATGAATCGTATAATTAAAGCTTGTTTACATGAAAATCAGTCCCCATTTGGATACCTCCTGCCCTTTTACCACCATCGACGTTGCCCTGGGCGTCGAAAATAAAGGCCCATTGTGATGTCCCAACTCCCGGTTTGGTTCACGGAAATCTACAGTTACTCTGTAGCGAATTTGTTGAAGATGGGAGTGGCCTTAGCACAACCTAGAACCAGACCGAAGTCCAGAACCAAGAGTGCTAAGGTCAGAAAGTGGAATGGCTACTGCCATTCAAGAGGCAAAACAAAAAAAAGAATTGCCCCGAGAGCAGGGTGCCCTAGAAATGGCCGTGAAGGCCCCTGGTCCGCATTAGCGGAGCACCCTTTAACCAACCCCGACAGATGCTGGTGTGCCGCTTTGCTAGCTCGCTGCGGCTGGGGTTGGTTCATGAAAAATGGGGATGGTTTGCTCTCAAAGAAACGGGATGCTACGTAGTATTCATCCGTCATGAATTCGTAGCCGCAAACTGATATGTAAACATATCCAGGGACCAAAAGGGGCATAGTTCCGTAAAGGAAACCACCCAGGCTCTGCAACATGGGCTGATGAAGCAGACCCAGTGCTCGAAACAAAACACGGAGCCAAAAATTGAAAATCTATAAAAGGGAACAAGGAATAAACGCTACCTCTCTTTTACAAGGAACCCGGGTGAGGCAGACAGCCCCGGGCCCCCGATGGTAGTGGAGCCCTGACCCCGATGGTCTGGGGTCCTCCACCCTCTGATACTGGCCAACATTTCAAAAATACAAAGTTCAAAAATCTAATCCAAAATACCAGAAACTACTCGGTGTGTTTGGCCAGTATCCCTCCCTTGAAGAAATGCTGAAAAATCCCGAAAAATCACGAAAAACTAATCATTTTTAGGCCAGCCAGGTCACGCGCGAACCCTGAAAAGAAGAAAAGAACTTCTCGGGCTTTCACCCAATAAGAAGGCCTCGGTTTTAATTACTGACAATTCATTTTATTTGGTATCAATTATGCCAAACATCAAAAAGAAACATGCTTGATCAAAAACAAAAAACTAACAAAATGAGAGACCATGAAGAAAAGGAAAGACCAAAAGTTATACGTGAATTGCGTTCACAATAGGAAAACGCATGGAATAAACTTAACAACTAAATTTATGCCTGAGCAGCTGACATAAGTATAGGTATATATATTAATAATAGTCCACACGCTACAAAAATTTATATGTATATTCGAGTGTACGTACTTTTAGTTTGTAATCTAAAAAAAAAGTATAGATTCATAGTTAGGTGTACGTACTCTTAGTCTTTAATCTACGAAATCTATGTTCATATTTATGTGCATGTACTTGATAACACTAAACTATTCAAATTTACCAGGTGTGATTCTACCGAAATAGTGGCCACTATCTTTCCATAAAGTGCAAAATTCCTTCTATGCAACCGTTCAATTGCTTCTTCCCGCCACGCCAAAAGCGGCCGCCCGTCGCTACGTCTCCTAATCGACTGTCCCGAGCCAAGCGCTGCATGCTCACAGCCCAGCCGCAGCATCGCAATTTGGCATAAACAATTTACCGTTGATACGGTAAATTAGTTTTGAAAAATGAAATTTTCGAAGCGACATCGCTTGTGTTTCGATTTCTCGAAAACAAGGTGCCATAAGAGGGCAAGTAGAGGACTTTTGATACATTGCGTATCAAAAGTCATTTGCCGGGAATTAAAGAATAATTCCAATTGGCAAATGCTACAACTCCCGCAGCTCAGTGAAGGCTGGACGTGGGCGCCACTCACTCACCCAACTACAAAAACCTAGAGCCGTCGAGTGAGCTTGTGACTCACCGATGTCACTGGGGCACTATATTGAGTCGCCTCTGCGTCGCGCGACCCCTAACCGCGGTAAAACAACGAAGTTTTCTCTGTAATACTATCTTCTTTACTTTTATTCAATTTAAATATTTCCATGTCCAATTGAATTACGCGACCAAGTAATTCGTACACTAGTCTTAGTTTCCACCTAATTTTCTCCGCTACGACGAGTTCCACCACTTCACTCTTTCAACTAATTAACAATTATCTACGCAACCTAATTCGTTATTCCATGCAAACTAATAATATATAATTACGAGATAATAACTTCGAAATAATAGTCTTCGAGATTTCTTAACTACACTCTATCGAATGAATCACTTAAAGATTATATTTTTTAACACTAACCTTCTTCGTCCGATCGACCAAAAGAGAGCAGTCAAAAGAAAGGCTCCAACTCCGATTCCAACCGAATCCCAGTTCAGTCATGGGCTAGTCTCGTCACGGCCAGATTCGTCAATTAATTTCCTTCGCCGTCGCCGACTGGTTTGAGTTCCAACTGGTTCTTTCTGAGCGCCTCCGCGGTGACTTTCCTGACTTTCCTTTGCCTTCACCGACTGGTTTGAGTCCCAACTGGTTCTTTCTGAGTGCCTCCGCGGTGACTTTCCTGACCTCATCCGGCAGAGCGGGTCGATCGTGTGCCATGTAGGCGGATGCTAGGAGCACCTGCTCATCTCCGTCAAATCGTCTCCACTACGCTTTCGATGACGGGCCAGGTGGCTGAATTAAACCTTCCGCCCCCGACTCGGCTTGCAGATCGAAGTCCCTGATTTCCACATCCTCGTTTCTCATGCCTCGGGTTTTTACTCCCGGCCGTTGCGTTTTAGGCCGAGCCCCTCGTGGCATAGATGCTGCAGCAGTGGGGCTCCTAAGGGGAGACTCAGTGGTCCACGGCACAGCGGGCAATCTGTATGATTTCTGAGCCATTGCTCCAGGCACGTCTCGTGAAATGTATGCCCACATTTTGTGGTATACGTGTCCTGGGCAGCAGCGAATGACTGCTGGCATATGGAGCACTGAGCCTCCACTGTGGTGCCAGACAGATCCTCACTACTGTGACGCAGTGGCATTGTCAGTCTTTGAAAAATTTATGAAATATGACAAATTTAAAGATTAATGCACGATAACCGTGACTAACGAAATTCAATACGCTTATAACTAAAGTTGGTTTGCGGAAAATTCACGCCGCAGCCAAGTGCACAACAGTGTGTGTCTAACTCTTACTAAAAGTCTTAACAGCTAATAGGCCAAAGTGCCAAATTCAAAATATATATAATATATATATATAAGTGAAAAAAATATATATAAGATATATATACGTGTGTGCACACCTGTGGTGTGACTAACTCTTTCAAAAAAAGTCTTAACAGCTAGTAGGTGCAAATGCCAAAGTTCAAATAGGTGCACACCCGTGGTGTGACTAACTCTTTTAGCGGTAACAAAAATATCAGAGTCCGATGGCTAGAGATAAATAAAGCGAGTTTCAAAAGAAAAATTCAAAAGTTTAAATTTTTCTTCTCAAAATTTAAGTGGTATCAAAGCTTACTTTTCAAAAGATAAGTTCAAAATTTAATTTTCAAAATTTAATTTTCAACGATTGGCCTTCTTATTGAGCTGAGCCCGATCCATTCTTCCTCACTTCAGGTCCGCTGGCTGGCTTTTTGAATCAACACGCAAGAAATTTAATTTAGATGTGCAAAACTGTTTAAAGGTGAAAAAGTTTGGAGTACGAAAAAAATGTTTAATAGAGATCAAGGTTTTAATTTGAAAATAGTTAAATTCAGCAATCAAATTGGGTCGACTCCAAAAGAGAATCGCCCAGTATGGGGACTGTACGCTCACCCGAAATTCCTCGAAAAGAGAGGAGCAAAGGACCAAAAACAACTATGTTGCTGCTTGACTCAACTTCAGCAAATGGTTCAAGTTTGGCCAAGCTGCAGGGACGTGTAGGCGGCACCACGCCAACCCCACGTAATCCACCACAGCTTGAACCAAACCCAAGCCAAAAGCCGAAGCTGGGTCAAGACAGCAAGGATTTCAAAATTTGGGACAGCTTCCCAACATAAAGTAGGGCAGGGGCCCTTCGGTTGACCGGGACAGGAGTGGCGGTAAACCACCACAACCTGTTATCCGCGGCCAACCTCCAGGTTGCACCCAGAGTCAAAAAACTACTCTTAGTCTTTAATCTACGAAATCTATGTTCATATTTATGTGCATGTACTTGATAACACTAAACTATTCAAATTTACCAGGTGTGATTCTACCGAAATAGTGGCCACTATCTTTCCATAAAGTGCAAAATTCCTTCTATGCAACCGTTCAATTGCTTCTTCCCGCCACGCCAAAAGCGGCCGCCCGTCGCTACGTCTCCTAATCGACTGTCCCGAGCCAAGCGCTGCATGCTCACAGCCCAGCCGCAGCATCGCAATTTGGCATAAACAATTTACCGTTGATACGGTAAATTAGTTTTGAAAAATGAAATTTTCGAAGCGACATCGCTTGTGTTTCGATTTCTCGAAAACAAGGTGCCGTAAGAGGGCAAGTAGAGGACTTTTGATACATTGCGTATCAAAAGTCATTTGCCGGGAATTAAAGAATAATTCCAATTGGCAAATGCTACAACTCCCGCAGCTCAGTGAAGGCTGGACGTGGGCGCCACTCACTCACCCAACTACAAAAACCTAGAGCCGTCGAGTGAGCTTGTGACTCACCGATGTCACTGGGGCACTATATTGAGTCGCCTCTGCGTCGCGCGACCCCTAACCGCGGTAAAACAACGAAGTTTTCTCTGTAATACTATCTTCTTTACTTTTATTCAATATAAATATTTTCATGTCCAATTGAATTACGCGACCAAGTAATTCGTACACTAGTCTTAGTTTCCACCTAATTTTCTCCGCTACGACGAGTTCCACCACTTCACTCTTTCAACTAATTAACAATTATCTACGCAACCTAATTCGTTATTCCATGCAAACTATATATAATTACGAGATAATAACTTCGAAATAATAGTCTTCGAGATTTCTTAACTACACTCTATCGAATGAATCACATAAAGATTATATTTTTTAACACTAACCTTCTTCGTCCGATCGACCAAAAGAGAGCAGTCAAAAGAAAGGCTCCAACTCCGATTCCAACCGAATCCCAGTTCAGTCATGGGCTAGTCTCGTCACGGCCAGATTCGTCAATTAATTTCCTTCGCCGTCGCCGACTGGTTTGAGTTCCAACTGGTTCTTTCTGAGCGCCTCCGCGGTGACTTTCCTGACTTTCCTTTGCCTTCACCGACTGGTTTGAGTCCCAACTGGTTCTTTCTGAGTGCCTCCGCGGTGACTTTCCTGACCTCATCCGGCAGAGCGGGTCGATCGTGTGCCATGTAGGCGGATGCTAGGAGCACCTGCTCATCTTCGTCCCCCTTACATGCTACCACCGTCAAATCGTCTCCACCACGCTTTCGATGACGGGCCAGGTGGCTGAATTAAACCTTCCGCCCCCGACTCGGCTTGCAGATCGAAGTCCCTGATTTCCACATCCTCGTTTCTCATGCCTCGGGTTTTTACTCCCGGCCGTTGCGTTTTAGGCCGAGCCCCTCGTGGCATAGATGCTGCAGCAGTGGGGCTCCTAAGGGGAGACTCAGTGGTCCACGGCACAGCGGGCAATCTGTATGATTTCTGAGCCATTGCTCCAGGCACGTCTCGTGAAATGTATGCCCACATTTTGTGGTATACGTGTCCTGGGCAGCAGCGAATGACTGCTGGCATATGGAGCACTGAGCCTCCACTGTGGTGCCAGACAGATCCTCACTACTGTGACGCAGTGGCATTGTCAGTCTTTGAAAAATTTATGAAATATGACAAATTTAAAGATTAATGCACGATAACCGTGACTAACGAAATTCAATACGCTTATAACTAAAGTTGGTTTGCGGAAAATTCACGCCGCAGGCAAGTGCACAACAGTGTGTGTCTAACTCTTACTAAAAGTCTTAACAGCTAATAGGCCAAAGTGCCAAATTCAAAATATATATAATATATATATATAAGTGAAAAAAATATATATAAGATATATATACGTGTGTGCACACCTGTGGTGTGACTAACTCTTTCAAAAAAAGTCTTAACAGCTAGTAGGTGCAAATGCCAAAGTTCAAATAGGTGCACACCCGTGGTGTGACTAACTCTTTTAGCGGTAACAAAAATATCAGAGCCCGATGGCTAGAGATAAATAAAGCGAGTTTCAAAAGAAAAATTCAAAAGTTTAAATTTTTCTTCTCAAAATTTAAGTGGTATCAAAGCTTACTTTTCAAAAGATAAGTTCAAAATTTAATTTTCAAAATTTAATTTTCAACGATTGGCCTTCTTATTGAGCTGAGCCCGATCCATTCTTCCTCACTTCAGGTCCGCTGGCTGGCTTTTTGAATCAACACGCAAGAAATTTAATTTAGATGTGCAAAACTGTTTAAAGGTGAAAAAGTTTGGAGTACGAAAAAAATGTTTAATAGAGATCAAGGTTTTAATTTGAAAATAGTTAAATTCAGCAATCAAATTGGGTCGACTCCAAAAGAGAATCGCCCAGTATGGGGACTGTACGCTCACCCGAAATTCCTCGAAAAGAGAGGAGCAAAGGACCAAAAACAACTATGTTGCTGCTTGACTCAACTTCAGCAAATGGTTCAAGTTTGGCCAAGCTGCAGGGACGTGTAGGCGGCACCACGCCAACCCCACGTAATCCACCACAGCTTGAACCAAACCCAAGCCAAAAGCCGAAGCTGGGTCAAGACAGCAAGGATTTCAAAATTTGGGACAGCTTCCCAACATAAAGTGGGGCAGGGGCCCTTCGGTTGACCGGGACAGGAGTGGCGGTAAACCACCACAACCTGTTATCCGCGGCCAACCTCCAGGTTGCACCCAGAGTCAAAAAACTACTCTTAGTCTTTAATCTACGAAATCTATGTTCATATTTATGTGCATGTACTTGATAACACTAAACTATTCAAATTTACCAGGTGTGATTCTACCGAAATAGTGGCCACTATCTTTCCATAAAGTGCAAAATTCCTTCTATGCAACCGTTCAATTGCTTCTTCCCGCCACGCCAAAAGCGGCCGCCCGTCGCTACGTCTCCTAATCGACTGTCCCGAGCCAAGCGCTGCATGCTCACAGCCCAGCCGCAGCATCGCAATTTGGCATAAACAATTTACCGTTGATACGGTAAATTAGTTTTGAAAAATGAAATTTTCGAAGCGTCATCGCTTGTGTTTCGATTTCTCGAAAACAAGGTGCCGTAAGAGGGCAAGTAGAGGACTTTTGATACATTGCGTATCAAAAGTCATTTGCCGGGAATTAAAGAATAATTCCAATTGGCAAATGCTACAACTCCCGCAGCTCAGTGAAGGCTGGACGTGGGCGCCACTCACTCACCCAACTACAAAAACCTAGAGCCGTCGAGTGAGCTTGTGACTCACCGATGTCACTGGGGCACTATATTGAGTCGCCTCTGCGTCGCGCGACCCCTAACCGCGGTAAAACAACGAAGTTTTCTCTGTAATACTATCTTCTTTACTTTTATTCAATATAAATATTTTCATGTCCAATTGAATTACGCGACCAAGTAATTCGTACACTAGTCTTAGTTTCCACCTAATTTTCTCCGCTACGACGAGTTCCACCACTTCACTCTTTCAACTAATTAACAATTATCTACGCAACCTAATTCGTTATTCCATGCAAACTAATAATATATAATTACGAGATAATAACTTCGAAATAATAGTCTTCGAGATTTCTTAACTACACTCTATCGAATGAATCACTTAAAGATTATATTTTTTAACACTAACCTTCTTCGTCCGATCGACCAAAAGAGAGCAGTCAAAAGAAAGGCTCCAACTCCGATTCCAACCGAATCCCAGTTCAGTCATGGGCTAGTCTCGTCACGGCCAGATTCGTCAATTAATTTCCTTCGCCGTCGCCGACTGGTTTGAGTTCCAACTGGTTCTTTCTGAGCGCCTCCGCGGTGACTTTCCTGACTTTCCTTTGCCTTCACCGACTGGTTTGAGTCCCAACTGGTTCTTTCTGAGTGCCTCCGCGGTGACTTTCCTGACCTCATCCGGCAGAGCGGGTCGATCGTGTGCCATGTAGGCGGATGCTAGGAGCACCTGCTCATCTTCGTCCCCCTTACATGCTACCACCGTCAAATCGTCTCCACCACGCTTTCGATGACGGGCCAGGTGGCTGAATTAAACCTTCCGCCCCCGACTCGGCTTGCAGATCGAAGTCCCTGATTTCCACATCCTCGTTTCTCATGCCTCGGGTTTTTACTCCCGGCCGTTGCGTTTTAGGCCGAGCCCCTCGTGGCATAGATGCTGCAGCAGTGGGGCTCCTAAGGGGAGACTCAGTGGTCCACGGCACAGCGGGCAATCTGTATGATTTCTGAGCCATTGCGCCAGGCACGTCTCGTGAAATGTATGCCCACATTTTGTGGTATACGTGTCCTGGGCAGCAGCGAATGACTGCTGGCATATGGAGCACTGAGCCTCCACTGTGGTGGCAGACAGATCCTCACTACTGTGACGCAGTGGCATTGTCAGTCTTTGAAAAATTTATGAAATATGACAAATTTAAAGATTAATGCACGATAACCGTGACTAACGAAATTCAATACGCTTATAACTAAAGTTGGTTTGCGGAAAATTCACGCCGCAGCCAAGTGCACAACAGTGTGTGTCTAACTCTTACTAAAAGTCTTAACAGCTAATAGGCCAAAGTGCCAAATTCAAAATATATATAATATATATATATAAGTGAAAAAAATATATATAAGATATATATACGTGTGTGCACACCTGTGGTGTGACTAACTCTTTCAAAAAAAGTCTTAACAGCTAGTAGGTGCAAATGCCAAAGTTCAAATAGGTGCACACCCGTGGTGTGACTAACTCTTTTAGCGGTAACAAAAATATCAGAGCCCGATGGCTAGAGATAAATAAAGCGAGTTTCAAAAGAAAAATTCAAAAGTTTAAATTTTTCTTCTCAAAATTTAAGTGGTATCAAAGCTTACTTTTCAAAAGATAAGTTCAAAATTTAATTTTCAAAATTTAATTTTCAACGATTGGCCTTCTTATTGAGCTGAGCCCGATCCATTCTTCCTCACTTCAGGTCCGCTGGCTGGCTTTTTGAATCAACACGCAAGAAATTTAATTTAGATGTGCAAAACTGTTTAAAGGTGAAAAAGTTTGGAGTACGAAAAAAATGTTTAATAGAGATCAAGGTTTTAATTTGAAAATAGTTAAATTCAGCAATCAAATTGGGTCGACTCCAAAAGGGAATCGCCCAGTATGGGGACTGTACGCTCACCCGAAATTCCTCGAAAAGAGAGGAGCAAAGGACCAAAAACAACTATGTTGCTGCTTGACTCAACTTCAGCAAATGGTTCAAGTTTGGCCAAGCTGCAGGGACGTGTAGGCGGCACCACGCCAACCCCACGTAATCCACCACAGCTTGAACCAAACCCAAGCCAAAAGCCGAAGCTGGGTCAAGACAGCAAGGATTTCAAAATTTGGGACAGCTTCCCAACATAAAGTGGGGCAGGGGCCCTTCGGTTGACCGGGACAGGAGTGGTGGTAAACCACCACAACCTGTTATCCGCGGCCAACCTCCAGGTTGCACCCAGAGTCAAAAAACTACTCTTAGTCTTTAATCTACGAAATCTATGTTCATATTTATGTGCATGTACTTGATAACACTAAACTATTCAAATTTACCAGGTGTGATTCTACCGAAATAGTGGCCACTATCTTTCCATAAAGTGCAAAATTCCTTCTATGCAACCGTTCAATTGCTTCTTCCCGCCACGCCAAAAGCGGCCGCCCGTCGCTACGTCTCCTAATCGACTGTCCCGAGCCAAGCGCTGCATGCTCACAGCCCAGCCGCAGCATCGCAATTTGGCATAAACAATTTACCGTTGATACGGTAAATTAGTTTTGAAAAATGAAATTTTCGAAGCGACATCGCTTGTGTTTCGATTTCTCGAAAACAAGGTGCCGTAAGAGGGCAAGTAGAGGACTTTTGATACATTGCGTATCAAAAGTCATTTGCCGGGAATTAAAGAATAATTCCAATTGGCAAATGCTACAACTCCCGCAGCTCAGTGAAGGCTGGACGTGGGCGCCACTCACTCACCCAACTACAAAAACCTAGAGCCGTCGAGTGAGCTTGTGACTCACCGATGTCACTGGGGCACTATATTGAGTCGCCTCTGCGTCGCGCGACCCCTAACCGCGGTAAAACAACGAAGTTTTCTCTGTAATACTATCTTCTTTACTTTTATTCAATATAAATATTTTCATGTCCAATTGAATTACGCGACCAAGTAATTCGTACACTAGTCTTAGTTTCCACCTAATTTTCTCCGCTACGACGAGTTCCACCACTTCACTCTTTCAACTAATTAACAATTATCTACGCAACCTAATTCGTTATTCCATGCAAACTAATAATATATAATTACGAGATAATAACTTCGAAATAATAGTCTTCGAGATTTCTTAACTACACTCTATCGAATGAATCACTTAAAGATTATATTTTTTAACACTAACCTTCTTCGTCCGATCGACCAAAAGAGAGCAGTCAAAAGAAAGGCTCCAACTCCGATTCCAACCGAATCCCAGTTCAGTCATGGGCTAGTCTCGTCACGGCCAGATTCGTCAATTAATTTCCTTCGCCGTCGCCGACTGGTTTGAGTTCCAACTGGTTCTTTCTGAGCGCCTCCGCGGTGACTTTCCTGACTTTCCTTTGCCTTCACCGACTGGTTTGAGTCCCAACTGGTTCTTTCTGAGTGCCTCCGCGGTGACTTTCCTGACCTCATCCGGCAGAGCGGGTCGATCGTGTGCCATGTAGGCGGATGCTAGGAGCACCTGCTCATCTTCGTCCCCCTTACATGCTACCACCGTCAAATCGTCTCCACCACGCTTTCGATGACGGGCCAGGTGGCTGAATTAAACCTTCCGCCCCCGACTCGGCTTGCAGATCGAAGTCCCTGATTTCCACATCCTCGTTTCTCATGCCTCGGGTTTTTACTCCCGGCCGTTGCGTTTTAGGCCGAGCCCCTCGTGGCATAGATGCTGCAGCAGTGGGGGCCTGTCTGGCTCCTAAGGGGAGACTCAGTGGTCCACGGCACAGCGGGCAATCTGTATGATTTCTGAGCCATTGCTCCAGGCACGTCTCGTGAAATGTATGCCCACATTTTGTGGTATACGTGTCCTGGGCAGCAGCGAATGACTGCTGGCATATGGAGCACTGAGCCTCCACTGTGGTGCCAGACAGATCCTCACTACTGTGACGCAGTGGCATTGTCAGTCTTTGAAAAATTTATGAAATATGACAAATTTAAAGATTAATGCACGATAAACGTGACTAACGAAATTCAATACGCTTATAACTAAAGTTGGTTTGCGGAAAATTCACGCCGCAGCCAAGTGCACAACAGTGTGTGTCTAACTCTTACTAAAAGTCTTAACAGCTAATAGGCCAAAGTGCCAAATTCAAAATATATATAATATATATATATAAGTGAAAAAAATATATATAAGATATATATACGTGTGTGCACACCTGTGGTGTGACTAACTCTTTCAAAAAAAGTCTTAACAGCTACTAGGTATATAAAATATCAGAGTCCGATGGCTAGAGATAAATAAAGCGAGTTTCAAAAGAAAAATTCAAAAGTTTAAATTTTTCTTCTCAAAATTTAAGTGGTATCAAAGCTTACTTTTCAAAAGATAAGTTCAAAATTTAATTTTCAAAATTTAATTTTCAACGATTGGCCTTCTTATTGAGCTGAGCCCGATCCATTCTTCCTCACTTCAGGTCCGCTGGCTGGCTTTTTGAATCAACACGCAAGAAATTTAATTTAGATGTGCAAAACTGTTTAAAGGTGAAAAAGTTTGGAGTACGAAAAAAATGTTTAATAGAGATCAAGGTTTTAATTTGAAAATAGTTAAATTCAGCAATCAAATTGGGTCGACTCCAAAAGAGAATCGCCCAGTATGGGGACTGTACGCTCACCCGAAATTCCTCGAAAAGAGAGGAGCAAAGGACCAAAAACAACTATGTTGCTGCTTGACTCAACTTCAGCAAATGGTTCAAGTTTGGCCAAGCTGCAGGGACGTGTAGGCGGCACCACGCCAACCCCACGTAATCCACCACAGCTTGAACCAAACCCAAGCCAAAAGCCGAAGCTGGGTCAAGACAGCAAGGATTTCAAAATTTGGGACAGCTTCCCAACATAAAGTGGGGCAGGGGCCCTTCGGTTGACCGGGACAGGAGTGGCGGTAAACCACCACAACCTGTTATCCGCGGCCAACCTCCAGGTTGCACCCAGAGTCAAAAAACTACTCTTAGTCTTTAATCTACGAAATCTATGTTCATATTTATGTGCATGTACTTGATAACACTAAACTATTCAAATTTACCAGGTGTGATTCTACCGAAATAGTGGCCACTATCTTTCCATAAAGTGCAAAATTCCTTCTATGCAACCGTTCAATTGCTTCTTCCCGCCACGCCAAAAGCGGCCGCCCGTCGCTACGTCTCCTAATCGACTGTCCCGAGCCAAGCGCTGCATGCTCACAGCCCAGCCGCAGCATCGCAATTTGGCATAAACAATTTACCGTTGATACGGTAAATTAGTTTTGAAAAATGAAATTTTCGAAGCGACATCGCTTGTGTTTCGATTTCTCGAAAACAAGGTGCCGTAAGAGGGCAAGTAGAGGACTTTTGATACATTGCGTATCAAAAGTCATTTGCCGGGAATTAAAGAATAATTCCAATTGGCAAATGCTACAACTCCCGCAGCTCAGTGAAGGCTGGACGTGGGCGCCACTCACTCACCCAACTACAAAAACCTAGAGCCGTCGAGTGAGCTTGTGACTCACCGATGTCACTGGGGCACTATATTGAGTCGCCTCTGCGTCGCGCGACCCCTAACCGCGGTAAAACAACGAAGTTTTCTCTGTAATACTATCTTCTTTACTTTTATTCAATATAAATATTTTCATGTCCAATTGAATTACGCGACCAAGTAATTCGTACACTAGTCTTAGTTTCCACCTAATTTTCTCCGCTACGACGAGTTCCACCACTTCACTCTTTCAACTAATTAACAATTATCTACGCAACCTAATTCGTTATTCCATGCAAACTAATAATATATAATTACGAGATAATAACTTCGAAATAATAGTCTTCGAGATTTCTTAACTACACTCTATCGAATGAATCACTTAAAGATTATATTTTTTAACACTAACCTTCTTCGTCCGATCGACCAAAAGAGAGCAGTCAAAAGAAAGGCTCCAACTCCGATTCCAACCGAATCCCAGTTCAGTCATGGGCTAGTCTCGTCACGGCCAGATTCGTCAATTAATTTCCTTCGCCGTCGCCGACTGGTTTGAGTTCCAACTGGTTCTTTCTGAGCGCCTCCGCGGTGACTTTCCTGACTTTCCTTTGCCTTCACCGACTGGTTTGAGTCCCAACTGGTTCTTTCTGAGTGCCTCCGCGGTGACTTTCCTGACCTCATCCGGCAGAGCGGGTCGATCGTGTGCCATGTAGGCGGATGCTAGGAGCACCTGCTCATCTTCGTCCCCCTTACATGCTACCACCGTCAAATCGTCTCCACCACGCTTTCGATGACGGGCCAGGTGGCTGAATTAAACCTTCCGCCCCCGACTCGGCTTGCAGATCGAAGTCCCTGATTTCCACATCCTCGTTTCTCATGCCTCGGGTTTTTACTCCCGGCCGTTGCGTTTTAGGCCGAGCCCCTCGTGGCATAGATGCTGCAGCAGTGGGGGCCTGTCTGGCTCCTAAGGGGAGACTCAGTGGTCCACGGCACAGCGGGCAATCTGTATGATTTCTGAGCCATTGCTCCAGGCACGTCTCGTGAAATGTATGCCCACATTTTGTGGTATACGTGTCCTGGGCAGCAGCGAATGACTGCTGGCATATGGAGCACTGAGCCTCCACTGTGGTGCCAGACAGATCCTCACTACTGTGACGCAGTGGCATTGTCAGTCTTTGAAAAATTTATGAAATATGACAAATTTAAAGATTAATGCACGATAACCGTGACTAACGAAATTCAATACGCTTATAACTAAAGTTGGTTTGCGGAAAATTCACGCCGCAGCCAAGTGCACAACAGTGTGTGTCTAACTCTTACTAAAAGTCTTAACAGCTAATAGGCCAAAGTGCCAAATTCAAAATATATATAATATATATATATAAGTGAAAAAAATATATATAAGATATATATACGTGTGTGCACACCTGTGGTGTGACTAACTCTTTCAAAAAAAGTCTTAACAGCTAGTAGGTATATAAAATATCAGAGTCCGATGGCTAGAGATAAATAAAGCGAGTTTCAAAAGAAAAATTCAAAAGTTTAAATTTTTCTTCTCAAAATTTAAGTGGTATCAAAGCTTACTTTTCAAAAGATAAGTTCAAAATTTAATTTTCAAAATTTAATTTTCAACGATTGGCCTTCTTATTGAGCTGAGCCCGATCCATTCTTCCTCACTTCAGGTCCGCTGGCTGGCTTTTTGAATCAACACGCAAGAAATTTAATTTAGATGTGCAAAACTGTTTAAAGGTGAAAAAGTTTGGAGTACGAAAAAAATGTTTAATAGAGATCAAGGTTTTAATTTGAAAATAGTTAAATTCAGCAATCAAATTGGGTCGACTCCAAAAGAGAATCGCCCAGTATGGGGACTGTACGCTCACCCGAAATTCCTCGAAAAGAGAGGAGCAAAGGACCAAAAACAACTATGTTGCTGCTTGACTCAACTTCAGCAAATGGTTCAAGTTTGGCCAAGCTGCAGGGACGTGTAGGCGGCACCACGCCAACCCCACGTAATCCACCACAGCTTGAACCAAACCCAAGCCAAAAGCCGAAGCTGGGTCAAGACAGCAAGGATTTCAAAATTTGGGACAGCTTCCCAACATAAAGTGGGGCAGGGGCCCTTCGGTTGACCGGGACAGGAGTGGCGGTAAACCACCACAACCTGTTATCCGCGGCCAACCTCCAGGTTGCACCCAGAGTCAAAAAACTACTCTTAGTCTTTAATCTACGAAATCTATGTTCATATTTATGTGCATGTACTTGATAACACTAAACTATTCAAATTTACCAGGTGTGATTCTACCGAAATAGTGGCCACTATCTTTCCATAAAGTGCAAAATTCCTTCTATGCAACCGTTCAATTGCTTCTTCCCGCCACGCCAAAAGCGGCCGCCCGTCGCTACGTCTCCTAATCGACTGTCCCGAGCCAAGCGCTGCATGCTCACAGCCCAGCCGCAGCATCGCAATTTGGCATAAACAATTTACCGTTGATACGGTAAATTAGTTTTGAAAAATGAAATTTTCGAAGCGTCATCGCTTGTGTTTCGATTTCTCGAAAACAAGGTGCCGTAAGAGGGCAAGTAGAGGACTTTTGATACATTGCGTATCAAAAGTCATTTGCCGGGAATTAAAGAATAATTCCAATTGGCAAATGCTACAACTCCCGCAGCTCAGTGAAGGCTGGACGTGGGCGCCACTCACTCACCCAACTACAAAAACCTAGAGCCGTCGAGTGAGCTTGTGACTCACCGATGTCACTGGGGCACTATATTGAGTCGCCTCTGCGTCGCGCGACCCCTAACCGCGGTAAAACAACGAAGTTTTCTCTGTAATACTATCTTCTTTACTTTTATTCAATATAAATATTTTCATGTCCAATTGAATTACGCGACCAAGTAATTCGTACACTAGTCTTAGTTTCCACCTAATTTTCTCCGCTACGACGAGTTCCACCACTTCACTCTTTCAACTAATTAACAATTATCTACGCAACCTAATTCGTTATTCCATGCAAACTAATAATATATAATTACGAGATAATAACTTCGAAATAATAGTCTTCGAGATTTCTTAACTACACTCTATCGAATGAATCACTTAAAGATTATATTTTTTAACACTAACCTTCTTCGTCCGATCGACCAAAAGAGAGCAGTCAAAAGAAAGGCTCCAACTCCGATTCCAACCGAATCCCAGTTCAGTCATGGGCTAGTCTCGTCACGACCAGATTCGTCAATTAATTTCCTTCGCCGTCGCCGACTGGTTTGAGTTCCAACTGGTTCTTTCTGAGCGCCTCCGCGGTGACTTTCCTGACTTTCCTTTGCCTTCACCGACTGGTTTGAGTCCCAACTGGTTCTTTCTGAGTGCCTCCGCGGTGACTTTCCTGACCTCATCCGGCAGAGCGGGTCGATCGTGTGCCATGTAGGCGGATGCTAGGAGCACCTGCTCATCTTCGTCCCCCTTACATGCTACCACCGTCAAATCGTCTCCACCACGCTTTCGATGACGGGCCAGGTGGCTGAATTAAACCTTCCGCCCCCGACTCGGCTTGCAGATCGAAGTCCCTGATTTCCACATCCTCGTTTCTCATGCCTCGGGTTTTTACTCCCGGCCGTTGCGTTTTAGGCCGAGCCCCTCGTGGCATAGATGCTGCAGCAGTGGGGCTCCTAAGGGGAGACTCAGTGGTCCACGGCACAGCGGGCAATCTGTATGATTTCTGAGCCATTGCTCCAGGCACGTCTCGTGAAATGTATGCCCACATTTTGTGGTATACGTGTCCTGGGCAGCAGCGAATGACTGCTGGCATATGGAGCACTGAGCCTCCACTGTGGTGCCAGACAGATCCTCACTACTGTGACGCAGTGGCATTGTCAGTCTTTGAAAAATT
Source organism: Nemotelus pantherinus (assembly GCA_963978885.1). NCBI lineage: Eukaryota > Metazoa > Arthropoda > Insecta > Diptera > Stratiomyidae > Nemotelus > Nemotelus pantherinus. The sequence continues at coordinate 38,637,476 of OZ022265.1, read as the reverse complement.
TATGAAATATGACAAATTTAAAGATTAATGCACGATAACCGTGACTAACGAAATTCAATACGCTTATAACTAAAGTTGGTTTGCGGAAAATTCACGCCGCAGCCAAGTGCACAACAGTGTGTGTCTAACTCTTACTAAAAGTCTTAACAGCTAATAGGCCAAAGTGCCAAATTCAAAATATATATAATATATATATATAAGTGAAAAAAATATATATAAGATATATATACGTGTGTGCACACCTGTGGTGTGACTAACTCTTTCAAAAAAAGTCTTAACAGCTAGTAGGTGCAAATGCCAAAGTTCAAATAGGTGCACACCCGTGGTGTGACTAACTCTTTTAGCGGTAACAAAAATATCAGAGTCCGATGGCTAGAGATAAATAAAGCGAGTTTCAAAAGAAAAATTCAAAAGTTTAAATTTTTCTTCTCAAAATTTAAGTGGTATCAAAGCTTACTTTTCAAAAGATAAGTTCAAAATTTAATTTTCAAAATTTAATTTTCAACGATTGGCCTTCTTATTGAGCTGAGCCCGATCCATTCTTCCTCACTTCAGGTCCGCTGGCTGGCTTTTTGAATCAACACGCAAGAAATTTAATTTAGATGTGCAAAACTGTTTAAAGGTGAAAAAGTTTGGAGTACGAAAAAAATGTTTAATAGAGATCAAGGTTTTAATTTGAAAATAGTTAAATTCAGCAATCAAATTGGGTCGACTCCAAAAGAGAATCGCCCAGTATGGGGACTGTACGCTCACCCGAAATTCCTCGAAAAGAGAGGAGCAAAGGACCAAAAACAACTATGTTGCTGCTTGACTCAACTTCAGCAAATGGTTCAAGTTTGGCCAAGCTGCAGGGACGTGTAGGCGGCACCACGCCAACCCCACGTAATCCACCACAGCTTGAACCAAACCCAAGCCAAAAGCCGAAGCTGGGTCAAGACAGCAAGGATTTCAAAATTTGGGACAGCTTCCCAACATAAAGTGGGGCAGGGGCCCTTCGGTTGACCGGGACAGGAGTGGCGGTAAACCACCACAACCTGTTATCCGCGGCCAACCTCCAGGTTGCACCCAGAGTCAAAAAACTACTCTTAGTCTTTAATCTACGAAATCTATGTTCATATTTATGTGCATGTACTTGATAACACTAAACTATTCAAATTTACCAGGTGTGATTCTACCGAAATAGTGGCCACTATCTTTCCATAAAGTGCAAAATTCCTTCTATGCAACCGTTCAATTGCTTCTTCCCGCCACGCCAAAAGCGGCCGCCCGTCGCTACGTCTCCTAATCGACTGTCCCGAGCCAAGCGCTGCATGCTCACAGCCCAGCCGCAGCATCGCAATTTGGCATAAACAATTTACCGTTGATACGGTAAATTAGTTTTGAAAAATGAAATTTTCGAAGCGTCATCGCTTGTGTTTCGATTTCTCGAAAACAAGGTGCCGTAAGAGGGCAAGTAGAGGACTTTTGATACATTGCGTATCAAAAGTCATTTGCCGGGAATTAAAGAATAATTCCAATTGGCAAATGCTACAACTCCCGCAGCTCAGTGAAGGCTGGACGTGGGCGCCACTCACTCACCCAACTACAAAAACCTAGAGCCGTCGAGTGAGCTTGTGACTCACCGATGTCACTGGGGCACTATATTGAGTCGCCTCTGCGTCGCGCGACCCCTAACCGCGGTAAAACAACGAAGTTTTCTCTGTAATACTATCTTCTTTACTTTTATTCAATATAAATATTTTCATGTCCAATTGAATTACGCGACCAAGTAATTCGTACACTAGTCTTAGTTTCCACCTAATTTTCTCCGCTACGACGAGTTCCACCACTTCACTCTTTCAACTAATTAACAATTATCTACGCAACCTAATTCGTTATTCCATGCAAACTAATAATATATAATTACGAGATAATAACTTCGAAATAATAGTCTTCGAGATTTCTTAACTACACTCTATCGAATGAATCACTTAAAGATTATATTTTTTAACACTAACCTTCTTCGTCCGATCGACCAAAAGAGAGCAGTCAAAAGAAAGGCTCCAACTCCGATTCCAACCGAATCCCAGTTCAGTCATGGGCTAGTCTCGTCACGACCAGATTCGTCAATTAATTTCCTTCGCCGTCGCCGACTGGTTTGAGTTCCAACTGGTTCTTTCTGAGCGCCTCCGCGGTGACTTTCCTGACTTTCCTTTGCCTTCACCGACTGGTTTGAGTCCCAACTGGTTCTTTCTGAGTGCCTCCGCGGTGACTTTCCTGACCTCATCCGGCAGAGCGGGTCGATCGTGTGCCATGTAGGCGGATGCTAGGAGCACCTGCTCATCTTCGTCCCCCTTACATGCTACCACCGTCAAATCGTCTCCACCACGCTTTCGATGACGGGCCAGGTGGCTGAATTAAACCTTCCGCCCCCGACTCGGCTTGCAGATCGAAGTCCCTGATTTCCACATCCTCGTTTCTCATGCCTCGGGTTTTTACTCCCGGCCGTTGCGTTTTAGGCCGAGCCCCTCGTGGCATAGATGCTGCAGCAGTGGGGCTCCTAAGGGGAGACTCAGTGGTCCACGGCACAGCGGGCAATCTGTATGATTTCTGAGCCATTGCTCCAGGCACGTCTCGTGAAATGTATGCCCACATTTTGTGGTATACGTGTCCTGGGCAGCAGCGAATGACTGCTGGCATATGGAGCACTGAGCCTCCACTGTGGTGCCAGACAGATCCTCACTACTGTGACGCAGTGGCATTGTCAGTCTTTGAAAAATTTATGAAATATGACAAATTTAAAGATTAATGCACGATAACCGTGACTAACGAAATTCAATACGCTTATAACTAAAGTTGGTTTGCGGAAAATTCACGCCGCAGCCAAGTGCACAACAGTGTGTGTCTAACTCTTACTAAAAGTCTTAACAGCTAATAGGCCAAAGTGCCAAATTCAAAATATATATAATATATATATATAAGTGAAAAAAATATATATAAGATATATATACGTGTGTGCACACCTGTGGTGTGACTAACTCTTTCAAAAAAAGTCTTAACAGCTAGTAGGTGCAAATGCCAAAGTTCAAATAGGTGCACACCCGTGGTGTGACTAACTCTTTTAGCGGTAACAAAAATATCAGAGCCCGATGGCTAGAGATAAATAAAGCGAGTTTCAAAAGAAAAAGTCAAAAGTTTAAATTTTTCTTCTCAAAATTTAAGTGGTATCAAAGCTTACTTTTCAAAAGATAAGTTGTTACCGTAATCAAATTTTCAGCGCTCAAAACAAAGAAACCCTTATTCCCAACTGGAATGCAAGGGTGGCGGTTTTCGGGCGGCCTTTGCTCACGCGAAGAAAGGGGGTGGGTGGGCGCCACTCGCTTCTATAACCGAAAAACTCGCCGTCGGCCCGCTACTCAGAAGCGAGAAGAAAATAACGGGTTTGAGCTAGCGAAACTCTGCGAAACGAAAACCACGATTTAAGAAAAGAATACTACCGCGGAAACACAAACACCAATTTTGATATATACATTCACTGCTCGATTTATTAAATTCAACGCGATTTCTAAGATACAATACGGCTAGCACTTAGACACTAATGGCGCCAAATTCGTTATGCAAAAACCTTATAAGCTATTTGTGTATCAATGGAATATTCTTGATACGCTATCTTAAGTAGAGCTATACAGTATAAATAAAATTAAAAAAAATAAACCTGATAATCCCTCGTTGGGGCCCTGGCGGATTCCACGCTCGCTGTTCTCCCACGATGATCGATGTATCTTGCTCTTAGATGAAATCTGCTGCGCGATGCCACTTCTAACTCCAACCCTTTTTTCCTGAATATCGGTCGATCTTATTTAACGAATCGTCACTATACCGGCACTGGCTCTCGTTTCACCCTTTCGCTTCGATTGATGATCCCACAGCAAAACACTCGTTCACTCGATACTCCAACGGCCATAGGAAAAAGAATAATCAGCATTAAATTTTCGTCGATCTTCCTCAATTGCTACGTCCGGACGCTTACCCAGGCAGATTCGAAAAAAAAGTCCCGCCATCAGTTTCAGCGCTCGTGCCCCAAAATTTTCACGCTTATCGGGACTTCTCTGCCCCGTTGGGTGCACTAACCAGCGTTTCGTTTCGCTCGAGTGGAACATCGCATCCACTTGCCGTCTGCACGTTCCAACTTGGACCAGCCGGATGATCACTCATTTGTCAGATGATTGTTGTGACGTTTCGAGATATCGAGTCAGATACGGGTGTCAGGCGAGAATGCATAAAACATGCAAATCAGCAACCCATTCCGGAATAGCAGCACACAATCGCCAGGTACGTAAGTAATCTATTTCTATGGTGTATATTCATCTGCCGGCATCAACCATTTTCCCAAATTCGCGTGATTCTCTGATGCCGTCGATCGCGTTCTCGTATACATTGGTGAGCAGCCGCGAATTCCATCCAATTGGATAAATCGGTAACGCATAATAGTGTCGCGGTTAATATTTGGCCAGATCATAATATCGCCTTCATTCGCATCGCGTGTCAGTTGCTGGTTAATTACGAATTCGCTAGACCAGAGCTAATTTGTGGGTTCGTTCGTGTGTATATTCGATCCTATCCCGATGTAGGTCAAATGTTGACCGTGGTCAGGCATTACTGGGTGAGAGCGCGTCGATCCATGCGCTGCTCTGCGTATTCGCACGTCTGCCATCGGTGGATTCCAGGCTATTTGTTTCGTCGAGTGAGCTTGTGACTCACCGATGTCACTGGGGCACTATATTGAGTCGCCTCTGCGTCGCGCGACCCCTAACCGCGGTAAAACAACGAAGTTTTCTCTGTAATACTATCTTCTTTACTTTTATTCAATATGAATATTTTCATGTCCAATTGAATTACGCGACCAAGTAATTCGTACACTAGTCTTAGTTTCCACCTAATTTTCTCCGCTACGACGAGTTCCACCACTTCACTCTTTCAACTAATTAACAATTATCTACGCAACCTAATTGGTTATTCCATGCAAACTAATAATATATAATTACGAGATAATAACTTCGAAATAATAGTCTTCGTGATTTCTTAACTACACTCTATCGAATGAATCACTTAAAGATTATATTTTTTAACACTAACCTTCTTCGTCCGATCGACCAAAAGAGAGCAGTCAAAAGAAAGGCTCCAACTCCGATTCCAACCGAATCCCAGTTCAGTCATGGGCTAGTCTCGTCACGGCCAGATTCGTCAATTAATTTCCTTCGCCGTCGCCGACTGGTTTGAGTTCCAACTGGTTCTTTCTGAGCGCCTCCGCGGTGACTTTCCTGACTTTCCTTTGCCTTCACCGACTGGTTTGAGTCCAAACTGGTTCTTTCTGAGTGCCTCCGCGGTGACTTTCCTGACCTCATCCGGCAGAGCGGGTCGATCGTGTGTCATGTAGGCGGATGCTAGGAGCACCCAACTGGTTCTTTCTGAGCGCTTCCGTGGTGACTTTCCTTCGCCTTCGCCGGCTGTTTTGAGTCCCAACTGGTTCTTTCTGAGCGCCTCCGCGGTGACTTTCCTGACCTCATCCGGCAGAGCGGGTCGATCGTGTGCCATGTAGGCGGATGCTAGGAGCACCTGCTCATCTTCGTCCCCCTTACATGCTACCACCGTCAAATCGTCTCCACCACGCTTTCGATGACGGGCCAGGTGGCTGAATTAAACCTTCCGCCCCCGACTCGGCTTGCAGATCGAAGTCCCTGATTTCCACATCCTCGTTTCTCATGCCTCGGGTTTTTACTCCCGGCCGTTGCGTTTTAGGCCGAGCCCCTCGTGGCATAGATGCTGCAGCAGTGGGGGCCTGTCTGGCTCCTAAGGGGAGACTCAGTGGTCCACGGCACAGCGGGCAATCTGTATGATTTCTGAGCCATTGCTCCAGGCACGTCTCGTGAAATGTATGCCCACATTTTGTGGTATACGTGTCCTGGGCAGCAGCGAATGACTGCTGGCATATGGAGCACTGAGCCTCCACTGTGGTGCCAGACAGATCCTCACTACTGTGACGCAGTGGCATTGTCAGTCTTTGAAAAATTTATGAAATATGACAAATTTAAAGATTAATGCACGATAACCGTGACTAACGAAATTCAATACGCTTATAACTAAAGTTGGTTTGCGGAAAATTCACGCCGCAGCCAAGTGCACAACAGTGTGTGTCTAACTCTTACTAAAAGTCTTAACAGCTAATAGGCCAAAGTGCCAAATTCAAAATATATATAATATATATATAAGTGAAAAAAATATATATAAGATATATATACGTGTGTGCACACCTGTGGTGTGACTAACTCTTTCAAAAAAAGTCTTAACAGCTAGTAGGCGCAAATGCCAAAGTTCAAATAGGTGCACACCCGTGGTGTGACTAACTCTTTTAGCGGTAACAAAAATATCAGAGCCCGATGGCTAGAGATAAATAAAGCGAGTTTCAAAAGAAAAATTCAAAAGTTTAAATTTTTCTTCTCAAAATTTAAGTGGTATCAAAGCTTACTTTTCAAAAGATAAGTTCAAAATTTAATTTTCAAAATTTAATTTTCAACGATTGGCCTTCTTATTGAGCTGAGCCCGATCCATTCTTCCTCACTTCAGGTCCGCTGGCTGGCTTTTTGAATCAACACGCAAGAAATTTAATTTAGATGTGCAAAACTGTTTAAAGGTGAAAAAGTTTGGAGTACGAAAAAAATATTTAATAGAGATCAAGGTTTTAATTTGAAAATAGTTAAATTCAGCAATCAAATTGGGTCGACTCCAAAAGGGAATCGCCCAGTATGGGGACTGTACGCTCACCCGAAATTCCTCGAAAAGAGAGGAGCAAAGGACCAAAAACAACTATGTTGCTGCTTGACTCAACTTCAGCAAATGGTTCAAGTTTGGCCAAGCTGCAGGGACGTGTAGGCGGCACCACGCCAACCCCACGTAATCCACCACAGCTTGAACCAAACCCAAGCCAAAAGCCGAAGCTGGGTCAAGACAGCAAGGATTTCAAAATTTGGGACAGCTTCCCAACATAAAGTGGGGCAGGGGCCCTTCGGTTGACCGGGACAGGAGTGGCGGTAAACCACCACAACCTGTTATCCGCGGCCAACCTCCAAGTTGCACCCAGAGTCAAAAAAACTCAAAAAGATAAAACAACAGGAAGCTGCCCAAGAGGTAAGCTAATAGGAATGAATTTAAAAGGAAAGGATTGGGAAGGATGTTTGCGGCTAGTAAGGAAGAGCGAGCAATGCCGGTCTTAATAAAAGGGGTTTTGTTCTCTCGAACGAAATGAATTGAATCGCAAAGGAGGCGATTCTAAGACCTGCGAGTGAGAATGGAATGTTTGGGATTGAAGACGTAAAGTCTAAAGGGGAGTATGAATCGAAACTCATAAATATTTTCTCACTTTGGTGGGTCACCCAAAACAAGTTTCGGGCCCCACGTTGGGCGCCATTTGTAGCCTTTATGATGTTGAAGAATGGCCTTAGCACAACTTAGAACCAGACCGAAGTCCAGAACCAAGAGTGCTAAGGTCAGAAAGTGGAATGGCTGATGCCATTCAAGAGGCAAAACAAAAAAAAGAATTGCCCCGAGAGCAGGGTGCCCTAGAAATGGCCGTGAAGGCCCCTCGTCCGCATTAGCGGAGCACCCTTTAACCAACCCCAACGGATGCTGGTTTGCCGCTTTGCTAGCTCGCTGCGGCTGGGGTGGGTTCTTGAAAACAATGGGGATGGTTTGCTCTCAAGAAACGGGATGCTACGTATATTCATCCGTCATGAATTGTAGCCGCAAACTGATATGAGAACATATCCAGGGACCAAAAGGGGGCATAGTTCCGTAAAGGAAACCACCCAGGCTCTGCAACATGGGCTGGCTAAGCAGACCCAGTGCTCGTGACAAAACACGGAGCCAGTAAAATTGAAAATCTGAAACGGGAAAACAGGACAAAAGGCTACCTCTCTTTTACAAGGAACCCGGGTGAGACAGACAGCCCCGGGCCCCCGATGGTAGTGGAGCCCTGACCCCGATGGTCTGGGGTCCTCCACCCTCTGATACTGGCCAACATTTCAAAAATACAAAGTTCAAAAATCTAATCCAAAATACCAGAAACTACTCGGTGTGTTTGGCCAGTATCCCTCCCTTGAAGAAATGCTGAAAAATCCCGAAAAATCACGAAAAACTAATCATTTTTAGGCCAGCCAGGCCACGCGCGAACCCTGAAAAGAAGAAAAGAACTTCTCGGGCTTTCACCCAATAAGAAGGCCTCGGTTTTAGGTTAGGTTGTACTGGCTGGCACATGGCCACACATAGACCTACCGGTCCGTAGTGATACCAGATAAATGGACCTCGAGAAAGGAATTCAGTCCAAGCGGCCATCAAAGGCCCCGGACTTTTTCGCGAACTGAAGGATGTCCTTCAGCTTTTGCTCTGCCACGTGTGAGAGATCCACCAGCCAGGGCTCACCGAAGTATCGCAGTCTGGTTTTCCCCAGTGCCGGGCAGTGACACAGGAGATGCTGGATAGTTTCTGACACCCCCGGCTCTTGACACCTTCTACAGGTGTCGCTCGTTAGGAGTCCCATTTTCTTAGCATGTGCTGCTATAAGACAGTGACCAGTAATGATACCAACGAGTCGTTTGCAGTCAAACCGCACTAACTCGAGGAGGTACTTGGTCGATGCGAGATTGTATGACCCCCACATGATTTTGGTTACTCTGCAGGTCTGAGTTGCATCCCATCTGCGCGTCGCTCCCTGCATCATGTTGGAGTCGATTGAGTACTTAATCGCCTGGATAGGAGTAAGGATGTTAACCGCTTCCAAAAGGGGAAGACTAGCCCCATACTTGGCTAACGCATCCGCCTTTTCATTCCCATCAATACCCTTATGACCGGGAACCCAGAAGATTCTAACTCTTCTGCTGTTACCCAGTCTGTTCAGAGCCTGAATACAATCGAGTACACACTTCGATTTGTATGTGTGAGACAGCAGTGCTTTTACCGCCGCTTGACTGTCCGTAAAGATGTTTAGTACTTTGCTAGTAGTATCTTTGGCGTATATGAGGTCTGCGGCTTTACGTATCGCAAACACCTCCGCCTGGAAAATACTACTGTGATTCGGAAGCCTGAAAGCTGCTTCCATAGATGCATCTGCAGAATATACTGCAGCACCCACTCCTGCAGCTGTCTTCGAGCCGTCAGTGTAGATGCTAAGAGCTGCAGGACACATTTGTCTATTCCATTCCTGCCCATCTCCCACAGTCGCTCGATATCCCCGCTCAAAGCACAGAGTGGGAACCAGGTAGTCAGTGCTTCCTGCGTAACCCCGTTCAATACTGCTGTGGCCAAAGGATCCTGGCTCGAAGTGCCCTGATTCCCTAAGCCTGACAGCAGCCTTTGCGGCAGTGCCTCTAATAAAGAGATCAAGCGGGGGAAGATGAAGCAGGACGTTCAGAGCAGACGAAGGAGTCGAGGCTAAGGCACCTGTAGTGCAGAGAGCCGCCAGCCGCTGAACTCTATTCGCCATGGTAGCAAAGGTGCTTTTATTCACTGCTGGCCACCAGACCAAGCATCCGTAAACAAGGATCGGCCTAGCTATCGCCAAGTAGATCCAGTGCGTTAAAGCAGGGCTTAGACCCCACGTTTTACCCAGCACTCTCTTGCTGGCATAAATCGCGTTGCTTGCCCGCTTAACTCTTTCCTCTAAATTCGCCTTCCATGTGAGCTTGCTGTCCAGAATAAGACCCAAGTACTTAGTTTGTAACTTGAGACCTAACCTGGAGCCGCCCAGCATGATATGGTCTAAATCCGGGGTTTTATACATCCTAGTGAAGAGCACAATATCCGTCTTGTTGGGGTTAATGCCAAGACCCACGGTATTCGCCCACTCCTCAACCAGCCCTAGAGAGTACTCGATGAGCTGACCAAGGGTGTGTGGAAACCTACCCGAGACTAAAATTGCAATGTCGTCAGCGTAGGCCACAACCGTGAGTCCCTTGCTTTCCAACTTTTCCAGAATTGAGTTTGTTACAAGGTTCCACAAGAGAGGAGATAGAACCCCTCCCTGCGGAGTGCCTCTGCAGACTTTTCTTGTAATTTGCGCACCCGACCACTCCGCTGATATGAGCCTGTGGTTAAGCATGTTGCCTATGAAGCTACAAATAGCGGGGTGAGTGTTGTGTGCGTGGAGGCTCTCCATAATAGCTGTTGTGTGCACATTATTGAAGGCGCCTTCAATATCTAGAAAGGCTCCCAAGGCGTATTCTTTGTAATGGAGTGCCCTTTCAATTTTGAGGACTACCCTATGGAGAGCCGTTTCAACAGATTTTCCTTTCATATACGCATTTTGGGCTCTCGATAGAGTTTGAGTACCAAGTCTTTGTTTGATATGAAGATCAAGTAATCTTTCAAAAACTTTAAGGAGGAAGGAAGTCAGGCTAATTGGTCTGTAGTCCTTCGGATACGCATGGTTGACTTTACCTGCCTTGGGTATAAATACAACCTTAGCGGTCCTCCAGGCTACAGGTACATGGCTTAGCACTAGGCAACCTTTGTAAATTTGTGTTAGCCAGGAAACAGCAAGCATACCTGTTTTTTGAAGCATGACCGGCAGAATTGCATCCGGACCTGGAGACTTGAAGGGCTTGAAGGTGTCAATTGCCCAGACAAGCCTCTGCCTGGTGACAACTTCGCCAATGCCTTCGATGTCATGCAGATCAGACGCCTGCACACGAGTTAAAGGGGTGGAGTCATCCAAACAGCCCGGAAAGTGAGTGTCTACGAGTACCTTCAGCGTTTCCGAGCTGTTGCTCGTCCACTCCCCATCAGACCTGCATAACAGGCTAGGCGTGACAGGGCGTTTAGCCAGCAAGTTTCTTAGTCTTCAAGGCGTATTCTTTGTAATGGAGTGTCCTTTCTGATTCCCGAGGTGGATTCAATCCTACCGCACAGCTCTTTCCAGGAGCTCCATTTGGCTTTCCTAATTTCCGTTTTGTAGAGCCTAAGTATGTCCTTGTATTCGTCCCAACATTCCCTACAGTCAGCTACTTTGGCCAACTTAAAGAGTTCTCGTACCTGTCTTCTGCGACAACCCAGGTCTCTGTTCCACCAGGGTGGCTTAGGTTTGCGCTTCGGACAGACTTTGGGACTGGATCGTTCAAAAGCTTTTACCAGTTTACCAGTAAGAGTGTTGACCGCAGATTCCAGGCCAGCTACAGAGCTTATCCTGGGAGGAGGGCCTAAGTCGTTGGTCACTTCCCGTTTGAAGTTCTCCCAGTTTGTTTTCCTGGGGTTGCGAAACGACCGAGAAATGCGAGTGAGGCTGAAATTTAAGCTGTAACTAATGTAACAGTGGTCAGAGAATGATGGACTTCCAAGAACCCTCCAATTCTCTACTAACTGTTCATAAGGATCATTGTGAAGAGTTATGTCTAGAACGTTAACACTTCGAGGTCCCCTATGAGTGGGGGTGTTTCCTCGATTTGCCACGACCAGATCATAATTAATAATAAAATTGAGTAAAGACTCACCTCTATCGTTAATATCGCTGCTGCCCCAGACAGTGTGATGCGCGTTGGCATCCGCTCCCACGAGTAGCAACTGGTGCTTTCTGAGCGCTTCCGCGGTGACTTTTTCGACCTCATCCGGCGGAGCGGGTCGATCGTGTGCCATGTAGGCGGATGCTAGGAGCACCTGCTCCTCCTCGTCCCCCTTGCATGCCACCACCGTCAAATCGTCTGTGCTGAAATTAGACAGAAGATAAGCGTGAATATCCTTCCTCACCAGCATAGCCGTTCTTATTCTTGCTACTGCGGTGGGGAAGAACAGATTGAAATCCTGTGACGCCAGTCCCGCAACCCGACCCCCCGCAGAGATCCAAGGTTCCTGAACCAGCGCCACATCAAACCTACCTTCGTCGAGTGTCTGCAGTAGTTCGGCCGAGGCCAACTTACTGCGGTGCAGATTGATCTGCAGCAGTTTGAGTGCTGGCCGCAGCATCCTCTTTGACCGGCGCCTCTTCTTTCTGGGGATCGGCCGCTGTACTTTGCAGGTCAACGGTGCCTAGATCCCTCTCAATCTCGCCAGCCTCCAGGGTGTTCTTATTTCCATCCTTCGGGTGGCGTTTCCTCAGGCGCAGGTAGACACTGCCTACACCCCAAGCCATCTTGCCAAAGCGCGGATAAAGCAGGTCGTCAGCCTCCTTGTTTATTTGGAGGATGCACACCTGCCCTCCGTCCTGAGCAGCCGGTTTCCTAACATCCAAGATTTTCCAATCCTGTGTTGGAATGTCCGGGTTTTGCCGTTGTAGCAATTTCAGGGCCACATCAGGTTCCACTACCCGCGGTATTGTTACCTTCGCTTTAGGTAGTGTCGGGATGCTCCCTCTGTCAACAATCGCCAGCTGAGCTCCTTCCCATAGCCCCGGTAAGTCCGGGACTACAGTCGTACACCAGCGCAGCGACAGCTCATCGTTGCATTTGATGATCTTTACACCCTTGAACCAGCCCGCCCCGTCAAACGAAGGCATAGCCAGTTCAGGGTGCTTCTCCATTCGATCAATCATCGCGTTGAGCAGGCCTGACTCTACGATCTTCCACTTCTCAAGCGACAATTGACCCAACGGGTTGCTTCGATCTACCAAAGCCACGATGAGGTGCTGTTTAGCCACATCACTGGCCTTAATGACTTTCTTCGGCTTCGAGGTAGAGGGTTGTTGGACCCCTTGCCGACTGGTCTCGTTTTTAGGCCTCTTGGACGCCGGTTTTTCTTCCTCAGCGGACCTCTGCCTTTTATCTGCCAGCTTCTTTGAGAAGCTCTGCTCCACTTTGTTGTGGAAAACAGAGTCCTTAAGAGCCAGCCTTTCTTTGCCAGCGAAGTACTCGCAGCCTTTTGCCACCGTCGTCCGAGCCCAGCACAACCGATCCTTCTCCTCCACAGAGAGGGAAGGACTGTCGCCGAGCCTGTCGACAATGCGCAACGCCGCTTTATAATTCGCCAGCGCTTTCTTGCCCTCTTTGCTCGGCTTGGGCCTGTTCCTCTTCTGGGGACCAGCACCTTCGCCTCGCTCAGGCGATTTGAGGAGTTCCTCCTCCGCTTCGGTCGAAACCATGCTCTCCGAGTCCGAGTCTGCGAGTACTCTGGCACCCGAACGCATTAGCTTCGCGCGACTTGAATGGCGGCCAGCGGAGGTGCTAGCTTCCTCAAGCGTTGTTTTTCGAAGTGGGGATCGTTGTAGCTTGGAGCTCCTTTTAAAAGGGTCCGCCACCGATTCCACCACCTCTGCGTTTATCGTAGGACCACTTGTAATTGGATCTGCTACGGTGGCCAAGTGGTCAACCTCCATAGCATTGCAGTCGATGGATAACGACGACCCGGGGCCTGCTCGCTCACCCCTGACGGCCGCCGGTACTGGGTATCCGACTCCCTGTACCGTAACTTTATCTCCTTTGTCTTCGTCCATATTTGGTTTTCTGTTCGGGGTCACCTTCCCCTAAGGTCACTTTAGCAAGGCAGCAACTCATCTGGCTGATGGGCCACTGCCCTGAGCCCCCTCACCGCGGCAAGGTCGGACCGTTGAGGGGGCTCGGTTTTAATTACTGACAATTCATTTTATTTGGTATCAGTTATGCCAAACATCAAAAAGAAACATGCTTGATCAAAAACAAAAAACTAACAAAATGAGAGACCATGAAGAAAAGGAAAGACCAAAAGTTATACGTGACTTGCGTTCACAATAGGAAAACGCATGGAATAAACTTAACAACTAAATTTATGCCTGAGCAGCTGACATAAGTATAGGTTTATATATTAATAATAGTCCACACGCTACAAAAATTTATATGTATATTCGAGTGTACGTACTTTTAGTTTGTAATCTAAAAAAAAAGTATAGATTCATAGTTAGGTGTACGTACTCTTAGTCTTTAATCTACGAAATCTATGTTCATATTTATGTGCATGTACTTGATAACACTAAACTATTCAAATTTACCAGGTGTGATTCTACCGAAATAGTGGCCACTATCTTTCCATAAAGTGCAAAATTCCTTCTATGCAACCGTTCAATTGCTTCTTCCCGCCACGCCAAAAGCGGCCGCCCGTCGCTACGTCTCCTAATCGACTGTCCCGAGCCAAGCGCTGCATGCTCACAGCCCAGCCGCAGCATCGCAATTTGGCATAAACAATTTACCGTTGATACGGTAAATTAGTTTTGAAAAATGAAATTTTCGAAGCGACATCGCTTGTGTTTCGATTTCTCGAAAACAAGGTGCCGTAAGAGGGCAAGTAGAGGACTTTTGATACATTGCGTATCAAAAGTCATTTGCCGGGAATTAAAGAATAATTCCAATTGGCAAATGCTACAACTCCCGCAGCTCAGTGAAGGCTGGACGTGGGCGCCACTCACTCACCCAACTACAAAAACCTAGAGCCGTCGAGTGAGCTTGTGACTCACCGATGTCACTGGGGCACTATATTGAGTCGCCTCTGCGTCGCGCGACCCCTAACCGCGGTAAAACAACGAAGTTTTCTCTGTAATACTATCTTCTTTACTTTTATTCAATATAAATATTTTCATGTCCAATTGAATTACGCGACCAAGTAATTCGTACACTAGTCTTAGTTTCCACCTAATTTTCTCCGCTACGACGAGTTCCACCACTTCACTCTTTCAACTAATTAACAATTATCTACGCAACCTAATTGGTTATTCCATGCAAACTAATAATATATAATTACGAGATAATAACTTCGAAATAATAGTCTTCGTGATTTCTTAACTACACTCTATCGAATGAATCACTTAAAGATTATATTTTTTAACACTAACCTTCTTCGTCCGATCGACCAAAAGAGAGCAGTCAAAAGAAAGGCTCCAACTCCGATTCCAACCGAATCCCAGTTCAGCCATGGGCTAGTCTCGTCACGGCCAGATTCGTCAATTAATTTCCTTCGCCGTCGCCGACTGGTTTGAGTTCCAACTGGTTCTTTCTGAGCGCCTCCGCGGTGACTTTCCTGACTTTCCTTTGCCTTCACCGACTGGTTTGAGTCCCAACTGGTTCTTTCTGAGCGCCTCCGCGGTGACTTTCCTGACCTCATCCGGCAGAGCGGGTCGATCGTGTGCCATGTAGGCGGATGCTAGGAGCACCCAACTGGTTCTTTCTGAGCGCTTCCGTGGTGACTTTCCTTCGCCTTCGCCGGCTGTTTTGAGTCCCAACTGGTTCTTTCTGAGCGCCTCCGCGGTGACTTTCCTGACCTCATCCAGCAGAGCGGGTCGATCGTGTGCCATGTAGGCGGATGCTAGGAGCACCTGCTCATCTTCGTCCCCCTTACATGCTACCACCGTCAAATCGTCTCCACCACCGTCAAATCGCCTTCGCTGACTGGTTTGAGTCCCAACTGGTTCTTTCTGAGCGCCTCCGCGGTGACTTTCCTGGCCTCATCCGGCAGAGCGGGTCGATCGTGTGCCATATAGGCGGATGCTAGGAGCACCTGCTCCTCTTCGTCCCCCTTACATGCCACCACCGTCAAATCGTCTCCACTACCGTCAAATCGTATATTGCTGAAAGGGCGCGTAAACTCTGATACTTACAAGCACTTCTTATGCCTTAGCGTTGCGATTCGAATTTTAACATCCCAAGTTTATTATTATGAATTCAACGATTTACTTTTATACTTCGTACATAAATTTTCAAAAGTGTATGGATTGGAACATGTGACGTACAACGTTAACAATTTGGTTCATATAGCATAGGACGCATACAATCTAGGTCCCTTAGATGAGAATTCTTGTTATGAATTTGAAGCATTCATTAAAGCTGTCAAAAGACACGTTCATTCACCAAACAGGCAGCCCGAACAAATAGTGAACAGAATAATAGAAAGGCGACGCAACAACGAACAGTGCAATGGTAATCATATTTCACTTTTTGATACAACATTTTTTTCTAAAGAATTTCATATCAACAAGTATAAAATTTGCAAATTAAAACAGTTCATTGTAAGAGCAGGTACTTAAAATGATAATTGCATCATGCTCAAGCATAATCAAGAGATATTAATAATGAAATGGTTTGAAAAACATTACAATATAAGAATTCATGGCCAGAAATTTTGTAACATGAAACCTTTGAATGGTGGCCCATATGATTTAGCAGAATTTGCAATGCTTATTGGAGAATTCGAGTCAAAAGTTTCAATGCGCGAAGAATCAAATACTGATAAAATATTATGCAAAATGTGCTGTTTTCCATACAAAAATAATCTTTATTTCCTCTCTCCTTTAGCTCACACTATTAACGAAAGATTCGTTTACAGTAGAATAAATAAATAACATAACATGTAACATATTTCTGTACTCTTATAAAACAAAATTTACAAAAATAAGGATTGATGATGTTGATGTTGCGAAAAATAAGCTAATGAGTTGATGATGGTTTTATCCTTTGTTCATTTCCTTTGATGAATCACTTCCACACTTTCCTGCACTACGGATCCTGTCGCAAATTTGCTGGAAGTGTCTTTGAATCTGTAAAGTTACATTCCTTTCAGTCTCGTTGAAGACCGCTTCCAAGATTTCTACTCATAATTACAATTATTTTGAATGACATTGTTTCTAATGCCGTTCAGTTACCGATAACTGCCTTTATATGCTATAAATTTTTCAAAGGGGACCTCTTGGCCTCACGACCGGTGAAAGAGTCGCATTTTCGGAGCTCCAAATCATACACTCTGCTTAATATTTTTAAATTTTCTTTTACGTTACGTCCGCCAAATTGTTTTACATAACATTTCTAAAGAAAACCAGATGCGTTATGTCGAATAGTTTTCCTAATACTACATAACAAAATGTTTTTGCAATATCGAATCTGAATCGTATCTGCTATCGAATGCTCGGAGATCTTCAAAATTTTTCAGTGGAAGGCTGTTAAGTCTCCGAACGAAATTTTATTCACTCGAGACCCCACGCCACATCTCCCAAAACTTCTTGCATCATGCTTTTCATTTTCTCTTTAAACTTTGTCAGCTAGTCGTAACAATCGCACGTATCGTGCTACTGTCAACTGTAGAAATTGTTATAGATGAAAAGCTATCTTCATTTTGATTGAGATGAGGATCAACAACCACTTCTTATTCGATTATTTTTAGAGACACAATTGGGTCTAGTTCAAACAAAACACAGAAAGAAAAAGTGTGAGAAAGATTTAAAATATCCGGATAGCGCGTGTGAATACCTGATGGTAAAAATTACATCGACGGCATTGTCACCTCAGCTACGGAAACAGACACATCATGCTCTGAAGTTTATGAGCATTGTGTTAACACATTTTCGGAGGCTTTCGTGTTACGTCCGATACGTGACTTGATAGGGATAACCGGTAAACTATCGTCACAAGAGTCAGTTGATCTTTCCTCTATGTGTTTGACGACCTCTCTCTCACTGATATACTTTTGGTGTTGAAATGAATGACTAGCGACGTCTGAAGAATTAATGTCACTCACATCCAAAAGCAATTCCTGTGCTTGGTCGAATGTATCTTTGAAAATATGAAAATAAAAAGCAAACATTTAACTTGTTAAAATATTATTACCATATTTTCTGTGGCCAATAGCTGACACTTTGTATGTTTTCCAGTTTCTTGGTGGCATTTTATTTGCTATTATGTAGCTTCTCATCAAAGTTGGATGAAACTGAACCTGAATTATTAAATATTATCACAGTACTCGTATATGTATCTCATCGATATCTTACTTGTCCATTTACTATCCATGATATGGGTAATGCCAATATACTGCTGTCGCATTCAAATTGGAACACTTGGTACATGATTGTCCAATCTCTGATTCCTTTATCAGAGGTGAGCTAAGGCTATGCACCTTCGCTTCAGGTTATGTTGGCTAGTGCTTCACCAGCCAACGTGGGAATCCTCAATTGAAAAATCACACAAAAAGGGAGATCAACATTGCTAATGCAATGTATATGTGCAAAAAAACACAAGAAAATGAAATTAATGTTGCTAAGGCAATGTAACCTTGCATTTTTCAAAACATTTGGTTTAGCGTATCGCTAACCGAACCTGGAGCAAAACTGGAACAAAATGAATTGTACAAAAGACTGATTTGAACTGAACTTTATTTCGTCAACGAAACTTATAATATCTCTTAACTTCTACAATGAACACTATAATACTGTACAACACTTGATCTAAATACGCGAACGAAAAACTGAACAACACCAAATGGAATTTTGACATTTAGCTATTGTCAGTACCGCTTGAGTTCTGGTTAAGTCACGAGTTTCAGTGTTGCTTACTAGTTTAATGTAGTTTTAAAATTTCAAATTAAAACGCACTAATATCTCATTATAAACTTTATTAAACACCAAATATAACACTTCTGTTCGTGTTCAACTACGAGTTCGTCTGTCCCGCAGTACGTTCTGCCTTCGACTCCCCTCTTGCCTTTTGAACATGTGTGCAAGCGGCCTATCTACTTTGATCGTCCGTCTTGCATATTTCTGGTGAAAGAGGAAAGGACTCATTGCATGATAATAAAATCATAAAACCTCATTCAAAGGAACCGCTCACCCATCGACAGGATATTTACTTAGTTGCTTCGTCGCGTGAGAATAGTCTGTCGACTGCCAAAAGGTTTATCTTCTAAAAGAAAATTTTATGTTTAATATGCTTACAGTTTGAATTTCAGTACCGTTTAAATTTCGATTGAGGAATGAATTTTAGTATTAATTTATTTTGAGTTTTCAGTACCGCTTAAATTCTAGTTTACTAATGAATTTCAGTACCGTATTGAGTTTCTGAATTCAGAACTGAAAATGAACTCGCAGTTCATAATAAATTCCGATTTCCAGTACTGCACTTTCAATACTTAAAAATGCTATACGGGTGATAATATCCACGTACAGTTACTCACAAAATTGAGCGTACAGGCAGCCAAAAAACGTATTTCGTTGCAATTAACTTGTTCAAAAATGTTTTTAATAAAAATCTTTCTGTCAGTAAATTGTTTGCCTCATTTCAAGGAATGCTTTCAAAGCAAACAAATAAACATTTTTTTTTCTTAGATTATTATATTAAAACAAAAATAACATTAAAATAACAATTCACAAAATTGAGCGTACACTTCACAAAAATATTATAGAAAAGTAAAAAAAAAACACTCATAAACTTAATATTTTGTATGACCTCCTTTTACCTCTTTAACAGCTTGTAGCCGCCGGGAAATTGATGCTACCAACTTTTGTGTATAAGAAGAAGAAATGTTTTCCCAAACTTCCCGTATCTTGTGTTTCAACTCATTATTGTTCGTAGGATTAATACTTTTCAGGCGGTTCTTTATTTCATGCCATAGATGCTCGATCGGATTGAGATCTGGGAACTGTGGTGGAGTTTTTAGTTGTTTTGGGACATTGTACAAAAGCCATTCACGAACTATGTGGGAAATATGCTTCGGGTCATTATCCTGTTAAAAGCAGAATTCCGAAGATAAATTCGGTTTTTGTGCTGATTGATGCAGATTCCGTTTTAGTATATCGAAGTATTTCATTTTGTCCATAGTCGATTCAATAAATTCCACATTCCCGGTTCCATTTGCAGCCATAGAGCCCGACAGCATAATACTACCACCACCATGCTTCAGAGTTGGACTAAGATTTTTCTTCTTGAGTTCCGTGTTAGATTCTCTCCATACTATTTGCTTCCCGTCAGAGCCAAATAAATAAATTTTTGTTTCATCTGTGAAAATGATGCTCTCCCAAAAGCTACATGTGTTTTTGCAAACTCCAAACGTTTTCTTTGATTTGCGACAGATATGAATGGCTTTTTCCGAAAAGCTCTTCCATTCAAATTATTTCGACGCAAAACATGACGAACTGTTTCTGTCGAAACTGCTTTTTTAAGCGTCGTGAGGACTTCCGCAGCAAATTTCGGAACACTTGTTTTAGGATTTGCCCTAACCTTGCGAGCAATGAGCCGTTCATCATGTTGTGAAAGAATTTTTTGTTTTTTCCTCTTCCAGGCCTGTTCTTTAAGATTCCTTCGTATTTCCACTTATTTATATTTTTTTGAATTGTAGAATGTCTCCGCCCAACAAGTTCTCCCATTTCCCGAAATGATTTACCCTTGCGGCAAAGCTTAACAATAAGCTCTCTAATCGAAATATCTGCTTGCTTTCGCTTAGCTCCCAATTTCACAATTAACAACAGAACTCTAAACAATTCCAAATCACAAGAAAATTTCACAAACTCTGCATGCTATGAAAAATTCCAGGAATTAGATTAGTGAGTCCATGGTCTTTTTTGTTTTTTTAATTGAGCGTACAATTTTGTGTTTGTGGAATTTCAGTGATACCTGGGGCCCTATTATGATTCAAATTCCGATATCGGAATTCGTAAACTTTTCCGACTCGCCTATGATCGGAAATTTGTATTATGATCAAGTCCGAAATCGGAATTTAATTCGAGTTTGAAACTGCTGACAACTTCACGCAGTAGCTCAAAATTAGTTCCAGATTTCCAATATACTTCCAAAATACTTTTCTTTTCTATATTGTTTTTTATTTTCTAATTTTTTTTCATAAGATCAAAGGATTTTTGTTTGAGTCTCTGTATTGTCTTAGAGTCTCTGTATTGTCTTATCTTTTGCATTTTTAAAAAAATCGATACATTCTTCATGGAAACGCTGCTGGGTTTTTATTTGCAGCTCCAACAGTTGTTTCTGCGTCTGGCGACGATGTTTTTTCCGCAGAGCGGGTGCCTGCTGAATTTCTGACGACGCGGCTGGTCCGGGCTCAGAATCTATTGAAGTGGCTGGTGCGGGTCCTGCATCAAAGTACGTGGCTGTTTCAGGTGAGCGCGGTGGTACTGGGGACGATATCGCGACTGGTTCAGCGAATATTGTCCTTGACGACGTCATCACTGTGCCCTCGTGATCTGCCATATGGAAAGGTTCTCCTTGGGATCCCTGATTAAGTTCCGGAGCATCGAGCGTTGCAGTATCGAGTTTGGCACCAAAATTTTTCACCTGGAGACCTTTTATGGCCGTATCCAGGTCTAAAAGCGTAATAACTTTGTTTTCATCTGTCGAAAACAGTTTCTGCTTAAATGGCCCTCCGCCTGTTCCAGTTACACAGCTTCTATTGAAGCGCAATTATGCTCTGATATTATATTTATAATCCTTCCAAACCTGCAAGAAATTATAGTCAGTTCACAAATGGCGAAATTTCAAAATTAAAAATACCTTCTTCCAACCATCAACATCTTTCATCGGCGGTCCGTAGCTATTTAGCTCTTCAGCCAACTTTGCCCACAAATTCTTCGCTGCGTCCTTATACTGTGCACTGGCTGGAATCATATTCGATGCTAGTCCCACATTTTCATGTTTTGCCATAAATTCTACCATAGCCATTATTTGGAACTTCGTCGACTTCAAACAGGCCCTAAGAATAATATTATGAAAACAAAAATTTAATATGTAATTTTATATATGAATTTACGGCATTTATTTCCAATGTACTTACATGATCTCTAACACTTTATTTTCATATACAACCACAAACAATACCCATACCCTCTTCTTACGCTTCCCATACCCTCTCCTTACGCTTCCCATACCCTCTCCTTACGCTTCCCATACCCTCTCCTTACGCTTTTGTGGGATCATACGTCTACATATGAAAATATGTAGACGTATGTATATTGTCTACATATCTACTTTTGCTCCGTGACTCGTAAAGTCAGCTGACATTTCGACGTAGTCGTTCGGCACGCCGTCGTGTCGTTTGCAGTAAGGGATTTTCCTTCTTTCTAAGATGTTATGAAGAATGCAGCAAGTCGCTACAACTTTGGGTACGAAACAAACGTTGACGTCTATTCGCTTCTGCAGCATTCTCCACCTGCCTTTCAATCGGCCAAAAGCGTTTTCGACGACAATCCGTCCTTTGCTCAGATAGGCATTAAAAGAATCTTCCTCGGGTGTTAAAACTCCTGAATATCCTTTTAGTAGCCACTTTTGCAGAGGATATGCGTTGTCTCCAATAAAAAAAAGCAGGAATATGTTTTCCTCCAATAATCTTTGAAGGCTGTAAAGGAAATGTAAAATATTTTTCAATAAGTGTAATTTAACTTACGAATGTCCTATCATCCATAGTAAGGGAAAAAAATGAATCTTTAAGAACAGTGGCATCATGTGCACTCCCTGGATGTTTGCAGGTGATATCCATAAACCTAACGTTTGGGTTGGAATATGTCAATGTGAAATTGATTAGAAAATAGTTTACCTGTAGTTGGAATCCACCAATCCTTGCAGAACTAGCGATGTCCATCCCTTTCGATTAATGTAGTCCGAGGTCCCTATTGAGGGTGATATTATTGGAATGTGGGTCCCATCAATAGCTCCAAGAACTAGCGGAATACCACATTTCTGGTCGAAATCATTTATAATATTTTCCGCTTCTATTCCAGAAGGTATCTGTATTTCTTCCTTAAGAAATACTTTTACCATGGCATTACAGAACTTATAAATACACTTCTGAACTGTGCTCTTGTGCACACCAAACTGATTTCCGACAACTCTGTACTCGGCACATGAAGCCAGTTTGTAAATTCCAATTGCCACAATTAATTCAACTGATAGGGGTTCACGCACTGTAACAGACTTGTGCGCTAGTTCTGCGTATAACTTCCCGCAAATATATTTGAATGTTTTTCGATCCATCCGAAAGTTTTCCACCATTTCTTCTTTAAATTCCATGTTGTTTACAACCGAATACCACCAGTTTCTTCTGCGATTTTTCATCCATATTCTTCTAATTCTGTTCTTTGGTAAATTACTCAATACGGTGTTACTTAAATCCATGCGTTTAACGCAGATATAGCCTAATAATTTAACACGCTGCGATAATCTTTTTAAAAACAAACTCCTTCGTTTTCTTCTCATATTCCGATATAAATTAATGATTAATGAAAACTGATTTTGAATTAAGTTCATAAAAGTAACACACAAAAATTCCATACTTGAAATCGCCCCTACACTTTGCGTTCGTATTAACTTGAACAGATATCCAAGGCAAGTGTCATTTCAATCTCATTTCGATCTTTCGATGTTTCGATCCGGTGCAGCCATATTCGCGATTCGAATTTCGATCTTTCGATTCTTGAATCTTTGAATCCTCCATGTATACGTACTAAAAGATATACTAGAGTCGTCGCCATTCGAGAGAACAGAAATCCAACCGGATCGACTACATGAAATTAATGGCAAATCGCGAATAACACTTCCGAGAATTGTCCGAATCTTGCACCGGACTAATAGAGCAGACAACACTATAATTGAAATAAAAAATGATCGGATGAACAGAAAAGTCTCCTTTTTTGCACTAAAAGATGCGAGAAAATTATTCTCTAATATTTGGTATCAAAAAGTCAATTTTGGAAATAAGTGGAGTTAGCCGGTTATTGTTATCCGGTGATTTGCAAGTAATGATGAAATTTGCAAGTGTTTGTAATTCTTTGGCCAGTGCCTGTAGTTCGACAGTAGTACCTAGGGATGGGATGCGGATTACAAGATGGCGCTCAATTCATGAGTGTGATTTTTTTGCATACACTTGCCAGAAAAAGTATCCGTACGCGATCAAAATAAAGCAACATATTAGGAAATTCGTGGTAAAAAGAACTACTACATTTTAATATTTAAGCAATAAAATTTATTCAGTAATAAAACTACCTTATCTATAAATTTTTTATTTGGTATTCCTTTAAAAACTAGATTTTACAAAACAAAAACGAAAAATTTCACTTAAGGGGTGAGTAGGGTTAATTCGTGTAAAAGAAGGCACATTTTTGTGATTTTTTTTTTGATGAAACTGTTCAAATCTATTTATTGAAACCAATGGTACATTATAGTATAACGTTTGAAGATTATTTTATGAAATTTTCATTAAAAAATATTTGAAAATACGGCAATGGCAGCAATTCTCCTGGAGCGTCTCGGAAAAAAGGTGAATTGCGGTGCCCATCATAACTCGCTGCCGGATCATCTGAAATCAAAAAATCAAAAGAATTTCGTTAGATAATTGTTTTTTCCAGGTAACGCTGGGAGGGTTTTTTCGAAATTTTAATTTTTCACTTTTTGGGAGCACTTTGAACGAAAAAACGCTTTTTTTTTGCAAGAAATTCCGTTAATTTGTTATTGTAAAATAAAAAATATAAAAAAATTCGAAAAAAAAAACTTCCCAGCGTTACCCTGTAAATTATGCAGAGAAATAGTGTTCAAAATTTCGAATGGATCGGTGCAGTAGTTTTGGAGTTATGATGGGCACCGACTTTGAAAACGTGAGTTGTGGGGAAAACGCTTTAAAGTTTTGAACACTAAAAAATTTATGAGGAGACGTTCATAAGCGAGTTTTATCGGCTTACCTCACACTAAGTCATCGATGCCAGGTCCGTATAGGATGTTGCTATCATTCATAATGTCTAGAGCATCTTTTTGCTCCTGTCTACGATGAATCCTGCCTTCTCTTGTTTGCTTTTGTGCTTCCTGCTCTGCTCGGCCTATCCGCATGGAGTCAGTTGATCGCGTCCACTCATGAGCGTTTGGTCCACCACTGATTCCCATGTCTTGCATGAAGGTTAGATAAGCAAAAGCACCTTCATTGAAAACACAGGCTGCCACATAAGCTGCAATCTCAACAATGACAGAAGTTCCACCCAAGTGCTTTGGTGAGATTTTCCAAATAAGTTGATTCAAACTCTCATTGTTGTTCTGCGTAAAGCCTCCGACACATCGCTCCAGGAGGGTATCTTTGCCAGACCTTCATAGATGGGCTTGATGGCATCCAAAACATCATTGGGAAGAGCACCATATGTGTGTTTGAACGAATCCAATGCATTAGCAGCTGCAGCTCTTTGCCATTCGCACCACGTATCCGCGCCGCTCGGGCATTTTTCATGCTGTGGATTCTCGTTCGTCGAACTGTAGTGGAAGAACGTTCCCCAGATGACATTTTTCATATTTTCCACGGAATCAGAGTGACGTCTAATAGCCAAACCGTAGTATACTGTCAACTTGTCGATCATTTTAGCCGTAAGCTTCCCTTTACCAGACAGACTCATTCTTTTGACCGTCTTTCCAGCCTTAGTTTCAGCATCCACAACGGTCTTTTTGACCATTTCACGCAGACGATTGCCCATTCTTTTCTGAACGTGTCCTACACATTCTTTTTTCACTATTGAAAAATCATCGCCATAAGGTTTGGAATTCACTAACCCGGAGTAAGCTTTGGAGTCACCGTCACCGATATAATTGCGATATCGCACACCATTCCTTACCCAGCGTTCAAACATGGTTTTTATCGCTTCGACCTCCATATTTCCAGCAGCACCAGTATGATTTGCCTGACACTTTCCAGCAGTTACATGATCTTCATGCCACTCTTCGTATTGGGTAGAATTTAATTTATTCTCCCAAGTTTTACATTCATGGCAATATTAACTTTTGACGAAAATGTCAAGAACTTTACCTGTGAAGAAGCCAATTAACGAGGTGACGCCGAATAAAGATGAGAAACCTCTTTTTTCCATGTTCCGTCGCCTGATACAGTGAGTTCGTCTGCATCTTCAGTATTTTTCTCTTCGGCTGTTGCAGCTTTTTCTTCTTTTAGAGCAGATAAAAAAAATCTACCCGCTACTTCTCTTACAGTCGAGCACATTTTTTTAATATAATCATTGTACGTCGATTTTGATAAATAACTACAAGACAAGTCCATCAAGCCGCAAAACTTTTCACAGCCAGCTAATCCTAAGCCTAACATCGTCATCACGAAAACAAACTGATAATTCACTTCGTAAACACCTGAATTTATTCTTGCACTCGACGGAACATTTGTAACCTGTTTACAGCTTTCGCACGACACTTTGATGTTAAATCCGAGGCCTTCTTTTTTAGTGGATTGAAAATTTATTTTTCCATCACATTTTATGCATTTCACTACCTTTGTAATTGTTGAAAAGACTAATAAAAAATCTATTATCCTGTAGTATTTTTGAAGATCCTCCGTAACTTGATCTTCAATGGTCACTTTTATTTTATTAGCTGACGCGCTACTTGTCGAAATGTCTTCATTTTTACGTTTTCGCGGAGGTGCAACTTTTTTAGGTCGATATAATCTTGCACTAGTTGATGCTCTATCAGATCTTCTAATTTTTTTTGGCATTTTAGCAATACTTTAACACAAAACTGAACGAATTCTTTCTTTTAAAATGATGCGAAAATCGGGAAATGCGTGTACTTCCGCTCGATAGAACGCTTATATGTGCAGCAAAAATTATAATATCCGTAACAGTCATAATTAACCGTAGTGGGCACAAAATTGCCCTAACAAATATATTTTTGTTCAATTTATGTGTGATACATAACATATACAAGCAGTAGATATAAATATTGATTTAAAAGGTATTCTGAGTATATTGACTATGGATGCACTCATTATAAGCAAAATTCGGCTTCTAGGTAGAAAATATGCCTCGGGTACAGAAAATATGCACACAGCAATCATAATTATCGACGCTACAGGTATAAATTCTATACGGGTTTCTTTGTTTTCTGGTAGCGATAGATATGAAATTCATACAGTTGGTATATTATATACGCACCATGTATATAATGACAACTGAACAATGTAATATGCATTTCGTAGATATATGGTTTATTTTCGTTTCTAAGTATTGGGCTTCTTTTATTTATAGTTTGATACTGAGCTTATAGTGAACGAAATGCGATAAATAAGTAGTTCAATCAAGCATAAATTACAAGCTCAAAAATGATCACTGAGGGTTTACTCAATTTATTATAGGCACATAATAAAGAATTCTTTCTTTTTATATATAGCTGCTGTTAAATTTGATTGTTTTTTGGTGAAAATTCACACATGATTGTAAACACAGATTGCTTTTATGCAAGGGCCTAAAAAGGAATAACAACGATTCGGTACAACTACAGCGAATTCATAAAGCCCACAACTCTAGCAAAGACAACAAAGAGAGAATTTTGATTATATCTTTAGTAGATATATCAGTATTTCACTTAAACGAAATTATTAGTATATAGTATAAATACTGACATATTTACAAAAGATATAATATAAGTTCTTTCATGAGTATCGCCTATAACTGCAGTATATAATTTAATTTCTATTACAGCTAAATATTTCCTTCTGCGTACATATGATAAATATTAATATTATATCTGCCATAAATATATTATGTCTTTCAATATACACCCATATGCTCATGTGAGATATATTATATTTCCGTCGTTTTATATCTTGCAGCGATATATTTTTTTTTGAACGTGCGTATCAAAATCCGACAGGTATAAAAATAGTCATAACTTCGTCAATTTTAATCCGATCGTCTTGAAGTTTAGACACAACATTCTTGAGATATTAGTCATTCATATGAAATAAAAAAAAATCGGCAAAAAAAATTTAAAAACCCTACTCACCCCTTAAACGAACCAGAAAAAGTATCCGTACATGACAATACGAATTTAAAATATTCAAATATTTTTATTATATATCAGGGCTTAATAACTTGTCGGATAGCCTTTTCGCTTGAGGACCTCCCTCAGTCGATGTGACATGGAGTGGACCAATTTGGCTGTATCCTGCCTGGTAATTTTGCCCCATCAGCATTTCCTTTGAAGTTATGCTGTGCTGACGGATCCTGCGCTCCAACAAATCCCACAAATGTTCAATGGGATTAAGGTCTGGGGATTGGGGTGGCGTACGCAACTGATGTTTTGTGTTGTAGAGCAACCAAAGCTTCACATTGTGTGCTGTGTGCTTGGGATCATTATCCTGCTGGAACCAGAAATCGTCACCAAGTCTCAACTGCTGAACGCTTTGCTTCATATTCCCCTTCAAAATATTAAGATAAGCGTATTGATCCATAGTTGATTCGATAAACACAATTTGGCCAACTCTTTCTGCCGCCATACATCCCCAGAGCATAACACCACCTCCACCATGTTTGACAGTAGGTATCAGATTTTCTTTTTCGAGGGTAGTATCGCTCTTCCGCCACACTAACTGTCTGCCTTTAATGCCAAATATGCAAAATTTGCTTTCGTCGGAGAACAGGACATGTTTCCAAAACTCTGGAGGCTTGTTTATAAATTTATTTGCGAAATCCACATGTTTCTTCCTGTTCACTTGCGAAATGGAGGGTTTCTTACGTGCTATACGAGAGCGATATCCATCTTTCTTCAGTATTTTTCGTATGGTATCCTCGTGGAGAACCTTGTCAAAAGAGTCTTCTATATTTCTACTAATTTGAGAAGCAGTTACTCGAGGATTCTTTTTAACTGACTGCAATACGGTTCTTTTTTCGCGTTCAGTCAGTATGGAGGGTCGACCACAACGAGATTTTGGCACAATCGAACCAGTTTTATCAAATGTTTTCACCACATACTGGATAGAAGAGAGAATTCTGCCTATTATCTGACCAATTTCGCGGAAAGTTTTGCCTTGACTCCTAAGTTTCAGCATAATTTCCCTTTCATTAGCACTGATTTCCTTAATTTTGGGCACCATCATGTATTCTAGTGCATAGAAACTTTAAAATAACTTCATTCACTTCTAAACCTATCACAAATCAAAGTAGAACTATTATCGGATCTAAATACATACATATGCATCTGCACATGCCACTGCATAGGACGGGGAATCCCCCGCTTTGTTCTGTACGGATACTTTTTCTGGTCAAACGTGTTGCCATATATTGATTTTGTTTGAGTTTCAAGTGTTTTGAAATAGTAACTATTATGAAACATACTGGTAATTATGAAAAAATGTCGATTTTATGCTATTATGAAAGAAAACAGTCAAATTAAGTCGACATCTCCTTTTTAATACAACAATAACTTTGGTGTCTTGCATGTACCGATACTTTTTCTGGCAAGTGTATTTCATGTGTTTTCCGAATTTTTAGGTAACAATGTATTTTATGAAAATATGTCTAATACTAATTCAATGTTAAGCTAGTTAAAATCAAGTCCAACGTTTAAAAGTGAGTCTCGTTTGTTTACTTGGACCATGTCTATTATTTATTATACATATATTTCCACGAACAAATCCAAACAGATTTTCTGCAACGCACTACTGTCGTTCGAAATATTGAAACAAATTTTTGTGCCTCCTTTACCAAAGCAGAATTATGTACTAGAGAAAGTGTATAAAATTTATCAAAAATATTAACACCATTATGAAATACTGGCGGCCCGACGAGTTGCACCTTTCGATAAAATTCTAGATCAAGAGTTATTGGTGTGTTACCTATGTATGTAATGTTCAAGGAATTTTACATTGGATTTTATAGAAGAAAAAAAAAACAAAAAAATGATATATTACATGCAAAAAAAATTATTTAAAATTATTTATATAAAAAAAATGTAATATCTTGTTTCGTCATTTTTAACGCCTGCTTTGTGGTTCAAAATA
The DNA here is from genome assembly GCA_963978885.1 of Nemotelus pantherinus. NCBI lineage: Eukaryota > Metazoa > Arthropoda > Insecta > Diptera > Stratiomyidae > Nemotelus > Nemotelus pantherinus. The sequence goes on along the minus strand of OZ022265.1, from coordinate 38,607,980 downwards.
AGGTTAGAAATTGTTGATTTCTTTGCATAAGTTTATCAAGTATTAAATATACAGTGGCTCAAACGCATAATCGGACAACGATAGTGCTCAGATAAAGCATGTGAAAATTTGTTAAAATAATTACGCAATGTAAGGTATATATACCCCAAATTTTTTGTCGTTTTTTATATTTTTAAGACACATAATAAAATAACGCATTTTTTAATTCATACTCAAGAAAATAAAACATAACAACAAACAACTCTACAAAACAAGTCAAACAAATAATCGGACAAACTAGAAAAAGCTAATAAATCATATATAATTTTTTTGTGTTAGTACTTAGTTGCAAATCCTTTGGACTCAATTATTGCTTTTAATCGCTTTGGCATTGATTTCACTAAATTTTCACAAAACTTGGGTTCAATTTTACTCCATTCATTGTGTAATCCCTGCTTTAATTTGTTTATAGAATTAAATGATTTATGGTAGAGCCTTCTTGAAATTTCTTCCCACAAATGTTCGATAATATTCAAGCCCGGTGACTCTGCAGGCGTTTGCAAAAGCTTGGGGCAATTATTTATCAGCCAAAGTTTTGCAACTTCCGATGTATGTTTCGGATCGTTGTCCTGGTAGAGAGCAAAGTTCTCTAAAATGCCCAATTTTTCGGCACTTTGCTTGACATTTTCTTTTAAAATATTCAGGTACGCAAATTTGTTCATTTTACCTTCGATAAAACTCAAATCGCCCACCCCCGCACTGGACATACAGCCCCAAACCATTACTGATCCACCTCCATGCTTCACAGTAGCTCCGATATTTTTTTGGATGAAATCCAGTGTTGGGTTTTCGCCACACGTACGTCCTTCCATCTGATCCATGCAAGTTAAACTTACTCTCATCAGTGAATAAGACCTATATAACCTACATAAGTATTTCATTTAATATCCACAACCTCTTCCTACCGTTTGCCAAAATTCACTGTCTTTGAAGAAATATTCCTTCGCAAATTTCAAACGACATGACTTATTTTTAGCGCTTATGAACGGCTTTTTTCTGATAACTCTGCCATGGTAATCATTTTCTCTGCGAACATTTCTTACAGTTTCAACGCAGACTTTCTTTCCAATCTTGTCATGTACAAAAGTTTTCAACTCCTTGGCTGTTTTCAATGGATTTAACTTCACTTCTGCAAGAATGCGCCGTTGATCGCGTTCAAATTATATTTGTCCTTGACCTTTTCTGCTTTTGTTTGTTATTCTATTTTCATCACGATACCTTTTAATAATATCGTGAATGGTAGAACGGCTTCTTCCAACGGTAAATCCTATATCCCGTGCCGAATTTCCTTCTCCATAAAGCTTAATAATTAGTTTACGAATTTCGAATGTAGTTTGTGTTCCTTTTGGCGCCATTTTGTCACTTGTTGCACTTTCAAGCTTCAATTGAATGTTTGGTTTTAGCCCAAGTAAAACTTTGCCAAAATCCGTCGTAACGTAGCTATCTAGTTTTCCGACCACAGATCGCCTCCCAGCTCAATCCAGTGTGAAACTCTTAAATTCCAATCCCTTCCAACGTCTCGTCGTGGTCGTTCACAATATGCAATATATAATCTCGAATTAGTTTCCTGCTCTGATGTTGCTAAGAACTTCACCTTACCGTCGTCGCTAGTCGAATAGAATCATCCAACACCAGACCAACTCCCACAGGGCCTCGCTTCGCTATTCTCGTTACCGCTTCTCCGGTATCTGCAAATTCCGTTGCCGGCAAAGTACTATTGGGAATATGCTAGCGGGTGCATTGGCCCTTGTACTTGCTGCACGCGCATTCACGAGTGCATTTTCTCGCAGTGGCAGCGATCGGAACGCGCCCTTAGTACTTTTAGTACTTTTCGTTCGCCGCTTGGTGGCGGTTCGATCGCCCTTTGACTTATTATTTGTTATGAACAGTGTTATTCTTTTTTCCCCGACAACCCAAATCCGCAGTGGATTCACCGGAGTTTATGGCATATGATGGGCATCCTCGAAGTTACATATTGTTCTGGACAAGCTGAGGGCTAACGAGTGCACGCTGGAATCGGGCAAATGGACTTGCATCAGCTACCCCGCCATTTTTTTGTCAATTTCATTATTTCCATTATACAATTTGATTTGCCTTACGCACTGGCGTAACATTTCCCCCTTCCCCAGAGAATTACGAAGTGATTCTCGTTATATCTACTAACGTAAGACCCGCATATTATTCGGACTTGCCCTGGACCGCTCCGCGACATATTTTTGGTTCTACCTTCGACTTAACCAGTTTACCAACAATTCCACCACCTTCATATACTCACTGTTAATTCCATTCCTTATAGTTTAGGTTACAACGGCCACAAAAATTAGACTAAATGAGCATAGGATAAAAAAGAAATAATAAAAATAAAAAATCAAAGAAAACCCGTCACCAAAACAAAACAATGAATCACAACCACGGAAGGATGAAAACAACACGAAGGCAACGCGGGCAACAAAGGTAACCTTTTCTCTTTATTAATTCCTATTATATAAACTAATTGATTTCACTTTTAGCCCGTTGCTCACGTTAAATTTTCCTAGCTTAGTTCCAAACACCGCCACCCCTTACTCTACGTAACTTACTACTAATTCACTAGCTACTTAATTCTCTTCTCTTCTTCCTTCCATTACTTAATCGAGCTATGCATCCTGTAACTTATAATTAAAACCACCACCATTATCCCCTTATTTACCGTTACCCCACTCATTCACATGGCCACAACTAATTCAATCTCAATATCATACTTTAATGCGATTGATAATTCCTCCGGTTTTATTCATGCAACATATCTCTTTAGGTCTTTAGAGTGCCATACCCCCATACTTTTTCCATTAGAGTCTTCCAACTCATAGGTCCAACCAGACACTTGCTTTCGCACCGTAAAAGGTCCCACATATTCCGGTGCTAATTTGGCTGAAAAAAATTTCGCTGCATCAGATAGAACGATATTACGCCGCCACACCAGATCTTTTGGTAGGAACTTCTCGTCTCGCCGGCAGAGATCGTATCTTGACTTCGCTTTAGCCGCCGCTTCCCTTAATCGATTCTGCACCACTTCCAGGACCACCTGCAGCCTTTCTGCCTTCTGAGCCCCATTTACGTCTGTGTCCACTTTACCGTGTGCCTCCGGCCTGCTTAGAGTTCCCGGATGAATCACCATTTCTTTCCCAAAGTTCAAGAAGTATGGCGTAACTTTCATATCTTCATGGGTACATGTTCTTAGAGCGCAGCCGATTTGTGGAATCACTTTATCCCAATCCCTGTGGTTTTCGGATACGTATGGCCGTAACATTTGCTTGATGTTTTGGTTCACCCTTTCCGCGGGATTCGCTTGTGGATGGTAGAGTGCCGTGAATCGCAGCGTCATCCCGTGAGTCTCGGCCATCCTTGAGAATTCCTTTGAGCGGAATTGAACTCCATTGTCGCACACCAGCACTCGTGGGACTCCAAACACAAACAGCACATGCTCCTCAAGAATACGAGTTACCGTGGTCCCCGTTGCCTTCCTTAAAGTAAATATTAGCGGAAATTTCGTAGCATAATCTACCACCGTCAAAATATACGTATATCCGTGCAAAGAACGGGATAGCGGACCTACTAGATCCACACAGATCATCTCCCAGGGCGATGTTATTTCTCCAACCCTCGATACCATATGTCCAGTTGGTTGCTTCCGCTCCACTTTCACTGACTGGCAAACCTTGCAACGCCTGACATACTTCGGCCAGTAGCAACTCTGTGCCAGCCGGTCTAATGTCTTTCGTACCCCCATATGACCTGCTGTGGGCGCGTCATGGCACTGAAACAACGCTGTTGAGCGTTCCGCGGACGGAACTACCCTCTTCCATGCAATGTCGGACTGGAGTTCTGGGTATCGCCCTTCCACGTGTTTCCATAGATGGCCATTACTAATCCGCCAATTCGGGAACCGATCTGGATCCTCTTCTACTACCTTCTTCATTCGCTCATACCATCGGTCACTCTTAATTTCGTTCCCTTGCACTTCGGCTACCTCGATGGATCGTGAGAGAGCATCTGGAACCAGATGCTCCTTACCTTTGCGATGGACGACTTCGAAATCGTACTGTTGGAGTTTCACTGCCCAACGTGCCAACCGTCCGCTGGGGTCCTTTAAGTTATTTAACCAAACCAGGGAGTGATGGTCAGTTACCACCCTGAACTTGGTTCCCTCCGCATATGGTCTTAATTTTTCAATGGCCCATAGCACAGCCAGGCATTCCCGCTCTGTTGTCGAATATTTCATCTCGGCGCTAGTCAGGGCTCGACTCAGATAGCTAATCACTTTCTCGCCTTCGGGATGCTCTTGCGTCAACACCGCTCCCACCCCCGTATTTGAAGCGTCGGTCTGTACAATAAACGGCAGACTGTAATCCGGACACGTCAGAATGGGAGCAGATGCCAGTTTGGTCTTGGCCTGAGCGAATGCTATCTCGCATTCCTCAGTCCAAAGAAATTTCCTTTGTTTCTTGAGGAGGTTCGTAAAACTGAAAGAAGCTGATTCATGGCAATTTCTAAGAAAATGCAGCTATGCTGGCAAGTGCTGCCATATTTTTCTTCCCCGTCCGATTATTTGTTTGAGTTGAACTATGGAATTACCTACTGATATGTTTGAATTTTACGTGCACAAATTGAAAAATTTGTATTATTTTCAGATTGTATTACATTTATAAAAGTGTGAAAAGACTTAAGCTGCATATCATTGATAAAATGCAATTATTTTGCCATATTTTCACATGTTCTACCTGAGTCCTATCGTTGTCCGATTATACGTTTAAGCCGCTGTATATTGAATTTAATATATTTTAGCTAGTAAAAAAATACGATGAACTGGTTAATAATTCTAAGTATGGAGAATGTGTCAAGAAAAGCATCGTATAATATCAAAATTGACATATCCCCGAAATTTTAACTGGATTTTAGGAGAAAAAAAAACGTGGTTTTCTACAAAACCATCCAATCAATAGAAATTAAATGTCTTAAACTTTTCGATTGAAGCCTTGCCGATCATTTTAGTAAAACGAAATGCTTTTATAATCTTAAAAAAGCTAAAAGGCATGATTCGTTAAATGTATGCCGTAGCCGATATCTAATTATTCGGGGCTAAAATAAAACTATACACTTACATTAAGAGCACTGTATACAGGGTATGTAAAACATTATTAGCTAAACATTATTTGTAGTGCCAATTTGATTGAACATGCCAAAAATGATTGTTTTAGCGTTTGATTTATGTACGAATCTTGTCCTTTTGCCTATCTTTGGGATATGGTTCAAGCCAAACTTAAATATTCCCATCGTAAATATTTTAAATGTGGTGAACGTTTAGCTTTAGATGTTTCGAAAAGTGCTTTATGCAATAAAAAATTTTAGTATAAACTAAGCACAAATCTATGTAAAATGAAACATATACTCCTATAAATGAATATAACATATTAGATTTAGTGTGATAACAATAAGGTATATATGAATAGTAAATGGAGAAATCTGTGGATACCTAAAAGGTGATAGGATTTAAGTTTCATAGTTAACAATTTGTTGGTTGAAGATGACAAACAGCTTTTATATAAATTCTTAAGCAGAATTAATTACATTGTCTAGTTTCCTATTGTTCTGATTTAGACATTAAATGATATTCTGATCTTTGGCGATGTGATTGTCTTGACGTACATTGATTTTGTTTCATCTTTAAGTTAAGTTTGATGGTTTTAATCCTCAGAAATATTGTTTAGCAAATTAAGCTCGTTACAGACTATTGACAAACAGCATTATGGAAAATTGTATCTAAATACTAGATTTTAAAATGATGGAAATTGAATTGTGAAAAGTGCTATGATATATTTATCTGTTTAGAATTTAAAATAAAGGTGAATGAAATAAAAGCTTGGCATTAATTTTTACTGTAGTTTGCTGGTTCTCAGACTATATTGATTCTTCTTAAAGATTCGTAGATGCATTGCGAAAAGGTAAGAGTATTTAGAAAATTTCAGTTTTAATTTCTTGCAGTTTTTAAATGTATCGAAATAAGTTATGTTTGGTATTGACGACAGATATCAACATTTCCCGAGTGTGATAAGCTATACTTAACCTGTTAACTGCGTATGACGAAATATTTCATCATATCAAGAAGTCAACTGCAATGAGCATGACGACATTTTTCGGCATGAAAAATTTTAATCGTTAATGGGCATGATGGAATTTTTTGTCGGGAGAATTTTTAACTATGAAGCAAGATCACGATATGCTTGCTACATTTGGAACTGGTTCGTATCTAAGCATATACTCAAGCCGTCAAGTACAGAATGTTGGCCAAACAGTGCGAAATAGTCCATAGCATGAATTATGTAAATTTGTGTAAATGAAGCGATTTTTCTTATATTATACTGATTGACATTTTACTTCTTTGAAGCAGCATATTAACATAGGTTAGGTTAGGTTAAAGTGGCTGCCGGTCCACAGAGGTCTGCCGACCGGCACACATAGGCACAAAAGAGACCCGTTGTGATGCCACAATAATTTTTGACTCTCTCCTACTCACTGAATTCGAGAAACCATCTGCTTCCCTTAACAAATCGCGTTATCCCCTTAAGATTAACCAGGGACAACTCAGTCAGGTTTGAGAGAAAGGGAGCACCAATTGCCACCAATCTTCTCCTTGCCAGCGCCGGGCAGTGACACAAGAGGTGGAGGACGGACTCCTCTTCATCCTCAGAGCCACAACTCCGACAGAAATCGTTAAACTGCACTCCCAATCGTTGTGCATGTTGTCCTATGAGCCAGTGGCCCGTAAGAACTCCAACAGTGCAGCGTGGAGCACTTCGAGTTAAGCCTAAAAGCTGCCTGGTGCGATGCGTATCCATGGATACCCAGCACTGCCTTGCTATTGCACAGGATGATTCATTTGCCCAGGACCTCCTAGCATCCTCGAGATATTTTTGCCTGATGGCCAGTTTGACCGATGTCATCGGTATACCTATTGAGAGGGAGCAGGAGACCTCTGGCAACAAGGTTCCAAGCCTTGCCAGCTCATCGGCGTCACAGTTGCCCTGAAAACCCCTATGTCCAGGTACCCAAATCAACTGTACAACCGAATGTCTCGACATCTCCCTAAGAGATGCACGGCATTCAGTAACAATCATGGACACTGTACAAGGACCAGCGAGGGATTTAATAGCCGCTTGGCTATCTGTGAAAATGCCAATATTAGCCCCGAATATTCGATTACAGCATATTAATATACATATGAACACTATTCAAATATAAACAGTTTGCAAAATAATCAGTTAATGAGCATTGAACTATGTAGTACTGTATATGTTGATAAAAACCAAGAACCGGGGTATTCAACTTAAAAAAATACTTTTGATTATCATAGAAAACTGGTTGTTTATTTATTTATTCATTTACAAAAATTCATCGCAACAGAATACAAATTCCAATTATTGCAATGATATATGAAAAAGATTAAAAAATAAAGGATTAATTTTTACAAAACGAAAATACAATTCAACACTCTAATGTCCCAACGCTCAGGTCAAGTATAAATACTATTAAATGACTTTTAAAGCTATAGAACGATTGTGGCAGAGTTCCAAGCCCAAATTCATGATCACTTCTAAGTATTCTGACAAAAGAAGGAAGATAAGTACACATTTGCCCGCGCGAACGGAACAGTGAAGACTTCCTGGGACCTGTTGCCACCTATCGAGCTGCGAGGTCGAAATATATAATACCTCGCTGCGATTTAAACAGGACGCACTCGTCAAGCAATACGAAGACTCCAAGGAAGAGATTTTAAGAAAGGACAAGCGGGAAGCATGTGAGGAGTAAGGGATGTTATATTTAAAAAATAAAGAGCGTGTGAACCTACGCTGCACACACTCTATAGCCTCAGAAAGGTATAGGAAACGTGGAGACCACACTTGACAAGCATATTCGAGGACACAACGAACTAACATTAAAAAAAGACGAACACATGTACGTATGGCAACGAATTTAGAGGCAAAGCGAAGTACCAATCCAGAGACTCGGGAGACTTTAGCAATTAAACTTCAATTTGGGATCAAAAGTCACACTCAAGTCTCTAAATTGATTAACGGACGACAGAAACTTACATTTACATTTGCTTACATTTAAGGACAAAGAATTGCGGTTACACCAATTGAGAAGAGCACACAAATCATTTACGAGAATATTACAGTCATTAGCTGACTTAATGACTCGAAACAATTCCAGATCGTCAGCATACAGTAGACAACGAGAATCGATAATGGAAGGAAGGTCATTAATAAAAATTAAGAAAAGTAAAGGACCAATAATAGACCCTTGTGGAACACCAGAGGAAGGATAGAAGGGAGCAGAGGAGAGGTTTTTAATATTAACTTTCCATTCACGGTTACTGAGGTAGGACGAAAACCAAGAAAGCAGTGGTCCGAAACAACCAAACTGTGTAGCTTTACTCAGTCATATTCTATGGTCGACAGTATCAAAAGCTTTAGAAAAAACTGTGTACAAAAAAGGAGTCATTAATCTGGATCCTCTTCTACTAAAATGCTACACTTCTGTATGTGAGTTTTTCGTTAACTTTTTTTTCTTCCTCTTCCCTAGAGGGGTTGTGTGAAGATTGATTAACATCATGCTTCCTGCCAAACTCGTTAGGGTTGGGGTTAATCTAACAATGCTAGGACCATTTTATATTGCAGAAACATTTCGAATGCACAATGAAGCTATTGTCAAAGAAACATGATCTATAGAGCAAGGTAAGTTGTTTCGAAAAATTAAAATTAAATTTTATGCTTAGTTAAAGCAAAAGAAGTTTTTTTTGAAAAAATAAGACCTGACTAGCAAATACCAACCCACGTTAGCGCTTGAAGGATTTTAATTCTTTTATTAATTTTCTTTTGAAACCACTAACAGCTTCGAGCAGAAAGATTTCTTCCCCGAAAGCAAACACTTCATGGAAATTTGCAGGATAATAAGGTAAGGATTACTATATTAGAGAAGGAAAAATATTGCTACTTCTTGTGCGAGATGTTCCATAAATAATATTATAAAATCAAGTTTCTTGAATATAGGAGTGACGGTGGAGTATTTCCACAATTAAGAATAATGCTTGCTTTTGAAGATGTATTGTTACACGTAAGACAGCGTAGGTAGTAGTGATGATACACAATATTTTAAGACCAAATGCGGTATGCCATCTGGGCATGAATCACGAGATTTCGATAGGCGATATCGCCTATCGTCAAATAAAAACGATAGCGATTATCGACTTAGGAATGTCGGCATCACAACCTAAACGATATGGTGTATCGAAATTTTCCTTTGAAATTATAACTTCATGGTAGATTTTCTTGACATTTGACAGCATCTGATGTATGATAATGACATTTGAAAATTCAAATAGTGAGCTGCTAACGCGCGAAAAGTCTGTCGGTAGTTAAATTCACAACGAAAATCAATAGAGCCATTCATCCTTTTTGATTCTTCATCTGAAGATGATAAGTTTTCCATGTTCCGCCATGAATTTGCTCATTATTATGAACTGAGTTGTATTTGTTATTTTTATATTCGTTGTGTTTTCGCTTAAAATACATTTTCTTTGAGACAAAATTTTATAAAATAGTCATAATACTCACTTTTTCAAAAAAAATACCCGGAATCGTTTCAACCACTCTTTACCATTCGTCTTCAAACACAAAATTGTGAAATGGGCTGCCATCATTGGTATGTTCGCGTACCTGAATTTATTATAATATATTAAAATGGATTCGCAGCAAGTCGTTTTTGTACTCTTGCTGCAAGCCAAATTTTACCACAATAAGAAACCTGCTGCAAAGATCTGTTGCTGTTCCAGTACGCGAACAGACCTCATGTCACAAGCCGAAGATGGATATCGATGACATATCGATAGTCAGAGATCTATCGCCAGAGATTTCGATAGTCGCTGTCGTTTTTTGATTCTTGTGATTTCGAATCTCGGAAATTTCGACAGGCGATATCGTCTATCGTCGGTTGTGATTCATGCCCTGGGCTTGGTGTTAAATTGACAAATAAGTTTAACAACAAATACAATAATGGTTTCTGTGTCCAATTTTTAAATCCTCCACCTCCAAAGAAGTGACCGTTGAGTTTGTCAAGTAGGGAGAATTGACAAAATTCCAAAATCTTTTAGCTACCACTTCAAAATTAAAGTGGTGGTATTTATATCATGAGGAGTATCACAAAGAGTATCATAATTTAAGAAATGTCTTTCTTCATCATATACACTGAAAAAACACTTAGCGCCAGACGCCATAATTTATAGACTTCTGGCGCCATGTACATAGTCGATTTCGGGATTGTGATAAAATATAGCGCCACATGCCATAGTACATGGCGAAAAGTACATAGGAGCAGACGCTATGCTTATAGCCCTCCACGCCATGTAATATAGTCCTCCATACCATGTACTATAGGGGCAAGATTTTCATTTGCTATTCGGCCGGGCAAGACATTCATTTGCTATTCCGCCGGGCAAGACATTCATTTGCTATTTCGCGTGGCAAGACATTAATTTGCTATTTCGCCGGGCAAGACATTCATTGGCTATTTCGCCGGGCAAGACATTTATTGGCTATTTCGCGGGGCAAGACATTCATTTGCTATTATGCGAGGCAAGACATTTATTTTTCGCGGGGCAAGACATTCATTTGCTGTTTCGCCCGGCAAGACAGTCATTGGCTATTTCGCGGGGCTAAACATTCATTGGCTATTTCGCGGGGCAAGATATTCATTTGCTATTATGCGAGGCAAGACATTTATTTTTCGCGGGGCAAGGCATTCATTTGCTATTTCGCGGGGCAAGACATTCATTTGCTATTCCGCCGGGCAAGATTTTCATTTGCTATTTCGCGGGGCAAGACATTTATTTTTCGCGGGGCAAGACAGTGATTTGCTATTTCGCGGGGAAGACATTCATTTTCTATTTCGCGGGGCAAGACATTCATTTGCTATTTCGCCCGGCAAGACAGTCATTGGCTATTTCGCGGGGCAAGACATTCATTTGCTACTATGCGAGGCAAGACATTTCTTTTTCGCGGGGCAAGACATTTATTTTTCACGGGGCAAGATATGCATTTGATATATCGCGGGGCAAGACATTCATTTACTATTTCACGAGGCAATACATTCATTGGCTTTTTCGCGGGGCAAGACATTTGGACTAGCTCAACCGCAGATATTCTTAACATTCTTATGGACGCACCTTTTCTGGGCAATTATTGCCCTATAGGGACAGTACACCAAACGGAACGAAAATACGGTAGAACGCCGCCCGATTGGGAGTGCAGTTTAACGATTTCTGTCGGAGTTGTGGCTCTGAGGATGAGGAGGAGTCCGTCCTCCACCTCTTGTGTCAGTGCCCGGCGTTGGTAAGGAAAACGTTGGTGGCAATCTGTGCTCCCTCTCTCTCAAACCTGACCGGGTTGTCTCTGGTCAATTTAAAGGGGATAATGCGATTTATCAAGGGAAGCAGAGGGTTTCCCGAGTTCAGTGAGTAGGAGAGAGTCACTTATTTATGGTGGCATCACAACGGGCCATTCTTGTGCCTATGTGGGTCGGTCGTTAGTTCTTTGTATATCGGCAGGCATTTCAACCTAACTTAACCTTACCTAACCAGATATTTAAGAAAAATTGAAAAACTGTTCGAAACATTTGACATTTAATAGATTTTATGTGCACATGATTTCGTAATAGACTTTTCGCATTGGTTTTCTCATTAATAAGCACAATTCCTTGTTTTTTCAATTTTGTTTTTTTTTTGTGTGTTTTTGGTTTAACGATTTTCAATATATCTCTGAAGGGACAAAGCTGCTAGAAATGGTTTTGCTAATTACGGTTTTCAGTGACGGCATGAGTTCATCGCCTATCACATCATTATTCACCTCTCCACTTGCATGAAGAACGTTCGGCTATGTAAACAATTTTACTTGCCTCTTCGTAATAATTTCAATTCCTCGATGTTTCAATTCGTCGCAAACTCCCCTTTCATTTATTTATTCAAGATTAAATTGAAGAAAGCAAAAAAAATTATATTTATCAACCCATACCCATTATTTGGCTGAGCTAGTCTGTTATTGTAACGAAGCGGGGTCGTGTTACTGCTACTTTCTTCATCAAATGAAGATATAAATCAAACTTTTTGAAAGAGTGCACAAGATATAACTGGATAGAAACACAACGATCTATAAATAATAACAAGTCGATTCATTTATTTTTTAGAAAGCATAATTCTAAGGCAGCTCTAACAAACTTGAAAGTATAAACTTGAAACCTTAAAAGAATCGAAAGTTTTGGCACAGGTTTCGCATAA